>CM072819.1:15816891-16526036 GCA_036937905.1 Salvia rosmarinus
CATGCCTGCGCGCGACTCGTCATCGTTTTGTTGAAATGACATGATGTCGTTCAAATCTTGCATTCTTTGTGGGTGGAAAATACTTCATCAAAATTTTCTCTAACTCGTTCCTGAAGTGATGAGTCCGATGGAAGACCATTCGACCATGCTTTTGCCGATCTCGTAGTGAAAAGGGAAATATCCGAAGTCTCGTGCTTGGCGAAACTCGAGTAACTAGCAGTCACGACCTCCAAAAAGCACGAAGATGAGTGTGGATCCTCGACGACCAGAGCGCCCGCTTTGGAGCATTTGAAACATGTGAGCATTTCGAGGCGGTTGCTTACCTCGGTGCTTTAATTCCGGGTTTAGCTCATTAAATCGGGGTTAGCATAATCACGTATACCTCTCTGCATCGGCAATGACTATGGCATTTCCTCCATTACCTCCACGTGCGGCCATTACGCTTCCTGCGGAGCTTTGCCGCGCGCCTCTACGAAATGTCGTCGATCTCGGGATCTAAGTTGTAATACTGTGCTTTTGCGCGCATATACCACTAGCCGAGCCTGTTTCACAAAAGAAAATAAGCAGTGAACCACTAATTATTACAAACACAAAGTTGCAATATCAAGCGCAATTTATAATTGGCAATCCCGAAGCCGAAAACTTGTTGTCTTGTGTATGCAACACAATTAAATGTCACAAGTGCGTAATCAACAAGTAATACGAAAGTATTACGAGATCGAATCACAGGGATCTCACTTTAAATCACGTTGGCAACAACTTTGTTTGATAAGAAAGATTTTAAAGGAAATTAAACTAAGCGGTGGTAACTCTTTTAAATAAAAGCATAGCGAGTAGATTAACGGACTTGACGAGAAGTAAACAACTAACACAAATAACTAAAAGCGATATCAAGGAAGACAAATTGACTTGATCTCTCGATTCCACCACGTGCTACTAATAATCTGCTACGGCATTATCGTTGCCTATCACTGACTGAACCTGCATTCTTAGTATTTTCCAAATCTAAGATATATTACGCAAGCCTCTCAATATATTCCTATATCGACTGCTCTTAGAATATCTTTACTAATCCATTCATCTTTGCCATGAGTGAAATACATATTCTTATGCTATTCACACTAATATTAAAATCATGTTCTTACGTCACTCTTTTGTGTTCCACTCTATAAGAACTTCCTAGCAATTATAGAACTCGGATCTCTAATGGTGATCAAGCATAAGCAAGATAAAATAATCTCAAATGAGCAATGCGATTTTAACAAGATATGGGTGAAATAGGCTACTTGCGTGAGCATGGGTTTCATCGAAATTAAGCCATACGAGGTTTAGCTCATAGCGAGTTGTTTATGATATCAAATAAACAAAAGCCATAACAACTTTCGAAAAATTCGGAAATGAAATTAGCACTAGTCGTCGAATCAGTGCTTGCTCTTGGATCGTCGTCTCTTGGAGTGACTTCTCTCCAAGAGATCATATGATTCTCTGCGAGATAGTTTGGTGTGTATTTCCTAAAACCGAATAGATCATTTTCGATTTCCCTCTTTTAATAACAACCTCTGGCACAGGTGCTGTTGTGCACTGCAAGTCCTTCATCCTCACGATGCTTTCCTTTTCGTTGCTCGCGGAGAGAAGCGAACGCACCTCCTTTACTTCTTGTGGCAGCGGTGCCACGTGGTTGTGGTCTGCGGATCTCCTCTTCGTCTTGACAAAACCTTCCATGCTTAGATGTTAGCTTTCCATAAGCAGTCCGTCACTAATCGAACTCTTCTACTTCATTTGCACAAGCGAGCTCGTCTTCTCTTACGAACTCGACCTCGCTCACGCATCTCATTCTCTTTCTTTTACGGAGCTTGGCGGCTCTATCTCGACTTAGCCACGGTCGACCTCTACTGAGCTCGACCTGTGACCGGCTTCACTTCTCTTCTGACTCGACCCTAAACGAGTTCAACCTCGCTCGATCATTCCATTGAAGTTCTATTATGGAATTAGTCTTCTTGCGTTCCATGAGCAGGAGCTCTTCCGGTCTTGAAGCTCTTGATACTGAGCTCGACTTGATTCAGAGCTCGGCTGAGATCTGACTCGAGTGATCTCTCTTGAGGCTCGACTTGATTTCGCTCGACAGTCGCTCGTTCTTTCCACTTTTACCTTTGAGCTTTGATTTGCCTTCGAGCTCGAGCTTGCTCCGAGTTCGAGCACGGATCTTACCGCTTCGGCATACGACGGCTTTTACGCGCTCTTCGCCTATGCATAGATTGATTAAATAAAGCAAAAGAACATAAAACCTTTAAAAGCACGACTCGATCCTACTGCACACACACGAAAACATAACATAAACATACAAGCAACACAAACATGCGAATAGAACACACAACACTCAATATTATCATCAAAAATGGTCACATAATAACTCTTTTACAAGAGTTATCACCATCTTATATATTATTCTCGTGACTTTTAAATAAAAGAAAAAACACATTTAAAAAATAAAACATTGACACTTTTAAAAAATGAGCCACACTTTTACAAAAATGAACACCAGTGATACATTAATTAAAATCAAATCGGTAGATTTTTACAAACTCTAAACTTATATTCTCTTTCTGTTTCCGGCTCGCTTGGCGGCAGCTTGATGGCCAAAATCCGACGACCTCCATTTTTTTCTTCTTCATCCCTCTCTCTTGCCTCTCTCCATCATCTCTAGCACAACTCCAGGCCGCGCCGCGCCACGTTTGCCGACCACGTCGTCGGTCGTGCTGCGCCGCGCCAGGCGCCGCCTACCTCTCCTCGGTTCACTCTCGCACGATGCGCCAAAGCGCACGGCCTTTACACACTGACGGCACACCACACGCGGCCGAGCCGCTGCGAGCGCGGTTTATTATCCATCGCGCCGGACACCACCTCCTGTCCCGCCTCTCTCTCTCTGAACCCGCCACCACCACGCGCGACCGCAGCGACCTCCCCTGTCGTGCGGCGCCGGTGGAGCCATCGCCGTCGGCCACCAACCTTCTCCCTGCCTGGTTGCTCTGCCTCTCTCACTGCTCCTCCCCAGAAACACACTGACCCCCTTTCACTCTCTCAGCACCCCATACATATACATAAGCATATAAACATTAAAGAATGTGAGATTAAAAGTTTAAACCTTATGGATCCTCTTGTTGAGGCTGCATGGAAAAATGAGTTTTGAAGCTAGGGTTCAAAGAGAAGTGAAGCTTGTATAGAGTAGAGTTTGGATTGTCGTAGGACTTTGCTTGCTTTCACAAAGCACATTAGATAATTTATTCTTACGGCTCAAGTTCAATCCTAAAGCTATGAATTAATAATTAAACATTAGCATAATATTATTGGTATAATGATTTATAAGTATATATATATATAAATCATATTCGATTATTATATTATATATAATAATTCTAGTAATCACTTTATAATATTTAATGAAATAAATTCTTTTGTTGGAATTTAAAATTTTCTTTCCTTTGAGCCAATCATTTTAAAAATTCTAAGTTAAAGTCATTCTAATCACTATTGAGAAATACGGGTGTAATGACAAAACTCTTCATAGATTTCATCAATTCAATCAAACACTTTCGATAATTTAATGAAAACAAAACAAAACTCTTCATATATTTCATCAATTCAATTCGATTTTTGTTTTCTTCAATAAAAACATAGAGACTTATGCGATTACAAGCGTTATATTCTAACACAATTTATCCGATGTATTAACGCTTCTTATCAAATTAATATATCACTACGCACTTCAAATTGAATTTATTTATTTGCTTAATAGCATTCAATTTTGTCTAAATATATCGAGATATGTTACCTAGCTAGATCGAAAGAAAAAAACCTGTGATAATTACTTTAATTTTGGTTTATGAATAAAATTAATATAGTTTTGTCAATATGGACTAGATCTAAACCTCTCTTGCAAGTTGCAACTCATATCGAGCTATTAAATATTTTATGAACATAAGTTGACATGAACTCAGATATATGTTATATGATGATCTCATTTTACTTTAAGTTAAATTTTTTATTGTTTGTTCTACAATGAATAATCAGTTTGAGCTTACAAATACGGATTAAATATAGTTTGTGCTCAATAAAATACGTGGATTGCATTATTATCGTGTTTATTCATGCATATCTACCTTAGAGTATATTATAATAAATATGATAATAATTATTTAACTGATGCCATAAAGCTTACATTAAGCTACTTATATTTATTTGCCTTTCTAAAGAAGATATATTGTAAAATGTCACACATTGTTTCGAACAGGCAGGAACCCAAATCTCCTTTTAAATAAAATATTTTTATGAATTTTCCTTGATTATTTTAATTTATAATCACAATAAACGTTTAGAGGTGAATACAAATAGCATTCCAGTAAACTTATTTCTAAAATAGATCTGATGATTTATAATATACACATTTATTTATTTTAGTGATGCTCTGCACCGTGTTAAAAGATAAAGAAAATGGAAAACAGTGCTTGCACACGCTGCTACTGCAAGTGGCCGCAAAATTTTAACTTTTTATTTATTGAATTTTCTGGTCTTCGATCTTAGCTCATTTTTAGAACGAAATTATGTATTTGTTGTTTTGCAAAATAAACGTATTAGTACCGTTTTGTGTCTGCTAAATGCAATTCACTACAGAATACCAGGAGAGACGCTTCACGTATTTTAATGCAATCACGTATTTTATTGGAATGCTTGACGGGATGCGAGGCCTCTTCTTACCGGAGCTTCTCGTCTAGAATAAATGAACCGAATTATGACGATCCGGAGTGGCGCTCAAGAGGGCGTGCTAATGCCCTCGACGCACGTGGATCCTCAGGCGTGAACCAAAGCGCGACCTCGAGTGTCCGAGTCGGTTCGAGAGCGGCATCTTCAAGTGACCAGGTCGCTGGCGGGCCCGTAATGTAACCGAGGACGGTGAGGTAGATTAGTATAGATGAGCTGAATTCGATTTTTCTAGGGATTGGCTCGTTCCCGATCCGCTCCGTCCTAAAATGAACCTGCATCTTTTATTTAATAAGAATGGTTTCTTGTTGACTTTGTATTTGAACAGAGTAATATCGAAATAGTTAGTCGCCGTGAAATTCGCTCGAAAAATCGTTCTTGTATGAAGGTAGGGGTTCCATTTTTGCCGAGGTCATCGGGAGGTGGTCCCGCGTCTACATAGAGAAGCGCTTGAAATAAGCGAAGGTAGTCGATCTATGCGTAGGAATGGTTCCTGTTTTCGAGGTCGCGGGAGGGTGGTCCCTTCATCTACATAGAAGAACGCTCGAAATAAAGCGAAGGTGTCGATCTCGTGCGTAGGAATGGTTCTGTTGCCGAGGTCATCGGGAGGGTGGTCCCTTCATCTACATAGAAGACGCTCAAATAACGGGTAGTCGATCTCGATGTAGCATCTTGGCGTTTAATTTACATTCGTATGAAGCAGTAATCGACCTCCGTCGAGGAATTTGTCCTCCGTGAGGGTAAATAATGTGAAGATTAATTATGCATTGGTGAGTAGAACTAGAAAATAATATTTTATTGATAAAAGATGACGCGACCACCAAATAAGACTCGAACTCTAAACAGACTTTAAAATATGTAGAACAAGACCCGACCCTGACACTTATGCATAATATTTCGGATGGACGATGTGCCATGCGTGGGTAATTGCTCACTGAGACAATTGAGCGAGCTTATAGCCCGCTGAGGACTGTCGACCGTGAAGTCCTTCCCAGTGGCCTCCGACTGCCGGTCGCCTGCTGACTTCATTATTTGGTCGGTCTCCACTTGAATTGTCGGTTTTAACGCTGGTTGTAATACAGCTACTTGTTGCTTGTCAAGAGCTTCCTTGATGTAGATCAGTCGTAGATTTTCCCATTTGCTTGCAGAGAAGTCAGATGATCGAGGACTCGATCTCGATCTCTGCGAGGATCATGCTTGGTTCCATACACCAAACGTATGGTGTTTCTCGGATGAGTCGGCGTTGTTCGCAGCGACCATAAGACTGTGGTAAATTTTCCACCGAGGCCTTTAGCTCGGTCGAGACGAGTTTTAGACCTACGATGGTCTGCTTGGTAACCGGTCGACCATTTGCTTGAGGATGGGCCCGAGGTGAACTTTGTGGATCCAAGCTCTGACACCAATCTTTAATGTCTTATCCGTGAATTGTTTCGTTATCCAGAAAGGAGGATATCGGATGCCGTGCGACACACTATGTTCTTCCATACGAAGTTGAGGCGTTCTGCTTGTGATTTTCGCCAGGGCTCGCTTCCCCTTCGGTGAAGTAATCGATCGCAACAATTAAAAATTGAGGCGTCCGGTGCTTTACAAAGGGCCCAAATGTCGATCCCCATTGCATAAGCGGCGAGGGCTCATGCGGAGGTGAGGTCGGTGCGTGGTAGCCATGCGTTCCCATGGATTCGACACTTGGATTCACTTTTACGAGGTCCATTGAGTCTTGAACATTGTTGCATAGTATCCCCATCGCACTGACTTTCTTGACAAGGCTCGGGGTCCGATGTGGCGCACGAACCCGTGTATTTCTCGTGAAACGTAATTAGCTCGGTTCGGGCACCTTAAGAGAGGTTGGAGATATGACTTGTATAGGACTCCTGCTCAATTGTATATCGAAGATTTGTTCGGATGATCCTCTCCAGCTTGTCGGGGCGTTGCCCTTCTCAGTACTCTCGAATGGGAGTCATCCAATGGGTTCTTCATCGAGACTATGTTAACCTCGGCTCCGTCTTGACGCATGTTTATGCTCCTTTGGACTTTCTCTGGCGGGTTCGTTGATGGCGAGGCATTTACTTAAGATGTCATTTTTGCTCCCTTGGATGCGAACTATCCGAAGTGTGAGAAAGTCGTCAGGCTTTTGCTTTTCAAGATCTTCTTCGTTCGTAACTTTTGCCTATTTTCCCAACATTTGGCTTCTGACGACTTGAGAATCATGTGAACTTGCGGCTCGTTCCGGAGACTTTGAGCGAGGCGAAGTCCTGCGATCGGTGCCTCGTACTCCACCGTTGTTCGTATTTTGAATGTGAACCAGTGGTGGCGATCTCGTTGTCAGGCCTAGGGTAAGATACCCTCCATTGCTGTTTCCCGAGCCCGTCACGTGAGTTGCCAGAGCCTCCGGTGTTTCAACCATGGGTTCGGCCGGCATCGTCACGGACTCGGTGGGCTTCGGTTTTCGTGAAGTTAGCCTCGGCAAGGAAATCCGCTAGGGCTGACCTTTGATGGCTCGGGCGAGAAGGATATCGTGCTCCCGGTTCGATTGCCCATTTCGCGATTCTCCACGAGCTGGCTTCGTCTTGCGAAGTGGGTAGTCGTGAGGACTTGCAGATGTGATCATGGAAATGCGGACGTGATCTCTCGCGGCATTACCAATGCTAAGGCAAGCTTCGGTGATACCTCGTTAGGCCTTTTAGTGCTCGGCCTGATGAAATACACCGGGGCGTCCTTCTCGTACGCGCACTTATGGATTGTCGAGGCGCGGGTAGAGAAAGGACCTCTCCCTTTTGAGACGGATAGAGTGGGAGCTCGGCGAGGCTCTTGAGGTCTTCGAGGCGACCTGCCTCATCGCCATGAGAAATTTGGGGCTTTGAGTATCTTGAAGAAGGTGGTACTGCCATGACTTTTGAAAGAGCGGCTTGCTATACGACTGTCACAGTGTACGTCATGGATGGTCTTGCTTCTTCATTTCAAAATGGTTTGGACCTTGGGCGGTTTGCTTTTAACCTTTCTTGTGAAACCCAACACCCAAGAACTTTCGGATCGGATATAGCGTGCATTTACGGGGATTCGGTTTTAGGTTGATTTTCGAAGAAGGCCGAGTGCGATCCGGAGGTCGACCACACTCGCTTCTTCTGCTTTTGCGACGATGTCGCTCCGTATCTCCCATTCACCTATGTGGGTGAAATATTTTGTCCACCATCCTGATGGGTACTCTGCATTTTAAGGCCGAATGGCATCTTTTATCACGAAGACCAAGTCGGTAATGAAGGTGTCTTGGCGCGTCTTGTGTCCATCGTGACTTGGTGATACCTCTGTATAAGTCCAAGAACAAGACTTAATCCGACCAGCGCCGACCTTCTTGTCGATGTTGGGAAGGGATAGCAATCCTTTGGCGATGCTTGTTGAGGTCGGTGTAGTCGATACATTCGCCTCCCTCCTCCTTTCTTCACCATCCGGGTTGGCTATCCGTCGGATATTTGACCTCGAGCAGTGTCGTGCTTTTAATAGTTTCCCTCGTCTGAATGACTTGGTTCCGTTAGCGAAGATTCTTTGCTCCGACGCTTTATGTTCGGTCGATGTTGAGCGGTGGTGATGATACTCGGCGAGACTCGGTCATGTCGGGGAGACCAAGCAAACACGTCCGAATTCCCTTAGGAGTTGGATGATCGATCCTTCACTTCGGTGTTGTGGTGAAACCGACAGGCGACCTTCAATGGCTCTCTTTATGCAATGCGACCTCTTCCACTGTGTCGGTGGCGATGCTTCGACTCCAACTCTTGGTTTCTTTAATTGCTATGCTGTGGATCTTGGACCGAGGTCCGGCACCTCGTAAACAACTTGCATACCTCGGCACTTGCCGATCACCTCGGATCATTCCCCCGTGGTGGGTATTTTTATCGTCGGTGACGTGAGCATACCGCTTCACGTTCAATCTCGCCCTAGTATGATGTTATCGGCGTTGGCCTTCACTAAAGCGCACCACCTGGTCGGGTCGTTGGTGCCTAGCCGTGTAGGCTCGATTATTCTACGGCGGCGTCTCTTCCGGACGACTTGAGTGGCGGTGCGTGAGTGTGTTCTTCTACTCTAGCTTGTCAAGCAATCCTTGAAGAGGATGCTCACCGAGCCTGTCATCATGTAAAGCGTTTACCAATTTATTTGCGACTACTACGGATCCGCATCACGTGGGGTACTTTCGATGCGAGGTGCTCCTCGGAGAAGGTGATCGCCTCGTCCTTCGAACCTCTTATTGGTAGGTTCGCTCGGTTCTAGGACTTGAGCGTCGGCCTTGGGAGACTTCGTGACTCCGAGGAGCCCGTAATGGGAGACCACCCGTCATATTGGGGCTCGTCGTCTCCTTCTTCGTCGGTCTTTGTTTTTTTTGTGGGGGCACATTCCCTCTTCCTCTCTTTGTCTTTTGACTTTGGTCGGCTTGGCGACTCTGTCCTCGTATTTCTTGTGGATCCGTCACGAACTAGCATCTCTATTTCACCTGTGAGCTCTTTGCACTCTTGATGTCGTGCCGTAATCATCATGGAATGGCGGTTTATCCATAGGTCGGCTTCTTCCCTCGTGTCATCGGTCGAGGCTTCGACGAGTTCATATGGATCGTGAATTTCGCTCTCGGCCGTCACGGGGTGTATTGAGGTCGTAGGCGTCCGGACCGAGCTGGACTTTATCGGGATGTAATCTCGGCGCTTGATTGGTTCGATCTTCCTTCCCGTCTCTTCTTCTTTCGAGGTCCGCCTTTGCCTTGGCCTTTCTCTTGTCGGACCGTCCGCTTTGGCGAACCGGTTGGCTACTGGCACGTGCGACGGGGTTCGTGAGCGATCTCTCGGTATAAGGCCCGACAAGATGCGTTTGGAAGGCGAGATGACTAACGGTCGCTCCGCTTCGACCTTCAAACACTCCTTGTTAAACCTTGCTGAAGTCGACGATGGACTCATTACGGCTTTGCCTTATGGTGAGGAGATGCCGATGGCGTTTTGATTCCGCTTTTGGAAGAACCTTGGAAGGCGCCATCGGTCGCGATAGGGCCGATGCTTCCGTAGGTACGTCGAACCACCTACAGGCGTTGTCGACAGTAACTCGGGAAGAGTTTACACATATGGACCGGAGGCGTTGGTTGATCATGTTGTATTGGAGCTGCGAGAGGAAGTTACTGGATCCCTCGCCGTCGTGAGGCGATGCTTGGTACCGTACTTATCCAGGAGAAAGTGTTAGTATTCTATTTGAGAACGGGTGGCTATCTTCCCGTATCCATCGAAGCCGTCCTTCGGAGGCGGGCGGAGTTCGATCGAACTCGTTAGGTGACTTGGACCGACTTTGCGGCGACCCGATGCTTTTCTGCCTGCTCGTCCGAGATCGGGCGGAGTTAGGATGGTTCGCGCGAGGCCGCTTGCGGTGATCACGACGTCCTCTCCGCGTTGCTCGTCCTGGTCGGTTTGGGCCCCGACCTCCGTGTGATGCCCGTATCTAGACGAGGCTGTGTTCCGTTCTTCGTGGCGTGGCGACCACTGTGAGGGACGGAGAAAGCTCTCCTTATTTTCTCGAGAATCCCAGCGGCGTCGTCAAGGTTTCTAGCAGGCGGAGGTTCCCAGTTATTGCTACGATTGCCTTCGCTATGGTAACTGCCTCGCAGGGCGGGGTGTCCGTGTCGTCGAGACTTTGGATATGCCCTCGGGTTTCTTCTCGATTGGCTCTTCCGAGTTGAGCTGGCGTCCCTTTCGCCGTCGGTTGTTGTTCGGACGGTCACGGATGCATGGCTTCGGTGTACGTCTGATTATTTCCAAAACGGTGGTTGATCGAAACACAAAATTCGGTTCCCACGGTGCCCGTGATCGATCTTAAATTCGTAGAAATAAATCGCAAGAACACAAAGATTTCGTGGTTCGATCTGTGAATAAGATCTCGTCCGCGAGGCGAGAGAGAGTATGTATATTGAGAGTGTAAGCGATTACAAAGAGGTGAATGATTTATGTGTCAATCTAGCCTCTTTTATACACATGTATTGACCAGATCTCGAATCAAGTCTTCTAACTGGGATTCGAGATCCTATCCACTTGAATTAGATTCTTCTAGATATGGCTGACTTTCTGTTCCCAGACTTTAGGAGTCTTCATGGGCGAACTTGTCGGGAGCTTGATGTCGGGTTACTTGTATTGGGCACGATCTTGGGCACGGTAGTTGGGCGTATCCTATCAACCATATTTGGTTCAATGTTTGATAGATAATCCCATCAATCTCAAATTTATTTCATGTCTACATGCAAATTATTATTATAAAAAATAATAATTATAGTTTGTGTCCTCATTACGGTTTTAAAATTATCTATAACTTTAGTTAATACATTAAAATATCGACAACTTTGACATTTTGAAAAATGTTCACAACTTTAGTTAATACATTAAAGTCATCAACTGATGATATTTTAAAAATATCTCGATTCGAGTTTCCGAACAACGAATCTTGAGTCATTTTAGCTATAATCCACGCAACGGATGTTCGGTCTTTGAGATATAATCCATACGATCAGCAAATTGGCTTGTCATTCGTTGTCGAATACTACGAATCGGGATATTTTTAAAATATCGTCAAAGTTTGAGACAATTAATATATTAACTATAGTATGGGATATTCTTAAAAATCTCGTCAAAGTTGGAGCGTTTTAATATATTAACTAAAGTTTTGGACATTTTCAAAATTTTATCAAAGATGGGGATACAAATGTAATTATTCCTTATAAAAATGAAAATGGAGGTTTCTTTAGTAAAATATTATTCAAAATAATATGAAAATTTTAATAAAATTTTAAATCAAATGCTACAAATTAAAATATACTTTTAGTTGGCTAAATAGCATAGGTTATACAAATTTAATTAAATTGTAACAAATACAACATTGTATTTCTTCAACAATTAAGAAATGGTCAATCATAATTTATGGGTTGAACTTTGTGTCGAGTTATAAAATGACATAACCTCTGAAAATTTGCCAAAATAGTCTGGTCTTTGGAGAAGAGTTGAAAATATAGCTCGACATATATTTTGTGAAATTATAATGTAGAAGTCACGAATCAGCGTAAATATTCGATTTATTTTTTAAAATGCGTGGAAAATATATTTTCACTTGAGCATAAACGACGTCGTTTCAATGCTCAAGTGCAAAAGTTTTTCACGTAATATCAAATTAATTAGAATATCGACGTCGGGCGGGTCTTCCACGTATTTCTAGCAAATATGGATTGGCCATATTTGCAACTCGGCCTCAAGGTCATGTTAATTTCATAAATTTTCAAATGTTAGACAATTTCTACAATTCATCAAAAGTTCGATGATAAACTATAATAAATCCTTAAGAAATAGATCATAATTAGTCTCTATAACATATCTAATTAATCCGTAAAATCATGTTATTTTAGCTTGATTCTTGCCCAACAAATCAAATTCATTTTACCATCAAAACAAGTGATGTATTATCAATTGCGGATTAAAACTAGTAATCGTTCGTATCGACAAAACCAAGTAAACTTCTAAGTTTTTGTAACAAGAAAATCATGATTAAGCATTTTTATTTTATCCTTTTATCAAATGCCTTTTCAATTATATGTCGGGCTGATTTGTTACTTTGTGGTAAGGCTGCTGCGGAAAAGGGAAGGTATCATTTAATGAATTCGGAATTATTTAATTTTCAAATCAGAAATAAAGAGACACTCAATTTAATTTAATAATTATGTTTCGATATTACTTTTACTAATGGTGAGCGGTGGATCCATGTTGGCTGCGGTTTCTTCCATTTGATAACAAACTTATTTTATTTATTAGTCAAGCACAGTTTACGAATATTAAATATTGGTGAAATGGATTGATTTACTATCAAGTTGAAGTTGATAATCAAAAGTGGGTCGTTAAAATCGTTATGGTCCGGCCTCATCTTGGATCGAATTGGGTCACATTTTTGACTCAGTAAATATTCGAAATTTGTTTAACTTTTGGATAATTCGGATTCTCTATTGGATTGAAGGGGTCGAAAGATAAATGTACTTGATAATTAATTAGTCATTGATCGATCTTGTTTCGTAAGGAAATAATTGTGAGAACACAAGATTTCGTGGTTCGATCGTGAATAAGATCTCGTCACGGGGCGAGAGAGGATGTGTATTGAGGTGTAAGCGATTACAAGAGTGAATGAAATATTTGTAATCTAGCCTTTATACACGAATGTATTGACTGAATCTTGAATCAAGTCTTCTAACTAGGATTCGAGATCTATCCCTTCTTGAATTAGGATTCTTTTAGATATTGAGCTTTGCGTTCCCGCTTTAGGGTCTTCATGGGCGAACTTCGCCGGGCTTGATTCGGGTTACTTGTTGGGCACGATCTTGGGCACGTGGTTGGGTATCTATCAAAAAAAAGCGAAAGAGGTCATCTTGGATTGGGGTTGTTTGTGATAGCGGGGTTTGACGATCTTTGACATTCTTTTCATTGTCGACTTTGTGTGTCGATGCTTCGGCGTCGTATATCGTATCTTTGTGCTCGCGAGGCGTCGAGTCTTGTTTGTTGTTTGTATCTGGAGGTTTCACGCCTGCAATGAGCGTTATCGAGGTCTTGAATGGCTTCGACTGACGGCGTTAAGCGAAGTCTTGACTGACTTCATTGGCGGGCGTTAAGTTGATGTCTTTGGGGCGCTTGACCGCCAGGTTAAGCGAAGTCTTGATGATCTCGTGAGGTATGCGGGTCTTGAATGACTTTGCACGGCGTTATGCGAGTCTTGGCAACCGCGACTAGTCGTTAAGCCGGTAGGCGGGATTTCTGCCGTTCTTAGTCTTGGGCGCGGATCGACGTTGTCGCATTAAATTGGATTTGGATTCGGATAAAGTGCATATTAGGGAATGTCTTCGCGTCATGCAATATCTCTTATCTTGCTACATTTCTCGATTTTCAAAACTCCTTCTGCGAACAGTTATTCTGCGCCTTGAGACTTGAAGCTTCTTATGCTCATCGATAAACAAAGTAAGTAATGGCTACTTTTCTTATAACGAGTCGCTGGCGAATCGTGTTGCTTCCCGTCGATTCGTTAGTGTCTGCTGTTTTACCGTATTCATATGCCTCTTTACGGGTGTGTCTGCGATTTCGATGGGGATTGGTAAATTTTTCTTTTCTTGATCTTAGGTATTTCGATATTAGGGATATCATTTTCAATATAGTATTCCTTCTAATATTGGTTCGTTGCCCGTCCAGGAGGGCTTGTGCCTCTGGATGGTTTTATTCCGTGTATGAGGGCGCCTCAAGGCTAGTCTTCGTCTTCCTTACTCTATGTATCGTTGAGTTCGAGATGTTTGGCATATCTCTTGACTCTCGCAACTCATTCCGGCATGATGCGCCCTGTTCATGCCTATAGCATAATTTTCCTTGACCTTGGGGCTTGTCGCTTTTTGCAAGCGAAGGGCGGCTGGGGGTGGTATTATCTATCACCCGTAGGAAATTCAAAGCAAAGATTAAATCGAAGATCTCAACGCGAAGAAGTTCTTCTTACGTGGTTTCGAGACATATGGAGTTTCCATGGCGATCGATAAGATCGCCGGTATTGTGTCGACGGGCTTGGTGACAGGAGGCGGACAAAATTAACCTTGTTGACGAGGTCTTCTCAGGGCCGAGCTTGCGGCGGGCCCATTATGATCCTACAGGTGGAGTCGGTGAAGGGTGAGGCCCCTTCTTCTTTTCTCTTTATTCCATGATTATACGTGTTGATCTTGACCTTGTATTTCACAGTGAACCTTCTAAGGAAAAAAAGAAGAAAGGAAGGAGCGATCTCTGGGACCGCCGTCTCGACATGAAGGATGTCGAGGACATGCCGAAATGAGTGTGGAGCCGAGATCCCCTTCACGCAGACCACTCAAGCGCTTGAAGAGGCGGAAGCATGTAATCCGAGTCCTCGGTTCTTTGCCGGTGAGTCTGAATCATTGGTTCCAAGTCGTACTCTCTTTCCGGGTTTTGTCTTGTCTATACTTTGTGTGTAGTATAAAAATTGTGTCGACTGATGTATATATTGTATAGAAGTCGAGGGCGTGGCGGAAGGTGTCAAAAGTATCCGATCTTATATCGGTTTTCTTGAAGGCGCCGTTCTACGCGTTTGGGGGTGGCCGGTATGCTCGGGAGGTGGAGGAGAGAATACCTCCCGCTCGAAAATATCCGTAGGGGCTAAGATCAGGGACCTCGTCAAACAAAAGGCGGCGGATCGGCGGCCATTGAGCGGCGGCGGCAAGGCGGTCGGCGGGCGGTTGTGCGGAGGCGGCAGGGCAGCGGCGAGCCGAGGTTGCCTGATGAAGGCGAGGTGGAACGGGTTCGCGGGAGGCGGACATGGCGAGCTCGCGAGGAAACCGTGCCTGCGGAGGCATTCATGTCGACGTAAGGGATAGTTCGGACGGTGAGGTGCTAATAGCGCCGTCTCGGATCTGTCGAAGAGTCGCCGAGACTACCCGACCTGGACAAAGCCAGTAGGGTGCAGGAGGCGAGGATGATGTCTGAGGCGGGCTATTTTGATGTGCTTGTCTGCTGAAGGAGCTTCCGTGCTGGAACCTTGCCTCCCCTCGGTTCTTTTGTCCGCGGTGCTTGGCTGTCCGTGGATCGGGATCCCACGGCCAGCGCTTGTGCGATCATGCAGGGTGGGGAGGCGGTGATGCGTCGAGACTCGGTGGTTCGAAGGGCGGCGAGCGGGCGAAATAGGGGGAAGAGGCTGAGGCTATCCGCCCGGACGGCGGATAAGGAGGCTATCGAGGCTTGAGGCGGCGGATGTGGACGAGAAGCTTGGAGGGGTCGATTGATCCCCGTCTTTTCACTCCTTTCTTTTTTCTTTCTTTTTAATGTAAATGTATATTGATTTATGCCTAAGGGCATGTTAATAAAATCCAAGTTTATGTTAAAAACTTATCTTTTTATTAGTTGTCTCGAAATGCTTGATCTTCTCCTTGGTTGACCGATCGAAGACCTATCGCGGCTCTTGAGTTGAAGAGATCGAACTCCTCCATATAAAGGACGCTTGGTCGTATGCGGCGGTCGATGTCAGCATAAGCTTCGGGAGGCTGTAGCGAGCTCGAGCTCTTTTGGGTGGAGGAGCGTTCGAGTCGCCGGGAGAAGGCATGTGATAGGAGGAGCATGCCAGTGCGAGAGGTTATCCACGAAATGGTGGGATGCGATCCCGAAGTTGAAGCAGGTTGTCGAGGCTGCGCCCGTTGTCACGGTCGCCGGCGAATATGGTCGGACCTCCGGCATTCCGAGCAGACGTGAATTAAAAAGGCTCGGGGCATATACGCTGTCTCGCTCGACAACCCCGTCGGCGAAATGCTTGACGGGATGCGAGGCCTCTTCCGCCGGCTTCTCGTAGAATAAATGAACCGTTATGGCGATCCGGATGGCGCGCTCAAGAGGCGTCTATGCCCTCGAGCGTGGATCCTCAGGCGTCGAAACAGCGCTCCTCGGTGTCAGGTCGAGTTCATGAGCGGCATCTTCAGTGACCGGTGTGTGGGGGCCCGTAATGTGACCGAGGCCGGGTAGAGGTAGGATTAGTATAGATGAAATTTCGATTCGATTTTCTAGGGATTGGCTCGACTTTTCCCGATCCGCTCCGTCCTCGTAAAATGTAACTTGTCATCTTTTATTTAATAAGAATGATTTCTTTTGACTTTGTATTGAACAAAAGTAATATGTGAAGGTGAGTTAGTCTAGAAAATTCCGCTGAAATAACGAAGGAAATCGTTCTGCTGAGGTAGGGGTTCTTTTTATCGAGGTCATCGGGAGGGGTCTTCTCTACATAGAGAACGGCTTGAAATAGTCGAGGTGTCGATCTCGTATGTAGGGATGGTTCTGTTTTTTGGGAGGTCGTCGGGAGGGTGGTCCCTTCAGTCCACATAGAGCTGCTTGAAATAAGCGAAAATCTGATCTCGTATGTAGGAATGGTTCCTGTTTTTGCGAGGTCATCGGGAGGGTGGTCCACCTCATAGAGAGCGCTTAAATAAGCGAAGAAATCGATCTCGTATGTAGGAATGGTTCCTTTTTGCCGAGGTTATCGGGAGGGTGGTCTCATCTACATAGAAGCGCTTAAATAAGCGAAGGTACGATCTCGTATGTAGGCATGCGCGTTAAATTTACATTCGTATGAAACGAATGTCGACCGTCGAGGAATTTGTCCTCCGTGAGGGTAAATAATAATGTGAATTTAATTATGCATTAGTGACGAGTAGAACTTGCAAAAATAATATTTTATTGATAAAGATGGCGACCACCAAATAAGACTCAAACTCTAAACGGGACTTTAAAGACACGATCGAACAAGACCCGACCCTTGACAACATGCATAATATCTCTTCGGATGAATGATGTGCCATGCGTTGGTAATTGCTCACCGGACAATTGAGCGGCTTATAGCTCCTTGCGAGGACTTGTCGACGGTAAGGTCCTTCCCATGGCTACCGACTTGCAGGTCTGCGCTTCTTGACTTCATTATTCACGATGCGTCGCCCTAAGGTTGTCGGGTTTTAACACGGGTTGTAATACTGAGCTACTTGTTGCTTGTCGAGCTTCTGATGTAGGCGAGGTCTCTTTCTTCAGTAGGTCTAGATCATTCGTAGATTTTCCATTTGCTTGCGAGAGAAGTCGATGGTCAGGGACTCGGCCTCCGATCTGCGGGGATCATTGCGGTTCCATACACCAAGCGTAGGGTGTTTCTCCGTTCGAGATCCGGTGTTGTTGATCGACCATAAGACGTAAATTTTCCACCACAGGCCAGCTGCTCGGTCGAGCGAGTTTTTAGACCCTACGATGGTCTGTTGGTAACTTCGGCGACCATTTGCGAGGATGGGCCCGGGTGAACTTTGTTGGATCGAGCTCTTGACACCAATCTTTGAATGTCTTATCCGTGTGTGTTCGTTGTCAGAGGAGGATATGGGGATGCTTGAGCGACACTATGTTCTTGGACAAAGTTGAGGCGTTCTTGTGATTTTCGCATGGGCTCCGCTTTCCCACTTGAAGTAGTCGATCGCAACAATTAAGAATTGGGCTGTCACGGTGCTTTACAAAGGGCCCACAATGTCGATCCCCATTGCATAAGCGGCGAGGGCTCTGTATGGAGTGAGGTCGGTCTGCGGTACTGGTATGTTCCATGGATTTGACACCTGGACACTTTTTACGAGGTCCGTTAGTCTTGGAACATTGTTGGATAGTATCCCCATCGCACTTTCTTTGACAAGGCTCGGGTCCGATGTGACTTCCGCCGAACCCGTGTATTTCTCAGAGCGTAATTAGCTCGATTCGGACAAGCACCTTAAGAGAGGTTGGAGATATGACTTCAGTATAGGACCCCTTCAATTGTATATCGCAAGACTTGTTAGATCCTCCTAGCCTTGACTTGTCATGGGGTTCGCCCTTCTCCGGTACTCTCGAAGAGAGTCATCATTGGGTTCTTCATCGAGACTACGTTGACCTCGGCTCCGTCTTGACGTCGTCTATCGCCTGCTTGACTTCCTCTTGGCGGGCTCGTTGATGGCGGGCTCTACTAAGATTCCTCGGCTATTTTGCTCCCTTGGGATCACGAACTATCCGGAAGTGTGAAGAATCCGTTCTTGAGCTTTTGCTTTTAGATACTTCTTCTTCGCAGCTTTACGTATTTTCCCAACATTTGGCTTCTGACGACTTAAGAGTCGTGAACTTCACGGCTCGTGTCGGAGACTTTGGCGGCGAAGTCCTGCGATCGTGCCTCGTACTCCGCCGTTGTTCGTATTTTGAATGTGAACCAGCTGAGTAAGCGATCTCTGGTTGTCGAACTGGGAGTAAGATACTACGCTGCCACTTTTTCCGCGTCAGCGTGGAGTTGCCGACTCCCGGTGTTTCAACCATGGGTTCGGCTTCGACATCGTCGTCACGGACTCGGTGGGCGGTTTTCGACGAGTTAGCCTCGGCGAAATCCTCTGGGCGACCTTTGATGGCTGGCGGGCGAAGGATATTCGTGCTCGCCCGTTTCGATTGCCCATTCGCGATTCTCCCGGCAGCGCTTCGTCAATACTTGCGTGGGTAGTCGTGAGGACTTGTGTGGGATGTGCATGGAAGTATGGACGTAGTCTCCTCGCGGCGTTTATTAATGCTAAGCAAGCTCCAGGGCGATACCTCGTTTCAGAGCCTTTAGTGCTCGGTGATGAAATATCTGCGGCGTTCCTTCTTCTCGTGCAGGCGCCTTATGGATTCGTCGGCGGCGAGTAGAGAAAAGGACCTCTCCTCTTCGGGACGGATAGAGTGGGAGCTTGGCGAGGTAGCTCTTGAGGTCTTCAAAGGACTGTGTACCTCGTCCGCAAGAGCCTTAAAATTGAAATATGGTGCATAAGTATATTACCATATATGGCGACCTAGATGGGTTTTATGACAAGATGAGCATGAGAAGAGTGAATGATTTTATTAAGGTTATTTTATACTAAGATTGCATAAAAATGTTATATAAATTGCGATAAGCGTTACGCGAATGCTAACTACATTCATGCGTTATCGAATGCCCCCGACGTGAACACGAACAAGGTATTCAAGGCGCGGAAGGGACGAGGTAGAGAAGGGCCATATTCCACGGGCGAAAAGTGAAGAAATACTAGTACCATCCCCATCTCCACCCGACCGAGAATAGAGGAATTGTTCCTTAGTGAAAACCCACCATCTTTTAACGGAAAGAAACCCAAGATGTTGAGCAGTGGGTTAGAGCAATAGAGAGATATTCGATTTCCTCCATTGCACAACACAAGAACGACTATCTTGTGTCACCTTCCAACTCACCGGACCGCGATTTATGGTGGAAGCAAGGAAAAGACTATTACCCGCAGCAAATGGAATATTTCACATGGAAGACTTTAAGACGGAGTGAACGAAAAATACATTCCAAGAGCTATAGAAAGAAGAAAGAAGTTGAATTCTTCAACTTAAAACAAGAAAGAAAGTCCATGTAGAATCGATCGCATTTTCCGCGATATGTCGAAATCGCCCCGGATCTAGTAAATCTTGATATGAAAATGGCGAAAAGTTTAGATCCGGATTGAGACACGAGATAAAGATGTCATTGGCAAGTCATGGCGACTTAACACATCAAGCTCTTAGTCGAGCTTTGGATATCGAGGCAGCAATGCCTGAAGATAAGCCTACACCCCCTCAGTCACAGAATGTTGGTGACAAAGGAAAGAGGAAATGGGAAGGCAATTTTAATAAAAATTTCAACTGGGAAAATGTTGGCAACACAAGTAATACGAGGCCATGGCACCCAAGGACAAGGTTGGAAGAGACTAGTGTTTTCTCACCCACGGAGGTCCACTTTGAGCAGATAAGGACAACTCCACGCCAAAATGCAATAGAATGCACCGGTATATGTATATGGGCAATGTTAGGTGCTATAAATGTGGCATGAAGGGCCACTATGCGAATGAATGCCCCGAGTACGTCCGCTAAGAATGGTAGAGCCAAATCAACAAGGCCAATCCAAGAACTTAAAGCTATACAAGACCATTGGTATGAACCACGACAACCAAGGCATACCAACAATGCAAGCACCCGCAACAACAACCAGCCCGGCAAGAGCCTATCGTTAAATCAAGGACGAAACGAACAAACTCGAGAAACCCGCGGTACGAAAAAAAAAAACTGCCCAACATACCTATAGTACCTTAGTTCGGAAAAAGTACTTTATAATTTTTTTCATCGCAAAAGCATGCGTGGATATGTTAGAACCTAAGTCCGAATAGGCAAAACAGAAAAAGAATCTTTTCACCATAGTAGAAATCATGATTTTCGCACATATTTGCTCGAACTTAGACTGAACTATAATCACTAGAGATCTAGTGAATCATTTGAACATATCATCTGTGAGGAATATAGACATAATCTTAAGAATAGATGGGTTAGTCGAAAACCATTCTACGATCTTGTATAAGGAAAGGAAAGTTTTGATCCATACCTTCGAACAAGAAGTTGCGAGTTTCTATGGAATCCACAGGGAGAAGGAAATTCCGACCATACCCACACTATAAACAAGGAGATTAATAAACAAGAAGGGATGTCGAGCATTCCCTGTTTGTCTAAGCGGAGAATGAAAAGCAAAAAAATGAAAATAGAGGATGTGGAAATTGTTCGGGAATTTCTAAATATTTTCTGACAACTTAGCAAGATTACCCTTGATAAGCAGCTAGAGTTCCACTATCGAGTTAAAACCATTATTAAACTATGTCAAAAGTACCTTTATCAAATGGAATCAAGGAAAGTGAAAGGATAAGGATTCAAAATTAAAGGTTATAAAATCTAGGTTTCACGAACCTAGTGTATCACCCAAGAAACACCTTGCTTGCTTGTCAAAGAAGAAGGATAGCCCATTAAGAAAGTATATAGATTATTGAGAGAGAATAATCTATTACCAAGGGTAAATGAGTATTCGGTCAGTGGAAAGGAACAAGAGTAGTCCTGAGAACCGATCTCAATTGGACTATAATCAATTTAAGGCACAAGCTAACAATGTACCCAAAATGGCTTTCCGAACAAGATATGGCTACTATAAGTTTATAGTCGTGCCATTCGAATCAATTAATACGCCAGCGATGCTATGAACCTCAAAAATCGAGTGTTCCGCGCCTACTAAGATAAATTATCTTAAATCATCATAGATGATATTCCCATCTAATCGAAGGGCAAGAAAGAGTATAGAGCACTCTTGAGAACTATCTTGCAGACATCAAAAGTCAAACAAATTTTCGCCAAGTTATTTAAGGCGGATTCGACTTAAAGAATAATAATCCTTAGACACATCGTGTCTTCAGAAGGAATCTATGTGGATCCGGCGAAAGATAATAGCAATGCGAGGATAGAAGCAATCAACGACCCAAACGAGAGCAAAGGTTTCATAGGATTCGCTGGCTGCTATCGAAAATTTAGTGAAGACTCTCTAAGATAGCAAGGCTGATAACGCAGCAGTAAAACGAATTAAAATTTTGAGAACATCACCTCCATAAAGTAAGGTATGAGATCTTCATAGATCATATGAGTTTAAAATACTTCTCCGAGCAAAGAGACTTGGAAATGAAATGGAAAAGATTGCTTGAATTAGAAAAGATTACAAAGGCGATATAAATTATCACCTATGAAAGAGTAATATAGTAACTAATGCTCTATCTTTGTAAAGATCGATCTAAGTGATGATAAATCCTTGCGAAAAGGAAAAACTCCTTAAAGAGTTTAAGAGAATAAAGATAGAAATTGTGAACATCGCCTCAAATGCCTGTAAATGAAGGCATTGTATCAATGATCCTATGGGATGACGTAATAATGGGTTTTGAGATAGAATTACCAAAGTCAAAAGTTAACACTACTATATGAGTAATAGTATATCGACTTACCAAATAGGTTCGGTTCATGCTATCTCAGGCTCTTACAGGTCCGATAAGTTAACCCGGTTGTTTACTAAGAAAATCGTCGTCTCGCATCGTATAAAGATTTTGAGGTTATCTTTAGAATATGAATTGGCTTAGAAAAGAAAGAATTGACGTACAAGTTGGAAACGCTTTTTCCACTTATTAAGTTTACCTACGACAATAGCGTCGAGCAACATAGCCCATGTGAGGTATAGTATAAAAGAAAGTATTGATCATCTCTTTATTGAAATAAAGAAAATAAGAGGAAAGCTTTAAAGCGATTACGTGAAAGGAATGAATGAAATATTTGCGAATTAGGCAATGAAAGAAAAGAAGCTCATGATAGACAAAAGTCTTACGACGATATGAGATATGAGTTAAATCTTGAATGCAAATATAAAGTATATTAAAGTTCTCCATTGAAAGAATTTCAATGTTTGGAGAAAAAGAAAGTTGAGATTATGTTTTATAGGACCTTGCGAGATCCTAGAAAGATAAGGCCTAGCGACTATAGATTGGTATTTCCACCAAGTTTGGGGGATATCGAGAATGTCTTCCACGTATTACGCTTAAAGAAAGTATGTTATGGTCCAAAACATGACCATCATGATACGTTATTCTTAAATCGAAATGAGTTATGAGAGGAATCTGCGGTGATTTAAAGCGTTAGATCCAACCGTAAGAAAGAAGTGTACAGTTAGTGAAAGTCCGATGAGGAAGCCATGGACAAAGAAAGTTACGTAGAAGCTTGAAATTGTTATAGTGCGAAAGATACCGTACTTTTCTACGGTATGCAAATTTCGAGGATGAAATTTATTTTAAGGGGTAGAATGTAATATCCATAGCTTTTAAACCATAATTACGATAATATAAATCGTAATTGGGTTTTAACCTCGATAATTAAAATCTTAATTAGTCAACGCTCGATTTTGACTAAGCATAAATTGATGAACTATATGTGATATTCACTTACGCTTAGTGTATTAAGCGATATAGCTTACGTTATTCTTTCAAACGTATGTTCTAACATCGATAAAGCTCGATGACACGTTGTACGATATTTCTAAGCGTCGAGGCTTAGTATTCGAATATCCTACCAAAGTAGGAATTAATAAAGTGATTCCAACTCGATTCGAACATTTTATAGATGAATTAACTTTAACGTTTTGAGGCGTTTCAAACGTCTAAGTTTAGAGATAGTACGATAACTCGGTCCAATAATCATGGAATTATATTATTTCAATTCCTATGATTATTTTATGATATAAAACATTATTATCATCAAAATAATGCTAGAGAATTAAGGAATAGAAATTGAACAAGATAAATTTAATTTGAAACCTAAATTTCAAATTATGATTTTATGATCTAAATTGTTCCAAATGTTATCCAATGATTTAATTGACCATCTAGAACATATATTATTTCACATAACTATGTATTAGCTATTTAATACAGGAAATAGAATGTCTAGCCTATAACCTAGTTTTCGAAAATTTTAGGGTTTTCTAATGCAAGATTTGATTCAATTCTTATCCTATGGATGATATATCATAATTATTACATTAATATGATATTTTTAGAGATATGGAGATGTCTTGCAAGTTGCACAAGTGGAGGACACTTGTCTATAATGGACTAAAATTTCATCCTTTTATAAGGTTTGATGAACCAAATCTTGTTTAATAAATGCAAGAGATATGATAAGATCTTATCTAGATATGAGGTGTAAAGTATGAGATAGTGTTCAAATTGAACAAGTAACCTATGCTTGGACTATAGTGATGGACGAAAATGATGAATAAATAGGTGAAAATTCTAATTTCAAACCTTATAGTAAAATCACATGTGTATAAGTTGAAATTGTTGACTATTCAACTATGATATTATTATATCATAATAATATAGTATAGAATAGGAAAATAAAAATAAAAATAAAAATCAAGCCTAATGGCTAGGACATGGCCGACGCACACACATGTCTCCAATGTGTTGTGATTTTATTATCTTATGTGATCTACAAGATCTAGGATATTAATTGAAGAGATATGGTATCATAATTAAAGTGATTAAATGATAAGATAAAATTTTGGCATTATATATGCAAGTGGGGACCGAAAATCTGAGGATCTAGCAAGTGTATAGATATTTTCCTAAGTAATAATTAGCAATACAAGTGGCTTAGGGTCATAAATAAGACCTTAAGCTCTCCAAGCTCTCATTTGGTTCCCTAGACTACCGAAAATATTGAGAGAAAAGAGAGAATTCATCTTGATTCAAATCGATCTTAGATCGAATAAACCTTCGCGATTAAAATCAACACCGATTAAAAGGTTAGATTTCTTACGAGCTACGATATCATGCTAGAATTTTCAGATTTCAACCGTTAAAATTTGAGTTACAAGCATGATTTATTGATGAAGTCTTGAAAATTATGAGACATGTTCAAGTATTTAGAAATTGTATTTATATATTGTTCTTGAGCATGTATATTAATTATAATACAAAGATAAGCATGGTATCAAACTTTGAAAAGGATGAGAATATGATAACAAGATATGATGATGATTTTAAATTTTAATTGTGGATTTGAGCATGAAATCATGATCTAGAGTATGTAACATACCTATATGATTTTATGTGGAATTTTTGGAAAACTATAGCAATTAATTTGATAATAGTCAAAAATTATGAGTATGATCACATGATAAGAGTTAAGTCATGATTTGATGATATTATAGCATATTAAGTGTGTAGATTCATAATATGGTGTTGTATGAAATTTTTGGAATTTATAAAAATTATTTGGACCTAAGTCATAGTTTTCGAACATGACTTAGGAAAATTTTATAGGATAGTGCATAATTAATCAAAATTATGTTATAGTAGGGTTATATGATAGTGATTATGTGATATATGATTTTATTGGAATTTTTAAAAATGGTTTGGTATGATATTTCAAGGGGGGCGAGACTTATAGCATGAAATTAAATGATGTATAGCTTTTATATGATCAATATAAATACATATTATTGACCCTTGCATAAAATAGAGTATTACATGAATTTATAGAATTTTTGCACAAGTGTTGTATAATTACTTGAAATAATAAAATTATAGAAAATAAGGTATAAATGTTATAAATTTATTTTATGAAGTATAATTGCATAATATGTTCTAAGATAATGTTTTAACATAGTATGATTTTATGTAAATTTTAGAGCTAGAATTGCACATAAAATATCGATTATAGTGTATAGTTAATCGAAAGTCAAAATTCTTAAAAGTCAAATGTTGACTAAAGTCAACATTGTTGACTGAAAAGTCAAAGTTTGACCGAAAAGTCAAAATGTTGATTGAAAAGTCAAAATAGCACGTAGTTCAATAATACGAGATCAAAGTGACGTGATACGCCTAATATGATTATGATGTCGTTGAATAGATACGCTAAGGCGTCTAAATTAGTTAGAAAGATTCGAGTTTGATAGATTTTATCGAGCGTAACCAACGCATTAAAGTGACTTCTTACGTCTCGGTGATGAGTGTCTTGGGCCTTGACACGGTTACTCAATCGTAGCTCCTTTTGCTTGAGAGTTAAGGTAGAGCGTGGAATTGAGCGATGTGACATAACAAGGAACCGTTAAGAAGCATATAAAGTTACGAGGTGGGCTTTATTCGAAAACCCTTTTATTTACTTGCTTTACGCAAATGAAAAGTATTTATTCTGATTCTTACGTTGAGAAATGATATGATTACATGCCCAAAGTGTTTATGTTTTATGTATGATCCTATCATGTTGTTGGCAAGCCAACTATGAAAGTAAATCGGTTGTTGGTTCACTACCAACGATATATGATATTGATATGTGTGAGATGGTGGTATGATGATATTGAAAGTTGTTGGTTCGCTACCAAAGTATAATGATATTGATATGTGTGGAGATGGCTGGTATGATGATATTGAAAGTTGTTGGTTCGCTACCAACGTATAATGATATTGATATGTGTGGAGATGGCTGGTATGATGATAGTAAAGATTGTTGGTTCGCTACCAACGTATGATGATATTATAAAGAGATTATAGTTATTGGTTCGCTACCAACGTATGATGATGTTATAAAGAGATTATAGTTGTTGGTTCGCTACCTACATGTGATGATGTTATGATAATAATATATGAGAACTGATATGGATCATACAGACAGAAAATATGTCTGGCCAGACGACTTTTGAAAATGAGAAAATGTTTTTGTAAGCACAAGGCTTTTTCAATAAAACCCTTGTGTCTTACTGTCAAGGGGCAGTGTAATTTCAGAAAATATTTTTGCAACGAGCCCACTGAGTGCATTATTTGTACTCAGCCCTGCATGTTTGTTTTTAAATGTGCAGGTTGAGCAGTTGATGTGGATGTTGAAGTGTTGAGCAGTGGAAGTCTTCTGTCGCTGATTAGTAGTACCTTGGTTACACATCGTCATATGTGTAATCACATGTCTTTCCGCTGCAAAGTTATATAGGTTATGTTTTGAGTTGAACCCTTTTGTTAAAAGTATAAATGATCCAGTTTCGTATGTACGATATATGTGTCACATTAAATGGTATGAAGTTTTGGGAATTTGTCTATCATATACTTCACAGTTCCATAATTAGTTTTGTTCTTGGTTGTTAATCCCCGTCATTAGTAACAGTCCCTGCTAATCCGTACTTGGGATTGGCGGACTGTTACAATATACTCCACGAAATCAAAGCCTAATATATTCCACACTCTGAGGGGTTTACAACAGTTTGTAGCCCATCATCATTCAATCAGCAGTGTGGTTGGAATCGCGTCGAAGTCAGCGTCAAATTAGCGGGCCATATAAGTGTATTAACATAGTAAATTTCGAGTCATTTTTGCAATTTTTGTTATATCGAACAATAAAGAAATTATACGGACAAAAGTTGGACAATAAGTGAATAATAGCTCTAAAAACTATGGAGTTGGTATTATAATTGAATGGCCCAAATAATAACGAGGAGGGTCTTCAACCCGTGATAAGTATGATTTCATTTATTTTAAAAAATAATATATTAATTTTAAATTTGATTAATATTTCATCATTATCATTACCGTTATTGTGGTTTGCTGTACCGCAAGCGCCCAGTTGGATTCAAAACCAAAGTGAACTTTGTTTAGAGTTACAATTCACACACATATCCACGCTTACATACACTAGGTGATTCAAACTAGCTTATTTGATAGGAATATAAATAAATCAAGCTGCTCATAAATTATTCATATTTAAACTAAAAAAAGCTCGTTTGGCCTAGCTATGCTCGACTCAATAGGCTCACAAACATGTTCGAGCTCGAACCTAATTGAACCGAGCTTGCAAACATGTTCGTCAACGAGCTCGTGAGCCAAAAAAATGGTTTCTGTTCAAGTTAGAAATCATGGTTGGCACAAGTGACTTAAAATGTGCTCCCTTAACCACTTGAACACATTTGTTACTATTGTGTGAGGTAATTTACTTTATAGTAATTCGGCATGTGAACGGATTATACTGCGAATGATCTCTTAGGTATAAATAAGAAGCATCTACAATGTCCCAGGTGACGGCCGATGGTTAAGGTGGAGTTCGTGGTGAGAGGTCAAGTTGAACCCCACCAAACGCCTCTATAGGTTTGAGTCTGTCACACTGGTTTCCAAGTGTGGTTTCACATCATGCGTGTGGTTTGCGGTATTGCACGAGAATGTGAGGTTTACCTTCCAAGTGTGGTTTCTGTCGCATGGGGTTCAACAGACACCTAAGGTAGGCTGCGGGTTCCCATGATACTAAAAAAGGAGCATCTACACTTTTGATCTTGATGAAATTAAGGGCTGAGAATATTTACAGGCTAGCCAAGACACCATGTTTTTAATCAAATTGTAATCTGCATAAAAACTTAAAAATATCGCCTAAAACTTCAGAAATACTAATTACTGGTTTATAAGATGACGGCCTAGCCCATTAACAATTCCTTTTGGGCTTGGCCTGATAGTCATAATAAATATAAATATATATAGGTTCGACATATATATTATAAGAGTAGGTATCTCTATCTAGCCTTCCTTCCCTTTCCTGCAGTCTCCACTTTTCAATTTAAAGTCTCCACCCTTCCTTCTTATCCAACACACAAGATACGCACGCAATCCCACGGTGGGATTGAGTTCTCGAATCAGGGCATCAATGGCGTCTGCGGATCTGGAGAAGAAGGCCAAAGAAGCGTTCATTGAACATAATTTTTCACAGCGATTTCAACCTATTTCCCAATGAATTCATTAATTCGTAGTTTATACGATAAGGGAGGTTTGTACAAGTACGATACCGTATCTTCAGCACTTATTCTGCTTAATGATATCATTAGGCATACAAAGAGAATATCACAGAGTCATTTCATTTACAGACATAGGAATTTCAAGTGTATGAGAGAATGCAGCTAATAATTCTTCATTTTATCTATATATATATATATATATATATATATATATATATATATTAGTTTATGTGCATATAATTGTTAACATACATAAATTAGTATAAATCATGTTAAATCTAATTGTTATAGTTAGATGTGCATCCAAGTTAGTTATCTGTATATTTATGTATACAATTATGTATTTGTGCATTTGCAATATAATTTGTGCATTGAATCTGAAGCGATCATATTAATTTATAATGAATGTCCACACAATAATCCTCCGCCTCTCTCTCTCTCCATATAAGCCAATTTCAAAATCAGACATGTTAGACAAGTGAATCATTTCTCTTTTTTGATTAGCAATTGTTCAACAATGAATGTAATGAATGATGTCAATTCGAAGTTTGTCGTTGATAATTCAGGAATAAAAAAGGTTTTGGCTCGATCATTCGTGAATTATATGTATAGAAAGAATAATTTCACGAATTAACAATAAAAACCACATATGTTCCTGAAATTGCACTAATTTAAGGAGTAATTCACGAATTGGTGAGTCTATTAATTTGCAATCCGTGATTTACACAAGGAAGCATTAATGTTTCATAAATTTACACAATATAGTGTGTAGCAGTTCACAAAGTAACGAAATTTTGAAAGATTTTTTTTTTGTGAATTAACACGAAACAAAGGGGAATTCATGAATACAACATATTATTGCTTGACAATTCATAAATCACATGTATAGAGAGATCAATTCACTAATTTATGATATAAAAAATATGCAAATTCTTGAAATTACGTGGTGAATTAACATTGAATTCGAGAATGAAAAATGTTATTACTTGACAATTGGTGAATTATATGTTTTGGAAAGAACAATTTCACGAATTTGATATTAAAAAGGTAACAGAATCACGAAATCACAACATTAATTTAAGTGGTAATTCACAAATTATCGAGCCTATTGATCAGCAATTCGTGACTTACACATACAGCATTACCATGAGAACATGAGAATAAAAAATAATGAATTCACTTTGAAATTTGATGAATCGATCGCGAAAGTTTCGAATAAAAAAAAAAAATTACCCCTCATGAGATTCGAATCTGGATAAAAAATTCTGAATTTTTTGAATTCAATAACTTTCATAATGGATTTGAATTTATTTGATTATTAGTTTTTTTAAGATAAAAATAGTTATCATTTAAACCTAATTATATAAATATATATGTGCCTGTGTGTGTGTTTGTATCGTAGAGTCCCTTGTCAGATTTGGCGCAACTAATCGTGTTAGTATCGATCGATCGTTAAAGCCCCAATAATTATATGTGGCCAGTCGTAGCTAGTTCCCCACGGACTGTTAATTTCTTTGTAGTGAATTAGTAGCGACAATATGGTTGTCACTTGTCACCCATGAACAAAATCCATGGAACATAAGGCCGGAATTTATCTGCAGAGCCACCAACACTACATGCAATTCTAACACTACGATACCTGTCAAACTGTTGGGCCGGACCCAAAATCATTCGGGCCGATTTTGAGAGCTGCAGATCCGTTCCAACTGCGGGTGTTAATTTCTGACGGACTGATATTTTTCCGGGCAGGGCCATTGATACCTATATACACCACACATGATGATGCCTTGCTACACTACTACAAAACCGTACAAGCCTAAGCTAAGACAACAAAATTCTAACATCTATAGTATACAAGTATTATACGACGGAACAGAATCAACAATTTATGGCTACAGATTTGGCGTGAGAACGCTCCAGATTTGAGGATCCATCAAGAACATGGCTGACTGCAGCCTCGCACGATGATCTGTTTGCAGTGGCGGGCTCGATTTGAAGGAGTGGAGGCTGCTCTAATTTATACTGATAAACACATTCTTGTTTGAGGTTGATGCCTCCTGCCCTACTTACCTTCTTTTCTTTGCTGCCTTCTCCCATCAAACTGAACTTCTTCATTTTGTGATGGCACAGACACAGTTGTAATAAGAATCAAGGAAATTAATGTTTGTGTAAGAGAGGTAATATTTGGTTCTATGTGGAAGATGAGTTTGTGGAACTCCTTTTATACAGAAGAAATAATGTTTAGATAGTCGTTTCAAGTGGTAGAGGACAGGAGAGAGAGAGAGAGATTCGCCACTATTGTTTAATCAGTGACAAATGACGATTCAGATATATGTAAGTATTCGATTTCCCTTTCACTCTTTTCCCAATGGAATATAGCATAAATATCATGATATTAGTATTTGGTATTGTGCTTTCATTCCAATCACAGCAACCAAACCTGGTAATTTAGTGCGGCATGAAAAGGATAGGACGGAGAGCGTGGCCTAATTGCTGGAGACTGACTCTTGTTTCACCTACAATTTTTGCAACAAGCCATGGTTAGGACAATTTAGGGAGGTAATAAAGGTTTACTCAAAAAAAAAACAGACAAAAAAGGTTAGGGAATGTATATTCTCATACCTTATGACACAGAGAATTATATATCGTCATAATTTTTGACTTTTTATTCTCTATCGTATTTCAATCTTTCGTATTTTCATTGCTTATTAGTTTGAGGAATGATTTAAGAATATTTTGATAGCTATTTTGCTTCGGATTGAAATGAATTATGTGGAGTTGTTCGATCAAATCTTTGCTTCTTGTAATGAATGGAGCTCGCTATGAATTTTACTTATTCTTATCACAATATAACTCGAAACTCCTTCCGATATCTTATTTATTAATTGATTATGACATATAGGCGTTAGTTTAGGTGACAATTAATCTAAACCTAGCGATATCTTGTGATGAACACTTTATAGAGTAGACCACATTTCGAAAATTGAGAAATCAATTGTAGATTGATTAGTAAACTGACTTTTCCCTTTCGATATAATATAATTTCGTGATAGAGTGTTTATGCGGGCACAACATTGTCTTCTCGTGTACAGGAGCGGATTTAGGGGGGCTTCAGCATCCCAATCAAATTCTTTCAACATATTTTTTTTTATCATATTTACACCCTTTTTCTGTCTGGCACCTACTGCTACAAAACTCTTGTCCTTTCATCACTCACAATTCACAAATCAGATATAATGATTTGAACAAATTCTGTTACTCTTCTTTGTGACAGTTAAACATAAAAAACATAGACATAACTTCAGTCTAAATTTCATACATAACATAAAACAGTGCTGAAACCTTCAACTCAGACACGTCCACATCACTAAATTATCACAACCTTAACTACTACAAGACAAGCAACCTTAGGCTAAAAGAGCAGGCAAATTCTACTGTTTACACAAACGATGCCCGACAAAATCTAACAAGCCATAGCAACAGATTTCCTCTTGGAGTGGTCCAAGATTGATGATCCATCAACAAACTGCATGTTGGGTGTGTGCAACCCAAGTCCCACATCGGATGTGAGAGGAAGATTTGCCTCTATATATTAAGAACCCACCACCAATTAGTATGGGCGCTTTGGGAGTTGTTGAACCCAAAACAAATCCGTGCGAAGCTTTCAAAGCGACAATATCATACTAATTGGGCGGAGTGGTGGCGGCGATTCCCCAACAGGGTATCGAGCCGACGGTTCGACCGGGCCCAATATGTGGGTGGACGAGGCCGCTTTCCGATGATGGAGGAACCCCGGTGAACTCACGATTGAATCCGGTGGTTCCTTGTGTGAAAATCTTCTGCAAGAGTGGTCGGTGGCGAGTCCGTGGTGGTAGCGGTGCAAGATGTCGGATTATCGTTCGGGGAGACAATGATGTGGTCCTTGGTTTGAGGGAGGATTGTTGGGTGTGTGCAACCCAAGTCCCACATCGGATGTGAGAGGAAGATTTGCCTCTATATATAAAAACCCACCACCAATTAGTATGAGGCATTTTGGGAGTCTCTATATATTAAGAAACCCACCACCAATTAGTATGAGGCATTTTGGGAGTTGTTGCACTGCCTCACAGTTGTTCATCAAATTCTCACTCCCAAAAACTGGCTTCACCTGACATATCTGAGCTTGCTGCGACTGATACTGATACACACATTCTAGTCGAAGGCTGTCTGAAGCAGCTCTAACAGTACTACACTTCTTCTCTTTGTGATCATTCACAAATGGAAAGAGCTTCATGTTTGATTTAAGAAGGTTTTGTTTTTGTTTTAAGGAGAAAAAACTATGAGGGTTTGCTCTTTCTTATACAGAAATCAAGTCTTGTTTCAAGTGGAAAGGAATTGAGATTCGCCACTAGCTAGTTGTGATTCTTTTGAGATAACTATTGCTTGCTTTTATCAATAGAAGAGGTACAAATTCAAAATACCTTTATATTTTTTTGATTATATCCTTCTGCCAGAAGTTGAAAATTGAGCTCATGTTAATTTAGATATCGGAAAAAAAAACTCAGTAACTGAAAGCTGGTAGGACTGTCGCGATTTGACCTGAAATGCATTTGCAAAATCAAATCTTTTTAATAATACATAAGATCAAATTTTCTTTAAAAAAAATTACAACCTCAAAACCAAGCCATATACAACGTCAAAAGAAGTTCCTCTTTACAATAATTTCTCCGAGAAATTCGCAAAGTCTCTCAACTTTCATCTATCGAAAATTTTGTCGGGTGATAGATTTGTGTAGTTTTCTGTAATTTGGGCATTAAATAGTCGGAATTGATAGTTCACGATAAATTGGAAAAGAGTGACTGTTTAAGATATATCTGAATATTTAGCTTTTTTCTATGACCACCTATCTTCAACAAATAAATAAAATAAAGGAGTTGAAGCACCGATTAACCGGCAGTAGCGTACAGTTACAAACCGTAACCATAGTTTGGTAGTTCGGTTACGATTAGCTTCATCATGGTTCAAGATCTGGCGAAATCATTCTTGACATTTTATAGCGGTTAACCGAATTTTAATATTAAAAGAAATTAAAAATTCAAAAATAAGTATTATGAAATTAACCAAATTATTTCAAATATTATCAAAATTATAATATTAAATTAAATAATTTCAAATATTTAATAATTATATATATATATATATATATATATATATATATATATATATATATATTTATGTTTCGTTAATCGGGTATAACTCAGTCGGTTAATTGGTTACACCCGATAATCAAAATTTACATGAGGGAGATAACCAAAATCGAAAATCGAATAAGCACTCTTATGACCGATAAGGGTGCTTAATAAGCACCCTTATGATCGATAAGGGTACATAAATAAATCAAATTTATTTATGTATAACTCAAATAATCTAAAAATAAAAGCGGATAATAAAAATTATCAAAACATATACAACTTACTGAATCATCTTTTTAGATTTATACATCTCAACTCTTATCTATAGCAAGATACAAATAATATAATATCATAAGAAATAATTTTTCGAGCATTTGCAAATGCAATGATCATTAATAATCACATTAACATCAATAGTTTCTAATATATTTTGGGTCCAAATGAAACATATATTTATAAGCAAAATATAAAAAGATTTAATACTTTGAACCTTTAAAAAAGATACTTTATTTAAGTTATACAATATTTTGGACCCAAATGAAATAATATATCTATAAGCAAAAATAATATTTTGAGGTCCAAATGAAACAATATATATATATATATATATATATAGTTAGGTTCAAATGAGAATCATTTTTATCCTAAAAATTAAGAATCAAATGAATTCGTTATGAAAGTTGGTGAATCCGTTAAAAAAAGTTATTGAATTTAAAAATTCAAATTTTTTATCCGGGTTCGAATCCCATGAGGCGAAAATTCTATTTTTGGATTCATTAACTTTCACAACGGATTCATCAATTTTCACGATGAATTCATCATTTTTTCTCACATTCTTATGATAAAATAGTTCTCACGTTAACCATCATATATATATATATATATATATATATATATATATATATATATATATATATATATATATATATATATATATAGGATGGTTATAGTGAGAAAAGTATTAAGTGTGAGAAATAGGAATAAATCTCAACCATGTATTGCAATATAATCAATGGATCAGATATGTGCATAAAAATAGAATTAAATAAAACTGTATGTACTGATTATTGCTGTAAAAAATCGAGAAGGATAAATTTGAGACAACAAAAAAATTTACGCAGAGAAGATATGGAAATCTGCCTCTAGCCCATGAAAATAGGGGATAATTATCAGTGAGATTCATTGGGGAGAGCAATGCAATAAACACAACATTTAATTGAATCTATCGTTTCCCCTCCCCCCTTTTCTACCGTTTCTGAAAAAAAAAATTAAAGTTTTGTAATTGCTGCAACCGATTCATTTCGTATATCACCACACGATTGAAGAAGAAGAACCTAAAATTATCAAATCTATACGGAGAATCTAACATCTCATCATGAGACGCTAAAATGGTGAACGAAGATCGACGACAGCGCAAGGGAAAAGCAGTAGAAAGGGAAGATGGTTAGTTGTTCTTTCATAAATTAGCTATACTTGTAAATCTGTATTGAATGGGTTTGTACGAGTTTGATTGCATATGCTTTTAAATGTGGATTGAATGGGGAGAAAGGGAAGAACTCGATTGAAAGGGTTTTTTCCAACCAGATTGCCATACTTTATAGGGTTTAAGTGTCCTTTTCAAACTCGTTTCAAGTGTTTTTATTTCCTTGTGTAAAGATTTTTGATTTCCTTTTTAGGTTAAAACTATGTTGTCCAAAAGTATGACAATGAAACATTGTCATTATATATGAATTAAGCATTATGTGATTGTTGATTGTGGTCCCAACACTAATGTTTTCATTGGGTATAATATTACACGATTCTGTTTTCATTTTTTTACTGTTTTGTCATTGGTCCCAACACTAATGTGATTGTTGATTGTGGTCCCAATACTGTGTCTGTATATCTAGGCATAAACTACTATTCTGAATATAGAAGGCATGTATACAACACATATAAGTATATATGTGGCACACGTATGGTACTTTATATATTGTTAATTGTTTGTTCAATATAAGCTGTAAGATGGCATGTGTTTTGTTTTCTTACACATTGTCTATTTGTATTGCATAATATATTTATTTTGTAGCAATTGTATGTTATCTGCAAAAAAATGAAAAAGGTATTGTAATTGTGAGTTATCTACCAAAAAATTGAAAAAGTATCTGCAATAATATGCTGTCAAAAAATAACATGATGTGTTTATTGCACATTGCAAAATTTGTATTACATAAATATAGGATTCTGTAGCATTTATGTAATTGTATATCTTAACTCTTGTTTTCATTTTATTCTTGTTTTGTCATGAGATGTTTATTCACCATCTGTTGTGCTTAATATAATAAGGTCTCTGTGTTTTGAGTTTTTACATTTGTTATTGCATATTTGGATTAACATGTGTTGCATATGTATTAATAATTACTAAATCAATTAATTTATGTCATATATGTGTTGTCTGTGTTTGTTGCACATTTTAGTATTTGTATTGCATATAATATCGATATATTGCATACATGTAACATATGTGCACTTAAAAATAAGTCTCATTCTGTAATATTTATAATAATGTGTCGTATATCTAGGCATAAACTAGTATTCGTATATAGAAGGCATGTATACAGCACATTATAAGTATATATGTGGCACACGTATGGTATTCTATATATTGTTAACTATTTGTTCAATATAAGCTGCAAGATGTCATGTGTTTTGTTTTCTTACACATTGTCTTATTTGTGCCGCATAATATATTTATTTTGTAGCAATAGTATGTTATCTGCAAAAAAACGAAAAATGTATTGTAATTGTGAGTTATCTACAATAATATGCTGTCAAAAAATAACATGATGTGTTTATTTCACATTGCAAAATTTGTATTGCATAAATTTTGGATTCTGTAGCATTTCTGTAATTGTATATCTTGGCTAAAAGTAGACTATTGCATATAGAAGGCATGTATACAACACATTATAAGTATATATGTGTCACACGGATGGTACTCTATATATTGTTAATTGTTTTTTCATAATAAGCTGCAAGATGTCACATGGTTAGTTTATTGCACATTGTCTTATTTGTATTGCATAATATAATGAATTTGTAACAATTATGTGTTATCTGTAATAATATATATAATTCTGTTATTGTATATTTGAGGTTAGAATGTAGACTATTGCATATGGAAGGCAGTAATATAGCACATTTTACATATATGCTGCACACGAATGTGACTCTATACATTTTTTCCTGTTTAGTCATTATTTATATATGCTGCAAACGAATGTGGCACTAATCTTATTATATTATCATTTCTATAGATCGAGGTAAGAGGAAGGTTGCAGATATAATTAGACAGAAACGAGGATTACATATAGAGGTTGAAAAGGAACAACAGAAAAAGAAAAAAATGATCCCAAGGAGATACCTGGTGAAGTGGCAAGTGATATGGGAAATGATAAGCAGGATGAAGATGAACGAGAATGCGATAGTGATATTTTATTTCCTAAACTGGTTTCTAGGTGTAATATGAATACGTTTTTTAACACTCTAGCAAGTTTAAATGATCGTCAGAAAGCAGCGATAGATGAGTTAGGATTTGGACATATTAGAGATGTTAATATTAAAGAATTGCCTACGAGACTTGCTTATTAGTTGGTGCAGAACTTCAATCATAATAAATTTAAATAATCTTGCAAATACAAAAAAAAAACTAAAACGATCAAGATAAAACAAATTGCAAAAAACAATAATACAACATTACCAATACAAAATAAATTTACTGATTGCACATTAAACAAATGTTATCAAGTTACAAATGCATTGGAAATACAATTATGTTTATATGCAAAAAATATACATTATATGTGCAATAACTATACATTAATAGTGCAACAAAATGTAGCGAACTATTATATACATTATAATGTAATACAAAATTACAATGATGTAACATGAAGCAGAATGAACTGAAAAAATACAAACAAATACAAATAAAACAACTAAAACGACAAAATATAAAACAAAATGCAAAAAACGAAACATACAATATTACCAATACAAACGAAAAAAAAAACGACTCACATTAAAAAATATTAACAAGCTACAATTTCACTGCAAAGATAATATGTTTATATGCAACAAATATACCTTATATGTGCAACAAATATACATTAATATTGCAACGAATTAAGCGAAATAATATATACCTAGTAATGCAAAACTAACTTATACAAAAGATACATGACATTTACACAGAATTTCCATGAAGCAAGAAACAATAAAAAAAACTTATATATACAAAATAAAACAACTAAAACTTGCTAGATAAAATAAAAGGCAAAAAAACCATAATATAATAACTAACGACGAACATTCAAAAAATTCTGATAAGTTACAAAATGCTTGCAAAGAAAATATGTTTATATGCAATAAATATACATTATATGTGCAACAACAATCAATCGATACATTGATACAATATCATATAACCAACATAATACCTTGCTGTTCCATGGAGAAATCATGACGAAAATTCTTAACAAAAAAAAGATGTATATTTTAATTCACTGAATAAATTTCTGTGTGGTATTATAGATATATCAAATCTATACTTATCCATAAATAGAAGATATATAATCCCATGAATTAAAGTAATAACTATCTCTACAAATTTTCGATTCCAAAACTATCCTCAGCAAGGAAATCGGATGACTCATTCGTAGCACAAATAGAAGAAACGTTTAGCACACCTATATTAAATCTGGATCATTGATTTATGGTGATAAATGGACAGGATTTATTCTTATTTCTCACAACATTTATCATTCCTATATGATCTATATCCTATATATATATATATATATATATATATATATATAGGATATGGATCAAATGAGAACCATCCTAAAATTGAGAAATGAGAACTAATGTCATCCATTGATTTTAGTGGATCATGCGGCTCTCATTTATTCCTCATAGATGAACGGTTTTTATATACATATATATAAAAAAGGGCAATGTTGTCATATTACAATTAATTCAAACGTATATCATTCCTGATTTCATGGGATCAGTTATGCATATATATTTATTACCAAATTTGAATACAGTTTATTCCACACAATAAACACTTTTATTCTTAGCCATATTTGATAATATTGCATCTGTTTTTTTCTTCTGCTTTGACTCCAATGGCATCACCAGGTACGCAGTGTGTATATACACTTATTTCAAGTTGCATATATTATTTAATCAACGATTTTGTATGTTTATGTATTATTTTTCAGTTAATCATTTCATCAGCCATACAATATTCAACAAAGTATGAAATCAGCTTTTACAAATTAGTTTAATTTTATTGTATTATCTATATGTTGTTAGTTTCAATTTTCCAGAAAAATAAACAATCGAAAAAAATTCCATGCAATTTATGATGAAGTAAACTTTAATGTGTTTTTAGTATTTGTTGATTCAATATATCGGTCCATTTTATTCCACATAATGCAAAGTATAAAATTACAAATAGATTAATACACGAAACATGAATAAATGAATATATCATGTGAATAATATTTTCTGTATATATGCATAAATGAATGTATCTTGTGAATTAGGAATAAAACATTGATAACATATGCATAAATTACCATATTATGTGAATACTGATATTTTAAAGTATGCAGGGATTGACATATTAACAGATGTTTTACAGAACGAGGATTTAGTTTTACCATTTTGTGATGAGCTACTAAAGCCTAAATTAAACAGGGCATTCAGTAGTTTGGAAGAGGGGGAAGAATTCTATGATCTTTATGCGGCTGCATGTGGATTTGAGACTCGTAAAAGCTCTATAAAACGATCTAGTGATAATAAAGTAATTCTCTTTAGGTCATTCTATGTACTCGTGAAGGTTCGAAACTAAATTGTAAAGATCCTATTGATGGTAATCTGGCGGACAGAAACGAATCAGATTCTCTAGCAGAGTTGGATGTATGGCTCGTATTGTTTTTCGTTTTGAAGCCGACATCGGATATAAAATTCACAAGTTTATAGAGGGTCACACACATCAAATGGTACCAGATGCATAAAAGACCATATTCGTCGAATAACTTATGTAATTAATTCTGCACATGTTATGTTGTTATGACATTATTGTTCCTGTCAACATTTGTATATTGCTCTATTATATATTCACATGATATATTGAAAATTTAGATCGATATGAAAATAGTTGGAAGTAATAAGCCATCGGTGGATTTTATAATGGCGATGTCGAGTATGTAACGTACATCTAACAAACATTGTGCGAAATTATATTCAATTTCTACGATATGTATAATGTCTAATACATATACGAATGTAGACTTGACGAAATACGTAAGTTTCTTTATATACTGAAATCATTTAAATTATGTGAATAAATTAGCAAATACGAAGTTTACTTTGAATAAATTATAATATTATGCAAACATTTTCATAAACGATAGTTTCATGTGAATAACATTACGAAATAGTGTGCATATGAATGTTTAATTATACTCAATTGTTACATGTTGTGAAAGTATCCTGGTAGCTCCCAACAAATACATATGGATTATAAATGAAGACACTGTTAATATTTAGGATGATTTCCGCTTTTGTTGTTGTTTAATAACAGTTGATGTTTAATGCATAAAAGATCATATTCGTCGAACAACTTATGTAATTAATTCTGCACATGTTACATTGTTATGACATTATTGTACCTGTCAACATTGGTATATTGCTCTATTATATATTCACATGATATATTGAAAATTTTAGATCGTATATGAAAATAGTTGGAAGTAATAAACCATCAGTGGATTTTTATAAACCATCAATGCGTGGTTATAGAACTTGTCTTGGTGAAATAGAAACCAAATGAGGTCTAGAAAATTGAAATATAATTTCAACCTATGAGTAATTTATCCGCATTGAAGTCCTTGTCCATGCTTATCTCTTGATAGTAGCGAGACGCCCACGAAGAATATGTGTTCTTTACCAATTTGGATTTCACTGTATTTTCTTTCCCTTTCTCACCCACATTTGTATCAATAGTCTGCATATTGATTGAGAATAAAATTACAAAGATTAAAATAGTAGAAAAATTTAAATGTAAATTCAATGAATAAGGACAAATTAATCAAATAACACATTAAAGTACAGTAGTACCAGGTATTATGTGTATTACATCTTGAAATGTTATTTCCAATACATCAAATATATATAAGTTTATATGCACAGTAACAAATAAAATTATGCATACAATCAGTTCAATTTATGCAGCACAATGCGGGATATACATAAACATGATATTAGGCATATGTGCGTATATTATTTTGACTAGGGGGTGCATACATATGTTTTATATATGTATTCGACAACATCACAGATTTATTCATACAATGAATACATTTATGCATCTGCACGAGTGAGATATATATAACATACTTTTACGCATATGTGCACATATGTTTATGAATAAGAAAACCATACATGTATATATATATGTATTCGACAACCTCGTACATTTATGCATACAATGAGTACATTTATGCATCAATCATATGCACACTTCAATAAGTAAATATTGTAAATAAATATAATTTTTAAAACTTATAAGTATAATGTGAATATAATGTGATTAAACAAACGTGCTTTAAACAAAACATATTTTAATGAATCTGTTTTGTATTCCACTCATAAGCTATATGCATAAAGATTCAATAGTTTATGCACAGATGTTAAGTATTACATTCATAATGTAATACAACGTAATCTAATACTGATTTGCAGAACTTGCGCACCACTGTAATGATTTTTGTTCGTTCATGAGTGCATAATATATTTAAAAATAATATGACAAAAAAACATATCCATTTGCTGAGTGAATAACATTATTAAACAAATATTTTTAAATTAAAGTGAATATTACATTTATATAGTTTTTACAAACCTATGAATATGGAATTTAAAAAATGCATGAACATTGATGCTGCATTGTTATATATTCAAATGTTTGCACTAAAATATAGGGAAAAGTACACATACCCTGTATGCATATGATTAAACTTTATATTCAATTAGTGCATATTACTCATTAGCGCTCTTAACTAATTGTCGTAAGTTGATGCAGCAAATGCTACTCTACATATTTTAGTGATAAATTAGTGGTTTGATTTATATATATTTCTTTCGCTTTATAGTGAAGAAACCATTATTTAGCAAGCAATTATTGACATATTGGGGGGGACCACTACAAATCTTCAATTAACAAGCAACTCACAAATATAAAATTAGTTCTTGAAGCAGTAAAAAAATTGACAAACACAATACAATTAACAACACTTAAACATATTGGGGGGGACCATTACAAATCTTTCTAAAAAAGCAAAAACTCTTCTAATATGCTTTTAATTGTTTTGTCGAAACACAGTTATAATATGATTGTATATATCAATATCAGTCACGGACATTTTTAACCAATCCATCAATAACTCGTCTATTAGATTATACCAAAAAAAATTCTATGTGAATAAACGAAATCGCTAAACATGTGACGACTGCAATCAATATGCATAGAATAATATAGAAAACTTACCTGTTGTTTTGATTTAGCACTGATATTCAAACGAAAAGCAGAATAGGTGCACACCTCTAAGAAGCAATTTAATATGAATCAGTTATCTTGAATCGGAACCTGAAATAATAAACTCCGATTATCCAATTTTTCGAACCAGAATGAAATTCTCGGTGTTTTCACCTTCTATGAAAGATATGCATAGTTCAGATGTAGGAGGCGGTAATTTTAGGTTTTGAGAAGTTGGAAGGTTACGGTAATTAAGGGATAGAGTAAATGTGGTTGGTAAGTTTTACTGTATTTTGTCTAATATAACCCTATATCACACGATAAATGCATATTTCGGTAACAATCATTAAATATATAATTGTAATGTTAATATCTGTAATTAATTGTTGGACGTTAGATTAGATGGAATGGATGGTTTTGATTAGTTCTTAGTTCCTATCTTAGGGTTGGTTCCTTCTATAACCAACCCCTATATAGGATATATATATATATATATATATATATAGGGGATGGTTATTGTGAGAATAGAAATAAGTGTAGGAAATAGGAATAAATATGTAAGTCTATCATATCTTTCATATTTGTGTAGCACAATCAGAAATATTATGTTGCACATGTTAGTTTAGCAAATATTTCATCTCTTCGTAGCACATATGCTAAATATATTAGTTTAGCACATCTTTCATTCAGTAGATAGCATAAGAAGGGTTCTAGTGTTGCACAATAATCCGCGTAGCACACAAAACACAAAGCCGTCGCACAACCGAAATTAAAGCTCAACCATTGATCCAATGAATCAAGACCAGATTCATTCATATTTCCTACCAAATTATCATTTCCTACCGATACTTCTCATATATATATATATATATATATATATATATATATATATAGTGAGGTTCAAATAAGAACCAATTTTAACGTGAGAACTAAAAACCACGGAAATTCTTTACGAACAAAATGAATTTGCTATGAAAGTTAATGAATTTGCTGAGAAAGTTGTTGAATCCAAAAATTCAGAATTTTCACCCAGGGTTCGAATCCCATGAGAGGCGAAAATTCCATTTTTTTTTGGATTCAGTAACTTTTCCAGCGGATTCATCAAGTTTCACACTGAATTAATCATTTTTTGGTTCTCACAATAAAAATAGTTTTTACGTTAACCCTCCCCTATATGGATCATGTGGAAATGAAATTATTTGTAAAAAATAAGAATAAATCTAAGTTATTGATTTTAGTAAATCAATTGACAATATTAATTTATATTGTGCCACAATTCATAAATACATATATATGCTACATTTTAAATTCATTGGATTAATTAAAATTTATATTAGTAATTATGTTCTTTGATTTTAGAGATTTGTTGTAATCTAGTTTGTGCAACAATTATAAATGTGCTACAGATTATCTTATACGTATACCAATCAACATGCCACCTTCAATACAAAAAAAAACGTAAAACATTTAATTCCACGAATAATGCAATATTTTCGTTATATATGTGCAACAAATTTATTCAATATGTGCTATATTTTGTGAAGATTTGAAAAAGGCGAATAAATCTCAATAATTAAGAAATGTGGCGAGATTTATGGGATGATGATATATTTCTTTTTAATATCATTTTTATGTCTTATCCGTAAATCATAATAAATAATGACTGACATCATCAATTAATTTTAACTTAATTTGAACAATTAATTTAGGTTTGATATATGGTTATGATACATTCTTATTTCTTACACATAAAAACATTCTCACCAGATTCATCCCATAGATATATAGGGGTAGTTCATGTGATAATGGAAATAAGTGTAAGAAATAAGAATAAATCTAATCCATTTATTTTAGTAAATCAATGAGCATGATTTATTTTTTTTGTACTATAATTTTTTTTTTGTGTTTATGCCTAAGGTTAAATAAGTAATTTTATATTTTAAGAATCAGTTTTATTTCCTTAATTTAAGGAAAAATATGGTTTTATACTTCTTTTTATGGATTTATTGTAACTTATCCTTTAAATAATTATTTGTAACATTTTTTCAATTTCAATATTTAATATATACAAATTATTTGTGATTCAAGTTAGCAAATTCATAGAAAATGTAACAGCCCACTATTCCAAATGACGGATTAGTAGGGACTATTACTTGGAATGAGAATTAAAAAGCGTAGAAAGAGAATGGAATATCGAATTGTGAGACATGTATCAAGAAAACTTCTAGAACTTCAAAGCATTTGAGATTAAGCACACATAATTTACATACGAGACTAGACCATCAGATCTTTAACAAAAGGGTTCAACTGATCTGAAGGAAATTAGTTCTCTACTCAAAATATAACTAAGTGTTCTTGCAGCGGAAAACATGTGAAGTACACATATGAAGATGTGCACTCAAGGCTCTACTATCAGCGACAAAGGATTTCTATTACTCAACACTGCTCCATCGCATCACCAGCTCAACCTGCACATTTAAAAACAAACATGCAGGGCTGAGTACAAAGACTCAGTGGACTTATGCCAAAAACATTTATCATAACTTTGAATTACACTGCTCCATTAGTAACATACGATGTTTATTTGAAATGCTCGTGCTTACTAAACATTTTCTGTGATTTTCCATAAACTTTGTTTGGTCAGATATATTTTCTGTCTGTGTGATCCGTATCCCATCTCATATAACTCATTTTGCGCCGTAGAAGGAGGCCTCCTTCCACGGACGTCGTGATCGGCCGAGAAAACCTTTCAGCACACAGTCACCGTAACTGCCTGAGCAAACCTTTCAGCAAGTACAGTTACCTTAGTGTACACGTTAATCCTTGCTAGGAATCTCCCTCTAGCATAGGATGTGAATTCGATTAAACTTACGTTGGCGAACCAACACTGATAGGATTCATACATAAAACATAAATATTTTGAGCATGTAATTAAATAATAGCATTTCATCATCATTTCTCAAAAGAAAGCATCATAAATAAAACATTTGTCATTTTATTTTATCCTTGAGGAGAAAAAGCCAACCTAGTATATTTGCTTCTCAAAATGATTTCCTTCTCACTTCAACGTTCACTTTCGCGCTCCACCTTTACGTAAGAAATTAATTTAGTACGTCGGTCGTATTTTTGGAAATCGTCAAGATCTAAAATAACTCGATAACTTGTTAATCTTATTAAGACTTATTAACTAAATATAAACCTTCTAAAGACTTGGTATCTTTTAACAAATTTAGTACGTCTTTTCATCGAATATTCTAGCTTATAACTTCTCGTTTTAACTGCGACGAAACCTTGCTTCGGAGCACATACTCATAATTTAGATTAATCGTTGAACTCATATTAACATTTTTCAATAAAATGATTTCAATTATGAAATCGATTCTTATAAAAGAGATATTCTTATATCTCTAATGCGTCTCACACGTCTTAGTGTATCTATTCAACGAAACCCATATTTATATTAGGTGTAAAATATAACTCTACTCACGACCTAACATACTTCACACATTCATACTTTAACTAAGTCATTTACAACATCAAAACATGTATTTCTCAATATTCATAATTAGAACTTTTAACTTACATATATATACTCAAATTTTAATGTATTACTAATCATATTCCCACAAGTCTTGATTTTTTTCACTTTACAATCAATCATGTCCAATTGCACACATATAAATGAAATTAACTTAAGCATAACACTTTATATTTCAAAACCTTACGTCACTTAACAAACGTTTCGACGTAAAAATATTATATCTTGTTTTGAAAATCACATAAATTCATAGTATGTCTTAAACATATTTTTATGACTAAATATGTGATCACCTTTAATAAAATAAATTTGAAACTCTAACTTTCTTTCTTTTTTATTTTCGGTCCTTTTGTAAACATTTTCAAAACTTATCCATAAATTCCTATAAATTCGCATAACATACTATATTAACATATGATCAATAATATCAAATAACATTAGACAAAGAAAAATTTGACATCAAAACCCTACACTTTGAAATTTTCGAAAATTTTGACAAATCAACTAAACAATTTTCAAAAATTCTAATTAATTCACACAACACATTATTATCATCATACATCTATAATATACCATAATATCCATCATACACAAATCACACATCAATATATCATACTTTATGATTTTCGACTTTTATGAAATAATATTCAATCTTTTCCAAAAATTATGAATTAATTCATATATGCTTAAACAATACTAACTATCATCAATCCATGCTCAAAACAACAATCAAAATTCATTTTCATCAACATATGATTCTCATATATTTTTGACTTTAATAAGAAAAATTATAACATGCTCAACTTTATACCAAATTCATAATACATGCTTACAAACATCATATAAACATATTTAATTAACAACTCAAACATTTAACAAAAATTCTTAAATTTCACATGAAATAACAAAAGCATATAACTTAAATTTTCATGGATGGATTTCTAATATTTTTACATATATAAGAAGCTTGTACAATTTCTAACCTTTTAATCGGAATCGATCGACGAAGAAAACGTTTTCTAACTTAGGATTTGAAAAGAAAATTTGATGAACTCTCCCTTTTTTTCTCTCAAGTTTTGGTAGCTATGGTGAATAATGAGAGAATTTATTCACTTGATGATATATTAATCTTATTCATGCTTTTTAAAAAAATCTACATAAAGTCAACAAAATTTAATCATCTTATCAATTAGAAATGATCACCTTTCCTAGGAAACAAAATAATACATTATCACTTCAATAATTAATTATTTCATCTTATCACTAAATTAAATACCTTTCATTATCAAACCTATCATTATCAACAAAAGATAAAAAAAATTCTTCCTTTCACAATTGAAAATTTTCGGTCACCATCCTTAAATAATACTCATCACTTTATTAAATAATCATCTTATCTAATACATAAATTAAATACCTATCACTTTCAACACAATAACTATCACTTTCAACAAAATTTGATTTTTCTTCTTTTCCCATTTTGTCAAAGTTTTCGGCCATCATCCTTAGATCATACTCCTCACTTTATTTTTTTATGATTCACCTTATCTCTACATTAATGACGTCTCATTATCATAATAAATACACATCACTATCATAAAAGATAGAATTTTTCTTCTTTTCACACCTATACTCAAATTTTCGTCCACAATGCATAATAATATGCTACATGTTTTATTTTTTTCATTTAATAGCAATGTGACATAATATAGGTCTTAGATGATAGAATAAATCATGAGAAAAATAAACAATAAAGCTATGCGGCCACATTATGGCTGGCCCCACACCATTTTTTCACTTATTCTGAAAAATACTAAATTATTAAATTTAAAATTAAAATTGTCATTCGATAGGTGCAAAATTGTAATTCCATAAGATGGTTTTAATGTAAAACAAATTTTTTAATAGATCAAAAATTAAATAAATGGTTTTTTTCATTTAATAAAGTTGATTATGACCAGTCACATTATGACCGAATATCATCACTAAAAAATAAATAAGAACAATTCTATGTCCTAAGATGGAATTTTCGAACTATAGTTAGAAAATAAGAATAAATTATCCAATCTTCATTCCTTTAATAACTTAAATTATTTTTGTGAAGGAATATATAAAAATAATGCTCTTGTTTCATAAAATAATCATAGGACTTTAAATATTGTAATTCCTTAAACATTATACTAAATTTTTGAATCGTCTCAAAAACGTTGATAATAAAGTCGTAATCTCCTTATTCGTTCTTCGTTAATAAGGGAATAAATTCTAAGCTTCGTCGTTTAGAAAATAATGTAAGACTAACTATCGAAAATTAATCGACATTAGAAAAATGCTCTTGAAGGAATAATATATATATTCCTTAATTTACTAATTGTTTATGGATATAATATGAAAATTCGCGTATTATGGATAATCGAAATTGAGCTTCGATAATTTACTATTTCGATTATCAAAACAAAACCCTAATTAACGACTTATATTATCGTAACCTTGTTTTAAAACTTTAGGATATTACAGAAAACTTAGGTAAAATAATATTTATTGATTCATACGTATGATTTTATATACTACTGTTATAATAATTTCATAGCATTTGTTTACTTATTCGTTACATATACTATTAAAATTTTAAAATTATTGTCATGATGAGATTAAACCTTATGTGCAACGAATAAGAAAAAAAAATGCTACAAAAATATTCCATCAATACAATAAGTACTGAAAAACACGTATGAATGAATACATAAAAATTTTAACCTGCGTATTTGCAAAATGAATACTCTAAAATACTACAAAAATATTTCACTAGTGTAACGACATATGTACGTAACAAAAAATAAAATAAGCACAATATATAAAAAAGCGTAAATGGGAAATGAGATGGGATTTTACTTTTATATCCATTTGGTGCAACTGGGTGCTAACGTCAGCTATCCTAGTGTAACACGGCCAACACATATAATAAATTTGAACAGTTGATTAAAAACATATCTATGACTATGATGTATTCCTATTTCTTATATATATTCATTCTCATCATAATCAATTTCTATATATATATATATGTATGTATATATTATATGTGTGTGTGTGTGTATGCGTGTGTGTGTGTGGTGGTGGTTCAGGTAAGAATACAAGTATTGATAAGAAATAAGAATGTATCATTGAACGTATAAAGTTGTTGCACTAAATATATAAATTTATTGCACCAAATTCATCTGAACAACTTTCTATTCAGTTCTTCACTTTATAAATTGACCCATATCAATGGTTCAAATTGAAGAGAATTTAATTAATGATTTCAATTTTTATTTTATCAAATAATTGAATAAGGGTAAATTTAATATTAAAAAATATTTTCTCATCACACCGTGACGTAAATCTAGCTACTTTCTGATAATTTTGTCACTTACCGAAAAAGTAGAGATTTTATAATCTGCTCAATATAATGTTACACAAACTAGTCATTCTATACCACATATTTAATAAATATGTGGCGCACATTACACATCATGCAGCACAATTCATTGTTGCACTACCTACACTTTCTGTAATACATATAATACAAACAATGCGCATATTTAATAAATACATGACACACATTATACATCACGCAATATAATTTATTGTTGTGCAACAAATACTACAAATTTATTACACCCATGTAACATAAAAATATAATTTATCTAAAATAATAGGTTATATGATAGATTACAATGAATACCTAAAAAAAATTAAGGAAATAATTGTTTTTAACATAAAATAAAATTACTAATATAACCTTTATATAAATCATGTGAAATTAAAGTATAGCATATAAAGTAATGCACAGTAGCAAAACGCAAATTAATATTGTCCATTGATTTACTAAAATCGGTGGCTTAGATTTATTCTTATTTCTTACAAATAATTTCATTCCTACCCGATCCATCATATATATATATATATATATATATATATATATATCAAATACAAACCAAAATTATAATATAAAATAGGAACAAATTTCATCCATTAGATTACACATATCCAATGGCCAGATTTTCGGCCATCTATCATTGCATATGATTCTCTCGATAATTAATGGGGGTGATTTTATAATTTTTCGTTTTATATGATTTGTTATAACGTGATTATAGGGATTATGCTATTAATGATATAGTAGTTATTTTTGTAAAGCATTTATAGACCATTACATATTATTTTTTCATATAACTTGTCATTTAAAAAATTCTCTTTTTGTGAGTGTCATTTTGTTTTTATTTTGATGGAGTATCATATTTTTTTATTAAGTGTCTTTAATGGAGTATCATATGTTTTATTAAGTGTGATGTGTTATTTATTTTATTTTATTTATAGGGTTGTTATGTCGTTTATTGGATGATTGGATGAATTCGTTCTTAATGAATTATGTTTGTTAGTATTATGTTATCCGCATAAAAGTTTTTTTTTTTAAAAATAATATTATTCTAATTTTATTGTGGAATGAAATCAAATATTTGTATTGTTTTTAAGTATTATATTTTGAGTAAGTATTATAATGTGGTTGATTTTTTTTCATTACCTTCAATATATTAAGGCAGACACACACTAGATTTTTTTCTTTTCATTACACAGACATTGGATGATATTGTCAGCTCAAAATGTTGATGGATTATTTAAAAAGCAACATGAATAGGCCAACAAAATAGCCTACATCTGAACAAAAAATATATATCGAACAAACCTACCAAATAGTTTAAAGCAACAACACAATATATGTAACTAGTAGTGGAAAAACTGATAAAAATAGTAAAGCATTTGAAATTGCTTTAACATCTAGTTCTATATTATCGTCCATAATTATCAACCTAGCAGTGTTACATCTGTGAAGATATTTGAATTTGTCATCAATTCACCATGGCAAACATTTGAACTCATCACGACTTGACCTTTCACATTGTTGTTCTTTGAACTAACTAGAGTCGTACAATAACGTGCACAAGAGAATATTTAGTTGTCCTTGTGAAAAGTGATAGATATGAGTGAAAAGGCTTCACTTCGAACTATGTGTAGTTGACCTTGGTTGCTCTTCTCTTTGCTGCCAATTCAATCTTCTTTCTACATTTTAGTGTTTTAATTCTCTTTGACTTTGGAACAAAGTTGTTTTTTGTTGTTTGTTAGTGGATGCAACAAAAGCATTTGCTTATTACCTGCACATAGTGTTTAATTTAATTATCATACACTATTTATAGAGGATTCAGACAGGAATGTAGCAGATGCATATACAATAGTTGTAGATTCAAACCAAACATGAAATTAATACATTCATTATAAAATAGTTTCTACATAACTGGTATTTACAAAATTAGTGACAAAATATTATACTATGCAATAACATCAAAGATTTAATACATTACTCATTTTAAAACTCACAATTTACATTAATATAAGCCTTAATAAAATCTGCACACTCATACTTAAGGCATACATATGCAACATTCATGTGCACTAATTTGATTATATTTTATTTACAAGAGAAATTCAAGTTCGCTGTGGATGCATGCAAAATATTAGAATATTCATACATTATAATTGTCAATTCATACGCTAAATATGTATGCCAAACTATTTGATTTCAGATGTACAAAGTGTTGATGTTTACAAACAAGATATCACATGTTAATGGTCTAAATTAATGATGAACATTTAAACTACATTCAATGTACCCCTCCAACTTAAACTACTATCAAACTTATCTATTTAATTGCCATATAATTACAAACTAATTACCCTTACTAACACATAACATATGAAAAGGAAAATTGAGGACGGGAAAATTGAGGACAGGAAAGTCGTTGTGTCAGTGCAGAGTACAACATTTCATTTATTTATGTTTTACTACTTTACACTCTTTTAAATTCAGCAGCAATTGCAATTACCACTTCTAGGGCGGCTTATTGGATCGATTTCGGTTAATCGAAACCGATAGTATACAAATCCAATAACCGAAACCGAAACCGATTGGATAATCGGTTATCCGATTGGATACCTAAAATTATCCAATTCAGAAAAAAAATAAAAATAAATTGTGTATTTAATTATGATTTATTATGATTTTGGATACCCAAAATTATCTCACCTCTTATTAGTTATGATTTATTATTATTAATATGACTTAATTAATTAACTTGTGTATTTAATTAATAATAATAAAAATAATAAATTAATAATTATTTAATTTTGGTTATTCGGGTATACCCATTCGGTTATCGGTATACCCGATAACCGAAATTATCATCAAGTCATTATCCAATACCGATCCAAATATCCAATTTATCGGTTATTGAATACCGAAAACTGATGGGTATCGGTTCGGTTCGGTTATATCCATTATCCAATTACCAAATAAGCAGTCCTAACCATTTCATTTCATTTATTTATTTATGGTTTGTAAATTATCTTACGCAAATATCAATTTAAAGTAGTAATTAAAATATTTAAATTTAGATAAATGAACATATTTGGAATACATTAAAATTATTAGCCGCCGTTGGATATCATGATTGAGGTTAGCCGTCGGTTAGCCGCCAATGGGGGCAATCGACGGCGAACCTATTTTTTTTAATAATTTTGAATTTAATAATTATTTAGATTTCTATTTGTGATTGAGATTAGGAAAAGGTAACCTTATTTTTGAGTAATTATTTTGTGATGATATCATCTTATAATTATGTTTTAGTAATTTAATTTGTGATCAAACAACGCAAAGAAATATTGATAATCTAATTTAACATGATTTGGAAAAATTAATGTATACATTATAGCATAAAATAACAAAAGCAAACAACGCAAAAAATATTGATAATTTAATTTAACATGATTTGGAAAAATTAATATACAAATTCTAGCATAAAATAACGACGACTTTTAAAAAAACATGTTGGCCACCATTAAAGTTGACAATGACGATGTTAGTCGTCATTGTGCTCAAATAGGTAGATAAGCCGTTGTGCTCAAATAGGTTGTGGAAGGTTTTCCGTCGGAAAATAGATGGGGGTGGCTTGGCTGCCGTTGGTCGGCGAAAAATATGTGGGGAGAGGTTGACTGGTGGAAAATGGGTGGGGGGAGGTTGGCCACTGGAAAATGGGTAGGGAGAGGGGAGAGAGGTTAGCTTTTCTGTGAGAAAGATGTGAGAGAGAGGTAGACTTTAAATATTTGAACAAGAGCGAGAAAACTTAATATTTCAATCAAAAGTTGTATTGGAAATTGAAAAAACAAAAAAACTAAATGTGTAAGGCTTTGGCGTGTGAATTTGTGTAATTAATAGGGTCAATTTTGTACGGCTGGTTAAAAAAGGTATATCACTCGAGGGTGTTTGACTAAGCTTATTTTAGAGAGCTTATAAGTTCCAAGAGACTATAAAATGTTTCAAGAACTTATAAGATGTAATGTCTCAAGTGCTTATAAGTTGTTAAAGTGTTTGGATAATTGATCTTATAAGCTAGAGAAAGAATCGTGAGTTAGAGAGAGAAAATCATAGTTAGAGAGATAAAATTGACGAGATGTGAAGTTGATAGTGTATATGTAGGAAATAACGAACTACAATAAGGTTATTTTAGTAAATTTATGGTTGCTTATAAGTTTATGAAAAAATAAGTTATGGTTGACCAACTTATTTTTAGGGAGAACTTATGTTCGTTGGAATTATTTTACGAACATTATTATAATTCGTTTAGAGTTTATTTTCTAAACACTTTGCAACAACTTATAAACTCCTAAACAACTTATAAGCTTATTTTAAAAGTTTATAAACTCAGCCAAACACCCTCTTAGTGGTGGGGTGAAATGAGTATGAAATTATTAGATAAGTTATATTAAGTGTTTTCCTATAAGCCCTCTAAAATGATGGGGCTGGCGACAGCCTACCCATCAGGGGCGGCCCTGACTACCAAGGCCTATATCATTTGGTGGAGACAAAACGTGTTATGATAAGGACGCGTACAGTGAATCCAGTGTGGGTGGATTGACATCAGACTTTCTTCAATACACCTTGGGTTAGGCCAGAATATGCCACTTGATGTGAGCATCAAATCTGCCTTCAAAAGAGGCGACGAATGGTATATATTTGCAAATTAATCGAGAATTTTCTTTATTTTTCTCTTTTTCTTTATACCAAAAGGACAGAATATAAATATCAGATCAGCTAGTTCACGTAGACCGGACTCGGCCAATGTTATAAAATTCGTATATTGTATTATAATATGACATCACATTATTGGTGAAATGAAACAGTCTTCCAACGTTGTATAGCATAAAGGATGCCACGTGCATGATTCTATTTCTAGCCAGACACATTATTATGACACTAGCTCACTCTGATATATGGGAATGTGATTCTTGCTATCTAAATTCATTCAAGAATAATATATATCTCCAAATCCCAAATTCAACACAACAAAACTCATCAAAATCTCCAAATTAATTTCCAAGAGGGGGCAAGAAACATAACTCACAAAACTGATCAAAACACTCAAACCAAGCCCTTTTCATGTTTTTACATATCTGCGTCCAAAAATGCAGAATCAGCCATTGGAGGAATCCCCTGCTGATTCCTGAAAACATTAAAAGGATCGATCTTCGTCTTTGCTCTTACAAGCCTATCATAGTTTTTCAAATAGTACTTCTCACCCCAAGTCCTTGCAACCTCAACAGCATCATCTACCTGAATAGTGCTGTTCAGCATGCCTTCAAAACCAAGATCAAGATCCATGTAGTTGACATAGGCTGCCCTTGGCTCAGACGAGACGAAGGCGCCATGGCAGTGTAAAAGCCCTTATCCAATCTATGTAATCTTGGCTTTTGCCATTGTCTACTTCATCCCATTCAACAAGATATTGGATTGTGAAAATGTTGCCTTTTCTGTGAGGGAAAGCTATGGATTCACTGCTTATTTTGTGCATGGCTCCACCATAAGGGTCTAAAATAACATACCCTTTTGCCTCTTTCAGCAGAATTTTGATTGCAGATTTGATTCCATCGATGGGAATTGGAGCTCTCACATAATCTGATTTTGCCTTGAAATAGTTCTTGCTCTTCAGAAACCTATCTTTCAGACCCGAAATTGAGCTCCCGTTTTCGAGTCCCGAGAAGTAGAGAATGGACTGAATCCAGCTCATTTCCCTGCATTCTCCCTCCAAGATTTCCAGTTCAGGAAATGTCTCATTCAAGATCTTGAGAGTTTCCTCTTTAGGTCCCAAGTAGAATCCCTTGAATGTAGCTGTGATCCCCGAGGCTTTCGCCTCAGGAAGAGCCCCCAAGGAAGGACGACAAGTAAAATCTGTCGTCCAGCTTTGGGGCCACATGCTGCCACCTGTTAACCAGGTGTGACACACGACCTTCAGACCCAGCCCTCGACACAATAAAGCCTGACACGCGCTCTGGAACACTCACAAGCCTGATTTTCCAGGCGTACACCACGCCCCAGTTCCCTCCCCCGCCTCCGCGGATGGCCCAGAACACCTCCTCCCCCATCCCCGCCCTGTCCAGCACCCGCCCCTCCGCATCTATTAGGAGTGCGTCCACCACATTGTCGGCGGCCAGGCCATACTTCCTCGATAGCAGGCCGAACCCGCCCCCTCCCACGTGGCCGCCTATCCCCACCGTGGGACAGGACCCTGCGGAAAACCCGTGCGACAGGCTCGACTCAAAGATAGCAGAGTACGTCTAGCCCAAAGTCGCACCACCTTCAACCCAAGCAACCTCTGCTTCCAAATCCACAGAGACACCATCAAGATTCATCATATCGATCAACACGAACATCCACCCGTCCCCAGCCATATACGACGCTCCCTCATAGCTATGGCCGCCGCTCCTCACCCTAATCTCCCACGACCCGAGCCTGCAGCACAGAACTGCGGTCACCAGCTGCTGCCTGCTCTCTGGCATGATGATGGCCGCGGGCTTGGGGTTCGAGCCCCCCGCAAACCGGAGATTTTGAATGGAGAAATCCAGCAAGCTCAAGTAGGTGGTCGGATCGTTGCCTGAATTTGGGTAGAGAGAGAAGTTAAACACACTGTGATCAATCAAACATGATTCAAGAACATCTACACTCTCATGACAGAGTCCACGAACAAGAATCTGCATGCAAATGATAAAAGGAAACAGCATATTTGTCGGAAGATTCTTCATTTTAACAAACGCCGTTTTCAGTCAATTTTTTACAAGATGCTAATTATGCAGAGGTGAGAGCAAGACTACCATTTTAAGGCAACGATTAGATAATCATTTCGCCATTGGAGGACGAAAGGATGGAGCGAACAATGCAGAAGGCCGGCCTTGATTCGGACATGAACATAAACAGACAAAAGAAAATACAAAAATGTATCTAGTTTTTTAAGGATTAATGAACTGAAACCAGACAAATGCATGGAAACAAGGCCTGCCTCTGTTTGTTGATATTTTGTGTAGTTATTTTACAGTGAAGAGTTGGCCGCAAAACTCGAGCCAACATTTTATTGTTATAGAGAATATTAGCAGATTTTTTTGGAAGAAAATTATCAGTTTTTTTATTAAATTTCTATATTTCAAGGTTGCTTTTTATTGTCCAAAATCAGTAGCTAAGAATATTCAGCAGCTGTACATTAAATTTCCCTTGCTATAGTTATTCAAGATTCATGTTCATGGCATGGAGTGAGAAGTCTTGGTTATGTCAAACAGTTTTCGTCTCAAGAAATGATTTTTATGTAATATGTATGTTCAACCTTAGCTTGTCAAAGATTTTTAACAAATAACAAAATGAGAAGGGGTGGGGGGTGTACTTGGTGGAAACCAAGATAATTTTATTCTCTTTTCTATTTACTCTGTTTTTCCAAACATATTTGAATGGTACGATTATTACAGATGTATGTCATTCTTTTTTTAAAAGATAAGTTTTGTGCCCGCTCCAACTCAAGTTCACCTAAATAAACCTAAGTGCTTCTCTTCCCGAGTTCAACTTTTATTCTAGGTCATGTTATTGTCATGTACTCCCTCCGCCGCAAATATTGGCTCATTATTTTGACACGTGGATTAAAAAGAGTTTTGTTTTGTGTGTAAAATAATATGAGATACCTAAATTTGAGGTATTTTTAGTGTAAATTATTTTTATTTTGGTATGAACCAACAATAATGGGACAATCAAATAAATATACAAACCAATACAGGATAGAAGGAATATTATTTTACTATTTGTAGACAATTAAAATTGATGAAAATTTGTGTTACAGTATTACACGTCATTTTATATTATATTCTCGATTTATAATTTTTTAGAGGGTCTCTTATATGAGGCGTCTTACTAGTCAAAAATTCGTAAGATGAGTTGGTATTACACAAATTTTGTGTTTTTCAATTGAATTAGTAAAATAATCTATTTTTTCCTACTTAAATATATATATATATATATATATATATATATATATATATATTTGAGAATATGTTTTAGACATTTTACAATGCTTATATATTGTCAAAAACCTTGGCTCTATTAAGATTTGAAGTAAACAACCAAAGGGGATCTTCCAAACAATAATTTGCAGAAACAAAAAAAAAAGATGACGTAGGATTGACGTTTCATCAAATCCTTATTTACCTCAATTAATATATTATCTTTTTTTCAATTTTATAGTTCAAACTGGGCCTCACGATAGCGACAATTTTAAAACAATAATAAATACTTAGTTCATCAATAATTTAGGTTACTTTGTTAGAAGCCCCATTGTACGATTGCTCATTGTCTTATATGTGTGACAATTATATTTCAGGGACAATATTCATGTAGCTCTACGGAGAAAATGATGTTGTGTAGAATGTAGACCACTTTGATAAATATAGTAGTAAAATTTGTATTTTCCCTTTCTTTATGGAAAATATAGCATCGGTGAGCTATTAAAAAGAGCCGACTCGACTCAAAAAAGAATTTCGAATTGCAATTCTATCAATACAGCTCTTTTGAAAATCCACTTTTATGTACAAATTAATAGCACCTACTAAACAACGCTTTTGATTCAAATTACTAGATTATGTCAAACCATTTTAACAACTCTACCCAAAATACATACCCAATTCTATGAGTCAAATATATAATAAAAATCTTGCCTCGGTGTTCGCTAATGCATTCACGCGGCCCCCGCCCCTATGACATGGAAAGTGGGAAACCTATAATATTATAAAGTAATATTTATTATTCTATTCATTTATAATACATATATTATTTATAGATAAAATATATTTAATAAAATTGTTAGTACTATTGTTTGAGTAGTGAGATTATCTCACCATATATTAGGTTGTGAGTGGTAGAATGATTTTTTGATAAATAATGAGTTATTGTGAAGTTAAATTAATAATAATGAGTAATGTCCTAAAAAGAAAGTGATATATTTTTTGTAAATATCAAATAAGATAATTATGATGTACTTATTTTGAATAATATAATATTGCCTTGTAGAATTGAGCTGCTATTCAAATTTTAGAATAACAGTAGACTAGATAATAATATATCTTAAATTATTATAATTTCTTAAATTCTATACTCAATTGTTAATTATCAATTTTGAGTAATTAATATTTAAATTGAAACATTATGTAGATTTATTCTGAAACAATTTTTTCACTATCGAATAGGATCATAAGGAATTTCGGCTGCGACGGCAAAAATTCATGTTAGAAAATCTATGGACAAATTTTTGTTTCGTTCAAAAGTGGGGTTGGAATACATCCTTATCCAGTTTTAATCACTTTTACCCGTTTTATAGAAGTATCGTCTGCAATCAGCATATATATACCATTACCCAATTACATCCCTTCTTAACTCGGGCCGACATTCATTGGTATTGCCGAACGCAAAACAACTTTTAAGACCTAACGACGAACATAAAAGATTGTTTCATTATAGTCCCATTCTTGAAAATTATCGAAACCAATTCAAGAATTGAGATCTATCGGGCTAGAACAGCTGAAGAATGGCGACCCGGACATCTGAACTCGTGGGTGGGGTCGACCCGGCTCAGAGCTTCGATGTTGATGCGCTGCTCCGATATGCGATAGCGAATGTTAATGGGTTTCCTCAGCGTCCTTCACAGTTCACTGTTTCTCAGGTTCTGTTTTTTTTTTTTTTTTTTTATAAAATAAAATTCTAAAGAGTTTATTGCTTTTGCTGTGAGAAACTGATTACACTGGAGTAGGATTTGATGAATTTTATTTCTGGAAGAGTTGATCATACATAATTGAATTTGTGATCAGCTAAAACGTTTTGATCTTTTGATGCTTCTTTTTTTTTAAAATTGCGAACGAGTGTTGATATTGTGGTTGAAAGAGTTGATGTTAGTTGTGACTTGGTAGTTTCTGCAAAATTAGAGCAGTGATTATTGTGGTTTTACTACAAAAAATGCTAATTCTTTGTGAATAATGTAACGAAATGATGAAATTCGCAGAGAAAGCAAGGTCTTTGCTTTGGAAAACTGAGCTAGTTGAAAAGAAAAGTGATAAAGTAGTTTGGGATAGCCAGATTCATGGTGTGAGTTAATTGATTTCTCAATCAAGCATGCTGCAAATTTGTAAATGAGCAATCATGGTAGACTTTGGTATCTGTCAGGTGACTCAGGCTGTCTATAATCACATATATATAAAACCTAAAGATTGTCCCATTGAAATACCTTTTTCATTGGGAAGCTGATGTATTGAAATGGTTTCATATGTAAAATTTATGTGTGTAGAGCTTATTTTGAGTGTACTTTTTTCTACTTTGTATTTCAAATTCAGTTTGGGCATGGTCAATCGAATCCTACGTTTCTCCTGGAAGTTCACAGCGGACATTTAAAGAAGCAATACGTGTTGAGGAAAAAACCCCCAGGAAAATTACTCGAATCCGCACATGCTGTTGAGAGAGAGTTTCAGGTTTAATCACTTGGGATGTTGTTACTAGCTTCAAATATTTCAAATGTTTTTTCTTCCAATTGGTTCTTCTTAATTCCATGTGCCATTTGGAATGCTGCAGGTGTTACACGCCTTAGGTACTCACACGTTGGTTCCGGTGCCTAAAGTTTACTGTTTGTGTACTGATCCAAGTGTTATTGGGACCACGTTTTACATTATGGAGTATCTAGAAGGACGTATATTTATCGAGCCCATGCTCCCTGTATGAGTTTCACTTTTCCTGATACCTTCTTTCTGCTTTATCTTGAAAACTAAGGCAATTCAATTAGGAAGATCTAATCATTTCATTACTCATTCTTTAGAACGTAGAACCTAGGCAAAGGCGTGCCATATATCATGCTACTGCTAAAGCTTTGGCGTCCCTTCATTCTACTGATGTGGATGCCATCGGTTTGCGTGGCTATGGGAAACCAAACAATTACTGTAAACGGCAGGTAGGCAATTTGTTTCTCTCCAGCTAGGGGATTTGTATTATCAAAATTGTTGATGACTTAGTGTGCCGTTTGAACTTCCTTAGGTCGAGAGATGGGCCAGACAGTATCTTGGTTCGACCGGTGAGGGCAAGTCGGGAAGAAATCCTAGAATGTTAGAACTCTCGGATTGGTTGCGTCAGCATATTCCTCCTGAAGATTCTTCAGGAGCAGCTGCAGGTATAGTACATGGTGACTTTCGCATTGACAATCTCGTCTTCCACCCCACCGAGGTCAGTATTTACTCAAAACTTTTTAAACTTTTTCAATTCTTGATATTATTCCGCTACTAGGGCATAGAGATGAAAAAGCTCAGTTTTTCTTGAAACAAATCAGAGATCATTTTGCTCCTTATCTCAGGATAGAGTGATCGGCATCCTCGACTGGGAACTGTCCACCCTAGGAAATCAAATGTGTGATGTTGCATACAGCTGCTTGGTAATCATGCCTACTGCAGTTCTTATGATTTTGAAACTATGGTTTCTGTTATAACAGGTTATAATACTTAAATCCTGCAAATATTTGCACTTGGTTTACTGCTTATTTCTTCTGTGCCATGTCAGCATTACGTCGTGGATATTTCTTTGGACAAAGTAGAAAAGGATGATGGTCTCGAATTTACTGAAATACCAGAAGGGGTTCCTAAACTTGCGGAGTATCTGGCAGAATATTGTGCTGTTACTGTAAGGACTACTTGATATTTTCTGAATGTCTACTTTGCTTGCAATAGTCAAATATAAAAGGCTAAACAGTTTCATGTTTGATGCTTATCTACTGAGCCTAAGTGATCACTTGTCCGGTGAAAGATAGCAAATCGGAGTAGGAAATCTTGTTGTATTTAACTGAAATAAATAGGTCGAATAGAAAAATTGGGAGATTTCACATATTATGTTTTATTTCATTGTTTATAGACTGATCTCTAGATTGCTGGTATCTAGTAATTTCAGTGATGGAATAATAGAATCAAACAAAAAAACTTTAGTTTGGAACGAGTCAAACAAAGAAACACCACCAGCAGTTCAGATATGTCAACTATTATTGAATCTAAATTTTTATTTTGGTAGCTGTACATACACTGGATTGCATGGTTGGGAGCTCTTAACTCTGGTTATTGATTGCAATTCAGGGGAAACCATGGCCTGCCTCTCAATGGAAGTTTTATATTGCCTTTTCTTTGTTCCGTGGGGCATCTATTTATGCTGGAGTACATTCTCGATGGATCATGGTATCGGCTATTGGACTCATCTGCTAGATGATTTGCTTGCCCGTTTAGATGTCTTTCTTGTAGGAGCTTTCTAGTGATATATATTTCGCAACCTACCTCTGTAGGGGAATGCTTCAGGAGGAGAGCGTGCCCGCCATGCTGGACAAAAGGCCAATGCTATGATCGAGACTGCTTGGAAATTTATTCTAAGGAATCTGTTCTTCCCACGCACCCCACAGGGTAACCTTAATTTATGAAATATACGAGTCTTTTGAGTTCACTTCCACTTTGCCTATGAATAGTGTTAACTGAGTTTCTTACTCCCAATATATTCATGTTGCTGCTTGATTTCCTTATTGCAGAGTTAATTCCCCAAGAACACGCGCAACTACTCAGAAAAGAAAGTGAAGATAGCCTCTATTTAAGCGGAGGTATATTTGTTCCGCATCAAAGGTTCAGGACTTGAGAAACAGGTTGATCAAGTTTATGGAGGATCACATATATCCAATGGAAAACGAGTTCTATAAACTTGCGCAGTCGAGCACGCGTTGGTCCGTTCACCCTGAAGAAGAGAGGATAAAGGAGCTAGCAAAGAAACAAGGCCTATGGAACTTATGGATTCCTGTGTGTGCAGTTTATTTCTCAATTCATTTAATACGTTAAGCTTGATTCCTAAAAATAATATATCCATGTTTGCATGCAGTTTGATAGCGCTGCTAGGGTTAAGGAAGTTATTTCTGGCCAAGGAAAAGATGGTCAGATTGACAGCACATTTGATCAGATTCTCGGTGCCGGTCTGTCAAACCTCGAGTATGGATACCTCTGTGAGATCATGGGCCGTTCTGTCTGGGCCCCGCAGGTGTTTAACTGTGGAGCACCAGATACTGGAAATATGGAGGTTTGAAAAGCAACTTCGATTAGTTGTGCTTAAGCACGTTATATTGCATTATATGATCCCTTATACTTGTCTTCTGCTTGGGGTGACCTTTCTTATAGGTGTTAATGCGTTACGGAGATGCTGAACAGATGCGCCAATGGCTCGTTCCCTTGCTCGAAGGAAATATCAGGTCTGGATTCGCAATGACTGAGCCACAAGTGGCATCCTCCGGCGCTACCAATATAGAGTGCTCTATCACAAGGTACATTGCTGCAACCTCGCCATGCCCTCTGATCTTCAATTCGGATATATTCAAGTCATCTTCAGGTTTCGGGAACTCAAGTTTGATCGATTTCTCTTAACATAATGGCTAGGCATGAAGATTCATACATTATAAATGGGCGAAAGTGGTGGACTAGCGGAGCCATGGATCCTAGGTGCAAAGTTCTAATTGTCATGGTTAGATTTGCTAACTCATATGTTTCAAGATAATGTTTGAAATCAGTATTCTAACTCGAGAAATATGTAGGAAAGACCGATTTTGCAGCCCCAAGCATAAACAGCAGTCCATGATCTTGGTTGACATCGATACTCCGGTGTAAACATAAAGAGACCGTTAACAGTGTTTGGCTTTGATGACGCCTCACGGACATGCGGAAATATCATTCGAGAATGTACGGTACAAGCCAAGAATATCCTGCTCGGTGAGGGACGTGGATTTGAAATCGCACAGGTGGGGTTTCGTTCCTTTTGGGAACATGCAACTGCTTTTTCATGAGTTGGTGAGACGCGTTTCTTGAATGCTGCTATTCTCACTTTTGCTTCCGCTCTACACCAGGGTAGGCTCGGCCCTGGAAGGTTGCACCATTGCATGAGGCTGATTGGCGCTGCTGAGCGCGGCATGCAGTTGATGATTCAACGGCGATCAGCAGGAGAGCGTTTGACAAGTTCATAGCGAGCACGGCTCATTCCTTCGGATGTTGCAAAGGTTTGTTTGCTTTCGTACTGGCATCTCAAATAATGCTGTGAAAGTTAACAATGCTTGATCTCTCGTCTCTTGGGACCAGTCATCGGAACTAAACTAGCTAGTCTTCATCTCTGGACGAGCTCGTTTGTTTCCTCATGCATCTAGCATCGGCTGCTGATTTAGGGGGTGCTGTTACTTTAGCATCTCTCGCTGATATTTTTTATTTTAGCTATCCCATCCTATTTTCATACATCCGCCCTTGTCTGGTATTGAGCTTTTCTCATGCTGTAGTGCCGGGTAGACCTCGAGAGGACTAGATTGCTGGTTCTGGAGGCCGCAGATGAGCTCGACCGCCTCGGGAACAAGAAGGCACGTGGAACCATCGCCATGGCCAAGGTACAAATAAAGCCAAAATGCGCTCAAAGTTCGAATTCAATGTTTATCCCTACTCCTTTCATAACCCTAATCGCTCGATCAGATTGCTGCTCCCAACATGGCGCTAAAAGTGCTCGACACAGCGATGCAAGTGCACGGCGCGGCCGGTTTATCCGGAGACACGGTTCTCGCTCACCTTTGGGCTACCGCACGAACGCTGAGAATTGCAGATGGTCCTGATGAAGTCCATTTGGAAACTATTGCAAAACTAGAGCTTAGAAGAGCTAAGCTTTGAAAGACTTTCCGACGGAATATTCTCCGGTTTTCTGTCAAGTCGGGCTATTCCGAGCGCACTACGAAGTGGCTAAGGGCGGTCACATAGAAATTTCCCATGATGGGATAATAATGTTGTACAATTACTTGTTATACACGACGATCGAATAAAATGATGTGATAAACAATAAAGTGATATTCATTGTTTTTATTGAGTCGGTGATATTCATAATTTTAATCACTCAACCCGAGTTTAATATTTCAGATAAAATAAATTCCAGAATGCATAAAAGATAACCGCAAAAAATACGCACGCGCACACAGTTTGGATGAAAAATTGCAATGGTAACAATAAATATCACAGAATGAAATAGGAGCTCCAATTTAATTGGTTGTAATTAATTATAAGGATGACAACTTTTATATAATTCTAATATTTTATTTTAGTCAATATACTTTAAAATTGGTGATTCTATTCGTAATCCACATTTTACTTTCCTATTTAATAAAATAACCAAAATAATAATAATAAATTTACTATTTTATCCATATAGCTTTAATTTAAAACTATAAGAAACCCTAAAAACAAATAATGTATAGCCCCCAACTCAGATATATTTGAAAACACATGTCACCTTCTCTTTAATTCTGAAATTTCGTAATCAAACATTCGCATTCAACATCCAAATTTGATTTGAGATACACCGACGCTACACCAACAACTCCTTGCAATTGAAAATCAACAACTGGGACGTAAACGTAACGGAATTAGGGGCAGATTCCATTGCGGTAAGAAAATTTCTTGCAAACGTTTAGGTCCCTTGCAAAATTTCTTGCAGAAAATTCTGGAGTTATGGAATTGGAGCCCTTGGAAGAAAAAACAGCCATGACCGGAGATGTCTTACCACCAAGCATGCCATTAGGCCTTGTGGATTTAGGGGTAAGAATAATTAGCAAAAGAAATTGATGGTGAAATTAAGAATTCATGAACTTGATAGAATTAATGTAAGCGAGTAGTTGGTATGAGTGGTGGGGAGAAAGCGGGTCCTCAATTATCTCACTCCCATCTGATTTAGAATTCCAGAGAACCGTTCCAGTTTTAAAATAGATGACCATTTCCTGTGGATGTCGAAGGAGGAAGAGCTGCTTAGAGGTATTATGCAACACGACTAATCTAAAAAATAAATCATACAAGACGATTACAAGAAACGAATTTGAATCATCACAAATCCAAAGTGCGACTAATTAGTCAACCCAAAACTAATTGCTTTTATCAAACTTGCATCATAGTCGGAACGTACGGAGCTCCTGAATCCTTGATCCAGGCGTCGCCGCCGGCGCCAAAGACAACTCCGCCCGTCCACTGTTTGACTTGGTCCGCCGTCAATTGACGGATGCCCTTCCACTTGACCCGGTCCGCGGTATTCGCACCGGGCCCGCGGTTCCCATACTCGACGTAGAAGCACGTGTCGATCCCGTTATCCGCGATCATTTTGGCCCAGCCCGTCTGGTTGATGAAGCTCTCGATGTGGGATTGCATGATAATGGTCCTCGACATCACCTTCCACGGCCGGCCGAGGTATGACGGGACAGGCGGCTTCGCGCTGAGCAGAGTTGGATCGGCGGTGAACTTGCCGTTCTGGATTATGAAGGCAGTGTTGCTGTTGGCATCGGAGCGGCCGTGAGCAGTCACCGCGCATTCTTGGCCGGGATCGGGCTTGCGTGTGACGAAGGTGCAGTCTTGGAAGAGGGCGAGGCTGTTCCCCCAGACGAAGTCGATGGTGCCGGAGATGGTGCAGCCCTTGTAGTATTGGCGGTAGGCGTCGGCGCAGAGGGTGTCTTGATACCCGTCCATTTTGACGTTGTAGAGGACGGCTCGGTCACCGGAGACTCGCACTGCAAGGGCTTGGAACCCCTTCGGCCCCGCCGTGTTCTCCACGCCGATGTCCTTCGCCACGAAATCCTCGCCGTTCACGGCTGCATGAAGTTTCAATCGTATAGTGAAAATTAATTATAGTGTATCTAAATTCAGCTATTTGTGAGTTACTCAAGATTCATGACTCGAGGAAATGAGAAATTAACTCAAAATCAATCCAGCCAAGCAACTCTTTGGTTTCACTATCAGCAATGCAAATATTGTAATTGAGAATCACATATGCCATTATATTGGATGACAGCTTGTATACATAATATGTGCGGCTAATAGTAGAGCATGACAGACGACGCAAAAACATGTAAAATTTACCCTTGATTATCTACATATATTCTAAATATGATTATAGCTATCTTTCTTTTTAACGAATGAAAGGAATAGTAAATTTCAAATACTTGTCATTGCTCATTTAAAAAATTATTTGGTAAAATAATATATATTGTAGTACGTACGTACCAAGCGTGGCGGTGTTGTAGGTCTGAACACCAGCGGCGTAGCTCTTTTTTCCGACGATTTTGGTGGCGGTCGGCCCATCGCCGATTAGCACAACTTTGTTAAGCCCTTTCGGAATGTCGACGTTCTCTTCGTACACGCCGGCCTTGATTTTAATCACGACGAACGAATTTGTATTAGTCTTGGTCAGCGAAGCCACAGCGGCGCTAATGCGATTGAACTTGCCGCTGCCATCTTTCGCCACCACAATCGTCGGCTTCACTGACAGTGCTGCAGCTTGTTGCAGCCGCCGCGCTACGAAACTCTCGTCTTCCGCCATCAGTTTCCGGCCTTGGAGGATATCTCCGAGCTGGAAAGTCTCGATGAACTCCGAGAGATCGGTGACCATGGCGAGGCCGTTGCTGGACAACTCACGGGCGGTCTTAAGCAGGTGCTTCATCTTCTCGCCTGTATCGCCGGTGGTATTCTCGAATGCGTCGACGCACGTCTCCTGGTTCGTGATGACGGCGCTCAGCCACGTCCGCAGATCACCCATGAACTCACTTAGCTTGGCGCCGTCGATGCCGCCGATTTCATCGACCGATCGCCTCAGGTCGTCGACGGCCTTCTCGAGCACTTCCGGCACGTCGTACGCCTGCTTCGTCATCGGATCGGTGGCGGCCTCTTTGAGCAGGCTCGACTCGTTGAGGGCATGACCGACTTTTTCGACGGTGACGTCGATCGCCGTCTCAATGAGTTTCTTGGGGTCGGTGGTGTTGGCCCCGGCCAGGCTGGCACGGCACGTGTCTTGGTACTGTGTTGGGGCGCAGATGGCCTCGACTGACTTGGTGGTGGATTCTATAGCCGGAGCCTCCTCACTGCCGCCTCTGGTGGTGATGACAGCGGCGACCACGGCCGCCACCAAGAGAACGGAAGCCACAGCTGCAATTAGGCCCTTCTTCTTAGAAGCTGGCTCCCCCATTGTTACAAATATATTTTGAACACTGATTTATTTTTTTCTAATTTATTTATTTTTTTTCTCTACATTCTTCAGAAATTAATTTATGGTTGTAGGGAACTCCTGCTCCCCATTATGATGCGACTTTTAAACTGTGATGGGTAATTAAACTTGTTTAGGATAAAAGTATTTGGAATTTATAGGTATGAAATTTGAGGTTCCTGATTGAGTTTCCCATTTAAGTTAAAAAAAATTAGGGATATTCCACGTTTTAGGAAATGGAAACAATGGTAACCCATGCATGGGAATTATAAAAAAAATAGTATGTGAGTCATAGCCGGCCATGCATACAAATTAGAGCCCCTAGATATTTGCTTCCTTTTGGATAGACTAGCTAAGTAGAAGGTGAAGGTACTTAATCAATTGAATTTAAATAATATATCACAAAATAGATCATCTTTATTATAATTATAAAAAGAATTAAATATAAAATAAGTACTATTTTACGAAATGAATAGTAGGGGTGAGAAACGGTTCGGTTTCGATTAACCGAACTAAATTTTATATTTTCGGCTAATTAAAAATTGATCAGTTATTGCGGTTCGATTTATGGTTAATCAAAAAATCAAAATAAAAAACTAAATAATAATTTAATAATTAATCAATAATTTAAAAAACTGAAATTTATTAAAAATACCTAAAATAATAATTAAAATAATAATTAAAAATTTAAGATTTTATAATTTTTTATTAATTATATAGTAATTAAAAATAAAATTGATTTTTCTATTCTGAACCAATTGGTTAACCGAATAATTGGAAAAAAAAAATCAACTTTTGGAACCTAACACTGAATCATAATCAAATTTTCAATTTTTTGTTAAACCGAAATCGATTCAGTTTGATTCTAACCGAAAATAGATCATTTAGACTAAGAGTAGGAAAAAATATCGAAAAATCTATATACCGAACTTACCGTATCGAAAATTAACAAATTTTAGGTATACCATAATTTTCAATACAGTATGATACCGTACCATTAAATTTCGGTACGGTAACATTATCATTTTTTCGAATACCGTAATATATTGATGTATACCGTCGCATGATATATATCAAAAAATTCAATATATACCAGTATATCGGTAAATATCGGTATATCAGTATATATCAGTACCGCGGTATATACTGAATGTTTCAATATATATCGCGGTATCGATATACTGGTCTATACCATGCTGAAATATATTATTTATTTTATTATATATAATTAGTAATAAATTTTAAAAATATTCATAATTAATAAAAAAATGATAGATACATATTTATTGATAATAATAAAATAAAAAATCCATCTCAACATAATCGTAGGTTTAGCGATTACCACTATTTACACACTGCATGCTCAACAAATTATCAACCATATACTATTTCAATTTCTTTTATATATTATACTAATAAAATGTGGTACAATAATTGTACTGATTAGTGAAATTTAAAATACTGGACTAGCTAGTCTTCTTTTCTCCGAAACTCAACCACTAGTTTATTTACGTATTAAAAATCTCTTTTGTTATATATATCTCCTCTTTCAGATAATTTTTTATATTTAATTATAATCATAATTATAAAATAAATTATATATATTATATAATTAATTAATTATTAGATAAAAGAATTATAAATCATTAATAGACTTTAAAAAGTAAATAAATAGAGTAAATGAAAATTATATAATCAAATCTAATATATATATGTATATATATATATATATATATATTTCATCAAATTTTATTATATATTTTATGTATATTATAATATAAAATCACAAAATAAACAATTAATGTAATAAAATATTAATATTTTAAACTTGAAAAATAATTACTTGATCTACTAAATTATTTCTAAAATAAAAATATCAAATTTCGACGGTGCTAATGAATAGAATCCTTCTGGATAGACTAGCTAGTGGAACGTGAAGGTACTTTAAAAATAGAATTTAAATTTTACATAAAAAAAAGATAACCTTTATTATAATTATAAAATGATTAATTATAAAATAATTTTTATTTTATATCAAAATGAATAGAACTTAATGTGTATATAGGGATATGATCAAGTAAAAGCAATCTCTTTTGCAATACCGTAAAACCATGCAATTTTGATATATACAACACTGTATTTATATGTGTATATAATAATAATAATAATAATAATAATAATAATAATAATAATAATAATTATTATTATTATTATTATTATTATTGAAAAAATCTTAAGTATCGGGAATTTATTGATCTTAAGCATGTATTTTGATTCGATATCAAAATCTCTGATGACTGCCTTAATGAAGTAACATATGTTGCTAACTTGTTTTCGAGTTGGAAGTTTTTGTTTAAGGTCTCAGTAAAACTACCAACTTCGACAGGCTCAAGGCGATGGAGTTGAGCGACACATGTCGACTTTTTCGATATGAGTATCGATACCGGCTACGGAAGAAGGCGATCAAGATCGCATCATCTTGATGTCGAAGGCGAAGGAAGGCTAATTGAAGTTTGAAGACTAAAGGAAGTCTAACTGAAGTCTGAAGCGAAGGAAGCGCTCTTGATGGACAAGCGATATATGAGTGAAGTCAAGGCGAAGGCGGCGTCGAAGACTAAATCTCAAGATCAAGGCGAAGACTCAGCAATGCTGACAAGATGGAGTCGAAGGCAAGCTGACTAACTGACTGTGCGGAAGTCAAAGCTGGGTACCAATAGTCAAAACTGCCTACCTATAGTCAAAGCTAGTTGATTGAAGATCAAAGATGATTATCTACTTCTGTTGTTGCATACTGATTCATGAGTTCAAAGCTGATAAAACACGGAAGTGCAAACTGCTGATAAAAGATGGAAAAGTCTAGACTAGCCTAAGCCTGAAGTCAAAGCTGATAAAACACGGAGTCTCGTCAACTGAAGAAACACGGAGTTTCTTTTGTCTTGAGTGTTTGATTCGACACGTGTTGTATCGTATCTGCAAAGCATTCTAACACGACATCCATCTTTTCAGAGTTGCAGAGTTACAATGTATGATGATACAGATATCTGACGGCGACGTACAAAGATTCAACGTGAAAGTTTTCTAAAGACAAAATTGAAGAATTTGAATAGCATTCCTTCAACGGCTCTATTCTTATCCTCCCTATATATATGTAGAATTGAACCTATGAAGGTTACGAAGCGCCGCACAATTTTATATTCACAATCAAGTTCAAATCAGCTCAACCAAATAGCGATTGAGAATAAGAAGTCTACATTGCTACCAATATCTCCGAGTTAACATATCTTATCAATTGAAATTACGCTTACACTTCCTTATATCTAGGATAACCATTGTATTATTCACAAGCTAGATTTGTTGAGTTTGATGCTTGTGTCAATTCGAGATATAGTTGGAAAATCTTTCTACAAAACTCCAAAGTTAAGTAAGACTTTGGGCAAATAAGCAACAAAGTGTCAGTTGTTGAAAGCTAGGTTTTCTAGCACCCGTAAACTAGAAGGTGTACCGACTACTCGCAGAGAGTAGTCAATGTTTCCTAGCACCAGCAAGCGTAGGAAAGGAACGTCGAGTTAGGTGAGATACTATAAGGTGACCTTAGTATCTAGGTTTATTTTTGTTCCCATAAACAAGACTCGATCCCAACTTAGTGGATTGATTGAGCAGTCAGTCTGTGGACGTAGGAGTTGATATCTTTGAACCACGTTAAAATCAATGTGTTCTTTACTTTCAGTATTGCACTTAATATTATATGTTATTGAACTGCCATCATCAGCACACAGCAACACATCATCAATTTGAAACACACTTATCAGTATTCGTTTGATACTGAAAGAGACAAACTGAAAACTGACTAAAAAATATCTGACCAAAGTTTTATAAAGCAGTTTTCTAAGGCAAACCAGTAACTACCACATTCCACAAGTACATCAGTTATCAGTCTAACTGACCAGCTATCTCGGTAGTCAGTAGGTTTGCTAATTGATGTCACTCAACTAAAGACTCCATTTATCTGAAACTAATCAGCAGTACTGCCATTAGTACTGGACTACAATTACCCGACAGCTACTGCCCCGTAGCCAATCAGTCTTGAACAAAGAAAAAAAAATTAATTTATCTTAACTGGTGTATCATCCTCCCATACACCAGATCGTACCCAACTGACCCATCAATAATAATAATAATACATTTTTGATAACGCAATATATATATATATATATATAGGGAGTGGATCAAATGAGAACCACATCTTTTTTGCGAACTCTGCGAACCATGCATAAGACGTTGAAGATGATGCACAAAAAGATATAAAGTTGTGCATAACGAAAACTTTCTAAAATTATTTTATTATGCAACAATTTTAGAAAATTTTCATTATTCACAACTTTATCTTGTTTTGTGCATCATCTTCAACGTATTATGAATGGTTCTCAAGTTCTCAAAAGATGAGTTCTCATTGGATCAACCCATATATATATATATATATATATATATATATATATATATATGGGTTGTCTTGAATATGCAACACCATATATTGCAATCATACATGAAGTGCACGTAATCAACAAGTAATATACGGAAATATTCGAGATCGAATCCACGAGGGCGCACTTATTAAATCACGTCGGATATAATTTGTTGTGATTATGAGATAGACAAATTAAAGAGAACTTTTACACCGAGGCGAGGTGGAATTTCGAGATAATAAATGATTAACAAGCAGATATCGGGAGGAAAAATAGACTTGATCACTGATTCCACCCATGCCCGATACTCGCCATGCTTGACATTATCTTGCCTCGTTATTATGACATGAAATCTTCCAACTCTTAGCATTTTCCAAATCTAAGATTATACCCTCTAAGCTCGTCAATATATTCCTATACCAAGCGCTTTAAGAGTATCTCTACTGTTCCATTCATTTATGTCACATAAAGCAAACACATATTCCTATGCTATTCACACATAATATTTAAATCATGTTCTTGCGTCACTTTCTTGTTTTCCACTCTGAGAGCTTCCGAAATCATAGAGCTAAGATCTACCATGGTGATCAATCACAAGCAAGATAAATAAACACCAAGAAAACGATAATAACTTAACAAGATAAGCGAAACGGGCTCGTCACACGAGCATGAGTTTCATCAAAGATCAAGTCATACGAATTTAGCTCATAGCGAGCTGTGCAACATAATTCGAAAACACAAATGTCATAGCAAAATAAAAGGAATTGAGATTCAAAGTTAACACTCGTCGCGGAATCACGTGCTCCTCCTTGGATCGTCGCCTCTTGGGTAACTTTCTCCAAGGCGTTGCACGATAAGCGCGCATTTACGTTTATAGTTGATATTTGAAGATGAGTTTAGCTCGTTTAATGTGCGTTTATGTATCGATTCTTAATGTTTTATCTATTTCTAGAAGATCTGCTCTTGGGTGTTATTTTGGTGTTTTGTAGGTTTATGTGTTGAAAATCGAAGCAAGGCGAAGCACGAACCAAATGAACAAAGACCCATTTCTAGCGACCAGCCTGGCGGTCGCTAAATTTGTCATGAGCAAACTAGCGAGAGCCGGAAGAGCGGCGCGACCTCGTGCCAGCGGCGAAGCCTAGCGTCGAGAACTCAGCGGGCGATTTCGCGACCACTTCATAATTGCTAGCGACCGCTAGCGTGTAGCGCGAGACAACCAAGCGGGCGCAGAGGCGACAGCGGCGAGAGGATCGCGAGACTTACCTCGCGACCGCACCTAGCGATCGCGAAGGGTGGTCGCGAGCGGCGCGAAGGAAAAATTAGGGTTTGGGGTGTGCCATATATGGCAACACCCACTCGCCTCCTCGGACCCCAATAGACCCCAACACGCCCGGACCTATTTTACTTGAGTTTTCCTCGGTTTTCCATTCTTTAGCTTTAGTCTTCATTTAGTTTAATTCTAGCTTTGATTTTCCGTTGTTCTAGTTTAGTTTATTGTTTAGTTATCGATCGGAGCGTTTTTCGATCGTTTTCCTTTGTTTTCCGTTCGTTCGCTTGGAATTGGATTCAAGACCAACCTTTGTTCATCCGAGCCTTCCCTACGGGTTTTATATATTTAATTTACATCTTTATGGTTAAATCGTATTTCATTAGTTTATTATATGCGGCTAGTTTTCCGTTCTAATCCTAGGGTTTGCATGATTCGATCCTATATGTTGTGATTCACGCTATTGTTATTTACCTTCCGGCATTGATTCATGATTCGATTGTGCTTATTTATATGTGTTGATTTCGATCAATCTTGATGCATATCTAGTTGTCGGTTAATGGCGTAAGCGTATTAATTGTCGATCGTTATCGAATGCATAATCTGAATGAGCCTTGAGTCGTGGCGAGATAGGACATTCGTAGGAAGCATATTCTTAGTGATCCTTTTGGGTTGCTTATTTTCCTCTAGAGCGTAGCGTAATAGGGAAAATTAGTAATCAACTGCCGCAATTATAAATGGCGAAGTTGTTGGTTATATATGTGATCTTCTGTCTTATGCGGATTAAAATGGTTAGTAATAAGCGGGATAAACATCGTTGTGGATAGGATTGGTGCATCCCTAGGGTTAGTCTTTCTTCATAGTTATCTATCGTGTTTTTATTGCGTTATTTATATTTCTGTTTGGTTACCTTTGCTTTGGATTAATTTCCGAAGCCCTAAAACCTCTCACCCTTTATCTGTGCTTGAATAATATTGAATTATCGTCGAGCTAGCTTCTATGTTTTCGTGATACAATCTCGTGGATCGATACTTAAACACCTATACTTACACCTTTTGCGTGTGAAAAGGAGCGATCAAATTTTAGCACCGTTCGGGGATTGTTAAGATCACATAGGAATAATTTGTGATTTGGATTTATTAATTCAAGTTATATATATATATATATTTATTTATTTTGTCGATGCTAAATTCTCTCGTTTCTCGGGTGGTTTATCGTACAAGATCTCGGGGACCTCACGAAATATTATTAGATCCCGAGATCGAAAGCTCTCAAAGGAGAAGAGGGCGAGAGAAGAGGCGAGTGCAATGGCGGCCGATCCATAAGCAGGGGCATTCCTCGAGCAAGTTGCACGTATGCTAGGCGACTTTGCGAGATGCGTCGGATAGCGAACATGGGAATCATTGTCCACTGCTCCGGAGGAAAGACCCACGAACCACATGTACCGACATCCTACGAGCAGTTCAAGGAGGCGGTTGGGGCCCGCACATAGATGCAAATAATTTTGAGCTCAAACCGCCCCGATTAGTATGGTCGAGGAGAAGCGGTTTGGGGAGGAGTCATCGAAGACCGAATCGCATCTCGAGACCTTCTCGATATTTGTGACACCATCAAGCGAATGGGGTGCCACAGGACACGATTCGGATGCGCATGTTCGGTTTCACGCGCTGTGACGGTGAAAGATTGGTTCAAGTTTGGACCGGTGGCATCGACACTTGAAACTTTGCGAAGTTTCTTTGAAATACTTTCCGCCGCGAAAGCGAAGATCATCGCGAAATCTCATTTTGCCAAAACCACGGCGAATCATTATTCGAGGCATGGGAGAGATTCGAGGTCTATTGAGGCGATGTCCACAACATGGGTTCTCGAGGAGCAACAAATCACTCGGTTCTACGGTGGTGACATGGCGGGGCGAGGAGCATGGTAGATCGTCGGCGGGGGCTGCTTATTGAACCGACCAATCGGCGAGGCAAGCCGTATTGTAGAAGAGATGGCGCCAACGGCTATCACGTAAATTAACGGCGCCAAATTTGATCGCTCCTTTTCACACGCAAAAGGTGTAAGTATAGGAGTAAGCAAGTATCGTATCCACGAGATTGTATCACGAAAACATAGAAGCTAGCTCGACGATAATTGATATTATTCAAGCACGGATAAAGGGTGAGAGGTTTTGGGGCTTGAATTTAATCCAAGCAAGGTAACCAAACGAAATATAAATAGCATGATAAAACACGATAGATAACTATGAAGAAAGACTAACCCTAGGGATGCACCAATCTATCCACAACGATGTTTATCCCGCTTATTACTAACCATTTTAATCCGACAAGACGAAGATCACATATATAACCAACAACTTCATTCGACAATTCATGGTTGATTACTAATTTTCCTATTACGATTCGTCTCTAGAAAATAAGCAACTCAAAAGGATCACTAAGAATATGCTTCCTGAATGTCCTATCTCGCCACGACTCAAGGCTCATTCGTATCATGCGTTCGATAACGATTGACAATGTAATTCGTCGTCATTAACCGACAACTAGATATGCATCAAGATTGATCGAAATCAACACATATAAATAAGCACAATCGAATCATGAATCAATGCCCGGAAGGTAAATAACAATAGCGTGAATCACAACATATAGGATCGAATCATGCAAACCCTGGATTAGAACGGAAAACTAGCGGACATAATAAGCGGAATGAAATACGATTTAACCATAAAGGCGAAATTAAATATATAAACCCGTGAGGCGTCGGATGAACAAGGTTGGTCTTGAATCGAATTCCAAGCGAGCGAGCGGAAAACAAGGAAAACGATCGGACAAAACGTTCGATCGATAACGAAACAATAAACTAAACTAGAACAACGAAAATCAAAGCTAGAATTAAACTAAATGAAGACTAAAGCTAAAGAATGGAAAACGAGGAAAACTCAAGTAAAATAGGTGCAGGGCGTGTTGGGGTCTGTTGGTCCGAGGAGGCGGTGGGGTGTTGCCATATATGGGCACACCCCAAACCCTAATTTTTCCTTCGCCGCCGTCTCGCGACCACCCTTCGCGATCGCTAAGGCGATCGCGAGGTAAGTCTCGCGTGATCCTCGCCACCGATCGCCTCTGCGCCCGCTGGTTGTCTCATGACCACGGCTAGCGGTCGCTAGCAATTATGAAGTGGTCGCGAAATCGTCGATGGAGTTCTCGGCGCTAGGCTTCGCTCGCGGGCACGCAGGTCGCGGCCGCGCTCTTCGGGCTCGCTAGTTTGCCTCGACAGCCCTAGCGACCGCCAGGCGGTCGCTAAAATGGTCGGTTGTTCATTTGGTTCGTGCTTCGTTCCTTGCTTCGATTTTCAACACATAAACCTACAAAACACCAAAATAACACCCAAGAGCGATATCTTCTAGAAATAGATAAAACATTAAGAATCGATACATAAACGCACATTAAACGAGCTAAACTCATCTTCAAATATCAACTATAAGCGTGTAAATGCGCGTTTTGCTCGATTTTCCTTCGAGATCTTGAATGATGAATAATAATCGATTGTCGCCTCTCTTTTAAATAACAAACTCGACACTTTTTGGTGTATGCGAATGGCACCTACAAACCCTTCGTCCACTGATCCTTTCCTTTTTCCGTTGGCTCTGGCAAAACGCACGTCCTTTATGCTGTCGTGGCCAGCCGCCACGTGGTTGTGGTCCTGTAGATACCTTTTCTTCGTTTCGTTCATAAGCGCGGCTTCATCTGCTTTCCTTTCTCTCCTTCCGAGCTCAACCTTTGAACGGGCCAGTCCTCGTGCCTGAATCCGGTCTCATTTTGCGGTCATCAGTCTCGAGCTCGGTCAAGAGTCCGACCTCGCTTACGAGTCCGACCTTGCTTACGAGTATCAGTATCGAGGTCATGTTCATACTTGTGAACTTTTCAATCTTTGAGCTCGGATGGTTGTGAGCTCGGCACTATTCTCTTTCTTCCCGGAGTTCGGTTCTGCTCACGAGTTCGGTAGTCTTGAGTTCGGAAGCCTTGAGCTCGGAAGTCTGGAGCTCGGAAGTCTTGAGCTCGGAAGTCTTGAGCTAGGACCATCATCCTCGGTTTTCACTTTTCTTGAGCGTTGACTTCGTCTTTGTAGCTCGACTACGCTCCGCATTTCTTGATGTTACTCGTTCAATCCTTCCTCGTACATCGAGTTAAGCTCGCTCACGAGTTCGGCCTTGTCGTGCGTTGACACGGAGCTTGACTTGGACTCGTGGACTTGACCTCGTCTTCATTGCCGTTCTTCCCGCTACATGCCATAATTATTTAAATAACGCCTAAAAGCAATTAAAGCCCTTTGATTTCACGACTCAATCCTTCACACAAACACACGCAAACATAAAAACATACAACATAACATCGAATTAAACAAAGCGAACCCGGTTCACTCAAGGATTTTATCATCAAAAAGGTCATATAATAACTCTTTTATAAGAGTTATCAATGGAGTTGATCAAATGAAAACTACATATTTTTTGCGAACTTTGCGAATTATGCATAAGACTGGCAAAGATGATGCATAGAACGGTATAAAGTTGTGCATAACGAAAAATTTCTAAAATTATTTTTTTGTGCAACAGTTTTAGAATGTTTTCGTTGTGCACAACTTTATAGGTTTTATTCATCAATTTTATATGTTCGTGCATAGTACTCAATTTCTAAAAAATTGAGTTCTCATTTGGATCTAACATATATATATATATATATATATATATATATATATAGGGAATGGATCAAATGAGAACCACATCTTTTTGCGAACTCTGAACCATGCATATGGCGTTGAAGATGATGCACAAGACGATATAAAGTTGTGTATAACGAAAACTTTCTAAAATTATTTTGTTGGGTAACAATTTTAGAATGTTTTCGTTATGCACAACTTTATAAATTTATTCATCAATTTTATCGTTTGTGCATAGTTCTCAAGTTCTCAAAAAGATGAGTTCTCTTGGATCTAACCCCTATATATATATATATATATATATATATATATATATAGTTTGGTTCAAACTAAGAACCAAATGAATTAGTTATGAAAGTTGATGAATCCGTTGAGAAAGTTAATGAATTCAAAATTCAAAAATTTTCACCCGGTTCGAATCCCATGAGGCGAAAATTCTATTTTTGGATTCGATAATTTTCCGTGGATTCATCAACTTTCACTTGTGAATTCATCGGTTTTGGTTCTCACGTTCTCACAATAAAATGGTTCTCCGTTAACCATCTCATATATATATATATATATATATATATATATATATATATATATATATATATATATATATATATATAATAAATAACTATTGTAAGTGCGATCGATAAGGTGTTGGCATTGTGTTGTAATATGCAATAAAGTGATATTCATAATTTTATCTACTCAATTTTATATTTGAAATAGTATATTACATAATTACATAATGCGAAAAAGGGTGAAAGTATAAGGATGACGACCGATGGGATATGGCCCAACCGCTCGGCCCAGCCTTTGGCGAGCCCAAGCAGTGGGCTCGACTTAATAACTTGACCCATGCGGTTAAGCGAAAGGCCCAACCTCTAAACCCTAATCGAGACTTTGTCAGCGCGCGCCCTACGTGGGCGAGGATCCCTACATGGGCGATGGATCCCTACATGCGAGGCGAAGAGTCCCTACATGGAAGGGATCGGATCCATGAATCGAGGATTGGGCACGTCTTTAGGGGTCCTCAGATATGTATAAATAGGGGTTAGATCGACGGTAAAAGGGTTGGCAACTATTAGAATACTAGAGAGCTTTTCAATACATTTCATTGTAATCCTACATAGTGAAAGTATTGAGGAATCACTCCTCCATGAACGTAGATCTTATTCTCGATCGAACCACGTAAAAGCCTTGTTGTTCTTTACTGCTTTACACAAATCTCGTATATTAACATACACTAGATTTATCATTGGCGCCGTCTGTGGGAACCTCTGAACAAAAAGCTTCGTTTTTCTACAATTTAATGGCAAGAACACTTGCAAATGCTAGCACCGTCGGCGGTGCTGGCAACAACCGTGCAGATGACGATCAGGTGGTCACGCAGCCTTGAAAGGGGTTGCAGACGCTACCGTGCAACACACACGAGGGTTACATAGAGAACATTCCATACACCCCGGATCGCCGTCCAGCGAAGAGAAGATGCCGACCTCAATACCGGTGAGCAGGCGGTTCACCGATCTCATAAGGTCCTTGGCCGTTCGGTGTCAAGTTCCTCAGCGCAAACCTCGGCCAATTCGAGTTTTCTCAACGGAGGACAAGCGGGCGGGCCCTCAAGAGCACCCGAACGGGTGGTTCACAGGCGCCGGAGTCGATCGCCCACCGAAGTGATCAGCGCTCGTCTCGGCACAATGGCGAGAACGCGCACATCACCCCGCCTCCGTAGTCGATCACCTCGCCGGGTGGTCGCAATCATTCACCCCGCACCGCCCGCGGTCGCTCGCCACCTCGACATGCCACCCGAGGGTGAACATGGCGAAGAGGAGGGCGGCGAACTCCTCCTCGAAGGGCGACGGGCGTCATTACGGTCTCCCACCCTCCGAGAGAGATGGCAACGATCTCTGGGTTCGACCGTATGGGAGAATTATCTCCTTTCTCCGAGAAATTGCGGATACACCCTTGCCCCAACGATACGGGCACCCAACATTGCTGCCTACGATGGTCTTGGGGACCTCTCTGACTTTCTTTTCGCCTACACCACCAATATGGCGAATCAAGGAATGGAGGATTTTCATATGTGTAAAATCTTCCCCGAGGTGCTAGTCTCCAACGCCCGACGTTGGTTCACTTCGCTCGCCCGCCGTATCAAAGATACATCGTTTCGTGGATCTAATGGATCAGTTCAAGTGGCGTTTCTACCAACAGATGCTGCCTCGACAGCCATCATCCGACCTGCTCACCATCCGCCAGGGATGAGACGAGACGATGTCAAATTTTGTCTCACGGTTCATCAAGGAATCCCTCAAGATTGATGATAGTAACGATCTGTACATCATCAATGCGTTCAAAAACGGGATCCGACCTGGCGCACTGAACAAAGAAATCACCAGTTAGAAACCAAAGACGGCGAGTAAACTTTGGAACCTGGTGGACAACTAGATTAAAGGGACGAGTTAGATCGAAAGAAAGAGATGCAGGATGAGCGAGAGGTTGAGCGAAAGAAGCGGATGACCAAGTCGGCGTTGATCGTCGAAGTGCCTTGATAGAATCGAGAGAGGCCATTGGAGTCAGGCGGGACCTCGGCAAAACCACCGCCAGCAGCGCCTCATCCGCTCAAATCAGGGCGAGATATTGAGCTCCACGAGCTCTTCCGAAGCCCTCCTATGAAAGGAGGATCTAAGAAGAGGTCAGCGGAGTATTGTGACTATCACCAAGGGTATGATCACAATACCGAAGATTCTGAAACTTGGGCTCGCAGATTGGCGAGCTCGTCGAAGGAGGAGCCTCAAGAAATACCTCGGCCGGTGGGCGGGGAACAAGCGGGAGGAAAGAATGGAGGTGGCAACAATCTGCGGACCGACCTCGATGATGACCCAACACGAAGATGGCGAGGGCGAAGGTCCCAATGCTATGGAGCAGTCATGCCATTACGGATGCTTATAGGAGCAGCGAGTCGTCGTTAAAGAATGAAGCTCGGAGGCCGGCCCGAGGAACCGAAAACAAGCGACTCGGGATGGTGAGAACATCGTGTTCTCCAAAGATGACACAGTGCCCTAAATCATGCCCCACCAAGGCGCCATCACGATCAAGCCGTGGTGGGCAACAAGAACGTCCATCGGGTCTACATCGACATCGGTGCCTCCGTCGGCATTATCTTCGAGTATGCGGATAAACTTGAGGTCGGAGGAATTGAATACATCCCGCACCATCCCGTTGCGGAGCTTCACTCGAGGCGGTTCGACCCGAAGGTGTAATTACCCTTCGGTTACTGTAGGGCGTGCTCCCGGATCGGTCACAAAGGTCATTCAATTTTTCACGGTTGAGCCCCTCTCCGTACAACATCATCACGGGTAGAGATTGGTATGCGCCACCAAGGCCGTCTGCTCGGTGTACCACCTCACAATCAAGATACCCGTCCGGTGGGGTACTAAGCATCGGGGTGACCAAACGGCGGCCAAAGAATGCTACGGTCTCGACCGGGATGTGGCCTTACCTCGGGCCTAGCAATTCTGAGAACCCCGAAGCCGCCACCTCGGGACGACGGTGAAAGCCTTGACTATCGACGACGACCCTCCAAATTTGTCGAAGATCGGCGTCGAGGGCCGTGATATTCGACGGCATGTCATGCGACTTCTAAGGGAATACTGGGACGTGTTCGCATGGTCCCCACTCCACATGACCGAGTGTCACCCAAGCTCGTAACTCATCGCCTCAACATTGACCCGACTACTAAACCAGTTCGGCAAAAGAAAAGAGGGTTTGCGGCAGAACGTAGCCAGGTCATAAGAGACGAGGTGACCCAACTCCAGAAGGCCAAAATCCTGTTCGAGGTTAAGTACCCAACCTGGATGGCTAATCCAGTCGTGGTTCGAAAGCCGGGAGGGGGGTGGCGCATGTGTGTCGATTACACCGACCTCAACAAACACTGCCCGAAAGATTGTTACCCCCTCCCCGACATTGATAAGAAGGTGGAGGCACTGGTAGGCCACGAGATCTTCAGTTTCCTAGATCTGTACAAAGGGTACCACCAAATCCTGATGAGCCCGGAGGACGCCCCAAAGACAGCGTTCATCACCGACTTCGGTGTCTTTGCGTACCGGAAGATGCCTTTCGGCCTGAAAAACGTCGGAGCTACCTACCAGAGGATGGTGGACGCAATATTCAGAGACCACATAGGGGAGATTGTCGAGGTCTACGTCGATGATATCGTGGTCAAAAGTCAAAACGGAGGCTGCGCCATGACCTTGGAATTATCCTCCGGCTCCTCGGTCGGTAACCTCAAGCTCAACCCCAGTGCACATTCATGGTGAAGGCGGGTAAATTCACGGGATCTTTGGGTTTCTCAAGAAGGTGCGAGGCAAATCCCACTAAGGTGAAAGCGATTGCTCGACATGCAGTGCGAAGACCATCCGTGAGATCCACAAACTCACCGGGTGCCTAGCCGCCTCGGCAAATTCTTATCTCGGGCTGAAAGCGACTTCCTTCTTCAAGATCTTGAGGAGAGCTCGAACCGCTGGCGGGAAGAACACCAGTCGCCGCACAACTGGCGAAAGAGTATCTCGCCGACCGCCGACCACATCGCCCGAAGAAGGGCGAGCTCATTCTTTATATCGGCCGCCTCGGACGAGGCAATAAGTGCTTGTATTGAGTGCGAGATGAGGTGGGACGACAATTCCCATCTACTTTATTAGCCGGGCTCTAAAAGGATCGGAGACAAGGTATCTGAAGCCTCGAAAAAGTAGCAGCACTAGTGAGCATGACGGCGCCTCCGACCTTACTTCCAAGCCCATTACATCCGGTCTTGTGACTTACCCTTGAGACAAGTCTTGTCAAAGCGAGTCATCCGGACGCATAGCAGTGGGCACTGGAGCTCGTGAGCATGACATTTCATACTACGGTGGCCATAAAGGCAAGCTCGTGACTTCTGGTAGAGGCCAAATTTATCGAGGTCGATCCTACAATGAGGTCACTCCAACTCCGCCCCCGGGCGGAGAATCTCCTTAACCCACGATGGTTCTTGGCGGATGTCGTGGGCGAGCTTCATGCAAAGCAGGCGTGAACAAGCATCCTCCTCCTCGGCCCGCACGAACAAGAAGTGACCTATGCACTCCGGTTTACCTTCCGACCACAAACAGCGAGGTGGAGTATGAAGCCTAGTCTCAGGACTCCGCCTCACTAAAGAATTGAAAGTGGACAAGATCCAGATCTTTGGAGATTCTCGGTCGTGGTAAACGGGTCTTAAGCAATCTGAGGCCAGGAGGATCGAATGAAGCAATACCTTGAGAAGGCGAAGGAGATCTTGACCTCGTTCAGTGCCGGTATTCATCGTATCCCGAGGAAAAGCAGCCGGTGATATCCTCGATAAGTTAGTTGCGTCATCAACAAATCCACCGGTGGAGGAGGTTCATTCGAGTATCGCGAGTCCCACATCGGCATCATCACCGAGATAGAGTGACTGGATGTCACCCGTAAAAGCTACACGGAAGAAGGCGCTACCTCGGATCGGCTCGAAGCTAAAAGATGGTGGTAAAATCCCAAAGTACCTCATACATGAGGGCACTCTCTGATCGTACCTTCACCCTCACGAGGTGCCTCGGACGGAAGAAGCCGACTCACGTGCTTAATGAGATTCGCAGAGGTCTTGTGGAAGTCACATCGGTCGTGAGCTCTCAAAAAAACGCCGAGGTCGGGATATTCTTGGCCCACCTCGTCAAGATTCGGCCGAGCTCGTCAAAAGTGTCCAGGTGCCGACTTCACCCACGGTCAGCTACCCCAAGCGATCTAAGTAGCCTCACGTAGTCAGTGGCCTTTCATGCGATGGGGATCGACATCGTTGGTCCGTTTGACCGGCGCGGTCGGCCGATACTTACTGTGGTGTGGACTACTTCACAAAATGGGTCGAGCGGAGCCGCACCGAGCCTCACGGCGGAGGATTCGGACTTTCGTGTGGAAAAACATAGTTTGCCGCTTGACATACCGCATATTTTGATCTCGGACAACGGCACCCGTTCGTCGATAAAAATTTCAAGGAATGGTGTGAAGAGCTCCGGATCGAACAACGTTTCACCTCGATCCGCACACCGCAGCGAATGGTCGACCGAGGGTGGCGAACCTGTGATCGTCTGGGGTCGAAAAGAGGTTAGACCAGCTAAGGCGATTGGGTTGAAAATCTCCCTCAAGTCCTCAGGTCCTCTGAGGACAACACCTCGGACTTCGCGGAGAAACCCCTTGACTTGGTCTCTGGGACCGAGGCTGTCAAACCAGCGGAGATCGGTAGCACCGAGCCCGCGTACTCTGATGGTTGTATCTTGGCGGTTTGGTTGAGCTTGTATACAATGTTTCATGTTACCACTATTACAATCTCCTATCTGAATTGAATACTTGATTGCATATATCTATGTCCCTTATCTCATATATAAGTTAGATCATACGATGTGTAGAAGATCACGAAGTCCGTATGATTGGTCAAGCTTAATGAGATATAAAAGTTTCTGGTGAGACAACTCGGGGGCGAGTTGTCGGTATAGAACTTGTATAGATAAGAAGTGACTTGACTTGGTTGCTTGTCTATCTTTGGAGCGTCTCGGCGTATTGAAGGATCACGGTGAGATGTGTTCTTCTATCGACCGTCGTGAAGAACCAAGATCTCGGTGACTTACGATGATCTAAACCTCGATAAGGTATTAGGTGAGTATGAGTTCTTGACCATCATTTGACTTGTTATAGGTGAGGTTATATGTTCTAACCCAATATTCTCGCGTCTTGGGTGGTGGCGGTGCTTGTATGTCATGCTAGTTATACAGATCGAGTCACCGTATCCGTTTAGGATGATGGCGTCCCTTAAGGAGCTCAAGGTTTATTGTACTAAACCACTGCGGTTGAGTTAGCTCAAGTACAATAATAAGGTTAAGTGGTACTACTTAAGGAATTAAAGATATTAATTTTTTAAGCGATCGAAATGCTCTAAGTAATTAATGGGCGTTTCGATATCTTAAATCGGGGTTCGTAATGTCTAAGTGCAAGCCCGACTCAACTTGGTAATAAAGGGTAAGTCGACATTTATTCTCTAGTGGCATGAATAAATATTTATAAATTAATTTATGTTAAAATTTGAACATAAGATAATTAATTTATTTGAGGCCCATCTTTATTCCTTGCATTTGATCCTGGTGGCCCGTCCGAGCCCGTAGCGAGATGAAAATCGGCCCCTATGCTCCATATGGTAAGGATTTTATTCTCTTTATCCTACAAGGATATAATTATATTTATGGGATATGCATGGATCCTTTCCTTATGGGATTAAGGTAATGCATTATAAATATAAGGTAAGAGATAAAGTCTAGGTTAATCCTCAATCATTAACACCATATTTTCGAGAATCACAAGTATTATTGTGAGGAATTTTCGAGAGTTTTGAGAGAGCATTGGGTGATTTTCCGAAGCATTCTCCATAGATCGTCCTCACTCGGCGTTCGAGATTGGGCAACCGGGATACGGTCGGAAGGTCAAAGCACGAGTCTCGATCCATCCGCCTCGACGGATCTGCGGTAAACACGAGAAAACACCTCGTGTTGCAATTAATTATATAGGTGCATGCTAGGAATATAATCAATGTATGGTGAATTAAATATCGAAGATAGATCCTCGGGAGAGGCTAAACCTAGTTTTCCCTACAATTGGTATCGAGCACGGGATCGATTATCTTGGCTCTATTGGATTAATTCACGTTTGATTATTACGTAAGCAATTAATTGTTGGATGCGCGTTCTTAACCGTGGCTCGTTTTATTTTGTCGGTTTTGTTTTCACCACGAAAATCCGTGGTTAGATTAGATTTGTTTTTACGTAATCTTATACGTAAAGAAGAGAAAAGAGCGAGCACATCGAGGCGGCGGGAAAAAGCAGGTCGCCGCGGCGTGCGGGGCGGCGCACGCAAGGCATGCGCGGCGCTTCGCGCCGCGCCATGCGCAGTGGGCTCTTCTCCGGCGGCGAGCTCGCGTTCGCGAGCTCGGCGCTAAGCGGCTCGGCGTGACAGCAGTGCGAGGGGCGGGCGTGCGTTCGTGCACGAGACACCGGCGCCTCGCGGCGGGCTCGCGGCTCGGTGATCGCGAGGCAACGTGGCGGCGAGTGAGAAGCGGCGGGGTGCGGCGTTTTCGTGCGAGACACCCGGTCTTGGCGGGCTCGCGGTCACGGCGACCAGCGAGCGGCAGCGCGCGAGCACCGCGACGGGGAATCTGGCCTTGGCGGCCCAGCATTTTCACCCAGACCCCATCGGACCGTTTTCGGCCCGAACCTATTTTCCGGCCCGAATCGGTTTGATGAATCGGTCCGTGCCGTGCACGCGAGCCCGTTTCAAAGATTATGAAGATCATGCTGCAACTCTATGTAATAGATTAGGCGGGAAAGTGCGATTCCACGAGTGAGCCCGATGAGCGTTTTATTTTATTTTATCGTTCATTGCATGCCGTGGATGTTTAAATTATGCGATAGCATGCTATGTATGTTTAAATTACGTTGACAAACATTTACGTGTTTTCGTGATTGGATGCGCATAGTAAGCATGCTAGGTTTATCGCGTTTTCAAGCATATTTTAGAATTACTGAGCATGTTTTACATGTTGAGTTCTATAGACAAGCATCTAGGGATTACGTGATCTCGCATGGACAAACCTTTTGAACAAAAGACTAAGCAAGCAACCGACAAATTAATTTTAAAATTAAAGTGTCAAGACCTCCACTTTTGATCTCTAAACAAAGTGAGGCCTTGCTGTGAGTAAACGTCCACACGCTGCGCTTGCTTGCCTTGCTTTATCATAAGTTTGTTAGATGAGATTTCTAAATAAAACTTTTAAATCTATTGAGAAGTGGGAGTTTCATGTAAACGCGTCCACACGCGTGGCTTGCATGTGCGATTTTCATAAGTTCTCTAGAGATAGTTTTAAAATGAGATAACTAAAAATTTGAATTGGGCGGTATGGTCCGGTGAGTATACCAATTCTAAAATTCATTTACTTTGTTAAAAATGTGGTCATTGCTTAGACATCACCTCAGTACAACTTCCACGAAGTCCCTTCTTGCGATAGTGATGTGGTCTAGTAAGGTCAATCGTTAATTTCATTTGTCATAAGGATAAGTTGACATGGATTGAAATTAAGCGACTAAAAGGTATATTTTAGTGCAGTCGAGGGGTTCGTGTGTAGCGTTCACACGCGTGGCTTGCATGTGGGATTCCTTGGGCGATTGGAGGTTTGAATTAATATTGTTATATCAAAAGGTTACAATATTATTGTTACGAATTATGTGCGATCGTATGCTTATGTGTTTTCATTATCGTTTGAGATATGTCCCTTACACCGATTATCAACATGCTCGCACAAAATCCATATCCGGTCCGAATTTTATCGAGTGGAAGCGAAACATGGAATATGTTCTTATCATTTGAAGAACACATGTTTGTTCTCACTACTCCTAAACCCGATGCCCTTCTTGGCGCATCGACTAATGAGCAGCGAGTCAAGCGGACTTTGGAATAAGTCGAACAATATGGCAAAATGCTATATGATGACTACTATGTCGAAGGCTTGCGGTACGACATCGATCGATGGTAGACGCGACCGATATATGGTCAAGTCTCGAGAGTAAGTTTGAGCGATCGGATCGGACGATCGACTTCCACACAATGAGAGAAATCTTGGCGTGTAAGATGGAAGAAGGAAGTTGGGTCCATGAACATGTCTCCCATGACTCATCTCCCATGACTCATCTCCCACATGACTCGTCTCATGGATAGTCTTGATCGGTTGGGAGGAGGTATTGACGGAAGCGAGGTTGATATCATCCTCAACACCTTGCCCAAGTCTTTTGAGAACTTTCGCGTGAATGCGATCATGAGCAAGATCGAGTTTACACTTAGTCGGTTGCTTAATGATCTCGTGGCGCGGAAGGAGTTATGGGAAAATGAGCACATGCTCTTGCTAGCACATCTAAGGGCCCAAATTTTCCATTGCAAAATGGAAAAGAAAAAGGGCACCAAAGGTGGTGAAGCGAGGAAATAGTGGGAGTAATGGGAACAAGAACATGTCTCACCACCGGAGGCTTGAAGAAGCGAAGGAGAGGCAAGTGCTTCAAGTGCTGCAAGGCGGGCATTGGAAGGCCAGTGCCCTATGCTCGAGGCTCAAGTCGCCATTTGCTTTAATGTGAAACATGTTTAGCGACTTGTTCTACCCATTCTTGGGTAGTAGACACAGTCTTGATGATCATGTTTGTTACACCTGCGAGGGTTCTGCGGACAAGGAGCCGAGTGATGGTGAGATAACGATCTCCATGGGCAGCGCGGCTAAAGTCGAGGCCGTTGCGGTCGAGAGATGTTACTTTATGTTTTGATTCAACAGTTTTAGTTTTAAAGGCGTTTTATATGTGCGGATTTTCATGGAACCTTGTTCGTTTGAAATTGTTTATTCATGGATATTCGAGTTGTTTTTGATAGTGGTGTTTCTATCATAAGAAATGACGAAGTTATTTGTGTTGGCACATTATATAATTAAGCTTTATACTATTTACGCGAACATAATACCTATAACTATGTTGCATCTACATCAAACCTTAAAAGAAAGTTTTCTTGAGATGACACCACTTTTCTATGGCATCTTAGATTGGGTCACATCAATCTAAATAGGATCCAAAGGCGGCTAAGAATGGGCGTTGGGTAATCTCACAGTTACTCCGTTCGATCTGCGAATCTGTATAGAAGGTAAGATGTCGACCCGGACCTTTAAGGCGAAGGGCTATAGAGCCAAAGAAATGTTAGAGTTAGTCGATTCGACTGTGTGGACCGATGTCCACACAAGCTCGTGGAGGTATGCAGTATTTTGTCACTTTCATTGTGATTACTTAAGGTGCGGATCATATACCGCTTTCACCGCAGTCTGAATGCTTTGAGAAATTGAAAGAGTTTAAGGCGGAAGTGGAGCGAAGCTTGGTAAGTATCAAGTCATCATGATCGATCGCGGTGGCGAATATCTCGATAACGAGTTTATGGACTATCTAGTGAAGTGTGAGATTACCTCCCAATAAGCACTACACAGACACCACAACAAAATGGTGTGTCGGAGGCGAAGAAATAGGACTCTTTTGGAAATGGTTAGATCAATGATGAGTTATGCAACATTGCTATTTAGCTTACGGGGTATGCCTTAGAAACGGCGGCATACTTGCTAAATCTAGTACCATCCAGTCGATCGAAAAGACCCCTTCGAAGTTGTGGTTTGGTATGACCTGGTTTAAGCCACATAAGGATATGGGGCGATCCGACACGTGTCTTTGAACAAGAAGGTCGGCAAGTTGGAGGCTAGATCCGATCTGAGGCGTTTATTGGCTATCCTAGATGAGCGAAATGTGGTTTATTCTATAGTCTAAGGATCGGAAGGTCATTATTAGCACTAATGCCCGATTCTTAGAAGAGGATTATATTAAAATCATAAATCCAAAGTTGAAATCATTCTTGAGAATTAGAAGATGATCGTATTCCACCACCGATTAGACGAAAGGTGCGAGATGTAGGTGTCAGTGGGAGGATCAACACGAGATACTTGAAATCGAAGTGGGTCGAGTTCCACTGGAGATACCGACCGTATAAGTGGTACCTACACGACGAGTTGTGCAAGATGAGAACCACAAGTTCTTGTACTCACGTTGCCATTGTGCTGTAGAACCTCGTCGTAGTGGGAGGGTTGTTCGTCGACCGAGCAATTTATGTTCGTGGGAGAATCTTGGTTTAGTCGAGAAGCGAGCAGGCAATAATCGACCCGTGGACATACAAGAGGCGTCAAGACATTGATGCAAGATCATGGCACACCGCTATGGACTTAGAAATGGAGTCCATAACGGCTATGGATGTATATGAAAGACACCTCACCGGATGGCGAGGAAGCCATAGGTAGTAAGTGGATATATAAGAGGAAGAGATTCGATGGAGGTTTCGCTTTTAAAGCCGGGCTTGTGGCGAAAGGGTACACTCGAGTTGAGGGCATCGATTTCGATGAGACCTTTTAGCACGTAGCAATGCTCAAGTCCATCTCAATTCTTACGGCCATAGCAGCCACTCGAACGCGAGGTTTGGCAAATGGATGTTAAAACCGCTTTTCTAAGCGGTTACCTTGAGAAAGGTAGAGACATCTATATCGCAAGAACCCAAGATTATGTGGTGAAGGGTGAAGAGCATCTAGTATGGAAGCTTAAGTCCATTTATGGACTTAAGCGAACCTCGATCATGGAACTTACGTTTTGTGAAGTGGTAAAGTCCTACAGTTCGCCTAGCGAAAGTTGTGTGTATCGTTTAGATGTCAGCGGTGATGTGGCATTTCTTGCACTTTATGTAGATGACATTCTTCTAGTTGGCAACAACGTAAAGTTGTTATCGGGCGTAAAGAGTTGGTTATCCGATCGCTTTGAATGAAAGACTTGGAGATGCGTGTACATTCTTGGGATCGAGGTTTCCGAGATCGCAAGAAGAAAATATTGAGCTTATCTCGGGCGTCTTACATTGATCTTGTGATTACTCGTTTTAGTATGCGGACCGCCAAGAAAGGATTGCTACCTTTCGGACATGGCGTTCGCTTTATCTGACGGCGATCCACCCATGAGCGCAAAGGAGATAGAGAAAATGAGACAAGTTCCTGCACGCTTGCCGTGGGAAGTCTCATGTCTGTAATCTTATGCACGAGGCCCGATATACGCTATCACGGTGGCATAGTAGCTAGATATCGATCTAACCACGACAAGCTCATTGAATTGCAGAAGCATATACTCAAGTACCGAAAAGGACTCGAGATTATAGGCTAGTTTACCGGCGAGCAGTCCTAATGCCTTTGGGTTATACCGGGCTCGGTTTCAGTGACCGTGATGAGAAAAGTCACCTCGGTATGTGTTTACCTTGGGACCTACTAGAAAAAGCGATTATAGACTACACATAATATGTGTAGTACATGTGCGTGTTGGAGTGTAGACAAAAGTGGTGTAGAGAAAACTGAGGCGCGCATAGACTACGCTTTTGTCGTGTCTATACCACCATGACTACGCTTTTCTCACAGACTACGCTTTTCTGCGTAGTCTATACCCCACGAACTACACAAAATTTGGCACATAGACTACGGCTTTTTGTCGTAGTCTATACCCACCATGACTCACTTTTCTCACTTAGACTACGCTTTTCGTAGTCTATACCCACGCATCACTACAAAAATTTCGCACATAGACTACGCTTTTTATGTCGTAGTCTATACCCACCATAGACTACTGCTTTTCTCATAGACTACGCTTTTACGCCGTAGTCTATACCTTTAATGCCAAATTTACTCGCTTTTCTATTACAACCCGTAGTCGATTTAATAACAACTCTGGTTTTCAATTTCAACCGTAGTTAATTTCTTTATTTAAACATGCATAATTAATAGCGCACAAGCAAATGAGATTAAAATATACTTGCATTCGTTCAAAATCACTATTCAAAATATATGATCTGCTTTCATTCATTCTGTAATCACTATACAAAAATATACAATGCTTTTCATTCTGACTACAAAATCACTATACAAAATACTATGCATATCACATAACAAAACAATAAGACCGTATCCCCGTATCACGTCTGAAAATAATTGAAAGATCGATAACTTACAACTAAAACATCACAAGACTATATGTGAAGAAGCATGAAATTTGCCCATTCAATGTGAACTTCATCAACGTCCTCTTGAGATGGCTTTAGCAGATTTTCTGAATATAGCACGAGCCAATATTCTGAATATAGCAGAAGACTCTCGATGGCAGATTCTCTAACAAGTATAATGATAGCAAATGCTTTAACCAGCTCCTTGAACTTGGGCATGTATCTATGCATCCAAAAATTGGTAGACTAATTTAAGTAAGACTCAAGTCACTCAACCTCATATTCAGTAAACGGAGTAGAATATTACTCAAATTATAAATTTATAATGGTCAGGATTTCAGACATAAAAAATGCTAGGAGATAGGTAACAACAGAAAATTCCATAGTTCGATAATGGAAGTCACAAAACATAATTATGAACCTGTAACACAACTTATTAAGAATGCCAAATATAGCTGAGTATTTTGCTCACAGTAAGGAGTTCAAAAGACATTGCATACACACAGCAGAGTAGAACCCAACTACCATAGGTAAGAAAAAATGCAAAGCACAAACCTCTCAACATACTAAAGGTTACCAGTTCATCTACAAGCTTTTGTCGAGCTATGTCAAGTCTGCCATTCATGAAATGTTTTTTCAGCTTCGCCCAATAGCCACATACATTATAACCATCAACAAGCAAGACCGGTACTGCAGTCTCTATACCCTGATTTGTGCTGTTTAAGATAATAAGCGCATAAGTTATGTTTTTTAATCAATCCAAATTCAAGATTATCAAAACTAAAGGTGCAGAGCGTTACTAATATAGGCTCAAAGTAGGATCACGATAAAGTTCTGTATCTTCGGGCATTACATCCTTCTCCACCCTCTTCCTCCGGTAACTAGTAGCCGGCTTGGGAGTATTTGAATTTCTCTTTTGGAACTCCTAAAATCTTTGATCAAACAATTAATATCTAATACTAGAGAATATATGCAAAACCCAATCCCAAGATTAACCTTCCATAGTTTTAAGAACTGCAAATTCTGCTTCACATTTGACGTAATTCTTGGAGGTGTTGGCTCTGAACCCTATTCAAAAAACAGAACCCTAACTCATTCTAAACCCAAATCTCTTCCACAGTAAAATCAAATTCACCGAAAACTAAACAAATTTATAATAAAATCAAGAGTTTATGCAATATAAATTACCTGAGGAGGAGGTGTTAGTGATGTCTTACCCTTCTTCGCCACAATATTGGATGAATAACAGCAGCAACTATATAATGGCAGAGCTGTTGATGATGAAGTGGCTGCTGCTATAGGTTTCATGGGTCTGCAGATATATTAACACTTTTTGTTCTTGTGTTCCATTTACGCACACAAAAATCATTTGCTGATAGTACTGCCAGGCAGTGAAATTATGTATATTTTAGTGAATGCCTGAATATTCAGAATTAGAATTAGTAAAATTTAAGAAGTCTTTTGCTATATATACTTCTTAACCCTAAAACCATAAATTATATATACTTCTTAACCATAAATTATACTTCTTAACCCTAAAACCATGCGAGAATTAGAATTAGTAAAATTTAAGAAGTCTTCTGCTATATTCAGAATATTCAGATTTTCATCAACCACCACAAATTTTCATTTAAAACAAGCAAATGCAATTGGGAGAACAAATGGGTGAGATGGCTTTAGCAAGAAGCAGATGCTGGCACTGGGCTGGGATCCTGTGGCGGACTGACCTGAGGATTGTCGGGCACCAGCAATCTGGGGTTTTAGAGTGGTAAGGGCGGCAAAACAGCAACAACGAAAGGTGGGGTTGAAGCTGTTTATATTGAGGATGGCACGGCATCAAGGAAAAGAAAAGGGAGGCAGTGCCATGTAGGAATAGAGAATCCCATCAGTGTTTAGCAGCTAGGGAAGGTGGCAGTCCTCAGTGGCAGAGACAAGCTGGTAGTACTAGACACAGCAAACCAAGGTAGTAGTGCCAGTGCTGAGACTATGAAAATACGCATTATTCTTCTCCACCTCACTCACTGCATGATTCAGATCAAATGCCATGAATTCCCAGGAAAAGAAAAAAGCTTTCAGCTTTCTGATTTTCTTGAACCAAACACTTCAGTCACTCTAGCATCACACGACCACAAAAACAAAGGCAAAACTAACACGACAAAACAAATGAGCAAATAACATCGAGAAATAGACTGGAATTAGCAATCAATAATATTTCCAAAGGCTCTATGGAAGTTCCTAGAAAATTGCCAGACGAATTATCTCAAAGAGAAGTCAATTTTGAGCAAGAAATCCACAAAGGTGGCGCCTCTAGAGCAAGAACGGCAAATGGGTTTCACAAAATAGGATAGCAATAGCATAGCAAGAGAGTTTGTAGTGTAAGAAAGCAGTAGGGTGGTCTAAAAGATGAGAGGGAAAGAGAAAGGGGCATCAAATAATAACAAGAAATTCGAAGTATGATTCCTCCCCCATTTGCAGTTCTGTGAAGGGGGAGCAGCAGCAACAGACATAGACAATTGCTTGGCAAGCACAGAACCAAAAGGCAAAAGAAGCCAATGTAGTAGTGCCCCTTTTGGACTTAAGATTGTTTTTGTGTGTGTATATGTGTGAGAGAGAGCAAGAGAGAGAGCAAGAGAGAGAGAGAACTGTGTTAAGTGGAGGGGACAAGCTAGGACAGTACAGAACCCACACCAAAAGCCTAACCCCACTCCTTTCTTGGTTTGCTTTGCATTAGCATTTGTAATTTTTCAGTAGGAAAGAAGAAAAGATTAATAACATTAACATGTTTTTTTTTTCTTTTGTTGATTATCAAAATTTCTTTATCCCTTTTAGGTTGACGCCCCCTTTCCTCCAGTCACCATCATAGTATGTACCACTATCACCTCTGTCATTGAATTTTACTTTAACTAAATCCCTTGAGGTAAAAAAGAAGGATTGGTGATTACCAAATTGAAGCCTTTAAACATTCCAAATTATCATCATAATCATAATCATATATTGCATAACAAGAGTAGAACCCGCTCACCTACAAAACAAACACAAGCCCGGCCTCAAACATGAATCCACGGCATAGGACATCTCCGCCCCGGCAAATCATCCACCCACCTTCACTGCTCTTGCCAGTAGCCAAACTCCTCCCACAGCGCCAGCCTCCCACCCTCTTGGCGAGAAGCACACCCTATTCCCCACCAAACACCTTGAACTTGCTACTCTCCATGAAACACCTATACATCTCCAACGGCATCCGCCCGCCTCCTCCCACCCAAGCTCTCCAAGTCCACCTCGAAGTCAAGATTGTGGTGCACGAGCTCTACAACGCATCTGAGCTCTTCACCGCCAACCATGTAAACTTTCCGATCGCTCCGGCCTCAACCGGCTTGCCGCTTAAATGTCGAAAATATCCCCACTCGCGCCTCCGCCTCTACCACCGCATCGCTTTCTCCATATCCACAACCCTCACTTTAAACATAGCCCATCTGCGACCTCCACGACGACCCCACGTCGCATAGGGTTAGGATGAAATCGGAGATCAAGACGGGTCGCGGGCTTGGAGGGTAAATTGGACGAGAATTTTAGCCAATTACTCAAATCAAAGTGAAATCGTCATCTTTAGGGTTTCGTCGTCGGAGTAATAGAGAACCAAAGCTCGGTGAGGGCGAGAACGACGTGTGTGGGAGCCGGCTAAGGCAGGCACCGTGGCGGACCAAGCGAGCCGAGTGGGTAGGGTTTTGTAGCGACCGATGAGGGGTTGCATCTGACGAGGGCTTTTTGGAAATTTTGAGGGGTTCGGGAGGTGTGGGAGGAGGCCAGGTGAGGCCATTGGAGGAGGTGATGGGGTGGAGGCGTGAAGGGAGGAGGAGGGAGAATTTGAGCCACTGGTTGGCGGCGGGGTCGAAGGCGTGGAGGGTGAGGAGGGGGTGGCGATGGGAGGTCTTGAGGGCGAGAAGGGGGAGGGGATTTGAGCCACTGGTATACGCCTGTTTTTTTTTTTTTTTTAATTTATGACATAGACTACGCTTTTTTATTAAAAAAACGCACATACACTACGCTTTTTACGCGTAGTCTATACCCACTATAGACTACGCACATACACCACGCTTTTGTTAGCGTAGTCTATACTCGTAAAAATCAAGACATAGACCACGCTTTTGATAAAAGCGTAGTCTATACTATAGACTGCCACGAACGGCGTAGTCTATAAGTTAGAGAAAAGTGGTTTTGTAGTAGTGGGAGGTGGGCCGTATCTGGCGAGTGCAAAGCAACGATGCATGCGGACTCTACCATGGAAGTTCTAATATGTAGCCGCTTGAGGCTTCTATGAGGTCTGTATGGTTCAAGAACTACCTCATGGATCTAGGTGTGGTACTGGTTTGCCCAAGAGTATCATAGTTTATTGTGATAACTCGGTGCGATGTGCAAACTCGAAGGAACCACGGACCCACAAGCGACCAAACACATAGAGAGAAAGTACCATGTCATACGAGAAATCGTTAGGCGAGGGGCGTCTTGATTGAGAAGATTGATACGACGGATAACCTAGCGGATCCATTCACGAAGAGCTGCCGCAAAAAGTCTACGACGGACACGTTAGGGGACTTGGATTGTGCTTGATGGCACCTACTTAGAAAGGAAACTTTTGTATAAGTGGGAGAAGCAAAGTGATGGTTTTGTTTGTAATAGCTAGTAGAGACACATTGTATACTAAAAGTTTGCTTTAGTATAAGTGGGAGATTGTTGATTTGTATCTTGGCGCGCGTTTGGTTGAGCTTGTATACAATGTTTCTCGTTACCACTATTACAATCTCTATCCGAATTGAATACTGATTGCATATATCCGTGTCCCCTTATCTCATATATAAGTTAGATCATACGATGTGTAGAAGATCACGAAGTCATATGATTGGTCGTTTAATGAGATATAAAAGTTTCACAACCGAGACAACTTGAGGACGAGTTGTCGGTATAGGTCATGGTATAGATAAGAAGTGTAACGACCCGCTAACTCAAAGTACGGATTAGCGAGACCGATACTAATGATGGGATTAACAACATGAGCAAAACTAATTATGGAACCGTGAGGTATATGATAGACAAATTCCCAAAACTTCATACCATTTAATGTGACACATATATCGTAATACATAAACCGGGTCATTTAGACTCATATCAAAAGGGTTCAACTCAAAACATAACTTATATAGCTGCGTGGAAAGACATGTGATTACACATATGACGATGTGAAATCAAGTACTACTAATCAGCGACAAAAGACTCCAATCTGCTCAACACTTCAACATCCAACATCAACTGCTCAACCTGCACATTTAAAAACAAACATGCAGGGCTGAGTACAAATAATGCACTCAGTGGGCTCATTGCCAAAAACATTTCTTTAAATTACACTGCCCCTTTACAGTAAGACACAAGGGTTTTATTGAAAAGGCCTTGCGCTTACTAAAACATTTTCTTTTATTTTCAAAAGTCGTCTGGCCAGACATATTTTACGTCTCTGATGATCCATATCAGTTCTCATATATTATTATCATAACATCATCACATGTTGGTAGCGAACCAACAACTATTAATATCATCACATCAACTATATGGGTAATAACCCAACAACCATAATCTCATTATAACATCATCATACGTTGGTAGCGAACCAACAAATTTTCACTATCATCATACCAGCCATCTCCACACATAACATGATCGTCATACGTTGGTAGCGAACCAACAACTTTCAATATCATCATACCAGCCATCTCCACACATATCAATATCATTATACCATCCATCTCCACACATAACATGATCATATCAATTTAATCCTAACGGTGTTACGCAGATCCCGCTTAGGAACCAACATTAATTTCTCTTAAGTCGGGAAGCGACCCAACAACTGATTTACTTTCATAGTTGGCTTGCCCAACAACATGATAGGATCATACACAAAAACATAAATACTTTGGGCGGTAATCATCATTTCTCAACGTAAGATCAGTAATAAATACTTTTCATTTGCGTAAAGCAAGTAAATAAAGGGTTTTGAATAAAGCCCACCGGTATACGTGGGTTTCTCTCTATGTCAATTCCTACGTCCGCTCAATTCACGTCCCCACCTTAACGTAAGAACTTATTTTAGTACATTGGTCACGTTTCGATGAGACGAACATCATCTATAACGCCTTATGTATCAAATAAGGTTAACGTCAAACTTATTTTGACGCCCTAATCAAAATAATGTCGATTATGAAATCGTCCATTATATAAGAGATTTTCCATCTCTTTAAGCACATAATGTGCGCTTTAATGTACTTACGTAACGTAAGTTACATTGTTACTAAACGCATTCACGTTACATAGATCACGTGTTATCGATTTTCGTGCGATTTGACCTTGTCAACGTTTTTGGTCAACAATTTTGACTTGAGTCAACATTTAGTCAACAATTTTGACTAAAGTCAACATTTCGACTTTTAATTCATTTTATGTAATTCTATTATTTTATGTGCAATTCCTGTTCTAAAAATTCCCATAAAATCATAATATGTCTAAAACATCATTTTGGATCATATTATGCAATTATATATTATAAAATAAATTTATAACATTAATACTTTTAAGCTATGGTTTTCGAAAACCCTAATTAACCTAAGCAAACAATTTCCAAAAATTCCAATAAAATCACATAACACATAATTATCCATAAGCATCCTTATTATAACATTATTTTTATTTATTGCAAACTATTGAATTTAATCTTCCTAAGTCACTTTTGAAAATTTGGACTTAGGTCCAATAAATTCTTAACAAATCCGATAAATTCCTACAATACTATATTATGATTCTACACTTTCAATATGTTATGATAACACTCAAACATGGATTATATCACAACCTACTATCATGTTTTAAAATTTTTGAAATTCATAGACTTAGGTTTTCCAAAAATTCTACATAAAATTCTAAGGTTTTCCAAAAATTCTCTTATATCACAACCTACTATCATGATACTAAGGTTTTCCAAAAATTCTACATAAAATCATACAAGCATAATTAATACCCTAGATCATGATTCTATGCTCAAATCAACAATTAAAATCATAATCATCAACATATCATTCCCTAAAGTTTTCGGTCAATATATAAAATTTAATATCATGCTTGATTTTGTGATATAATTATAATACATGCTTAATAACATCATATAAACACAATATCTAAACATTTTAGCATAAGTTCCTTAATTTTCGAAAATATCATGAACAAACTAAGCTTATAACATAAATTCTAACGGATGAAAATTGAAAATTCTAACATGTATATGAAGTCAGAAGATTTCTAACCTCTTAATCGGAGTTGATTTGATCGTGAGGTTTATTTGCTATAGGTTTTAGATTGGAATAGATGAGCTCTCTCAATTCTTCATTACTATTTTCGGTAGCCTTAGGATTTGTGAATGAGAATGAAGAGCTTCATGTGGTATTTATAGAGTTGATCAACTTGTGTAGTAATTATTACATTAAAATATCTCTACACCACTTGCACAAAAGAACAAAACCTTATATTATCTTATCTTATCATATCTTATCCTATCTTATCTTATCACTTAATAAATGCATTGGATAACCCTTATCACATACTATAAAGTTTATCACATACTACTAATGTTTGTGTGTGTCGCCTACGCCCTAGTTTTAGGATTATATTTTATTTTTTCTTATCTTATACTATATTATTATTATGTAATAAAGTTGTATTTGAAAAGTCGAATATTTCAACCACAAGTGGCACTATTATATAGTTTGGAAATTAATTCTTCCAAGCTTAATTTATCAATATTTTCGCCCACTAGTGTCCAAGGGCTTGGGTTACTTGTTCAAATTGTATACTACTACTACTTTACACCTATTATAGGATAAGATACAACTCATACCTCCTCATTAATTGTAGCAAGATTTTTATTCATAAAATCTTATAAAAAAATGCATATTTTCGTCCCTTTGTGCACAAGTGGACTTCCACTTGTGCAACTTGATATAATATCATATATTATCCTTAATAATACCATTTTAATATAATAAATATCATAGGATCATAATTGGGTAGCAATTAAAATTAATTAATATTATAAGAGCAAGTTTTCAAAAATTAGAGTTTTATACCCTACACATTTTATTTTCATGTAATAAATAGCTAACACATAGTTATGAGACACATTATAATCATAGATGATGAATTTAATCATAGAAAAATATTTAGAACAAAATTTAGATCACAAAACCCTATATTTATAAATTAGGGTTTTCGAAACCCATCATCTATGGCACATGTTATTCCTAAATTTTCTAGCATTATTTTGATGATAAATAATTCTCTTATATCATAAAATAATCATAGAAATTTGAATTTTATAATTCCATGATCATTTGGATAAGTTATCGAATTATTCTAAACGTGAGCGTTTGAAACGTCTCTAAATTCACATAATTGAATTATCTCTAAAAGGTTCAAAATAAAGTTGTAACAACTTTATTTGTTCCTATAATAATAGGAAATTTCAAATTTTAAGCTTAAATGCTTAAAAATTAATGTAAAACTTAATCTGTTGAATTTAACCGACGTTCGAACAATACGTTCGAAAGAATATCAGAAACTTTATTCCTTAATTCACTAAGCGTCAGTGAATGTCACACAGAAATTATCAAATTATGCTTGGTCAAGGTCAAACACTGGCTAATTAAGATTTTACTAATCGGGATTAATCTCTAAATTACGATTTTAATTATCGTAATTAGGTATTAAAACTGCGGGATATTACAAGAAGTGACTTGACTTGGTTGCTTGTCTATGCTGGTACGTCTCTGACGTATTGAAGGATCACAGTGAGATGTGTTCTTCTATCTGACCGTCGTGAAGAACCAAGATCTCGGTGACTTACGATGATCTAAACCTCGATAAGGTATTAGGTGAGTATGAGTTCTTGACCATCACTTTGACTTGTTATGGGTGAGGTTATATGTTCTAACCCAATATTCTCCGCATCTTGGGTAGTGGCGGTGCTTGTATGTCATGCTAGTTATCTCAGACGAGTCACCGTATCCGTTTAGGATGATGACGCCCCTTAAGGAGCTCAAAAGTTTATTGTACTAAACCCTACGTGTTGAGTTAGCTCAAGTACAATAATAAGGTTCAGTGGTACTACTTAAGGAATTAAAGATATTAATTTTTTTAAGCAGTAAGAATGCTCTAAATAATTAATGGACGTTTCGATATCTTAAATACGGGGGTTCGTAATGTCTAAGTGCAAGCCCGACTCAACTTCGGTAATAAAGGGGTAAGTCGGCATTTATTCTCTAGTGGCATGAATAAATGTTTATAAATTAATTTATGTTCTGGGCTGAACATAAGATAATTAATTTATTTGAGGCCCATCTTTATTCCTTGCATTTGATCCCTGGGCTGGCCCATCCAGGCCCGTAAGCAGATGAAAATCGGCGCCCCTATGCTCCATATGGTAAGGATTTTATTCTCTTTATCCTACAAGGATATAATTATATTTATGGGATATGCATGGATCATTTCCTTGTGGGATTAAGGTAATGCATTATAAATATAAGGTAAGAGATAAAGTCTAGGTTAATCCTCAATCATTAACACCATATTTTCGAGAATCACAAGTATTATTGTGAGGAATTTTCGAGAGTTTTGAGAGAGCATTGGGTGATTTTTCGAAGCATTCTCCATAGATCGTCCTCACTCGATGTTGGAGATTGGGCAACCGGGATACAGTCCAGAAGGTCAAAGCACGAGTCTCGATCCATTCCGCCTCGATAGATCCGCAGGTAAACACGAGAAAACACCTACGTGTTGCAATTAATTATATAGGTGCATGCTAGGAATATAATCAATGTATGGTGAATTAAATATCCAAGATAGATCCTCGGGAGAGGGCTAAACCTAGTTACATACTCTTCACTTCGACCGTAACTGAACGGGAAGACCTACGCGCTCTCGAGGAAAAACGCGAGCTCGCCTTCATAAACGAAGCCAAATACAAGTGTCAGGTCGCACGGTACTACAACAAAAGGGTAAAAGCCTCCACACTCCAAGTAGGCGACCTTGTCCTATTTAAATAATGAAGCTAGTAGAGCCGAGCCTTAACAAGCTAGATCCGACATGGGAAGATCCATACCGCTCACGAGGACCTCGACAAAGGGCCTATAAGCTTGCTCACCTATCCGTGCACTTATCCCCGAACACGGCATATCACTCATTTGAGGAGGTACTTTACATAGCTTTGATTTCGTGATCAACATCATGTTAGTCCTCTTATTGCTTTGTCAAGTGCGATGTTATTTAATTCTCAATAAAACATTTGTTTTTCTAAATAAGTATTTCACTGCCTCATCTTGCATTTATGTGAACATCCATTCGGATTAAACACAATTAACCTTCACAAGGGGCGCCTCACGAAGACGACAAACCCACTAAGTAGGGTACTCGACTAAGCGCACGCACTCGCATGAAAACTCATGAACTTGAGCGCTCACGCAAAGCATACGACAACTCATTAACTTGAACGTCTACATGCAAGGCATACATATAACTCATTAAATTTAAAATCTACATGCAAACGATGTCCAGATCGGATATCGTCAATTTATACCCCTTTATTTGGGAAGATATACACTTCGGTAAATAGTATGAATACATTTACGGCAAAAACCAAGTCCTAAGCTATATTTGTACCTCTCTAGGGGGAAAGTATACACTTCGGTACAAAGCTTAAATACATTCACTACTATACACCAAGTCCTAAGCTATATACAACTCACTTCGGCTTCGGAGCTCCACCTCGCCAAGTCTGGCTGAAGCTACACCAGTTCGAGACAAAATCCCCGGGTCGGCGATGAATACCCGGGATGAACTCGGTGCCTTCCACCCAATCGACAAGGTCGGCGCCACCACGGCCTACTCCAGCTACACTTTGAATTGGCACAGATGGGTCCTGACCTGAAGGAGGCACTCCCGGAACCCCCCGACCTGAAGGGGGCACTCCCGGAACCGAGGTCGCACCTCGGTCCCTTGAGCTTGACGACTGGCCAGGACTACGACCTCGCCTCCGACCTGCCGCCCTTCCTCGCCGACCTGAGATCCTCGGGCGCCTTCCACCTGTCGATGGCCGACCCCTAGATGCTCCCCTCTCAACTGGACCCAGCAACCGAAGCACTTCGGCATGATCGGCGCAGCCGCCCTCCACCTCGAGTTCTTCTATCCTTACTTGATGGAGCCACCGCGGACTCGTCATGAGGTCAGTATGCGTCGACGCGACGAGCTCAGATATCTGAATATACTTCACGATGGAATCTAGGCAGTCTTTAAATTTTTTACTGTTGGGCCCCTCCTCGTCCCTCAGTACCATGCCCTCGGCAAGCAAGCTCTGCACTCGATCATCGGCTTCTGATATGGTAATTCCACTAGATCGGTGGATCACCTTTTCATACTCAGCATGTTCCTCCGAGATCTGAGCCAGCTTCTCCATCGTCAGCTCGAGTTGCTCCTCGCATTGTATCAAGCGCCCCTGAATCACATCGGTAGATAAGTCCTCCCCCTGGACTTCGAGATGTATGATCCTTAGCTTGAGAGCTTCGTTTTCAGCCAGGAGGTGGGCCACCTCACGATCGGCCTCTTGCAATTTCTTCCTCAGCTCGGCAGATGACGCCGAGCTGACGTCCATCTGCTAAATGCAAAACTGGTTCGGCGGACACGCTCCTCCAAACAAAGGCCTCTTCGTCCTTCTCGGCCAAGGCACCTCTGACCTCTTTAGCTTGGTCAAAATTCATGATCGAGTCCGAGGTATTGAGACGTGGAATGCTAAAATAAAGGGACAACACACATTCGAGAGAGTTGTAACTATTATTATTATTATTCAAAAGTGGAAATTTTACAAGGCTCGGGATCCTATCGACCCCAAAATCAACCTATTACATCAGTCCATCGACCTCGGGCTCTTTGCGGACTCGCCGCCTCCTGCGCCTTGCTTTGCTGCTGCGGTTGGTCCCTTCGAAGGAAGCTCGGTGCTCGGCCTCCTCCTGGCCAACTCGACTGCAAGAAGCTCCCGGAGTTCGTGATCTTCGCCCTCCTTGACCGAGCAACGGCCTCCACCGTCGAAGGGAGGAGAGCTGGACGCCAAAGCCTCCAAAGACAGGAAGGACCCGACCCCGAGATCACCCGGCGTAGGGCCTTATTCACCTCGAGGCGACTCGACCCAACCATGCTTGACCTTGTCAAAGTCGGGCATGGCGGCCGCCAACCTCCAGATGGTCCGACACCACCTGGTCTTGAGCACGGCGGCCGGTCGGAATGAAGGCCGAGAAGCTCTCCGACTCGACGAGCTTGCGGCGAAGGCCCTCAACAATGGCCCCGATCTTCCAAATTAGCACCTCCTCGCGTGAGCTCCTCCTTCCCGCCCCGCCTCCTCACGTGCCTCCTCGAGCTCCCCGGGCGACCCCCTGCCCAAGCCCTCTTCTTCGTGGCGGTCTCGGCTTCGCCCTCGTGAGCGCCACGGCACCTCAACTTCCGCCTCACTACGGCGGGCGGCGGCATCAAGATCCGCCTGCAAAGAAGAAGCTCCCGCCCAACACACCGAAATGAGCTCGATGATGTACCCAAGAAGACGTTGCGGGTCCCCAAGAAGACGTTGCGGTCCCCGATCACCGAGCTCGCTTCACGAAAACAACACAAGTTAGTACACATCACAAAGCGTATAAGGGCGATGTCAAGAGATTTATACCGGGAGATAAATACGAGTCAAGCTCGCATCTCATACTGACACAGTTCGAGTCGGTTTCTCGATGCGGACTCGACCCTACCGAGGCCCCGTCATCGCTTGGTTGAGATCGCCAACCTTCTTCGGGGCTTGGCGGTACAGCCTCCTCGCTTTCTTCTTCGGGGGCTCCTTGCTCGGCGATGGAGAGCCTTTCTTTCGGCACCAGCTTCACTGCACAATGTAAGAAAATTGTTAACACAATGAGATCTGACACATAAGGAGTAAGACGAAGAGGTGCCTCACCCACTCCGACCACGACCAAAGCCTTTGACCTATATATGCTCGGCCCCGCTTTATTCGGATCATCCTCGGAACCGACGAAAATTCACCAAGTGTATTGAAAGGTGTCCTCCATGTAACCCAAGGGCTTCAACTTTAAATCCTTCATTTTACCTAACCCCACTCATATCTCTGATACCCCTCCGCCTCGTAAAGAAGAATTTATTCGCCATTGCGATACCTTCGAGGCAATCCTCTAAACAATTGCCGAGGTGAAAATAGTATACACCTCGTGTTCTCGACGAAAAACGCATCAAGACCTCAAAGGAGAACTCCTCAAGAACGCCATAACAAAGTAGCCCCATCCCTACCACCGACCTAATGGAATTTGGGGAAATCGGCATATAGGAATTTGAAAATATTCCCGAATTTTCAAGAAGATGTCTAATGGAAACCTAAGCCCACCTTCATCAGATCTACATATATTGTTATAAACCCTCCGGAGGGCCAACGCTCATCATACTAGCGCAGAAGACACCACTGTGCATCTGCCGGAATACGGCATTCCCTCCCTATTCTAATCACATCGTCGACGGCCGACATGATATAAAGATCCCTAACCTTATACTTATCCCGCATAAGAAATCAACTAACCCTAGCATCGATGCCCAAAGATCTACCCACAAGGTTACGACACATATAATCCTTAATCTCTATCTCGCTATCAGGGGAAAAAGAAGAACGGGAAGAACCAGACGTAGAGGGAGAAATCGAAGTCATACTTACTTTTTTTAGTGAGTGAGAAATTGCTCCGTCAACGAGTTCGAAGAATTACGAGTTCGAAGAATTCTGGAAACACTGAAGATTTTCTCTAAGGCAAATGAAGAATGAAATGAACAGCTTCCTTATACGGGCTTATTTATAGTACAAAGAGGCGCCCAAACCTGCCGTTTCAACTTCCCACGTGGCTAATTGTGATTTGATGTGGATTAGACGCGCGCACATGTTTCGAGCGCCTACCAACCGTCTGGCGCGTATGACGCGATCAAGGACGCATCGACACAACCGGTCTAATCGCAATCATCACTCGACTCCGGACCTCCACTACAAAAAATAATGATCACGACGGAAAATTCCGTCAAGAACCTCGTCTCGATCCGTCGCTAAAATGGATTAGCGACGGATTAGCGACGAAATCTGGGGTCGCTGAAACCCGTTGCTAAACGCTTAGCGACGGAATTATGTCCGTCGCTAAAAATAGCGACTTTAACAATGACGGAAAATTCGGCCGCTAATCATGCGACCCAAGAACGGTCGTCGATATAAATACCGTCACACGCGATGCTAATCCGTCAGAAGTTAGCAACGGATTAACGACACAATTATTCCGTAGCTAAACGTCCGTCGCTAACTGTCAGCAATTAGCTACTTTAATAAAGTCCGTCGCTAAATTTATAGTTTTTTTTCTATTGCGTAAAAATATTCCGTCAGAACTGCCGTAGTAGGCTGCCTCTAGTCCGTCGCAAGTCCGCCGCACTTTCATCGTTGGTTCGCTTATTTTACGTTGTTAATCCGCCTCTAAACCGCCTCTAAACCGCCTTAATTCCGCCGCTAATCCGTCGCTATATTAACAGCCAAGACAGCCCATTTCAATTTTTGATACCAAACCTGCTTTCAAACAATCAACCCAAACAAATATACAAACAACCAATTCCATCCAATTCAATATATTCAATCCAACCAAACAAACCAATTCCAACCTCCAACCAATTCCATCCATACAATACAAACTATGAAAACAAACCAATTCAATCCATATAATACAAACTATCGAAATAAACCAATTCAATCTCGACAAGAAGCCATTCCAATCCAAACAAAACATTTCAATCCAAAATACAAGAATATCCAAACAATCCCATAAAAACAATTTAAATCATGCGATAAGTTAACAAATTCATAATACAACCCGAATATGACGAGGTGAGGAAACGGAGCTCATATCACGAGGGCGGGAAACGGAGTGGCCATGAAGCGCCTAGGGCCTCCTCGCCGAGCGCCAAGACCGAGCTCGAATCGTTTCGCACGCTATCTCGCGCTCACCACCAGATTCGCCTCAGATGCCGCGCCGCCGCCACCGCCAATCGGGCCTCCGATCCAATATCCGTTGTTGATAAGCGGTGGGATCAGCAGCCGGGCACTCTCCACCGAACGAGACGACGCCGCCCGCATGTATGCCCGTGATAGAGAACCAGCTCCAAACATCCTATTCTTTTTCTTTGAGGAGCTCCCAAGGACATTTTTGAGAATTTGAGTCCTATCTCGCTGCCTCATCACTCCCCCGATTGGCTCAACTGGTCACCTGCTCTCAACCCGCCTCGTAATATAATTTCATACAATTATTATTTAATTAAATGCTCGTTGTTGCGCTTAACGAATATACTTACCGCGATACTCCGAGCTTTCCGTCTCAGATAGCTCCCGCCGCTTGGTGGCATGATACTTCGAATACATCCCATCGACATCTTCTACGGCCACTCCACGCCTCTTTCCTATAAATAAGTCAAACAAATTAAATAATTAATAAGTATCACGATTCTTAAATAAATTTACTATATCTAAAACTTCAAAGTATTTTACAATCTCTCTCGATACTGAGTGCAGAGCGTGAGCCACCCCGATGCTTGACTATCCCAAGACTCGCCATCCGCTCGGACATCCTGCTGTCGCGGGCCTTGCCGCCTCTCTGGACGCCCGTCCGAGCTCAATATGCCTTCCAATTATCCCAATCTCGCCGGGGATAAATGGAGGTGGTCACGAGTCCTTCGCTTGATCTTGTGAACAAGATCTTTATAGCGCTCGCGGCCTTTGCGCACCAAGAGGAATGTACCAGGCATCATCCATCGATCATCCCAATAAAAATATTTCGCAAAAATATATGATTACAATATGCAAATTAAGGTCAAATCATAAATTACTTCAGATAAACAACACGAACCTCGAATTGATCGAAATAAATCATTGAACTCTTGGGGTACCAATTTCCAATCAAGCCGCCAGATTCATGAATCTACGGAATGACTCGTAATCACGCTGGCTATATCATTGCTCGGACACAAAATGCTTCAATTTATACGAAATAAAGACATCGAATGCTACAATTTATTTAAACCGAGACATACAAGAGATAACGCCATACCCATTCACAATGGCTATCTTCTTCATCCCTCTAGATGGCACTCCACCACCGCCGAGGGGCGGATCAGGAGAGAAAGGCTCCATGCCTTCTTCTAGTCAAGCGGGTGAAGGCGACGGCGTGTATGACCGAAAGTGCTCCTACGTGATGACATCTCGCAAACAAATGTAAAAATATCGTATTAAAATTCACAAATAATACATATCATAACGCTTTGTGTGCATACTAGAAAATAAAACGCTTTGTGCATACTAGTGACAATTATCGCCGCCTTCATCATAACGCTTTGTGTGCATACTAAAAATGCTATAAATTCACAAATAATGCATATCATAATATTTTGTGTGCATACAAAAATGCTATAAATTCAAACCCTATTCATCGTCGTCGCCATCATCATCATCCAATGTATGATTATCTTCCGACTCGACAATTCAACTTCATCATCCTCATTATCGATGTCTCTTCAATGTCTATGAGTGTACCATCGATGAACTAGTGTCGTGTCCTCATCCACAACGACATTAGTAATCGAACCTAATGCATCCTCTCGAAAGCGGAAGGTACTATCGATGCGTAACTCTCATCCGAAACTTCCACATTAGATCGAGCTTAATTTTGCATACTTCCCACCACTCTTTCTTAGATTGTTTTAAACTCGATATGCACAATAGTATACTTGAATGGCTTGATCATGCGAGGATAAACGGTTCGAACTTGTTATATCTTCCGTATGATTTATCAAACCAACTTGTACTCTGAATGAATTGATAACCCCAATCGTGAAGGATCAAACCACTCGCATCTAAACAATGTTGTGGTCTTCGCTGGTAGCCCGTGATATTCCAACTCACAAACCTCTAATAATCGCCCATAAAAATCGAGTTCTTCGTTGGTACCATAAGTTTCACCTTTAATGCACACTCCACTATTCATAGTCGATCTTTGTGACCCATGTTCTAATGTGTGAAATTTGTAACCATTTATATAATACCGGCACGCCTTAATTAGAGTCAAGGCCCTTTGGCAAGAGACAATATGAACGGATTCACAATGTTGTTAGTATGATCTTTGACCTATTATTAGTAAAAACGATTAGAATGACTAAACGCATATATTAAATATTTTCTACTAATAATCATCGAACACTCACATATGCCTCAAACCAAAACGGAAGTCTCTTTCAATCGACCTTTGAATATCGTAGCTAGAGATCGCGGGATTTGATCTTTCACATCTTCGTGAATAAACTACATCAACATATATTTACGAGCCTAGTTAATAATAACAATAATAATAATAATGTGGAATGAATTCTAAGAAAAACTCGACACTTACGCCTGTAAATGTCTCGCAACTTCAACACGCTTGAGCAACACGATAAACGAAAGCAAGATCATATTCTCTACTATCCAAATATCTCGCCGACATATTTCCAAAAGGTCCGCCATCTTGCTTGAAGATTTGAAGCATATCCGATACTTCGCGCTAATCTCCGCTTGACCATGATGCAAATCTACAACTTCGCTTCACGTGATCATCAAAATAATACGAGCAAAATGTCGATGCTTCTTCTACTAAGTAAGCATTGCGATAGAACCTCAACCTCGGCTTTATTTCAGACGTTGTTCTTCAACTTACGTAAGTATCACAAAATTTAGAACGTTGTTCTTCAATTTATATATATATATATATATATATATGTGATAATGTACGAGCAAGACTTTCAAATGGATACATCCATCGGTATTGAACAGTGCCCTCGCAATACGGGCTTCATCGCCTAGATGAACCGGAAGATGTTCCATGGAGTCAAGAAACTAGGGGAAAATGCGCCAAGCTTGCATAAAATCATCGAATATTTTCTTGAGCCCGCATGCATCATCGAGCCCTATGTTTCGAGAAGTTAAATCTTTGAAGAATAAAGATAATTCATTACATGCCTTTCCAAACATCAGGTGGGAGAAGTTCGCAAATGCAATCGGTAGAATTCACGATGAAAATGTGATACCATGACTCTTCATCCCAAACATCTTCGCTTTGTCATGTCTACACATCTACCCATGTTCAAACGCATCTATCTCGAAATCTTAAACCTCTTACCCACTCACATAAGACTTTTTCTCACGATTGTCAAGTGTATAAGAAGCCTTCGATATTTTCCGCTGATTCATTCATCGTCAACTCGTCTCAGAGCAAGATAAATTAAGTTCTTCTCTAGATTTGCTCGTATCTTTGTCTTCCTCGACATTCATGATCGTGTTGAAGACATTATCGAACACATTCTTCTCTATGTGCATGACATCCAAATTATGCCGAATCAAAAGAGAACTCCAAGAAGGTAGATCCTTAAAATACTTTTCTTCCATCCGCCCAAACCGCTGATATTCTCGCTATTTATTTCATCACCGCCAATCTACTTGAGACTAGTCCCATACCCATAATTAGTGATGTGCTCATCTCCGATCGCGCTCGTGGATCGTTAGTAATCACCGTGTTCTTTCTCAAACCTCTTCGATCCCTTCAAATGGGTGATTAGGAGCTAGAAATTTACGATGGTTATCAAACCATGACCGCTACCACTTTTAGCTAAAGTAAAAGCATCAGATACTCCATGCAAAGGCGGACAAGCTAATCTTCCAAATTGCATCCATCCGCACAACATAGAGTATGCAGGAAGTCACTAATTGTCCAAAGTAATGCAGCGCATTTGAAAATTTCGCTCAACGATACATCATAAGTAAGAACGCCGTCATCCCACAAATCTATTAACTCGCTATCAATGGTCGCAAGAACATATCAATCTTCTCCTTCGGATTACGCGGTCCGCACTAAGATCGTAAGAAACATGTATTGCTCCTTCATACACACCACGGGGAAGATTATAAGGGTCAAGATAACGGGCCATGATGAATATTGCTTTCCGATCGACCGAATGGTCGAAACCGCCGCTGAGAGTCCCAATCGCACGCTACTAATTTCGATGCAAATAAGGAAACTTCGTGTTCAAATGTTTCCATGCAATCGAGTCTCACGGATGACGATGACCCCATCATCGACCGACGATGCATGCCAACGCATATTTTCCACCGTAGTAGCATCGATGCATATAATCTCGTAGTCGAGGAGTTAGAGGAAAATAATACATCTTTTATATGCTACTTGTGCTTTCCATCGACTTCCACCACCGAGTATTGCTCTTGAAACGAGGATGGTTACGAATTTGCACCGTCAATTCGTAATCTTCGCGCCAATAAATCATGCAATTAAATGGACAACAATCAATTTTGTGTACAGCAACCCCATGCCACGCAACAATCTCTTCGTCGTCAGAAGTCATCAGCACGCAATTTCCATCCGATGCGACTCTTTCATCGCCTCGATATTTGATCAAAACCCTTCTCAAGAATGTTGTTCTCTGCTTCCAACTCGTAAGTCGAGCCACAAATGATAATTGTGTATGATCCGAGCAACCCGCCACAAAGGTTTATCGGCAAAGATTCAACATATCGTAAAATTTTTTTCGCATCGAATTTGCCCTCTTCGATCTCGTCAAATTGAACTGTGGACCAGAAGATCCACTACCATCGTATGATACGTATTTGGTCGACGGTTAACATCCTAATCCACAACATTGTGCCTACTTGTGGTTGTCTCTCCTCGAAATATCCATGTGTGATAATTTGAATAAATCCAAATTTTGATAAGTGAAATCGCACAGTATCTTTCTTCTGATAAGGTATATTCTTACACTTCTTACACGGACACTTGATTTTCTCTCCATCCGCGAATAAAAACTGAGCACTAGCGAATTCAATAAAACTTTCAAGTCCATCTCGAAATTCAATATTTAATCCACCAACCTAACTAAACCTCTTATACATCCACTCACGATTGTCATTCATTCTTCAAGCTCCTAATTATAAATAATTAATTAAATATGTTCAACATAAGTTGTACAATATAAACTAATTATACACTCATAACTTAGGAATATGTTAATTCATCTATGAAGTAGTTTCTTGTGATGACATCCTCATACAAGGACATATATGGACCACACTCATTTAGAAAATGTGATCACACTTAATTATTAAATAATTATGAAATATGAAATTTATTATGGTGGTGGGTTGTGGGTTAAGATTTTGAGCTCGATTACGACGCTTAAGGAAGAATAAGGAGATGGGTTTGTTTTATTTAAAAATGGAGATGGGTTTGGGTTATTAATTCATAAAATTTCAATTCAACCAAACTCATCCAAATTTCACCAATTTATCACCATATGCATAATTATACACTTAACAACTCAAAACATCTCACTAAATGATGAATTTATCATCCCAATTCACATCCAAGTTAAACATATTCACACCAAGCTTATCAATTTCTCGCAAACATTTTTATCAAACACCACATATGCGTATGCTAACTCACGAAACGATGAATTTATCATCCCAATTCACATCCAAACTTATCAATTTCACAAGCCCAAATCACAAGACTAACATTCAATGCATCATTTTCACTATCAATTCGATAAACTCAATTCAATTTTCACTATCAATTCAATCCATCATATATAATATTTTCACTATCAATTCAATATCATATATAATATTTTCACTATCAATTCAATACATCATATAATAATTTTAACTATCAATTCAATATATATAACAAATATATAAAAATTAAAACCAAACAAACCAACCCGGACTGGACGACGGCGGAGGCGGCGGCAAGGCCACATGGCGGATCTGGCAATGCACGGCAAGGCATGCAAGGCAAGGCACTGAGGCAGCAGGGTTGGGGTTGGGGCTGTGGTGTGGGGGTGGGGGTGGGGCAAAGGTGTGGGGTGAGGCAAGTAATCAGGTGGGCTTGTGGCAATGGCATGGGGCACGGCGGCTGCATGGGTGGGCGGCGGGCGGGGGGGGTGCAGGGCGGCGACGGTGGAGGTGGGTGTGGGCGGCAGGCTGGGGTGGGGTGGGGCGACGGCGACGGTGATGGGGTGGGCGGCATGGCGCGGCAGGAACACGATTTGGGGATCGGCTGGGGGGGTTGGGAGGAGGTTCAATTTCATCAAATTGTAAGGAAAACCGTCTGTAATTAAACTTTTAGCGGCGGATTAGCGACGGACTTATCCGTCGTTACATTTAAAACCCTCAGAACGACGGATTAACGATTTTGACTAATGAATTTAACGACGGAGAAGTTTAACGACGGAAAAATATCCGCCGTTAATTTACGTACGTAATATAAAAAATCAAAACATTTTAATTTAACGACGGACTTCATTCCGTCGTTAATTAGCGATTACATTACGACGGATATTCCGTCGCTAAAATTATTGGGAATAAAAAATTCAAAATTAACATTAACGACGGATTTTTTCCGTCGTTAAATTAAATTAAAAAAACTAAAAAATCCGCACATTTTACTTACCGGATTAGCGACGCACTATTTATCCAATTTAAAAAATAACAAAAAATTAAATTTAACGACGGATAGTGTCCGCCGTTAAATTTAACGACGAATAGCGACGGAAATTCCGTCGTTAATACTTCGCGCGAGAAATCCCGCCATGTTACGCCTCGATCCGTCACGATCCGCCGCAAAAAATTCTCTTTATTCCGCCTCTAATCCGTCACGATTCACGACCCGCATTTCGCCGCCGCTAATCCGTCACGATCGGTCAGATTTTTGTAGTGCTCGGCTTCGTTCTTCCAAGCGACGCCGCTATCCAACGCCGACGACTCAGTCGGACCTCGGTATCATTCGTGCATATATCGTCCGGATCGGTCCTCGGTATCATCCGAGGATATCTCTATCCACCCTGGACCTCGGTATTACCCATCCGTATATCGCTATCCGTGCCTGACCTCTACATTCTCCCCGCAGACATCTTTGTCTGTGGACAAATGACTCGTTCGGTCCTCGACAAGCGGTGCATGTCCAAACCGACACACCACCACACTCAGTTTAGACCCAGATCGTCATATTCAGCCCTAGCGTCAAAAAAGACAACAACCTCAACCGAGCACCAACCAGCCTCAGTAAAATACGATCTTCACCCCACCTCGGCATAGTTGTTACTCGACTATTGGGGAGGGGGGGCTATGATGGGATATGGCCCAACCGCTCAGGCCCACTGGCAGGCCCAAACGAGCTGGGCCTGACTTAATAACGGCCCACGCGGTTAAGCCAAAGGCCCAGCCTCTAAACCCTAATCGAGACTTTGTCAGCGTCACCCCACATGGGCGAAGGATCCCTACATGGAAGGCGAGGATCCCTAAATGCGGGCGAAGAGTCCCTACATGGAAGGGATCGATCCACCAATCAAGGATTGGGCACGCCTTTAGGGTCCTCGATATGTATAAATAGGGGTTAGATCGACGGTAAAAGGGTTGACAACTATTAGAATACTAGAGAGCTTTTCAATACATTTCATCAGTAATCCTACATAGTGAAAGTATTGAGAATCACCTCCGCGACGTAGATCTTATTCTCGATCGAATCACGAAAGTTCTCGATATTCTTTATCGCTTACACAAATCTCGTATATTAACATACACTACATTTATCAACGAATTTTATACAATTCTATACATTCTTTTGTTTTGGTCAATCATACACCGGTAATTCAATATCGGGTCGATACAGTTATTGACTATCTATTAAAATTGTCGTGTGGTCGACATCGAGGAGAAACTCTCACCCCAAATATAAAAATAAAAAATTATATACTAATCAACTTCACGGAAAAATCATTTGATATGATTACAACAAACGAATTTGAATCATCACAAAATTCAAAGCGCAACTTATCAATCTAAAATCAATTGCTTTCTTCAAACTGGCATCATCGTGGAACGTACGGAACCCCAGATTCCTTGATCCACGTGTCCCCGCCGTAGACAACTCCGCCGGTCCAACTCTGAACTTGCTCCACTGTCAGCTTACGAATTCCCTTCCACGTGACCCGGCCTGTAGTAATCGCCCCGGGCCCGCGGTTCCCGAACTCGACGTAGTAGCAAGTATCGAGCCCGATATCTTCGATCCACCGGGCCCAGCCCGTCTTGTTGATGAAGCTCGATGTCGGATTGCATGATAATGGTCCTCGACAGCTCCTTCCACGGACGGCCGAGGTACGATGGTACCGGCGGTTTCGCGGCGAGCAAGGCCGGTTCGGCGGTGAACTTGCCGTTCTGGATTATGATTGCAGTGTTGCTCTTGGGATCGGAGCGGCCTTGAGCTGTCACCATGCATTCTTGTTTCGGGCCGGGCTTGCGCACGATGAACTTGCAATTCTGGAAGAGGGCGAGACCGTTCCCGAAGACGAAGTCCACTGTGCCGGAGATGGTGCAGTTCCGATAATATTGGCGGTGGGTGTCGGCGCAAAGGGTGTCTTGATAGCCGTCCATGTGGACGTTGTAGAGGATGGCCCGATCACCGGAGACTCTCACGGCGAGGGCTTGGAAGCCCTCGGGCCCTGCCGTGTTCTCCACGCCGATGTCCTTGGCTACGAAATCCTCACCGTTCACGGCTAAAAAAGGATCAAAATTAAATTCATCATACAACTCGATTAATTTACATTTGGAACTCATGAGTTTTCGACCTTATAATGAAATTTAATTAGTTAGGGTGTATAGGTACTCAACCCAACTCGTGAGCTTTTCAGATTGGCTCGATAAAATGTGAAATTAAGCACCTCTCAATCTAGAGCTCAACAAAAAGTATCTGGATCACTTGCTATACTATCATGTTCACTGTCATCACTGCGAGCATTGCGTTATTGTATATCATACTATTATATACACAATGTATCTTTTGTTAATAGTAAAACACGAAATTAATATGACGCAACAACATGTAAAAAAAAAATTCCTCAAGTATCTACGTATATATTCTTTATAAAAGATTGCAGTTTTTTTTTTTTTACTAAAAAGTTATCCTATAAATAGTTTAAGAGGGTGTTTGGCTGAGCTTATAAGCTCTCAAAACAGCTTATAAGCCATTTTTCAAGCTTAAAAACAGCTTATAAGTTGTTTTGGGGAGCTTATAAGCTCAGCCAAACACCCTCTAATTCGTCAAGTAGAAATTGTAATATACTTCATCGGTCGTACGAAATTAATCCTCTTTCAATTTTCACACAAAGTAAGAAATTACATTTAATATATGTTATTTGGAAAACATTATTACATGCAATTATTCTGTTTTGAACTTATTTATTCATCCACACATCATTTTCACAAACACTGAATAAGGTTTCACACAGGTTATTCTAATAAAAAATATTTTAATACAATTTATATTAAGAAAAATGAACTAATTTTTTGGACATCCCAAGGAAATGACTAATTTGGTGGGATGGATGGATGTAGTACTTACCAAGCGTGGGGGTGTAGTAGGTTTGAACCCCGCCACGGACGCTCCTATTTCCGGTGATTCTGGTGGCGGTCGGCCCATCGCCGACGAACACAATCTTGTTAAGCCCTTTCGAATGTCGACTTTCTCATTGTACACGCCGGCTTTGATATGAATCACGACGAACGAATCATTGTTCCTCTTCGGCAGCGAAGCCACGGCATCGCTGATGCGATTGAACTTGCCACTGCCGTCTTTCGCTACCACGATCGTCGGCGTCACGACAACGCGGCCGCCTGAACCAGCCGCCGGTCGACGAAATCTTCGTCCGCCGCCGCCAGTTTCCGGCCGCCGAGGACATCTTCGAACTGCAGCACGCCGACGAACTCCGAGATATCCGTCACCATCGCAAGGCCATTGCTCGAAAGCTCCTGGGCGGTCTTCAGCAGGTTCTTCATCTTCTCGCCGGTGTCGCCGGTGGTGTTCTCGAAGGCGTCGATGCACGTCTCTTGGTTTGTCACGACGGCGCTCAGCCACGTGCGGAGGTCGGCGACGTACTCCTTCACCTTTGTGGCATCGATGGCATCGATTTGCTCTACCGATCGCTTTAGGTCGTCGATGGCCTTCACGAGCACTTCCTGGCAGACGTCGAACGCCTGCTTCGTCATCGGATCGACGGCGGCCTCCTTGAGCAGGCTCGACTGCTTGAGGGCGTGGCCTACTTTGTCGACGGCGACGTCGATTGCCGTCTCGATGAGCTTCTTGGGATCGGTGGTGTTGGCCTCGGCGAGGCTGGCGCGACACGTGTCTTGGTACTGCGTCGTGGCACAGATAGCGTCAACCGACCTAGTGGTGAATTGTACACCTGGGCCATCACTGCCACCACCGTTGCTGCCGCTTCTGCTGGTGGTGATGACAGCGGCGACGACGACGGCCGCCACCAAGAGAATGGAGGCCACGGCTGCAATTAGGCCCTTCTTCTTAGCAGCCGGCTCCCCCATTTTATTATATATTTTGATCACTGATTAAATTTTTATATTTTTAATAAAAAAAATACAATTTTCTTCGGTGATCAATTCATGGTTCTAGGGGTACACTGGTTCCCTCTTTTTGATGCCGCTTTTGAAATGTGATGGTGATTAAAAAAAATTGGAGACATGTATTGGAAATTTATAGATATGAAAATTAACTGTTTGTGAAATTTGAGGTTGCTGATTGAGTTCCCAAGTTTAGTAAGAAAATTTAGGGGATATTCCACGTTTTAGGAAGTGGAAACAATGGTAATCCATGCATGCTGTATTTGGTTTGTTTGAAAAGCATGCAGTCCACAGTCGATGGCACCATTGCTTCATTATTGCGCACTTCGTTTTGATTTGGCCTTCCTCAGAGTGAGCATACTGCAATTGGTATTGTGTCCTTGCTTGCTCCAATAGGCATCTAATTTCGCTTAGTATTCATCACCCTCGCCAATGTCATGTCTCTGAAGTTCTCCCAGTCTCCATGTTTGTTAATTTTGTTATAAAGAAATCGTAATACATGAATGTAGAAGATGAAATACAACCTCCCATAAGTGTGTATCCAAAAATGACATAATTTGATGTATAAGTGGACAATATATTTTCATGTAATTTACAAAATATATCAGAATATTCACGTTGGATTTGAGTCTTCCATGTCATAATTCGAAGGGCTATATTTTACAACTTATCCTAATGTCATGCTATTTTTTTTGTAATATTTCAAAGGCCATGCAATTTTTACAATTCAGCTCAAAAGTAAGATCATAAACTATAATTAATAAAATAATTTAAACGTATATTCATACTGTTTATAATTGATTGACGTTGTTCCCCTTAAATTAAGATTTAAAATGGATAAAATAGGCAACCGCAAATTGTTGAATATTAAACATTTTGTATTTAATTATTATCATTCTTATACTAATATATATATTGAAATGAAATCTTTAGGATAAATCAATGCAATTTAGGAGGAATCAATGAAAGGACATCAATTTCAATCTTGGATTTTCGAATTGCGAGAGATATTGAGAGAGATCAAGAATTCTCTCCATTTCTTAGATTCATGGATCCAATTCAATTCAGTGAGATCTTTCATTCACAATTTTTTTCACCAATTTAATTATTATCATTCTTATACTAATATATATATATATATATATATCGCTAATAATTAGATATAATACAAATATAATATCATAGCGCTAATAATTGCTTATAGCCTGATGGAGAAGCAAATATAGCACGACCTTTAATTAGATAAAGTAGAAACCGACATACGGTGATTTCGATGAAATTTTGGAAGCATACTAAAAGCTTGAAGAGGCACACTCCGTAGCCTGCTAATATACGATAGATCCGCTTCATTTAAATCTTAAGTGTTATTAATAAATTTAATTGATTTTGAATAAATTTTAATTAGAAATTTAGTAAACTCTAATATACACTGTCCATCTGAATACACACCAATTTTTTGTCAAATTTAAATAAGCTTGTAATATGCAATTAAATGCTTGTTCAAGCTCTTTTTATGCGGTTGGTTAATGTAACTATTCAAACCTATGACGCTTTCCATGCTCATTTCACTACAAAAAAAAAGTCTAATAGTTACATAATTTTAGTTACACAAAGAGAAGTGTAACAAAATTTATGACATCTTTAGATGTGGTAAAATTTAATTACACCAATACATGCATCAATATATTTTTGTTACACATAAAAATGTATGTAAATTTTGTTACACTTGAAAATGTGGTAAAATTTGTCACATCTATCCATGTAATTAAACCTTGCTACATTTAAACATGTCACAATATTTTTTCACAATATTTTTTTTTGTTACATATAGGAATATAACTAAATTTTACTATAATTCAAGAGTTTAAAAATATTGTGATATGTTATTTAATATTACCGAATATTACTATCGCAATGAGTTTGTGGTTCCCTAAGCATAAATTTGCAATTTCAAGAATTTATTCTATTATATCTATTTAAGTCACCGGACTTTTTAGGAACAATTTTTACTATATATTTATTTATTCCTTATAAATACATGACCTCTACTATTAAATTTTATCAAATTAACTTATTTTAACATATACGAATTACAAATCAAAAGATTGAGATATTGTTGAAATGCTCTATAGTTAGATATAGTTTGCAAAAAAGATCCAAATGCGGAGATTTAAATTGTAATTATTTCATAAAAATATTGAAATAATAATAAATTAATGTGCTTTGTTGTATTAGAGGAGAAAATAAAGATTCCCCTAAGACTGGGGAAAGAACTTTTGGGAAAAGTAAAACGAGATTAAGAGGGGGATTTAAAACTTAAAAAGTCAGAGCGAGAGGAAGGTAGTAGTTAGTACGTGCAATTAGGGATAAAATTAGGGGTAAAATTTTTTCACAAAATTTTGTTACATGATCGATCTTCTTAATACCCCACTACCCCATCAAACTAACCTCCTAACTCATCACATCTATTTCTCCGCCCTCACCATTCCCCAATTCAGCCCCGCTTCCATCAAGCTCCTCTACTGCAAGACTCGTGAAGACAATCGCGTCCATACCACACCCTCCGATCAATCTCCGCAGATCTCCACCTTCGGTTGAATTTAAGGTATAGTTTCTCTTTCAATTCAAGAAAATAGATAATTTGTAAATTGTTGAAATTAGGTTTTACTCCAATTCTCTTGCTATGCGTTTAGCAAAGATCGCAGAAATACAAGATCTAATAGCAAGCCTAACTTATGAAAATTAGACAAGAGTTGCTTTTGCAAGTGAAAATATTTACCTATGAAACATTTGTTAGCCTCTAAGAAAAGGAAACAGATATGAGAAGAATTTTAAATGGTAAAAGTGCGTTCACCTGCGGGAACGCTAATTTCTGCGAGGAGCAGTCCAATTATTAGTATAAGGGGGTAGTCGTGGTAATTAATTTCTACGAGGAGCTTCGAAGCGGAAGTTTTGTTGTTGGGGGGGTTGAATTAGGGTGGAGTCCATGGTTATTAACTGCAGATTTGAGGCTCAAGCTCAAGCTTAAGCTCAACCTCAACCTCAACCAGATTGATTAAAGTGCAATTTTATTCTCATTTCTTTTTCTTTCATTTTAACATTTTTGGGGAATTAAGTTGTGCGTTGGGATAGAGGAGGTGGAAGATGATATGATATGATATGGAGAGGAGGCTTGGAGTTTACTCTAAGGGAAAAAAGAGTTTGAAATGTGTTGCTTTCTTTTTGTTGGTGGCTGTGTTTCTTAGACTGACTGTGTTGATTTGTTTCCATGTTTCAAATACAAAGTTATACACAAGTGATTCGATGATCATGTAGTCTGGCAGGTACAAATGTGCAAGTAGAATGATCCATCATTCTTTGTTCTCTTTGAGCCAGACTTTTCTGATTGATTTGTGAGATATGGTGATTTTTTTTATGTTTCTAATTTACTTTTAGCATGATATATTCTAGTTGACAGTTGGACTTTTATTGGATTTTATCATATGAAATTGCATTACGATAAAATGAGTTCAATCTGGAGCTTGGTCCTGGATTGTAGGCCAATATGCTGTGAATGCCAATAATAGTATTTGCTTCTATAAGTCTGTTAGAGAATATATATAGATAGTAATAACCATATGAAGCAATTGATATTGGCTAATTAAACAGCACCAACTTATATGCTATAGAAAGAATATTTTGAGGAATTTTTATTTGAAGCCTGAAAGATGATTTTGGTTTTTACAATTTTTGATATCTGTTTGCTGTACAAAATAATTTACAAGCATAGGGTATTTATAGGTTATTCCTAACATGTATATAGACTCTAGTACATCAATAACAATTAAACTCATTTATCCAAACGTATCAAATCCTAGAATCTTGTTCGTGTATTAAACTTATAAGACTTGTGAAGTATAAACTGACTTGCTTAAATCTGGTTTAATCCAACAGTTATAATAAGTAAAGAAAGCTACTAAAGTTCGGTGGAAATTTATTTTTTCTTTATAATTTTGTAGGTAAGCAAAGATATCTAGAAGCTAGAATTGAGGCTGTAAATCTATTGATGATTTAGTACTTCTTGTCCTATGCTCAGCCATGTCCAGCTAATCAAGTTTCCTAAGGTTTAGCATATCAGTGTAGAGTTGATTTTTGAAGCTTGACTGATTAGATGTGAATTGTTCATAGCAGGATCAGAAGGGGCTTAATCCATTGGTTCTGATAAAGAGTTGACAATTTTTGAGGTATGTCTGAATTCTTTGCTCACCTTTTTCTCCATTTTTGTTCGAATGCACCTTTCTGGTCATTTTGATATGAGTTCAAAGTTTGGATCATTATTCATGGTGTTATGTTTTGGTTGAAAGCATCAATCAGAGAGTCGATTTAATTAGTGAATGTTTAAGATCCACAGTTGCATCGATATAATCGCATATTTTGATTATCAATCTTCACTGAGTGCTCTGGTTGCTCTGGTTTTGTTTTATTCTCTCTGCATGCCTTATTTGCCTCTGATATAATTTGCTTGTTTTTCCTTATGCTATTCACTGGAAATAAAAACTTTTAAAAAAAATTAAAAATTGTTGAGGATGGAAAATGTGATGCCCAGTATGAATTAATTGGGATTGGCATAATACTATTCTTTTCTCCAACTTGGCAAATAGGAGCTCCATGAGTTGCAAAATGAAACAATCTTGCCGCTTAAGATAGATGTTTGATTCCTGATATGTTGAACAATTTGTTTGCTATTTAAATTAATTGTGCATACTTTCTAGTAGATTGTTGTATTTATCATTATATGTAATTGTACAAATGCTACAAATTATATTTTCTTTGCTTTTGCTTTTGCTTTTGCTTTTGGCTTGTTAGTTTTGATATGGACAAAAGTTGGATCAATGCGTCGAGGGTTAGCGATGTTTATAAGAGTGGATGTGAGTCTTTCATACAATTTGCCAAGAAAACTCAGGAAACTATAATTTGTCCGTGCTTAAAATGTTGTAATGGCAAAAGATTTTCAACCGAGAAGTTCTTCGTCACATATTATTTAATGGTTTTGCCTCGGATATACCACATGGACACTTCACGGAGAACATGCTTCATCCGAATATGACACTTCTTACATAAGAAAACTAGTGTCTCAAACAACTATTACAAAGAAGAGATGTCCCTAGTCGACTAGCACAATTAGGGATATGATACATGATGTATTAGAAATAAATTTGGGTGAGACCCAAATTCGAAAGTGGTAAGTCCAGTGAGGTCAAGCCTCCGAGAATGTCGAAGGTCTTCATGTTAATATTCCATCAACCGAGCAACATCTTGATGATAGTTTGTGTGATGTTGATGCCTTAAGATATCGAGAAAATATTAGCGTAATGTGATGAAGAATTGTATCCTGGTTGTAAGTATTCAAAATTATACTTTAATTTGACCTCGATTCACATCAAATGTATGGGAGACTCTCCAACAAGAGTTTCACAATGTTGCTAGAGCTTCGCAGGATGTATTTCCATTTTGACATCATTACCAACTTCAAGATATGAAGCTAAGTTGTGCAATGATTTAGGACTCGGATATGAGAAAATTCATAGTTGTCCCAATGATTGTATGCTCTATTGGGGAGAGAATTGATCAGAAACTTGTCATGTGTGTGGTTATTCTAGGTGGAAATTTGAAGAGAATGAGAGATAAGAATAAAAGACAAATGAATTTGATGAACAACCTAGTACACATATAAAGAAGAAGGCAAAGAAAGGTATTGCGTTATTTTCCTCGATTCCTAGGCTCAAAAGAATTTATGCTTGAGAAAACAACTAAAGATATGAGATGGCATAAGAGTGGTCGTACAACGATGGTTTGTTAAGGCATCCAGCAGATGGCGAAGCATGGAAAAGATTTGATGAGCTCCACCCGAGTTTGTCAGTAGATCCTCGTAGTGTTAGATCGGGCCTCGCAAGTGATGGGTTTAATCCTTTTCGAACAATGAGTACAAAATATAGCACTTGGCGGTGTTATTAATACCATATAATCTTCCCCATGGTTATGCATGAAACAAACTTTTTATTTTATCAATGATCATTCCAGAGAGAAAGGTCCGGCAATGATATCGACATTTTCTACGACCTTTGATACACGAAATGAGACAATTATGGCAACGGGTAGATGCATTTGACACGTTTGGTAATGAAAGTTTTAAACTTCAAGTCGCATTGATGTGGACTATCAATGACTTTCCACCCTCGCCATGTTGTTGCGGATGGAGTACAAAAGGACGTGTTGCTTGTCTATTTGTATTGACTCTACATGTTCCATTTGGTTAAAGCATGGTAAAAAATTTAGTTATATGGGTCATCGAAGGTGGTTGGAGGATTCTCACACTTATCGATATCAGAAAGATTCATTTGATGGCACTCAAGAATTTAGAAGACCACCAAAACCACCAACTGGATCACAAATTTTGCAACAAGTTAGAGGTTCCAGCTTTCAATACGGTAAATCTTCTAAGTCTTCAAGAAAAAGGATAAGAGAGAATGAAGCCACTTTGGTTAGTGGTATTTTTAATGATCTAGATGATTTTATTGAAGAAGATACTAATGTGGAAGAACAACTTTGGAAAAAGAGGAGCATTTTCTTTGATTTACCATATTGGGAGCATAACCTTCTAAGGCATAATCTAGATGTAATGCATATTGAGAAGAACGTGTGTGACAATCTTCTCGGGACTTTGCTGAATCTTGATGGAAAGACTAAAGATGATGAGAGAGCTAGGAAGGACATCATGGAAATGGGAATACGACCTGACCTTCATCTTAGGGATTATTTGGATAAAAAATCATCTATACCTACTGCATGCTTCAATATGTCTAGCAATGAAAAGACTGCATTCCTCGAAGTGTTAAAAAACCTCAAAGTCCCAGATGGATACGCGTCAAATATTTCAAGAGGAGTGAATTTGAAGGACAAGAAATTGTCAAATCTTAAGAGTCATGATGCTCACATTCTAATGCAAGACATATTGCCAATAACATGTAAGGCCTCCATGCATTCTCGTGAGAAAACTAAACGGTGAAAGTTGTGTCGACTTGTGCTCGTTTTTCAAAAGGTTGTGCAAGAAAGTATCGATCCGGCTGTAATGGATAAGTTAGAGGATCAAGTTGGCATTACATTATCGAGATGGAACAATTATTTCTTCCAAGTTTCTTCACTATTATGGTACATTTGATTATTCACTTAATTCCGAGGCTAGCTTGGAGGCCGCTTATGTATCGTTGGACGTACCCCATTGAAAGGTATTTTACTATATATATATATATATATATATATATATATATTTTGTACTACCTTAACATTTATGCCTATATATATATAGTGTGAAGGTGATCCTTTCATATATGTCATTCTAAGGTTTTTCGCACGTTTAAAGTCTTATGTTCGCAATAGAGCACAACCCGAAGGATCAATTGCGAGAGGGTATATTGTCGATGAATGCCTCACCTTTGCTCAAGATATTTTGAAGGCATTGAGACTCGATTTAGTAGGTCACAGATATGATGATAATACTTTGAACAAGGAAAATATTTTTCATGTCCGGAGGTAGAAGTCGGAAAAGTTGAAACCATAAAACTTGATGAGTTATCCTTAGCTCAAGCACATCGTTATGTGTTACTTGCAGAGTCCAAAGATTTCTTCATACTTAGAGTAAGTTTATTTTCCTTAATATTATTTTCTAAATAATTAAAAGTATGTTTTGTAAATTTTTAATTCAATGATCGTAGGTATTTCTTAAAGCAGCGACGAAACATGTACCATGGACAAGTTAATCAAAATATGGAGAATAGGTGGCTAGTTGAGGAGTTTCCTTGGTGGCTTCAACAACAGGTGCATAGTTTGTTTTCTATCAACTAGCTATAAATTTAAATAAGGTTAATTTAGTTCTTACTTTGTAGTTGGCGGTTGCCTTAGGTTGATCTCTTAAAATTGTAGGTTCCAATAATGGAGAAGCATCATTGTGATGAAGAAACAAGAGTCTCGCAAGAGGTCCAAGTAGTTACGTAAAAGATACAAAGCTTTCATGATCAACGGTTTTAGATTTCATACAAAGGATCAAGAAACCTATAGAAAACTCAAAATTCAGTGGATTTTGTTGAAGTCAAAGAAGGGAAGAGGAAAATACGCTTAAAAGTATTATGGTTATATCACGATATATATGAATTGACTACTACGGAAAAGGTAATGTGGTGATCTTCATGTGACCGGGTTAATATCAATTCATCTAGAGGATTTAAAAGACAAGTATGGACATCACCTAGTGAGCTTTTCAAGGTTGATCCACACAGAGAAGCTTTGAAGGATGATCCATTTGTTTTATCCACTAACGCAAAACAAGTGTTTTATGTGCAAGATGGCCAAAATAGCATATGGATGCATGTTGTTGAGACAAAGCCTAGAGATCTATATGACATGGGTTTGAATTTGGAAGAGGGTGATGATGATAGTTATACTCGGTGTGTGCCTTTTGATGTCTTGCAATACTAAATAAAGCTTGATACTTCATTGTGATCTCCTTCCGTAAAACTCTAGTATCATTTTCTTAGTTTTAAGTATTTAGATTTTCTAATCTTTAAGTATTCGAAAACATGTTTATGTGTGATACTCTTTAACTCTATTTTTCCTCACTCTGCTGTGTGTTTTGTGCTACATGCAAAAATAACAATGAAATTAGTCTCATGCATGAGTTGTAGTGGCGTCTGATATCAAGAAAGAAGACTAAAGATGTACTTTTAGGAAGGACAGAAAGGTAATGCTTCTATATTTATATGTCTTAGCTTATTCTCGATTTAATCTTCAAAATATTTAGTTCCATGGTTCTCTCTCCTTACCAATTATATTAATATTCTTAAAAGCCTAACTTAGGAAATTTAGGTGAAGATATATTCGCTTGTGAACTGCATTTCGTGGATCATTAAGTTTGGAGTTTGAAAACCTACATACTATATCATTCTCAAGTCTTTGTTTCAAGAATAGTAAGTGAGCTAACTTCTATTTTCAACCACTTGTTTTTCTTATTTTTCCGTCGAAATCAAGATCTATTAGTGCTAATTTCTATATCATTATTGCGCATCTAGATGTTTAGATCCAAAGTAACAAGATCTCGTAATAAAAAGACCCTCCAACAATAAAATCATCTTTCGCACACTCACAGTCTTTTACCATTGATTCACATCATTCTTCAGATTCTATTTTCAACCACTTGTGTCCACCTTCATTGAATGATAATTACGAGACATCCTCATATCATGAGATTGGCCGGAGATTAAACTCTCCACCACTTGATACTCATCTGCCATATTCACCATCCCACTTTCAATCTTCCTCCGAGACAAATGATAGTGAAGCTAACAACAATGATGACAATTCACATGATCAAATTTCTGAGAGTGATATACTTGAAACCATTGAGATTGTAGGTAATGTTTCTATAACTTAATGTTGTAAACTATTTTTGCCAATTTTCTTATTTTAGTTTACTTAGTTCAATGTGAAATTTTACAACGCTTTAATTTCAACTGAAGATATATTTAGTTTGCTACTTGATTATCTATGATGTATGAACAAGGCAATGTGAAGCTAACAAGAATGAGAATGAAAGCTAGTGATGTTTTCAAGTCACTAAAGGTTTGAGAATTTTGGTACATGTTAATGAACATGGCCAACCGATTCGGCATCTAGAAGAGTTTTAACAAGATATATGATGAAACTTGTTAAACAACCAAATCTTTGTCCATGATTTGAATGACTTTAATGATGTAAAAATGCTTATGGAGTTGAGCTTCTTAGAGTCGTATGGTATTAACAAATAAATTAAAATATCATTTTCGATACCTTTTAGATAAATTATAAAATCTACTAATCATCTTTTATTCTAACAGAGAAATTTTATATCCATAATCATGAAAATGTGGACAATGTCTTAATTGCTTTAATGGGCGAAAATTCGGGAGCAATAAGTATCGGATAAGACAAGAGATATATAAAAGGTATATGCTAGATTGAGGAAAAGCTAAAAGCGCTTTGGAAGCTAAGGGTGTTAACGGTGAAGAACTGGAACATCGAGTGACATTTCATGAATTTCGTGAAGATCAAATTTCATTGAACTTGATATGATCGAGCCTCCACCAGATTTGCTTATCACCAAATGGCTTAAATTCAAGAGTAATATGAAATCGAAAAGGCAAAGGTGGTACAAGAATCTATTCTCAGAATTATATTCTTTATTAAATTCTTAATATATTTCTTACTATCTATCCGTAGAAACTATCCGAGAAAGGAAAAAAAAGCGTGTGCGACTCAAAGTCATACTCATACAACTGGTACCAAGAGTTATGCTCAAGTTGAAGATGAGCATGTAAGGCCTCTATTTTGCATATTATATTTCTTAAGAATCACGTGTAAAAATATTTTATTTCAAATAGGTCATTAAATATAAAGAACATCCTGGACCACTTACATTTTTTGATTTGACACATAAAAGGAGAGATGGTTCTTATGTGCAGAATGATTCAAAGGAGTTTATGGTACGTTATTGTGAATTCATATTCATATACATAATTATTTATAGTATTTTCGATAAGTTAAGTTTTAATTTTTTATAGATGGCGCCCAAATCGTAGATTGCTAGACGTAAAACTACTGTGGACTTCAAGATACTAATGAATTAGAAACTTTGGTTTGGTATGATTTGATGGGTGAGGATAGGCTGGTCAAGTTCGTGGTTATGGCATCGGTGTCACAAAATCATGTGTCAACGGCTTTCGTGCCAAACTAAGACGAATGAGAAAAGAATCGAAAACTCAAAGGCTCATGACATCGAGATGGCTCACCAGTTATTGCTTACCAAGCAAAGAAGAACAACTTGTTGCACAACAAAAGCGATGGATGCATACATGATAAAGACAAATGAAATTATAGGCAATTTGAGAGACGAAGTTCTAATTTATCGCACAAAGATTTGGAGCTTGTCTCGAGACTTACTTAGATCCAACCAACTCGAAAACGAGCTCGGAGACCAAAGGCAACCTTCCTCATTTTCAAGGTAAATCTCACAATGCTACGAGCAGTATAAGTAACAACCAAATGAGAGTGAGCTCCAAGAGAAGTGGTAGCTATCCTATTTTGCAAGGTAAGGATCACTATTATTGAATAACAATTTTTATTTAGAATAAGGTTCTTTTGTTCATCAATATTGAATATTTATGTTGTTTTATAGGAGACTAATGTGCAAATAGCAAACCTTTCCAAATGGAAGAATAAAATCATGGCATTGAAGTAGAGTGCAAAATCGGGTAAAAGTATAATTTTGAAAGTGTTTATATCAACTATGTGAAACTCTTTATTCTTCCCACTCTACTTTCAATTCGCATTTGATGAGACATGCTTAATTAATAATTGAAAACATGATTCTTCTGCTATTTCATCCACATCAAAGTAATATTTACGTAAGAGTCAATTAAGTTAGAATTTAGGTATCGAATTTTTATATAGGTGGTCTCAAAAGAATATCCCCGTCTTCACCTCGCCTAAAGGATGACCGAAAGTTTGTCCATTTCACCATTTCAGTTGAATTTTTACTACAAAATGTGTTGTGGTGTGGTAGCTATAGTACCATCATATTGGTTTGTATAGGTAGGCGGTGTGTGAAATCCTTCACTTGAATGGAGCTTTTATAGTATTTTCTTTGGGTAGACTTATATTGTTGATGGAGAAGACACTTTATTTGAATGTGGCTAAAGAAATGACATGTCTCTATTGCGAGATTCTAAGGATGACCAAATGACATGTGGTTATTTTATTTTTCAATATAGTCCGTCATTTTAGTTATGATACTTCTTTGTTCATCAATATCAATATTTATGTTGTTTTTATAGAGACGAAGGTGCAAATACAAAGCTTCCCGACTTGAAGAATAGAATCATGGATTCAAATAAAGTACGAATGAGACAAAAGTATAATTTTGATAGACACCATCAGATGTTGGCCTAGAGAAGATTTTCTTTGTTATGTTTTTTGGCAATACTTATATAACTTGCATTAACATCTACTCATTTCTTGTTGGAACAACTATTAAATATAAGTGTTACTTTAATGGGTTTAATAAAATTGATACTTTAGTTTCTCAAGGACATTGTTTATACTAGCGTTTTGCTTGAAATCGATTACCCTCTCGAAAAATTGAACGAACAAATTTACACTTAAAAAAGATAGTTACTGTTTTACATGTCAAAAAAAATTAGTTACATTTTGATATGTTATAAAAAATAGTTACATTTTAACATGTCACAAAAAATAGTTATACTTTTACATATCACAAAAATAATTACACTTTTACATGTCACAAAAATAGCTACACTTTTAAATGTCACTAAATTTTGTGACATATTTTTTTTTTGTGACATGCATATTAGTTACCCATTTATAAGATGTAACAAATTTATTTAGTGACATCTATAGATGTCACAATTCTTAAAAAATTATGTAACTATTGGAACATTTTCTTGTAGTGTTTTTTTTATCAATGAGCATTTGACTGATTACAAATATAAAATCAACAGAAATAATTCACAATTATATATAGGGTGTTAATGTAAAAACTATTATTATGAGAACCATAAAAATTGATGTATTCGTTGAGAAAATAATTGTACTAGGAAATAGAATTTTTACCTTGGATTAGTTATTGTGAGAACGACATTTTTTAAAAAGCTTGAAAACTATGCACAAGACATATGTAACAACGAAAACATTGGCGGGCTGTTTTGCTTCATTCCGTATGTGTGGTTGCCCATATTTCCGGGGAATAACCTTCCTCCATAATGAATTCTCTTCGGCGGGAAATGTAGTCTTCGAATTCAGTTTACTTTATAATGGCGATCACTCGTAGTGTCGATGACAACTCTCTCAATTGATGGACTAATCTGAAACAATGCTCGGAGCAACTGTGCTTCGCTCGAAAACCCTAAATACGAACTCCCAATGTCATCCTTTCATCATCCTGTCATGACTCAAGAGATTATTAAAGTTTAAAAGGAGAAATTTGCACACACACACACAAAAACTTGAACCAAATCGTACAAATAGAGTGAGATAGGATGAGTCCCAGACTCACAAGAGACATCGGGTTGCTCATCTGCGACAAGGAGTAGATCACATTGTCCATATTAATAATTGCACTCTCAAGATCGGACCATAAGGTCGGGGAGATATTTTTAAATGATTATGATTATGATTATGATTATGAAATATTTTTAATCAACTTATAAGACTCGTTGCTCCTTGAGACAGAATGCCAATTAGCACACATCATCACTTAACCTATCCACCATTATCACTCGACTTCTTCTAATTAGCACCATGCATGATTTCCTTGCATTCAGACATATTTTTGAAGTCCATTCAGGCAAAATATGAATCTCTAAGACTAAAACTAAGCATATTCACAATTTTAACTCTAATTCTGTTTATTAGCACCATCTTCCTCCCAAAATTTAAAAGCCGTCACACGAATTTCTGTGAGACAAAAAAAATTTACAGCGCATAGTTACGAACAACCCGCTACCTTTCATTTTCTAGACTAGACTAGATATTGCCTGGGAAAAGATCTGAATTCTTCTTCCTTGGACGCGCAATCAGTAGCAGTATAGAGAATTAATAATTCGAATAAATTCAACTTTACCATCCCTAATTAAAGGAGAAGAAAAAGAGAGAGATAGGAATTAGAATTATAATTAGATTGAGTTTCAACTTTCAATTAGGCACATGAAAAAGTATGGTAACAATCCTAACGAGAGGTAATTCCAATTCATAAATAGTGGGATCAAACTGATAGCACGTACAGAATTAGTAATCTACAAATTAAGATGATAACTTCCCAATTCCTAAAGCGAAAAAAGAAAGAGAGAAAGAACATATCAGAGAGAGGGACTCTAGATTTAAAGGCCATCCGTACAATATACGAATCTGCAAGACTAAAAATAAGCATATTCACAATAATAACTCTAAATTTGTGTAATAGCATAAAATTTATAAAAGCCATTCACACAAAAATTCAATTTATTTTATTTAGGATTATGAATTGGTAAATTAAGTCTCAAGAAAAATTAAATAAAATAATTTTTTTTGTCTAGCCAAATTTATTCGGCCAAATAAAACTAACGGTGCATATCAAATGATATTAATCCCAACCACTCTGTCAATTTAATGAGGATTTTTTACTGGGGAAATAGATATGTCCTTTTATATAGATTTTCATTTAGTGAAGTCTAATAAAAAATCATTATATGATTCAACTAATAATTTTTATTTCTTTAGGCTTTTATTTTGTGAAGTCTCATGAAAAATCCATGTGAGATTCAAATATTTTACTTTTAGAATTTGAATTTATGAAGTCTCATGTAAAATCGATGTGTAATTCTGATTGTATTATTTTATTTAGAAATTCAATTGATGAAGTTTCATGAAAAATAATGTGGGATTCAAATTCGTGTTTAAAATATTACACAAAATATCCCTTTATGACCAAATTAAACTGAAGAAATAATTTATTTAGTCAAAATTATCTATTTGGTTAAATAAATTAAACAATTTTTTTATTTGGCCATATAAATTTGGTCCAACAATTAAATTGACGGTGTGATTCGATTAATATTAATCTCAACTACTCTACCAATTAAATGTGAATTTTGATTGAGAGAATAAAAATATATTTTTATATAGATTTTTATTTAATGAAATTTCATAAAGTTCTGTACGTCCCCTGCAGGATGATGCAAGTTAAGATAAGAGACATTAATTTGATTTATATGAGTTTGCATTTTGAGTTTTGTGATGGTTTGAATTCATGTATAGTCATTTTTTGTATGTTTTCTTCAGCTAATAAATTAGTATATAGTTTTGGGGAAAGAATATGTCATCTCGTCCGAATCAGGATTCCCATCTTATAATTCAGACTAGTGTGTAACCCGTCTGATAGGATATGGCCCAACCTCTCAAAGCCCACTAGCAGCCCAAACGAGCCGGGCTCGACCTAATGTCGCCTATTCGTTACGTCCAAACACAGCCTCCAAACCCTAATTAAAGACGGAGTCAAGGGCGAAGATGATGGGGTAACGGTGGAAATCATGGGCAATTATGGTGAAGATCATGGTCACATGTATGATCGTGAGCCCGCCATTCAAGGATTCGCTACAAGGTCTTCGCTTATGTATAAATAGGAGTTAGATTGAAGGTAAAGGGTTAGCAAATTATCGAACACTAGAGCTCCTCGAGATACTCATCAGAATACAATTATAGTGAACATCTTGAGGATCATCACCTCCGGGACTTAGATCCGATTCTCGATCGAACCACGTAAAACTCTTGTGTTCTTTATCGCTTTCTAAATCTCACATACCAACGCATACGTTTATCATTGGCGCCGTCTGTGGGAACACTCTTTTCTTTTCGAACAAAAGTTGTGTTTTCTACAATTTAATGGCAAGGACACGTGCAAACGCAAGTACTGCCGGCGATGTCGGTAACAACCGTGCAGAGGACGATCAGGTAGTCACACAACGCCGGGGAAAGGGGATCGCGGACGCCACCAGCGGTCATACACCTGAGGGCTACATGGAGAATGCTTCCATACACCCTCAGGATGGTCGCCCCAACGAGGAGGAAGATGCCGACCTCAGTACCGGTGAACAGGAGGTTCACCGCTCCCACGAGGTCCTCGGTCGAGCAGTGTCCGAATTCCTCAATGCCAACCTCAATCAATTCCAGAGTTTCCTCAACCAGAGGACAAACGGAGCGGGCCCCTCAAGAGTGCCCGAATTGGTGATTACAGGCAACCGAGGTCGTTCACCTCTTCGAAACAATCAACGTTCACCGCGGCACAATGACCGCCCCAATACCCGAGTTCATTCGCCCTCATACCATCCGCGGAGCCGCTTCTCCACCTTGCGTAATGCCCATGTGATCGGGCGGAAAGAAGAGAGAAAGGCGGTCGAACTCCCTCGAGAGACGACAGACGCCGCTATCGATCTCCCACTCCTCCGGAGAGAGATGGCAACGAGCTCCCCGGATTCGACCGGCACGGACGAATTATCTCTCCTTTCTCAAGGGAGATTCGATACACCCCTGCCACAGCGATACCGTGCTCCAAATATCGCTGCATACGATGGCCTTGGAGATCCTTCTGACTTCCTATTTGCCTATACCACTAACATGGCAAACCAAGGGATGGAAGATTTCCACATGTGTAAGGTCTTCCCCGAGGTGCTGATCTCCAACGCTCGACGTTGGTTCATCTCGCCGCCGTAACAACATCCATTGCTTCAAAGACCTCATGGATCGCCTCAAATGGCGTTTACCAAAAGATGCCGCCAACAACCTTCATCCGATCTTCTTACAATCCGCTAAGGACGGACGAGACGATGTCGAATTTCGCCTCAAGATTCATCATGGAATCCCTTAAAATAGATGAGAGTAACGATCTCTACATCATCAACGATTCAAGAACGGATCCACCCGATGCTCAATAAAGAGATCACCGTGAATGTACCAAGACGGCTAGTCGCCTTGACCTTGGTTGACAACTTTGTCAAAGGGACGAGTCGGACCGGAAGAAGAGATCCGGGACGAGCAATGGATCGAAAGAAGGAAGCCGAGGATCGAGGCCGAGGTGCCGAACGCAGCAGAAGCTCGAAGAATCAAAAGGGCCCAGAGAATCAAGGCCGGGACCTCGGCCAAACCCCGGCGCAATACGGCGCCCTCTGCTCAAATCCAGGCGAAATATTTGAGCTTCACATCGAGCTTTTCAAAACCTCCTCCTATGAAAGGAGGATCCAAAAAAGTCAACAGAAAGTATTGTGACTACCACTAGGGATACGGTCACGATACGTAAGATTGCAAGATCTTGAGCTCACAGATTGACGAGCTCGTCAAAGAAGGAGCGCTGAAGAAGTACATCGGCCGACCTGGGCCGGGTAATAAAAAGCGCAGAGGGAAAAATGGAGGTGGTAACAATTGCGGACCGACCTCAACGGCAGCCCGACCTGAAGATGACGAGGACGAAGGTCCCAATGCAATGGAGCAGGTCTATGCTATAACCGGACTGCCCGTTGGTACGACGAGGTCGTCACTTAGAAATGAGGCTCGGAGGCCGACCCCGAGGAGCCGAAAACAAGCGACTCCGGGATGGAGAGAACATCGTGTTCTCCAAAGACGACCCAAGACCAAGATTATGCCTCACCAGACGCCATTACTATACAAGTCGTGGTAGGCAACAAGAACGTACATCAGTCTACATCGACATCGGAGCCTCTCATTAGCATCATATTCCGTAGCCGCTGGATAAACTTGATGTTGAGGAATTATACATCCCGCACCTTCCCGCCATGAGCTTTACTCAGAGGCGGCTCAACCCGGCGCCATTACCCTTCCTGCTACCGTAGGACGCGCCCCCTGTGCCTGCTACAAGGCCATTCAATTTTTCTTGGTCCGAGCTCCCTCCATACAACATTATCCTAGGAAGAGATCGGGTAGACGCAATCAGGGGCCGTCTGCTCCGTGTACCACCTCACCATTAAGATACCCACCCGGTGGGAGTGTTAAGCATTCAAAGTGACCAAACGGCAGCCTAAAGAATGCATACGAGTCTCAACCCAAGATGCGGCCTTACCTTAGGCCTAGAATTACGTAACCCTCGTGTTGCCACCCGGATGACTCGACCGAGAATCTTCACTATACGACGACGACCCTTCCAAAGTTGTCAAGGTCGGCACCCAAGGTTCACCAATATTCGCCAACAAGTCATGCAACTTCTAAGGAATATAGAGATGTATTTGCATGGTCTCCATCGACATGACCGGGTCTCGCCCGAGCTCATAACTCATCGCCTCAACATCGATCCGCCACTAAACCAATTCGGCGAGAAGAGAAGTTTTGTCGCGGAGCGCAGCCAGGTCATAAGAGATGAGGTCACCCAACTCCAGGAGGCTAAAATCCGGTACGAGGTCAAATACCCAACCTGGGTGGCTAATCTAGTTGTGGTTCGAAAGCCGTGAGGGTATGACGATGTGTGTCGACTATACCGACCTCAATAAACACCGCCCAAAGGATCATACCCCTCCCCGACATTGACAAGAAGGTAGAGGCATTGGTGGGACATGAGATCTTCGGCTCGGATTTATACAAGGGATACCACCAAGTCCCGATGAGCCCGGAGACGCCCAAAAACAATGGCCCATCATCGACTTGTGTCTTTGCCACCGGAAGATGCCTTCGTCTGAAAAACGCTGGAGCTACCTACCAAAGGATGGTGGACGCGATCTTCAAAGATCACATAGGGGAAATCGTTGAGGTCTACGTCGACGATATAGTAGTCAAAAGCAAAAGTCGAGAATCGCCTGTCGACCTCGAAACTATCCTCCAGCTCCTCAGGTCGGCCAACCTCAAGCTTAATCCCCAGAAGTGCACATTCGTGGTGAAGACGGGTAAATTCCTGGGATGCTGGGTTTCTCAAGAAGGCCTGAAGGCCAATCCTACCAAGGTGAAGACAGTGCTCGACATGCAGGTGCCAAGAACCATCCGTGAAATACACAAACTCACCGGATGCCTAGCCGCCCTCAGCAGATTCCTATCTCGAGCTGCCGAGAAGCAGCTTCCCTTCTTCAAGATCCTGAGGAGAGCTCCAGATTTCACCGGCGGAAGAACACTGTGTCGCTCAAGACACCAAGGAATATCTCGCCGACCGCCAACCCTATCCGCCCCAAAGCATGGTGAAACCCTATCTTTAGATCCGCCGCCTCGGACGAGGCAATCAAGCGGCATCTTGTGCGAGATGAGACGGGACGACAACTCCCATCTACTTCATCACCGGCTCTCAAATGACCGGAGACGAGGTACACCAACCTCGAGAAGGTAGCTCGCCCCGTGAACGCCAAGCGACGCCTTCGCCCTACTTTCAAGCTCATTCCGTCTGTGTACTAACGGACTTACCTTTAAGACAAGTCTTATCAAAACCGAGTCATCCTGACATATAGCTGCTGGCACTGAGCTCGGGCGAGCACGACATCTCGTACTCCCCCAGCCGGCCATAAAGGGCAAGCTCACGATTTCTCAGTGGAGGTCAAATTCACCGAGGTCGCTCTCTACCAATGAGGTCACTCCCGCCTCACAATGGAGGAACTCGTCCTGCATCGCCCAATGGTTGTTGGCAAATGTACGTGGACTGAGCTTCATGCAAGACGGCAATGAGCGGTATCCTCCTCCTCGCCCGTATAAGTAAGAATTGAAAGTGGACAAAGTCCAGATATTTGAGATTCTCAGTCGTAGTAAACTGTGTCTTAGCACATACGAGGCCAAGGAGGATCGAATGAAGCAATACCTTGAGAAGGCAAAAGAGATGTCGACCTCATTCTGTACTTCAATATTCATCAAATCCCACGAGGGAAAACAGCCGAGCCGACATCCTTAGTAAGTTGGCTTCGTCGTCGCAACCGCCAATTGAGGAAGTTCATTCCGTAAGCATCGAGGCGCCCCACGCCGGCGTATCGCAGAGGCCGAGCCAAACCGACGACACCCCCGAAAGCCTACCCGAAGTTGGCACACTACCTCGGATCGGCTTGAGGCCAAAAGATGATGGTGAAATCCCGTATATCTCATATACGAGGGCTCTCTACCGAAGTCATACCTTCAACCCTCCCGAGGTGCCTGGGCCGTAAGGTTTACCACGCGCTTAATGAGATTCACAGAGATCTCATGCGAAGCCACATCGGGTCACGGCTCTTTCAAAGAAGACGTTGAGGTCGGGATATTATCGGCCTACCCTTATTCAAGATTCGCCGAGCTCGCCAAAAGTGTCCGGCGCGCCTTCACTCCACGGTCAAAAGCTACCCTGCATCGATCCGAGCGTACCGCAGAGTCCATGACCTTTCATGCAGTGGGGATCGACATCGCTGGTCTGCTCGATCGAAGCACCGTGTCAGCTCCGATATTTAGTCGTAGCCATAGACTACTTCACAAAATGGATCGCCGAGCCACTTTCAACCTCACGAGCAAAAGGATTCGCACCTTCGTGGAAGAATATAGTCCGCCGCTCGCATACCGCACATTCGGTCCCTGACAACGGCACCTAATTCGCCGACAAAAATTTCAAGGTGGTGAGAAGAGCTCCGGATCGATCATCGCTTCACCTCGGTCGCACACCCGCAAGCGAATGGTCGACCGAGGTGACGAACCGCACGATCATACAAGGATTAAAGAAGAGGCTAGACCGAGCTAAAGGCGATCGGCCGAAAACCTCCCCAAGTCCTCTCGTCCTACGTAATCCACACCCTGACTTGCGACGAGAAACGCCTTTCAGCTTGGTCTATGGAACCGAGGTCATATCGGCCGAAATCGGCGCACTGCCCACGCACTCTTCACTTTGACCCAGATGGGAACAAGGATGACTCAAGGGCCAACCTTGATGCTCTCGAGAGAAACGCGAACTCGCCTTCATAAACGGCTAAGTACAAGGCCAGTCGCACGGTATTACAACAAAGTGGTCAAAGCCTCCGCTTGCAAGTAGGCGACCTCGCCCCACTTAAATAATGAAGCCAGCAGATCCGAACGCCTTAACAAGTTGGATCCGACATGGAAGGCCCATACCGCTCACGAGGACCTCCTAAGCAAGGGGCCTACATGTTATCTCACTTATCCGTGCGCTTATCCCCTAACCCGATATATTTCTCATTTAAGGAGGTACTTTACATAGCTTCGATTTCAGATCGCCTCATGTCGGGCCTCCTTACTGCTTTGCACGAAAGTGCGATGTTATATACTTGTTGAATAAAATATTTATTTTTCTAATGAGTATTTCATTTCACCTCATTTTATTCATATGCGAACATCTATTCGATATACCGCATTTAAACCTTCACGGGGACGCCTCACGAAGATGAATAACCCACTAAGTAGGGTACTCACTAGCTGCGCCGCACTTGTAGATTACTCATTGAATTGAACGCCTCAAAGGCAACGCATACGCACTACTCATTAATTTGAAAGTCTACATGCACGCATACGATTACTCATTAAGTTGAAAAATCTACATGTAAAAGACATCCGATCGGATCTCATCAAATTATGCCCTTTATTTGGGAAAATATACACTTCAGATACAAGATAAATACATTTACGACCAAAACGAAGTCCTAAGCTATGTTTGTACCTCTCAAGAGGAAAACGACACTTCAAACGAGTCTAAATACATTTATATCTACATACAAAGTTCTACGCTATATACAAACTCATTCGGCTTCCGGCCCGCCTCACGGACTCACCGGTCGAGGTAGTTCAACAAAATCCTGTGGTCGGCGATGAATACCGGAATGAACTCGGTGCCTCCACCCAATCAATGAGGACGGCACCACTGGCTCCGCCCGGGTGCGGTCGACCCGACACGGGCGGGTTCCACCTGGGGGCATTCCTATACCCGAGGTCACACTCGACCCGTGTGTCCGACGCCGGCCAGGACCACGCCCGCTCCAACCGCCGCCTCCACGCCGACCGCTGCCTCGCACGCGCCGCCTCCGACCGCCGAGTGCCGCCTCTAAATGCCCCTTCAATTGACCCATTAGACGGAGCACTTGGCGTGATCGCCAGTAGCCGCCTCCTCTTCGTGCTCTTCAATTATTGACCACGGCGCCTGCTGACTCGCTGCGGGTCGGGGCATGCGCCGCTTATGAACGACCGCACATCCGCATGTACTTCGTGATGTAGTCGAGGCGCCTTTAAACTTCTTGCTATTTGGCCTCCTTATCCTCAACACCATGCCTCCGCCAAAGAAGCTCGAACTCGATCGCCGACTTCAGATATGGTAGTTCCACCAGTCCGTGGATTACCTTCTCGATCTGCATGCTCTTCCGAGATCCGAGCGCTCCTCTGCCGTCACCGAGCCGCCTCGCATCAGATCACCGCCCTCGATCACATCGTAGATTTAATCACCGACTTCGAAAGTTGTTTAACTTATCTTTAACGCCTCATTCTCGCCGAGGCGGACCACTTCGCAATGGGCCTCATGCAACTTCTTTTCGGTTCGACGATGCCGAGTCGACATCCATGCCGACGTAACCTCGAGTCACCAACAGACCGACCTCCAAAGACGTCACCTCTTCATCCTTCTCGCCAGAGCACCTCGGACTTCTTTCACTTTGTTAGTAGCTCATGATCGAGTCCGGTATTGAGATGTGGAATGCTAGAAATAAACAAGACAAAACGCATTTTAAGAAGTTGTGTCTATTATTCAAAGTAAGTTCAGACAACACAGGTCCTATCGACCCCGCAAATCGCCTATTACATTAGGTCCACCGACTTCGTGCTCATTGCCGGACTCACCAACCTCCGCCGCGCCACCGCCGCCGCTTCCTCCAACTACCGCCGATCTCCGAAGGGACGTCCGAGCTCGGCCCCACCTCCTCGGGCCGGCTCACCTCAAGAAGGAATGCTCAAGCTCTACGCCTTCATCTTCCTCAGATCGAAGTTACGCCTCCCGCCGAGCGAGGCGAGGATGCCAAGGTATCCACCACGGGAAGAGATCGCCCGGCGATTATGCGGGCATAATTCATACACATCTCCCGAGGATCGACCTCGATCCAACCGTGGCCGGGCCTTGTCAAAATCAGTCTCTCGGCCGCCTTTCTCCGTGGGCGACATCACCGCGGCCTCATTACAACGCCGGCTCGGAGATGAAGGAGGAAAAGCTCTCCGACTCAATAAGCTCACCGCGAAGGCCCTCAAAGATAGGTCCTTGTTGATTTGTATACCGAAAGCGCTTTGGTTGAGCTTGTATACAATGTTTCGTTACCACTATTACAATCTCCTATCCGAATTGAATACTTGATTGCATATATCCGTGTCCCCTTATCTCATATATAAGTTAGATCATAAAGTGTGTAGAAGATCACGTAAGTCCGTATGATTGGTCAAGCTTAATGAGATATAAAAGTTTCACAAATGAGACAACTTGAGGACGAGTTGTCAGATAGTCATGTATAGATAAGAAGTGACTCGACTTGGTTACTTGTCTATGCTGGCACGCCTCGACGTATCAAGGATCACAGTGAGATGAGTTCTTCTATCCGACCGTAGTGAAGAACCCAGATCTCGGTGACTTACGATGATCTAAACCTCGATAAGGTATTAGGTGAGTATGAAAGGTCACCATCACTTTGACTTGTTATGGGTGAGGGTTATATGTTCTAACCCAAGATTCTCCGCATCTTGGGTGGTGGCAAGGTTGTATGTCACGCTAGTTATCTCAGACGAGTCACCGTATCCGCTAGGATGATGACGCCCCTTAAGGAGCTCAAAGGTTTATCAGTACTAAACCCCGCAGTCGAGTTAGCTCAAGTACAATAATAAGATCGAGTGGTACTACTTATGAATGAAGATATTAATTATTTTAAGCAATGATTGCTATAAATAATTAATGGACGTTCGATATCTTAAATACGGGATTCAGAATGTCTAAGTGCAAGCCCGACTCAACTTCGTAATAAAGGGTAAGTCAAGATTTATTCTCTAGTGGCATGAATAAATGTTTATAAATTAATTTATGTTCTGGGTGAACATAAGATAATTAATTTATTTGAGGCCCATCTTTATTCCTCAGATTTGATCCCCGGGTGGCCCATCCAGTTCGTAGTCTCTATGGAAAATCGGCCCCCAACAACACTCACTATGGCAAGATTTTATTCTCTTTATCCTACAAGGATATTATTATATTTACGGATATGCATAGATCCTTTCCATATAAGATTATGGTAATAATCCCGAGTATGGTAATTTCCATAAAGTATTATGGTAATTTCCATATGGGATTATGGTAATTTCCATATGGGATTAAGGTAGTGCATTATAAATATAAGGTATGAGATAAAGTCTAGGTTGATGCTCATAATTGATCATCATATTTTCGAGAATCACAAGAATTTTGTGAGGATTTTCGAGTTTAGTGAGTACATTGGGTGATTTTCCCGGCATTCTCCATAGATCGCCCTCACTCGACGCTGGAGATTGGGCAACCGGATACAGTCCGAAGGTCAAAGCACGAGTCTCGACCCGTGTGATCCGCTCGATTCGCTCATCCCGATCCATCTCGACAGATCCAAAGGTAAACACGAGAAACCCCTACGTGTTGCAATTAATTATATAGATGCATGCTAGAATATAATCAATGTATGGTGAATTAAATATCCAAGATAGATCCTGGGCGAGGCTAAACATAGTTTTCCTTACGGCCCTCGCCACGCAAGAAGGCACTTGTCTCAAGGCCGCCTTCTTCTCCGCCTCGGCCTCCTCCCTGGCGCTTTCCACTCGACACGGCCACCCGCAAGGCCCGGTCCTTCTTTTCAGGCGCCTCGCCGCCGCCGTCAGAACTTCGGCGTCCGCCCTTGCAGCGCCCGCCATGATTCAAGAATGCCCCGAGCTTCAGCATGGCCGCTTTTCTCCATCGCCTCGCTTTTGCGGGCGCCTCAAAGAACGAATCCGCCATGCGGTGCATCTCGCCCGCCACCGAGGCCGCATCCCGAATATAAACAATTAGCAATCGTAACGACAAAATTACAAAGGAGAAGAGCAATGACTTATACCTTCTGAAAGGATAAAGGAGGCTTGAGCCAAGACCTCGTGCAAGGAGCGGCCATGAACCTCTATCTCCGCTGGCGGGCTCGAGGTCGCCCGAGGTCCCACAAGAAGTCTCTCGTATGCCCACCACCACCACGGCCGTCAGCGGACTCGCCCCGCCGCCTTCTTCTTCTTCGGCCTTTCGCCGGATGGTGCGCAGGCGCGCCGAGTCGCTATCTTAACTTCTCTCGCCGGGTCAATCTTCACCGCATCACGAATAAGAATTTCGTTAGCACAACGAAATAAGACGAGGGAAGAATAAAAAGAAGAAGGTTGCTCACCCAAATCGACTCGATACTGCGCTTCGACCTATAAACACTCGGCCCAAATTGTTCGTGTCATCCTCGATATAATTAATCGATAATATTTCACCAAGATCATTCAACATCTTCTCCATGGGGCCTGTGGGATTGATTTTCACATCCTTCATCGCATCGAGGCCCCACTCATACCTCTGACGTCCCTCACCAGAAAGAAATATATATTTTGCCAATGGGATACCTTCGAGGGACGCTATCTTAAACTTCAAAGCGTAGGTGACGATAATACACCCTCCTATAGACTTGATGCTAAAAACGCATCAAGACTTCAAAAGAAAACTCGCCTACGCCATAACAGCCCAAATTTTTATTTCAATGATAAACGCGCATTTTACACGTATTTAGTTGATATTTGAAGATGAGTTTAGCTCGCTTAATGTGCGCTTATGTATCGATTCTTAATGTTTCATCTATTTCAGAAGATAACGCTTCTTGGGTGTTCCTTCGACGCTTTGTAGGTTTATATATCGATAATCAAGCAAGGAACGAAGACGAGCAAAATCGACATTCGCCAGCCTCCTAGCGACCGCCTAGCGGTCGCTAGGTAGACCGCCAGCAAGCCAATGAGCACCCAAAGAGCCGCGCATGACGACTGCGTGCCCGCGAAAAGCCTAGCCGAGAATTCACCGGACGATTTCGCGACCGCTTCATAACGGCTAGCGACCGCTAGTCGGGTCGCGAGGTACAAAGCGAGCGAAGAGGCGACCGCGGGCGAAGGCAGCAGAGACTTACCTCGCGACCACACCTAGCGATCATGAAGGGTGGTCGCGAGACGGCGCGCGAAGGAAAATTAGGTTCGGGGTGCATATATATATGGCAACACCCCACTCCGCCTCCTCGCACCCCAACACGCCCTGCACCTATTTTACTTCAGCTTTTTCCTCGCTTTTCCACTTTTAGCTTTAGTCTTCGCTAGTTTAATTCTAGTATTGTTCTTACGCTGTTCTAGTTTAGTTTATTGTTTCGCTATCAATCGGAACGCTTTGTCCGATCGCTTTCCTTTGTTTTCCGCTCGCTCGCTTGGGATTGGATTCAAGACCAACCATTGTTCATCCGACGCTTCCCTACGGGTTTTATATATTTAATTTACTGCTTTTATGATTAAATCGTATTTCATTCCGCTTATTATGTCCGCTAGTTTTCTATTCTAATCCTGTGGTTTGCATGATTCGATCCTATATGTTGTGATTCTCGCTATTGTTATTTACCTTCCGCATCGATTCATGATTCGATTGTGCTTATTTATATGTGTTGATTTGATCAATCTTGATGCATATCTAGTTGTCGGTTAATTACGTAATTGTATTAATTGTCAATCGTTATCGAATGCATGATACTAATAAGCCTCGAGTCGAATCGAGATAGACATTCGTAGGGAAGCATATTCTTAGTGATCCTTTTGAGTTGCTTATTTTCCTCTAGACGAATCGTAATAGGAAAATTAGTAATCAATCGCCGCAATTGTCGAATCAAGTTGTTGGTTATATATGTGATCTTCTCGCCTTGTCGGATTAAAACGTTAGTAATAAGCATGATAAACATCGTTGTGGATAGGATTGGTGCATCCCTAGGGTTAGTCTTTCTTCATAGTTATCTATCGATTTTTTATCATGTTATTTATCTTTCTCGCTTGGTTACCTTTGCTTGATTTAATTCAAGCCTTAAACCTCTCATCCTTTATCCGTGTCAAATAATATCAATAGTCGCCGAGCTAGCTTCTATGTTTTCGTGATACAATCTCGTGATACGATACTGCCTACCCTATACTTACACCTTTTCGTGTGGAAAAGGAAATATCAAATTTTTGTGAAATTTAATGATAGTGCGCATGATATGTTAGAAAATGACGATGAATGACGTGAGATGGCTTAGCTTGTTGTTTTCACCATTTGCTTATCCCGTGAGACTCGAGCTTCAATCGTATAAACATCTTGATACGCTTTTAAATTGTGTGTTATCATGCATGTGATTATCTTCTAGAACTTGCTGCTCTTCCGTAGTCGAGACCGCAATATGTGTTTCAATTTGGAAAGGATAAAGGCCATCTTTGTTAACCACATATTCACCCAAACACTAACCCGATGTTATATACCATTTGTCGCCTTCTTTGAGCCTTTATTAGACTTTTTCTTCGATTAACCGGATGACAGGAGGTGAGGATGGATATGGAATCAAAAGGTGAAATTTTGATGTAGTTATGATGAGAAAAGTGTCTTTAGAAAAATACGCCTCGTGGTAAAGAATAGTACCTTTGTTCGTGAAAATTAAACCCTATAAGCTCTAGAAAAGAAAAGAAAAGAAAAATGTTAAGTTCATTATGAGTGTTGAGCATAAAGGGTCTTCAATCAAGTATAGGTACCTTATGAGGCATAAAACGCCAATTTAGCACGCTGGGAAAGAAGAGGAAATGGACAAAGTCCATATGTGTCGAAATATATAAATGGTGGTGCTTGAGTTTACTTGAGTCACTTAGCCATATATTATCCTACCTTAACCAATGTGCCTACATTATAACCTATCAAAAGACCCTTCGATCCTTATTCAACACATTTGACGGTGGAGATGTTAGAGAAACGGCAAGCCTATGGTAAGACGTTGCATTGCATTGATCGCTGAGTGTATACACGCCCTTAATTTCTTTATGAGTTTGAGTGTATCCTATATATTCTACACATATGCCGCTGTGAGGGTTGAAATAAATGAGCTTTTGCCCTCGATAGTTGTTTGCGCTGAGTGGACTAACGCCGCCGTGTGCGCCAATGTTTTGAGCGCTTATATGTTTCCGAGGCCCAGAATGATTATCCTCTTTGCTACGCCCGCTGATCTTTCGCTTGTCTTTCTGCTCGCTTTTGCTTGAGGACAAACAATGCTTTAAGTTTGGGGTTTGATAAACGCATTTTACGTATTTAGTTGATATTTGAAGATGAGTTTAGCTCGCTTAACGTGCGTTTATGTATCGATTCTTAATGTTTCATCTATTTCATATCGCCATGCTTCGACGCAGGTTACATATCGATAATCGAAGCGGTCACCAGCGACCGCCTTCGCGTTGCACCAGCCCAGCGGCCGCAGTGATCGCCAGTAGCGTGCCGAGCACCAGAGCGCTGCGTCACGAGCCAGCCCGCCGAGACGATCGATTTGCATCGACCATTGCCACGATCGCCAGTCTGGGTCGCTGGAAACGCAGTCGGGTCGCGTCGCGAGGTCACATGACGACCGTTCACAGACACCACGACCGCGGCACGGCCACAGAGACGGGCGCTGCGGGAGGCCAACGTGCCAGGCCTGCACCGCACAGAGCCCACCTCGCTTCCACGCTGCTCGCTCCACCTTGCTTAGTTCGCCTGTTTATTTGCCCATCGTTTCACGTTTCAGCGACGCATCAATCGAACGTTGTCCGATCGCTTCGCCGTTTGCTCGCCGATCGATCGATCAACCGACCATCCGACGCCTCACGGTTTTATACGACCGCTTTATGATTAACGCCATTCCGCTTATTATAATCCGCCAGTTTCATTCATCCCAGAGCCGATGATCTCGATCCGACGCCAGATTCGCCATTACCTTCAGCATCGATCGACGATTGCGCCATCGTCGACGATCATCCGACGCATTATTCAGTTGTCTGCCACCACGCATCCGTCGTTATCGTCAACGCACGGTCGCATGCCTCAGTCGCACCGAGACATTGCTTCAGTGATCCTGAGCGCCTTTTTCAGACGATCGCACAGAAAATTAGCATCAATCGCCGCATCATCGTAATCGGTATATATGTGGTCTTCGCTGTTCGATTAAACGCAGGCAGCAGATAAACATCGCCGTGGATATTACGATCCCAGGTTTCTTCTTCAGAGTTCATCGCATACGTTATTATCTTTCGCTGTTACCTGCTGATTCCTCGCCTTCAACCTCATCCTGCATCATCGTCGAGTTAGCGTTTAGCCTGCGATAAGCCCGTGATACGATACCGCCACCCCATACTCACACCTTCGCGCGGAAAAGCCAAAATTTGATCGCCCTTTTCACACGCAAAAAGGCGTAAGTATAGGTAAGCAAGCATCGATCCACAGAGATTGTATCACGAAAACATAGAAGCTAGCTCGACGACTATTCAATATTATTCAAGCACGTATAAAGGATGAGAGGTTTAAGGCTCGTAATTAAATCCAAAGCAAAGGTAACCAAGCGTAAAGATAAATAACGCAATAAAAATACGATAGATAACTATGAAGAAAGACTAACCCTGGGATGCACCAATCCTATCCACAACGATGTTTATCCCGCTTATTACTAACCGCTTTAATCCGCATAAGATGTAAGATCACATATATAACCAACAACTTCGCCATTAATTGCGGGTAGCTTGATTACTAATTTTCCCTATTACGCTTACGCCTCTAGAGGAAAATAAGCAACCCAAAAGGATCACTAAGAATATGCTTCCTACGAATGTCCTATCTCGCCACGACTCAAGCGCTTATTCAGATTATGCATTCGATAACGATCGACAATTAATACAATTACGAATTAACCGACAACCAGATATGCATCAAGATTGATCGTAAATCAACACATATAAATAAGCACAATCGAATCATGAATCAATGCCTCGAAGGTAAATAACAATAAGCAGTGAATCACAACATATAGATCGAATCATGCAAACCCTAGATTAGAATAGAAAACTAGCCGCATATAATAAACGGAATGAAATACGATTTAATCATAAAAATGTAAATTAAATATATAAAACCCGTGAGGGAAGGCTTGATGAACAATGGTTGGTCTTGAATCCAATCCCAAGCTTAACGAACGGAAAACAAAGGAAAACGACGGACAAAACGCTCCGATTGATAACGAAACAATAAACTAAACTAGAACAACGTAAGAACAATACTAGAATTAAACTAAACGAAGACTAAAGCTAAAGAGTGGAAAACCGAGGAAAATCAAGTAAAATAGGTCCGGGCGTGGTTAGTCTCGAGGAGGCGAGCGGGTGTCACATATATAGGCACACCCCAAACCCTAATTTTCCTTCGCCATGCCGCCTCGCGACCACCTTCGCGGTCGCTAGCGTGGTCGCGAGGTAAGTCTCGCTACGCCTTTCTCGCCGCCGCTTTGCGCCGCTTTGTACTCGCGACCGACTAGCGGTCGCTAGCCGCTATGAATCGGTCGCGAAATCGCCCGCTGAATTCCTCGACGCTAGCTTCGCCGCGGCACGCAGGTCGCGCCGCTCTCCGGTGCTCGCCGGCTTGCTTAGCGCGTTCACCTAGCGACCGCTAGACCGGTCGCCAGAACCGCGTAATGTCAATTTTGCTCGTGCTTCGCCTTGCTTCGATTATCAATATATAAACCTACAAAACGCCAAAGCGAACACCCAAGAGCAAGATCTTCTAGAAATAGATTAAACATTAAGAATCGATACATAAACGCACATTAAACGAGCTAAACTCATCTTCAAATATCAACTAAATACGTAAATGCGCTTATCACCCAACCACCGACCTAATAGAATTCGAGGTCACCGCATACGGGATCCGAAAATATTCTCGAAGTTAAGGAAAATAGGCAAAAGGAAACCTAAGCCCAGCTATCAAGCTATCTACAAATATGGTAATAAATCCTCCCGAGGGCCATCGCCTCTATCATCGGGTTTCGGCAGCACCACCATGCATCCTCCGAATATGGTATTCGTCATCTCCAAAACCTCCTCCGTCGTTAGAGTCGACCGCCACGCCAATCCCGAGGTCGCCCCATACCGATGACACCAAGCGAACCCTGTAACTAAGTCCTATGGATTTACCTAAGCTGTTATGGCACATATAGTCCTTCACATCGAACCAGGCGCCGTAACCCAAACCGAACCGTAATTATCAGAGCGAGAAGAGGAACGAGAAGATTAAGAATACATACTTACTTTTTATGGAGCGAGATATCCAACTTCTTCAACAAAGTTTAAAGGAGGAATTGAGAATTTCTACAAGTATGTTCTCTAGAATAAAGCGTCAAGAAGAAAATGAACAGCTGTCTATTCGACCTATTTATAGGACTAATGGCGCCTAAAAGTCGCCGTTTATTTGTCACACGTGCCTATCTGCGATTGATGTGTAGTCGACGCGCACGCTGCTCGAGCACCCAACCACCGCCGGCACGTATGACGACTATATGGTAAGACAGACCGCCACGATCACGTGAATGATTACATTGAGCTCTGACTCGACCACGCCCATGTCCTCTTCAGACCGGCAGGCCATTCAGTCGGACCGACGCCCTCCGTAGCGCGGTGAGCCATACAGTGTCGAACTCTCGGTTTTCCTTCAAGAGGCTGCTCGTGTCGTGCCTCGCCTTTCCTTCAAGCAGCCACCCAAATCGGACCTCGGTTTCCGCCAACGAACGCCGCCTTACAAGAAATTCTCCTTCGCCTCGACCTCGACGCCCTCCGTAAGAGCAAGCCGCCTGCACCAAACCTCGTGTAACCTATACACGCACCGCTATCCGTGTCATAATTCGGCTTCCTTTGCAAGAAGAGATCGAGAACCTTCAACAAACAACTTCACCAAGAACATCCCGCCTCGGCAAAGCACATTCTCCGCTCACCTCGCAAGGCTATCCCCGACTTTTCGCGGGCTATGATAGGATATGGCCCAACCTCTCAGCCCACTAGCAGCCCAAACGAGCTGGCCCGACCTAATGTCGCCTCTATTCGGTTACGCCAAACACACCTCCAAACCCTAATTAAAGACTGAGTCAAGGCTAAGACGATGGGTAACGGTGGAAATCATGGGCAATTATGGTGAAGATCATGGTCGCCATGTATGATCGTGAGCCCGCCATTCAAGGGATTCGCTATAAGGTCTTCGCTTATGTATAAATAGGAGTTAGATTGAAGGTAAAAGGGTTAGCAAATTATCGAACACCGGAGCTCCTCGAGATACTCATTGTAATACAATTATAGTGAACATCTTGAGGATCATCACCTCCGTGGACGAGATCGATTCTTGATCGAACCACGTAAAAACTCATGTGTTCTTTACTGCTTTCTCTAAATCTCACATACCAACGTACACAGATTTATCACCGTCGAATTTCGACGGGAAATATTTTATGTTCTATTTATAATCATATTAAATAACATAATCTTATATCAGTATGATACGTCTCAATTTGGTATATTAAATGAATTTTTTTTATATCGTGATAATATGTCTAATGTGATATATATAGGTTATATTTCGTCAATTCTAATGAAAATCACTTTATATTGTAATTTACGTAGAAAATTAAATATTCTTAGACATGTTAATAATTTTGTTTAGAATGTATATACCCATACCCGCCTTAAATTCGATAAATTTATCTCGTTGTTTAAATTTATAAATATAATTTGTTATAGTGATTGGTTATTCGCCCCGATAAAAATAAAAAAATGTCGAAAGTAATCATTAATAATAAATAGTATAAATAACGAAAGATAAAAAAAATAGAGAAAATTTTATGCATGCGTGTCGATTAATGTTAAAATTCCTTTAGAATTTATATGCTCGTACATATTCCAACCATGATTAAAAAATATTCTTAGACATGTTAATAATTTTTGTTTAGAATGTATATACCCATACCCGTCTTAAATTCGATAAATTTATCTGAAGTTGTTTAAATTTATAAATATAATTTGTTATAGTGATTGGTTATTCGTCTCGATAAAAATAAAAAATGTCGAAAGTAATCATTAATAATAAATAGTATAAATAATGAAAGATAAAAAAATAGAGAAAATTTTATGCATGCGTGTCGATTAATGTTAAAATTCCTTTAGAATTTATATGCTCGTACATATTCCAAACCTGATTAAAAAATATTTTTACTACTTGTTTTCATTTCAACCCGTATAGTTAATGTCTGCTAACTACCCAAATATGTTTAAATCTATACATATAAGTTGTCACATTAATTGATTATATATTTCAATAATGACTTGAACATTATAGAATAAATATTAATAGTAAATAATATAAATATCAAAAGATTAAAAAATAGAGAACATGTCTAACATATACATACATGCACTCGTCCCAAATTTAATTAATTACCCGAAATTGATTAGTTTTACAAATATATAATAATTAGTTATTCGTTTCAATAAGACTTGAACATTACAGAGTAATTATTAATAATAAAAATAATGTGGATAGCTAAAAATTAAAACTAAGCAGACGTGTCGTTTAATGTATTGACTTGTTTAGAATTTATATACATGTAGCTGTCACAAATCAGATTAAAAATTAATTTTACTATATCTTCTCGTATAGTAGTATCCATTAATTACTTGAGTTCGTTAAAATTTATAAAATATCTAATTAGTAAAATATATATTAATTCGCATCCACATAATATAAATAATATAAATTCCACTGTGGAGTTTAAATTCTTACACCCAAATAATATAAATAGCAAAAGACTTAGAAATAGAGAAATTATATTCTCGCCAATTCACATAGTACGTGTCGCTTAATGTATCGACTGCTTAGAATTTATATACATATATAATTGTGCCAAATCGGATTAAAATTGATTTTACTATATGTTCTCATCTTATTTTCATATAGTAGTATCCACTAATTACCTAAATTTATTTAAATTTATAAAAGATCTAATTAATAAAATATATATTTATTTCAATAATTTGTTATCCTTTCGATTTAAGTTTGAATTTACTATTTATTTCAAAACTTTTTATTAATTGTGAAGGCTCACCAAAAAAATAATGTGAGCTTCAGAATTCCACAAAGATATGTTGATAAATGTTTGTATCCGTCTAGAATGTATATTCTTGTACCAAATAATATAAATAGCAAAAGAATTAAAAATAGAGAAAATTATATTATCATCTTATTCTCGTGTAGTAATATCCGCTAATTACCAGAATTCATTTAAGTTTTAAAACATATAATCAATAAAATATATATTATTTCAATATATTAAAATTAAAAAAAATCCACATAGACATATCGATCAATGTCTGGACCAATTTAGAATCTATATACATGTAGCTGCCACAAATTTGATTAAAAATTGATTTGACTATATATTTATTATCGTCTCAAACCCGTATAGTAATATATGTTGATATTTGAATTCATTTAGATTTACTAAATCAATATATAATAACATTAATGATTAAGCAATCTCTCTCTTACATGGACTATTTATTTCAAATTTATTTTTATTAATTTGTGAAGTTTCCTGAAAAATCGATATGAATTTCAAATTTTATTTTAAAAAATTGTACAAAAAATATTCTTTTATTTAGATTTTCAATTCGTGAAGTTCATAAAAAATCAATGTATGATTCCAAATTTTTTTTTAAAAATCGTAAGAAATATAATATTCAATTTATGTCTTGAATTGGTAAAGTTTCATGAAAACTTTTAAAATAATATTAATTAAATTAAAATTTTAATAGAAAAGTAACTATTTATCTGGCCAACTAATTAATTGATGGGCCAAATAAAATTGGTGGATGTAAAATAATTGTGTATTGTAGGATAAAAATCCACTCACAATTATTTATATAGGTTTAAATTAAGGTGGAGTTTGATAGGAAATCAATGTGAGATAAGAGATGTAAATACCAAGAATAAATGAGATTTGAGAAAAATAGAAATTGAGAGATTATATGATGCCACACAGGAGAGAATCAATAAATCTTTAATCCTATTATATATTGAATGGGTTTTGATTTGAGCCAAAGTTTACACACAAGCTATAACTTTTTTAGTTTATCCTTATTCTTTTTTTGAGTATCTTGTGTTTTCCACTTTGTCACGAGTAGATGGAATTATTTATATATTTATAAAAAAAGTATTGACACACAATACTATTTTACATCTCATTACATGATAATATCAACCATTACAAGTTTTACCCTTAAACTTGCATCATGGTAGGAACATACGGGACTCCCGTCGTCTTGATCCAAGAGTCGTCGCCATATGCGGCGCCGCCGGTCCAGCTCTGAGCTATCTGCGGCGTGATCTTCTTAATACCCTTCCACGTCACCCTGCCCGAAGTGTCCGACCCGGGCCCTCGGTTCTGGTACTCGCCGTAGTAGCAAGTGTTGATTGCGAAGTCTCCGGTCCACGGTGACCAGCCGGTCGGGTCGACGAAGCCGCCGATTTCGGTGTGCATGATGATCGTCCTCGACAGCTCTTTCCACGGCCGGCCGAGGTATACCTTCACGGCTGGCTTGGTGGCGAGGAGGGCCGACTCGGCCGTGATGCGGGAGTTTTGTAGGACGAAGGCGCCGGGGCTGCGGGGGTCGATGCGGCCCTCGGCGGTTACCATGCATGCCTGGTTCGGGCCAGGCTTGCGCACGACGAACGTGCAGTCTTGGAAGATGGCTAGTGCGTCGCCGAAGACGAAGTCGATGGTGCCGGAGATGGTGCAGCTGCGATAGTACTGCCGGTATTTATGGGCGTAGAGGGTGTCTTGGTAGCCGAAGATATTCACGTTGTAGAGGACGGCCCGGTCGCCTGAGACACGCAACGCCACCGCTTGGTGGCCTGCCGACCCGGCGGTGTTCTCGATTGTTAGGTCCTTAGCAATGAATTCATCGGCGTTGACCGCTGCGATAGGCAAAAAATTAGAACTCTAAATAGGCAAAAATTAACTTCACTTGCTAAAAATTAAGGTCGAGACTTTGAACATCAATCATGAAATAGTGAGCTTTGGAAAATGATCAAAATTATAAGAATGCATAAACTAATTTCATTCATATAAGTTTTACAACTATTCCTAATATTATTGACTCTCTTATTCGCGTACCACGTATATAAAATGATATCATGATATATTATTCGAACATAAGAGATATATATTAATACTGTTTGCAACTAAGATATATAGTGAAATATGAAGATATACTCACCGACTGTGGCGGTGTGGTACGTCTTAACACCACCGGCGAAGCTCAACTTTCCGGTGATCTTCGTCTTCGTCAGCCCCTCTCCGAGCAACACGATTTTATTCACCTTCTTCGGAATGATAACCGTCTCTGCATAGACACCAGCCTTAATATAAACCACAATGAAACTCTCATTATTCTTTTTCGGCAACGTTTTCAAAGCGGCGGAAATAGTCTTAAACTGGCCGCTCCCATCCTTCGCCACCACCATCGTCGGCTTTAACGCCGCCACCTGCAAAATCCTCCTATCAACGAAATCACCGTCTTCCTCCGCCATGAGCTTCCGTGCACCGCTGCTACCGCCACCACCGAGGAGTTTTGTCAGCTGCAGCGATCCGAGGATCACGGAAAGGTCGGTCACCATAGCTAGGCTATTGCTCGACATTTCCTTAGCGGTTTTCAACAAATTCTTCATCTTCTCGCCGGTGTCGCCGGTCGTGTTCTCGAAGGCGTCGATGCACGTCTCTTGATCGTCGCCGACGCCCGCGAGGCGCGTCCGGAGCTCGGCGGCGAAGATCTTCGCCTTGCCGGCGTCGAAGAACTCGACCTTTTTGACCGAGTTCTTGAGATCATCGATGGCGTTCTGCAGCACCTCGTCGCAGACGTCGAACGCGCCCTTGGTGGAAGGGTCTGTGGCAGCCTTCTTCAACTCGGCGGAGCTCTTGAGCACATCGTCGATGCTGCCGACGGTGGCGTCGAATGCCGCCTCTATCAGCTTCTTCGGGTCGGTGGTGTTGGCGCTGGAGAGGCTTTTCTCACACGTCTCTTTGAAGTCCGTTGGCGAGCAAACGAGCTTCACCGCTTTAGAGGTGGTGACGACGGGACTGCCGCCACCGCCACCGCCGCTGTCTTTCCCGCTGTCGTGCTTTTCGTCGGGGTTCTTCGAGAAAACGACTGCGGCGACGATCACCGCCACCAGCAAAAGCACGGCGGCGAGGCCAGCGAAGATGACGACTCTCGATTTGGAGTCCCCCATAAATAGTATAAATTTACTATTTATTTTCCTATGTTCCTTTTATTTTATTTTATTTTTTTTCAGAGCTCGGTGTGGCTTGATTAAAGCCTTATTTTAATTTGTATTATGGCATCCGAGCTCTGATTAGATGTGATGAAAATATTAGTAAGATAACGAGGTATTTATAGTTATGAACAAATCACGGGAATTCGCTAAAATTAGAAGAAGAAAAAATTGAGGTAGTTAATGAGTTGTGATCCAAAATTTAGGATAGTCCAAGGAAAAGAAAGGGTGCTCGAATTTGTAGGATGTTGGAAAGAACGGTGACCGTGGATGCATATTTGTGGAAGTCAAAGTAGATTAATTAATTTTCATTTATTACTAAATTAGAACATGATATTTTATTTTTATTAATTGATATCATTCGAATATAGTAATAATTAATATCATACTATATACATGATTTTTGTGTGCTATTTTTACTGCATTATATAAATGAGGACGTCAATCTCGACTTGTTTTCTTTATTATTAAATACCTGAAAATGTCACATTGTTTAATTTTTTTTCCAATAATGTCAGATTGATATACCACTATTTTTTGAATTATGTATCAAGACGATGATTGATGTGATGCGGAATATATCCCATTGTCACATTTGTCATTAGACAAGTTCATATGAATGTGGCAAGGATAAATATTTTGCATAGTCACATACATAATTTGATGCTTGATATGATTGAAGAAACGTTGACACGTGTATTCTAATTTGATAAAAATAATTGAGGTTGTGATATTATTGATAAAAATATATGTAGAACATTGGGTACTAATTTGATTAAATAAAATAAAATAAAAGGTGTGATATTATTGAAACAAAAAATATTCAAACGTTGTAACTTTCTATCTTTCCTTATTTTTATATCGATCATATTATGAATGAATTAGTCTAAACTAATTAACTAATTGTATGTGTGGAATATTTATGGCAAATATTAGTTTGTCAAATTGATTATAACAGGTTAACTTACTCCGCAAATTTCTACTTGCATGACTAGCGCCATTTCCAAATTTCTACATCGTCCCATTTAATATTTTTATTTTTCCCCTTCCACGTCTTGTTTTAGCATCTCACACACATGGCACAACGTCAAATATTTTAGCAAATTCCAAAAGCATAAATTAATGTATACTCCAGCAATTTTCTCACCAACCCCTTATAGGGTTCGGTATTTACACAATAATGTCAAAACCTCATCATAGCTCGAATAGAACAATAAAAAAATTGTTTTTACAAAACCTTAAAAAATAAAATAAACTCAAAACACAAAAAGTGCCAGGGAAGCAATCTAAGGGAAAGCTTGCTGCTGCTAGGCTAACCTCCATCGTCCTGGTGGAGGCGGTGATCGTTGTGGCAGTCGACTCCTCCAAAAACGCGTAGACACGTTCACTAGCGAAGGAGACGACGACAGCGACCCTGCGGCAGCGGCGTCATCTTAATGACCAAGACTGTGCAGCCCATCTGCTCCCCGACAGCGTAAAAAATGAGATGCGAGGAGAGCCTCGCCGACGCCAACACGACGGGCACGCGACAGCTCGTTGAGGCCGCCATCAACATCACCGTCGCCAATGTCGGCGAGACTCTGAATAACTCCACCGCTGCTACAGGTTGCAGCGAGGGATCTGCGACGAGTGAGGCGTTCAAAGTTAGCGAGGACGTTTTAGGCAGAGCCGCCGCCGATCTGAGGCGCACGGTTGGAAAAATAGACTTCGACTTCAAGAAGAACAACGCCTTCATAGCCGCACGTGGCTGAGCGCCTTCGTGACAAACCAGGAAACGCCGATGGTCACCGAGCTCGCGATGGTGCTGATCAGCTCGTTCAACCTCGGCAGCCCGCGGAGGAGGATGGTGCTTTTGCAAATAGGCAGCTGGCTTAGGAGAATAATACGCTAGTGCCGGAAATTGTGGTGGCGCGGGACGGCAGCGGGCAGTTCGAGACGATCAACGAGGCCATTGCGGCGGTGAAGAGCAACGACAAGAGTTCCACCATGATCCATGTGAAGGTCCGGGTCTACAATGAGTATGTGTCATTCCAAATGGGAAGAACAAGTTGTGATGATCGGAGACAGGGCGGAAGCGACTAAAATCACCGGCAATAAAAGCATTGCAGGTGGTATTCCAACCTTAGAAAGAATAAATAAATCTATTTATATTTATTTTAATTATTAAAAAGCAACTTGATAAATAATCATATTAATTAGTGGTGATTTTCAGACACGCGCAAAATATATATAGTTAGGTTCAAATAAGAATCATTTTAACGTGAGAAATAAGAACCATAAAATTTTGTTATAAAAGTTGATGCAATTGTTATGAAAGTTATTAAATCTAAAAACTCGACATTTTTCACCTTCGTTCAAATCACATAAGAGATAAAAATTCCATTTTGTTGGTTCTCACTTAGATATATATAGTAATTGGTCCATGTACATACAATCTTTAACATTAGATTTTGATATCACACAATTATTTTTAATGTGCATCTAAATTAGTTATATGCACATTTATACTTATAATTGTGCATTTGCATTATAATTTTTGCACTGAATTTGAAGCGTCCATATTGATTTATCAATGATTGATATTTATACTCATGTTTACACTATTAGGAGTGTCTACGCGATATATATATAATCTAAGAACTAATATGATCCATCATTTTTTATAATCTAGTTGTCAAGATTAATTATAAACAGTTTATTATCCTTAACTTTTAATAGTAACCGTTTTTATCCTATAATAAACGGATTTAATATATTCATTTATGGTAATTGTTCTCACATGCACAATTACTACGATTAAATGCATAATTGTATAAATTACATAAACATAACAATGAATTAGAAATGCGATAGCATGCACAAAACTAAGGTTACATGAACAACACATGAATTACACGAATAATGACAAATGGAATGTCAAAGGTTTTCGGATAAGGATCTTCAAATGGAGTGTGAAAGATTTTCAGATTTGAACATCCAAATAGAGAAAATTTAGAGATTTTATCATTTTTATCATTAAATAATTATGAGTTGTCTAATCTTATTCAATTTAAAGGTGGTTATTAGTTTTTAGTTCTTATCTTAGAGATAGTTCCATCTATAACCAACTTTTATACATACATACATACATACATACATACATACATACATATATATATATATATATATATATATATGACGAGCCCATGTTTTATGCTATTTTTATGTCTAGCTTTCTAAGTCTAGATCGAGTTTTTTTTCTTTTTGTCATTGTTTTATATCTGGGAGGACACTTGTAGGACATGGCACAAGTGCATGAATTGGACATGAGGAGCCGAAAACGGGTCAAGCCGAAAAAAGGAATCTGCTATCAGGGAATGAACTAAGATACGATCACATCCAGTCACAAAAGGCAATGCTCGCAGCTAGGGCACAATGATCACATTCGAGTGAAGAAAAGACTGAAGTTGCTCCTTTCAAATGGCGTGACCATCACAAGAGTACCGCACAGATTCACATTTTAGGTTGGTGGCCTAAGGCAAGAGGAAGAGAAGATAACCAGAATGATAGAGAATACAAAGAAGAATGAGGAGAAGAGAAGTGACGAGGGCAGGCCGAGCCACAATGGAGATCAACTTATCCAACAAAGATCACGCAATATTTGACTTGCGAAGGACTCTCAAGAGATGACATCAAATCACCTTCGTATAAGCAAGGATCAAGGGCAAGGCGATGGACAATAGAAGATCAATCCAAACAGCTGCCTTATTCTTATCTCTAAGGCCCAATTCCTAACGTCCAATCCATGCTCTCTTCTCTATAAATACCTTGTCATGCTGACTTGTTAAAACATGCATTTCACCACTTTTAGATCGAATCCCCTTATCGCCCAGCTAGTAATTTCGTAGTTTAGTTTTCTTAAGTTCTTGTTTTGGGCAAACAATCATTCTATTTTAATAGCAAATATGTTTATTTTCTTTACCTGCGTATTAATCTCGTTTATGTCTACCTAAGCTTTTATACTGGTTTGGACAAGATGAGATGAACATGAACTTACATTCTCGAGAGTTCTAAATGGGAAATACGACTTGCATGCATGTGTTCCCAAAGTGTTAAGTTTGACTCCAAAAGGTCTGCTTTGACTAGGTTAGTTAATTGGCCATTAATTAATCGTGTTGGGCTAGATCACTAATAAAGATTAGAATATTGTGTATGATCCATCTGTGTCTTAGAAATATGACTGACATGGGTAAGTTGGTGTAGTCTAAGTGCCATCGAATGCCAATACCTGGTTTGTCTAGGGCAAACTGCTGCTTGGATAATACGTTCATTAATGGGTGTTCCTCGTAGGCAGTTAGATTAAGTTAGGATAATAGGCATAAAGGAATTCCCTTGCTTGTTGTTAAACCGTAAGGATAAATTGATTCAAGATGGTTGAGTGAGTGACACGTGACAGTAGAGAAAAGGTATAACCATGTTGTACTTATAACTAGTTGACGTATACATGTAATGAATAATCTTTGAACAGATGATCGAGACAGAGTTTGTGTTTATCAAGTCAAAGCCCAAGCTAGTAGTTCTTTTGTTTAGTTTTTTCAGATTTAGCTTTTTATTTTCTGTATTGACCAAGACAATGTCAGTACAATCCATTCTCAATTTTCCTCGGCTCTATACTTACCACATGTCTATGCCCGTTGTAGACAACAAGTTATAAATATATTTTACGTGCTAAACGACAACGCGTCAATATATTTGAATAAATTCATAAAAATAGCTTCAAAATGTATAATTTTTTAGTACAAATAAATAAATAAATAAATCAAAATATATAATTTTTATGTTTTAATTGATAATTTCTATCATTGAATGGCACACAACTCCGAAGATTTCATGCGAGGACATTGACTTTGAAAATACCGCAGACCCCATGGATTTAAGCCCCCGCTGTGCGTATCTCCGGTGATAGGGCCATCTTTTACAACGTTAAAGTCGACGGCTATCAAATCAGCCTATGTGCCAACGTTATTACTGCCGATTCTATAGCACCATTTACTTCGTATTCGGGGATGCCCATTCATAGCCCGTATGCCCCACCCGCCAAACCAAGAATGTGTGGTGCAATAGCGCTTTCGTCATCCAAAACGGGCGCATATTGGCTGAACCGACATTACTCCAAGTCCAGACGATCCACATCTTGGTACATCTTACTACGGCGCGTACGAGAAAGGTGAACTCGGTTCGAAGACGAATAAACCAATTACGTGCTCGAAAAACCCGTGAAATTACACCAGGAATACCAAAGATTTCGTCTAGGTCGGTAATGTACATTAGTGATGCGCGGATCACAAAATCCTAACCTAATACTCTTTCTTTATTTTTTGAATGAAGTTGCCAAATAGTGGCATTTTTGGTAGCTAAGGTCATCTTGGGGTATTGGTCGGATAAAGTTTGGAAAAACTTCTTTTGTTATGTACCCATAGACTATACATTAAAAATATCTTTGTTATAGAATTAGAAAACTTTTCAATTATAAGATAGACAATCGATTAATCGAATTAATTTTTGAAGGTGATTTTACTTTACTTTATCGTTGCATACTTATTAATTAGTATTGATTGGTGTTGTTCCATTCCAATTTAATAGAGTATTAATTAGTGTGAATTTAAGTAGTTAGTTTTTGTAGTATAACTATACTGACTAATGGTTCTTTCAGGGACATTCAAATGATAAAGACTATCTGTGTCACAGAGATGTTTATGATTCAATCTCCATTGTATACCTTCCTTCGTTATATATATATATATATATATATATATATATATATATATATATATATATATATATATATATATATATATATATATATATATATGAATGGTAAATGTTGTGAGAAATAGGAATAAATCCTATCCATTTATCTCAATTAATCAATGATTCAGATTTAATATAGGTGTGCTAAACTTACTATTAAATATGCTATAAATCGACTTTCGAAAATCATGAAAAGGACAATTTCAGAATCCCAAAGATTATCTAAACGGTTATTACCTAAATTTAAGGGATCTATAAATCTTCTATTTATGGAGTAGTGTAAATTTGATATATCTATACTGCAGTACAGAAGAATATTCATTACACGAAAATCTACATATTTTCAGCTTTATAATTATCATCGAGTTTTCTCCATGGATCATGGTAATGTGTAGTTTATATTATATTGTATCGCTTTCGATTGATTTGTGTTGCACATTTAATGTGTATGTATTGCATATAAGTATATAATCGCTATGTTGGTTTTGTAAATCTTCATTTTTGTAATATCGCCTATCGCATTGTTGTATAAAACTATTTCATTGTTGTATAAAACTATAGCACGCCGTATTTCTCATTGTCATATAAATATATATTAAATGGCTATCTTATTATCCCTAATTTTAATCGTGTTTTTATCCATGGAATGAAGGTTATTAGTGGTTAATGTATATTGTATCATTGTTCTTGATTGATTTTTAGTTGCACATGTATTGTATGTTTGTTGCACTGTCAATATATACATGTTGCACTTATATTATATTTTCTTTCCAACGTATTTTCCTGTATTGCATATTTGTTGTTTGTCAGATAAAAAAATGTGAGTAAGTAGTTTTTTTATATATACTGCGTTATTGTTGTACGATACAAAAAATATTTTATATTGATTGTTGTCGTTATTAATTTTCCCGTCAGTCTCTTAGTTTTTTATTTTTAAGTTTATGTGATCTGATATTGTCCCGAGGATAAGCTGGATTAACCCCATGACAATAATTATCAACATACATGGAATATATGCTACAATATTACAGTTATATGCTACATATAGGCAATTACTGTGCAATGTTTACTAACAAACTGATATCATATGTTAGAAATTAAGTAGTAAATATAAGTTGTGCTTTTTTAAACATAGCACAATAATATTGAAATCACATTAATTACTTATATTATATTTTCTTTCCAACGTATTTTTATGTATTGCATATTTGTTGTTTGTCAGATAAAAAAATGTGAGTAGTTTTTTTATATGTACTGCGTTATTGTTGTACGATACAAAAAAAAAATTTATATTGATTGTTGTCGTTATTAATTTTCCCGTCAGTCTCTTAGTTTTTTATTTTTAAGTTTATGTTGATCTGATATTGTCCCGAGGATAAGCTGGATTAACCCCATGACAATAATTATCAACATACATGGAATATATGCTACAATATTACAATTATATGCTACATATAGGCAATTACTGTGCAATGTTTACTAACAAACTGATATCATATGTTAGAAATTAAGTAGTAAATATAAGTTGTGCAATTTTTAAACATAGGATGTTGATTTATGCTTTTTATTTGTTTGTTAGTTTCGCTTCATCGTTATTCTATATATTGCATTGTTGATAAATATACAAGACCTTAGTATTTATCATTGCCGCACATAAATATATATTAAATGGCAATCTTATTATCCCTTTTATATCTCTCAGATATCTTTTATTGCATTTTTAATGTATTTTTATTGCATTTACATTAATTACCTTTGCATAATTATTATTTATTATTATTTCACAACTGATGTTGGAAGTACGCAAGGAAATTCGATGAACTTATTATCCCGAATTGTCCGTTGAGATGAAACCATATGTGGAAAGGTATTTAATACCTTAAATGAGGGTGAAAAGTTTTATCGTGAGTATGGTGTTGCATGCGGCTTTGAACGCGTATGGCAACTTTAGTCAAATACGATGATGATACTATAGTTTGGCGTTATATCGCTTTGTAATAAAGAGGTGTTAAAAACCGCTTTATAATTCTCCAAGCAATTCACATACTATTATTACAAAACGGAGGAGGATGTCGACAAGGTCGGGATGTAGGCGGCGTGTTGCATTCCGCTTAGATCTTGGTTAAAGCTATGTTGTATCAATGTTTATAGAGGCGCACAATCATGAAATGGTATCGATGGTTACAAACATCTAATGAAGTGTAATAGAAAGATTAGTGTCGCATGAGATGATGATTGCAAAATGCCGTAGAGCGAATATAGACCTATGCTCATATCGACTTTTTAAAGAGCTTGTTGGAACTTTCGAGGATGTTGGATGTCTGCGTTGAATTCAAGAATTATGCACGTGATATGAGAGTGTTCTCTAATGGCGTTGATGCGAGATTTTGTTGCGTGTTGAACGCAAACGTGAGTTTTGTATCGATTTAAGTTTGAGTATCAACATGATGAATGGAATCAAGTTAAGAGCCTTTTTGGGCTGACTCTTTGTCTATTGTAAATTACCATATTTTGGTGAAGCGGTCATTTTATGCCACTTATTCGACTAACAAGTACGTTATATTTAATGTTTTTCTTAACTGTCAAATTATATGTCAAATATTATTTTAGAAGGAAATTTTTGTATTATTGTTTCAACTGCTTTTGTGTAACATATTTACGACATTGTGCTAAGATTTTACAACGTTATGCTATGTGTTTTGATGTCAATGTTTGATGTTTTAATGTCTCCGCAGATTACTTTTAACCCGACGGCCTATATATGTAAAAAGATCTTATTACAACTCTAAACTTGATATTGTTTAACAGCTTATGTGCTATATAGGCAATTAATTGCTCATATTGTAGCACATAACTGTTATATTAAATCCCATACTGTTATAGATAATGTTTATGAATTTACAATGGTGTGCTACAATATAACCCATTATGTTCTATATGTTGGCAATTAATGTAGATTATTTACTAACAAACTGACATCATATATTAGATATTATATAGTTAATATCAATTGTGCAACATATTTATAACTTTGTGCTAAGAATTTTAAACGTTATGCTATGTGTTTTGACGCCAAAGTTTGATGTGTTAATGCCAATGTTCTTTTTTTTTGCATTTGATAATGTGCGATGTCTTTTATTAATTATAGTTTTCTTAAAGTATGTGTAATAAGCCTTTGCAAATATATATTTATAATATTATGTTCTACAGTTATTTTAGCAATATATGATACACAACAAATATATAGATTAAGAAATTAACATCTTTTTTGATATAACAGTATAAATGATATTTGCGCTGCTCACATGTAAAGATAATCACGGTAAGTGTGTGACATTTGAGTTGGCTTGTTAACTAGGGAAGACTTTGAATCATATTCATGGTTGCTTACAAAATTTGTGGAGTGTATGAATTTTCTCCGAAAATGTTGATAACTGACGAGGACCCCGCATTGAAGAAATTTTGCTAAGAGTTCTTCCGAACACCGATATAGATTTTGTATGTGGCATATTATGCTAAAAGTTGCCGAGAAAGTCCCATCGACATTGAATGATGATTCGATTTCAAACAAAGATTTAACAACATTGTTTGGTCGAGATCAATGAACCGATCGCATTTGATCAACTATGGAATGATTTTGTCAACGATTATGGATTATCTTCTCATAAATGGTTTGGTAAGATGTTTTCGCTATGCTCATATCGATTCCGCTTATTTTCGCGATTGTGAAACGAGTGGTTTATTTAAAACTACATCTCTTTCGAGAGCGAAACAGCTTTCTTCCGACAAGATCTCAATGGCAACGCAGATTTAGTTGAATTCTATATTCATTTCGAAGTGCTCTAGATGCTCAACGCAATACACATGATCAATTCACTACAAAGATGAAACAGTATACCGATCTCAAGATGCATTTTCCTATCGAACGTCATGCAGCCTCTATATATCGCATAATATATTCTTGAAGGTTCGTCGAGATTGAAGTCATTGTTCATGAGTGTCGATATTATCTATGATTGATCAATCGACTTGACAAGTTATTCGATTGTTGATAACGATGGATGCATATTTGAAGTTGTTCGTATTGTTTCGAGGACTCCATATCATGCTCATGCAAGTATTACACACGCAATGGCTTGTTGTGCGGACATATTTTTTGATGATGTTGAACTTGAATATGAAAGAAATACCGAAAAATATATTTGCAATAGGTGGACAAAATATGCATGTTCTGATGTTGTTAGGGAACGTAACAACAGTCGTTATTCGGATGGTAGTGGGAACAACGAGTTGTTCTTTGAGGCTTGTAAATGTATTGGATTGGTTGAGGGTGATCCCAATGCAAAGCGTAGCTTTTGGTTATATTTAAAGAAGCATCCGCAAGTTTTCTCATGGTGTGCATCACGATGTTACCAAAAAATACAAAGATGCTATGTTTGAGCAAAGATTATGGTTCAACTAAACCATCAATGGTTAGATTACTTCCGCTCTAATAGTGAGTACTAAAGCGGTGCCAACAGAAAAAATCTAATAGGGAGAAGGCTATAGAATCTGCAAGCAAGCCTAAGTGGAAATGTAGGAAATGTAATACTTTAACGAATCATGATTCTAGAATTGCTTCTAAGAACAACAAATCTTAGATTTGTTTAGTTTTGATTACAGATTGAATAATTGATACATTTTATGCTTATAATTATGTTATTCCGCTTTGTTATATTTTGTCTTTTTTCATTATTTGATTAAATTTTAAAATCATGTATAATTGATGCTAACAATCTTTACATAAAATTTATAATTCAGATATGACACACATATTTTAGGATATGCTAGAATATAATATTACACACGTTATTCGAAAATTCAGATATATCATGTGTGCATCGTATTTGGACAATGTATTACACCAATGTATATTTTCAATGTTTATAGGATATGCCACATATATGAACTTATGCTACATCAATGTATTACACCCATTATTATTCAATTAATATATATCATGTTTGACTTGTTTTGGGACAAATGTTATATAATATTAATAAAGTATGCAACATATAAATTTGTTCATTGTTTAAGATTGTGTATCATAGATTATATTATTCATTAAATCATCAATCATGTTGTATATTGATCACCGCTTAATAAACAATGCTGCTCGAACAAGTTAAAACATAAACATAAAATCTGCATAGATAAGGCTAAACATTGAATGAACAGTTTACTACATATATTATAAAACTTAGAACCATATCATATTCCATAAAAACATTCAACATATCAATCGATTGCATTTGTTCAATGTTAGAAATAAACCAAAATCAAAAACAACCATCCAAGTTTGATACCATGGTTTTAATGTAACTATGAAAAAAATCAACCAAATAACATTGTTTCTACTTTCATATCTCGTCCCTCAAGTCACTTCACGGTAAAAATTTCCGACAAGCCATTATTGTATCCTTCACGATATTATGATCCCAACTTATCATTTACGCACGATGTCGGACCCGCATGGTTAACAATTGTTTGTGAGGATTTGTTGTAATTCCACCACCCATTTTCTAGAAACATCGCCCATGAATGTCTCAATATGTCGCAACAAATATACTCCATCGTCCATCGAATTTCTCTTGTCTCCCATCTTATTGTTGGTATTTCAAAGTGACCTCTTTCCACAAGTGTAGCTTTTGAATGTCGTTCTCAGAACTCGATATTCGGATAATATATCACGCTAAAAAAATTCAAAAAAAATCTAATGTTAATAAGTATGAAACATATCATGTTAATTTTTTATGAATAAACATAATGAAATATAATGTATACCATACCAAATTAGTAAGTAAATCGTTATATTTTTCATCCGACATTCACTAAAGATCATTCATACTATCAAACACAAATTTTTTACCACACTTCACATCAATGCATATTGTAAAGTATTTCCTGCTCCTGTATATAGGAAAGAAAAACTACAAATAGAAAATTTAGTATTATATTTCATTGATTTAAATAGAATCCTAAATAGTGATATATTAAACATAACTTACGATGTCAATTTCATTTATTTTGATGTGTGGGCTGCTCTCCAACTCAGCAGTAATATTCTCAAAAAACATATCCCTTCTAACATCGTGAGAAAGATCTCTTGCCACCAGTGCGTCCGTCTATGTATAAAACAAAAAGCATATTATTAGGAGTAAAAATAATCAATCAGCAGAACAATTACTGTGTACCTGGTGCTCTATGCTATGTTTCATATGGTCAATCAATTGCAACTATATGATACAGTTTATTTTTATATGTGCTATTATTTGTACGGATATTTGACTATTTATTTAATGAACCATTAAAAGAGTATTATGTTATAGACAGTTATATATGAAAGATTAAAGTGACGCACGTATACTATGAATACTAATACACATATGCCTGTATATTATTATATACATGCGTATATAATGCATGTATGTAGCACATTATTTTATTACATGTAGCACATAACTATTATATGTAGCACAGTAATATTATAATACTATTAAACACGCACATTAATAACCTATATGTAGCACATAGATAATATTTGTAGCGACAAGAATATGTTCGTGTAAATATGTATATCATGTATGTAGCACATTATTTTACTACATGTAGCACATAACTATTATATGTAGCACAGTAATATTATAATATTATTAAACACTGCACATTAATCACCTATATGTAGCACATAGATAATATATGTAGCACAGTAATATGTTCGTGTAAATATGTATAGCATGTATGTAGCACATTATTTAAATATGTAAAGCACATAACTAAAAGATGTAGCACATTAATATTATAATGGTATTAAACATTGCACATTAATCAACTATATGTAGCACATGTGCAGTATATGTGGCACATGTTATGTCAGTGTCCAGTGATGTATAGGTGTAATATAAATATGTTTTTTGAAGGCATGCACGTGACAAAGATCACTTGCCACCAGTGCGTCCGTATATTTATAAAACAAAAAGCATAGTATTAGGAGTAAAAGTAATTGTTCAGCAGAACAATAACTGAATACCTGGTGCAGTATGCTATGTTTTATATGTGCAATCAATTTGCAACTATATGCTACATTTATTTTTATAAGTGCTACAATTGTAAGGATACTTGACTATTTAGTTAATGAATCATTAAATAGTATTATGTTATAAACAGTTATATATGCAAGAGTAAAGTAGCGGACGTAAGTTATTAAATATTATATAAGAATAATTCATTTACGCTACATTTATTCATAGTTTGATATGTTAGTATATAGACAATCATAGCAACATTCAATACATCTGAGATGTTACATTAACATAAAGATGTTGAATATTAAAAAATTTGAATATTAGAATGTTTAGTAAACTTACACCAACAAAAGTGCTTGCAAAAAATCTTCTTGGTGATCCATCACCACGGAACTTTTCCATATTGTTGAGCATTACACACCATGTGTCTACTACACCAACTCTTATAATGCTTTCTTTGACCAACGTTGCCATATGCTTTCTTGTTAGTTCTATGTCTCCATGAGCAAACAAAGTTTCTTCCCTAATGTTAACAAAATATTAAAATCATTTACAATTAAACAATGCTACAAAGGTTAAAGTGTCGAATTACTCATACTCATTAGGTGCAGAGTTGTTGAACGCATAAATTCCACACTTTAATTCTTTTTTCGTGAGGCTCTTGCATACGCTGATCTTTCTTAGCAAAAATGGAGATTTTAAAGCTAAAGGCTTATTCGAAACACTCGTACTTCTTCGCTTTTTGTTTGCTGCAACCGTCACTGTATGTGAAATCTACAAGCATATTTAAACCCATTAAGACAATATTAAAAAAATATATATATAATACAAATATTACATAAAAGATACAATAATTGCATAATGTACCCCATAATTGCAATATTTGTGGTACAGTATGCAATATAATTGCATAATTGCATAATTACATACTGTATGACATAATATAATTACATATTGTACCACATAACTGCAATATAATATCTTTAATAATGTACCACATAATTACAACAAAATACAACTACAGACTGCAACACATCATTCCAACAAAATATAACTACAGACTGCACCACATCATTGCAACAAAATATAACTACAGACTGCACCACATCATTGCAACAAAATATAACAGAAGACTGCACAACAGCATTGCAACAAAATATAACTAAAGACATTAATATTACTTCCAAATATCATTACTAGACTTCTTGTTTAAGCTTACTACAACCCAAATCGAAACTAGTAAACTACAGAATGCACCATATCATTTCAACAAAATATAATTACAGACATTAGTATTACTTCCAAATATCATTAATAGACTTCTTGTTTAAGCTTAGTACAACCCAATTGAATCTAGTTTTTCTTTTTCCTTTTGTACGAAACAACAACCTTCTTTTTTTCAACTACAGTTGGTCCCGTCGGTTCTCTCAAAGTTGGGTCAATTGTAGTGTCTGCTCCAACTCCTTGTACCTCATTAATCACTCATGTCTGTAAGAAATAATAGTGGCAATGTAATATGTTAAAAATAGTGTGAAGTAATATATATAATACACAACAAAATATTTAGGTCAATAGTAGTTGCATTAAAAACAATAAAACTTGGAGTAATACTATTGTATTTAAAACAAGGACCTTGGAAATATCAATCGTGGGTCAACCAATGATGTGATATTGCCTAGGGTTTGCCGATCAATAACTTCGTGGTCCGAACAAACTATTAATATGGAATAATATATGTCTTTAATACCATCTAATATGTATTAATAACTGATAAAAACAAAGAATATATGATGAACGTACATAGATATTGTGCAACATTGATTTAGTTAATATGCTATACATAAGTAATGCCGATCAACATTACATAACACAATGAAATTATCAGTTTTTTTTTACAGCATGTTAATGTATTTAACAACATGATATTGAAAATAACAACCTGTGGTTCAACGGTCGTCTTGATATTCTCCTGACGATTAGCTATTTCAACCTCATTGGGTTATCTGAAACTGTTAATATATAATAATAAATGTATTAAATATCATCTTATATAAACTAATAACCTGCTTAATAAAGAGTAAATAATTATGAACGTACATACTGTGCAAAATTAAGACATTTTTATGTGCTACATTTAGTCACTTAATGTGCAACAATACATAACGATATGAAGTTATCAGTTAACTATTGAGATAATGTTATTTTATTTAAAAAAAATATTCTGGAACTTATAGAACAGAATGTTTATGTGCTACATATAGCCTCTTAACCCCATCACAATAATTAACAACCTATGATATGATATTGTTGATATGATATTGTCCCGAGGATAAGCTGTATTAACCCCATCACAATAATTAACAACATATATGGAATATATGCTACAATATTATAGTTATATGCTATATGTAGGCAATTACTGTGCAATGTTTACTAACAAACCGATATCATATGTTAGAAAGTAAGTAGAAATATAAGTTGTGCCAGGGCTATTAAAGCACTCAGAATATGCAGTCACGATACTAACCTCTGTTTGTAGACTTGCAACAAGTAACAATATTGTCTACAATACTTGTTGCATCATTACCAACACCTTCGCATCGAATTTCCACACACCTGTCATTTTTAAAATGAGTTATTCAAATAAATATACAATAAATGTTATAAATAGCATTTCATTTTTTAAAAGTAATATTTTACCTCTACTTCATCATGCAATGAAACACCAACATTTTTTTCAAGATCACGTGGTGTGCTCCACAGTTGTGTTAGTCCAAACCTGAAAGATGGCGTATCTTCAAGCTTGCTCATGTACGCATCTCTTTGTGCAAGAGCGTAATCTACATCATCCCACGCTTTTGAACATCTATGATATTCCAAAACATCATCTTCTTCTCAGTATTGTCTTGTGTTCGACGGGGCGCACGTTGAGAAATGTACATAGTCGTACATGATATGGACTTGAAAGTTGTTTCTATTGTCCATCAAAGCGAGCGAAAACAGCTAAGTCTCTTGGTGCCGACTCTATAATCTTCATCATGTCGATTGTAAGTGTGCAAATCTTCTTTGCAATGCTCAAAACCTCAATATTCGACTCACAACATTTCCATCGGCATTACCTAAATCTACAACTTCATTTCCTTCATCGGTTGAACTCAATCGGTGGATTTGGATATCCGTCTCCAAACCCCCTTTAATTTCTAGAGCATCGTTTTCTCAAAGAATTGGTACTCCAATTACCTATTATAGGGTAATGCCTTGCACGTATTGCATTTATACACAACCCTATCAACATAAAAATCATGCGAAAATAAAGTAATAGTTCGGATAAACAAAATTGTATTAATACAAGAATAATAAATCATTAAATAAAATAAGTTTATTACCATCAAGAATAACGGTGGTCCAACAAAATATAAAGATTTCTTTTCCACCCAATGCTTGTGCTCAATCGGACTCACGATTACATACTCACTTCCAATTCCAATTTTTACGACCAATGTTTTCCAAACAATTGAGTATATCTGAATAATATACCCATTGCCGATGCTCTCCATGAATGAGGATCATACAACAATCATAAAATGACGCTTAAACTAATCCCCATCTTCACACCAACAAAGCATCATGTAACCTCGAATGGACACTACTATGCCGATGGGTACCGTGAAAAACGCCATCCATTCATCAAAAGAGGAGTTGTATGTGTCTTTTGAAATCTGACACTATTACGTAGGGTAGCGTATGTTAACCCTCGCCCGAGGATCCATCTTGGGTGTTTAATTCACCATACATTGATTATAATCCTAGCATGCGTCTATATAATTAAAAGCAACACGTTGGGGTTTCTCGTGTTTACCTTTGGATCAGCCGAGGTGGATCGAGCGGGATGAACGGATTGAGCGGTCGAGACTCGTGCTTTGACCTTACGGGCCGTATCCGGATACCCAAACTCCAACGTCGAGTGAGGACGAGCTATGGAGAATACTACAAGAAATCACCCTCAACCCTAGGCTAATTTTGAGATTCACTCTAATGAGGTGACGAAAATTTGCTCTCAATTATTAAGTGTGTCTAGACTTTATCTCATACCTTATATTTATAATGCACTACCTTAATCCTATATGGAATGTTACCATAATCCTTTATGGAATATTACCATAATCCTATATGGAATATTACCATACTCCTAGGATTATTTCCATACTCTTAGGATTATTTCCATACTCAAGATTATTACCATAATCTTATATGGAAAGGATCTATGCATATACCATAAATATAATTATATCCTTGTGGGATAAAGAGAATAAAATCTTTCCTTTGAGAGCAGTAGGGGGCGCCGATTTCTTCCAGTAGCTACGGGCCTGGATGGGCGGCCAGAGGATCAAATCTGAGGAATAAAGATGGGCCTCAAATAAATTAATTATCTTATGTTCGGCCCGAACATAAATTAATTTATAAACATTCGATCATTCCACTAGAGAAAGAATGTTGACTTACCCTTTATTACCGAAGTTGAGTCGGGCTTGCACTTAGACATTACGAATCCCGTATTTAAGATATCGAGCGTCCATTAATCATTTATAGCAATCATTGCTTAAAACGATTAATAACTTCATTTCTTAAGTAGTACCACTCAACCTTATTATTGTACTTGAGCTAACTCAACTGCGGGGTTTAGTACAATAAACCTTTTGAGCTCCTTAAGGGACGTCATCATCCTAGCGGATACGGTGACTCAATCTGATAACTAGCGTGACATCTGACGCCACCACCCAAGATGCGGAGAATCTTGGGTTAGAACATATAACCCTCACTCATAACAAGTCAAAGTGATGGTCAACTCATACTCACCTAATACCTTATCGAGGTTTAGATCATCGTAAGTCACCGAGATCTTGGTTCTTCACGACGGGTCGAAGAAGAACTCATCTCACTGTGATCCTTCAATACGTCGAGACGTACCCGGCATAGACAAGCAACTAAGTCAAGTCACTTCTCTCTATCTGCAGCCTAAACCGACAACTCGTCCTTAAGTCGTCTCGGTGTGAAACTTTTATATCTCATTAAGCTTGACCAATCATACGTACTTCGTGATCTTCTACACTTGTATGATCTAACTTATATATGAGATAAGGGACACGATATATGCAATCAAGTATTCAAAATGGATAGGAGATTGTAATAGTGGTAACGAAACATTGTATACAAGCTCAACCAAACGCTTTCGGTTATACAAATCCAACAATCTCCCACTTATACTAAAGCAAACTTTTAGTATACAATGTGTCTTTCTACTAGCTATTACAAACAACCATCACTTTGCTTCTCCCACTTATACAAAGTTTCCTTTCTAAGTGGGTGCCATCAAGCGCAATCGAGTCCTCTAACGTGTCCATCGTAGACTTTTGCGGCGAGCTCTTCGTGAATGGATACGCTAGATTTTCCGTCGTATCAATCTTTTCAATCAAGCCGTCACCTCGTCTAACGATTTCTCGTATGACATGGTACTTTCTCTCTATGTGTTTAGTCGCCTTATGGGTCCGTGGTTCCTTCGAGTTTGCACATCGCACCGAGTTATCACGATGGCTATGATACTCTTGGGCAAACCGGTACCACATCTAGATCCATGGTGGTTCTTGAACCATGACCTCCTTAGAAGCCTCAGGGCGGCTACATATTGAACTTCCATGGTAGAGTCCGCAATGCATCGCCTTTGCACTCACTTGGATCGGCTCCACCTCCCAAGGTAAACACATAGCCCGAGGTTGACTTTTTCTCATCACGGTCGACTTGGAAATCCAGTGCAGTATAACCCAAAGGCATTAGACTATCTCGCATGGTAAACTAGCCTATAATCTCGAGTCCTTTTCGGTGCTTGGTATATGCTTCTTGCGATCGATGAGCTTGTCCGAGGTTAGGCGATATCTAGCTACTATGCTACCGCATAGCGGATATCGGGCCTCGTGCATAGCATTGCGTACATGAGACTTCCTACGGGCGAGCGTAAGGAACTTGTCTCATTTCCTCTATCTCCTTTGCGATCATAGGTGATCTGCGTTTTGAATAAAGGCGCCATGTACGAAGGTAGCAATCCTTTCTTGGCGGTCGCGTACTAAAGCGGTAATCACGATATCAATGTAAGGCGCTTTGAGATAAGCTCAACATTTTCTTCTTGCGATCTCGGTAAACCTTGATCCCAAGAATGTACGCGCATCTCCTAAGTCTTTCATTTGAAAGCGATCGGATAGCCAACTCTTTACGTCGATAACGACTTCACGTTGTTGCCAACTAGAAGGATGTCATCTACATAAAGTCAAAAATACCACATCACTGTTGACATCTAACCGATACACACAACTCGCTGAGCAACTGGGTAAATCCATGGGACTTTACCACCTCGTCAAAGCGTAAGTTCCATGATCGGGAGGCTCGCTTAAGTCCATAAATGGACTTAAGCTTCCATACTAGATGCTCTTCACCCTTACCACATAACCTTCGAGGTTCTTGCATATAGATGTCTCTACCTTCCTCAAGGTAACCGTTTAAGCGGTTTTAACATCCATTGCCAAACCTCTGGGTTCAAGTGGGCTGCTATGGCTAGAAGAATTACGATGGACTTGAGCATTGCTACGGTGAAAAGGTCTCATCGAAATCGATGCCCTCAATGAGTGTACCCTTTCGCCACAAGCACGGCTTTAAAAGCGAAACCTCTCCATCGGAATCTCTTCCTCTTGTATATCCACTTACTACCTATGGCTTCTTTGCCATCGGTAGAGTGTCTTTTCATATACATCCATAGCCGTTATGGACTCCATTTCTAAGTCCATAGCGGTGTGCCATGATCTTGCATCAATATCTTGTATCGCCTCCTTGTATGTCCATGGGTCGATTATTGCATGTTAAATCTGCTGGGACCAAATCCAAGATTCACCCACGAACATAAATCGCTCGGGTTGACGAACAACCCTCCCACTCTGACGAGGTTCTCTGAGCACAATGGCAGCGGTGGGTGCGAGATACTTGTGGTTCTCTAACTTGCACAACTTGATGTGTAGGTACCACTTGTGCGGTCGGTATCTCGGTGGAACTCGACCCACTTCAATTTCTTGAAGTATCGGTGTCGATCCTCCCACTAGACTCGACATCTCGTACCTTTGGTCTAATCGGTGGTGGAATACGATCATCTTCTAATTCTTGAAGAATGATTTCAACTTTGGACTTATGATTTTCATGTAGTCCTCTTCTAAGAATCGAGCATTAGTGCTAATAATGACCTTCCCGATCCTTGGGACTATAGAATAAACCACCTTCGTTCCTCTAGGATAGCGATAAACGGCCTTGCGTCGGATCTAGCCTCCAACATGTCGCCCTTCTTGTTCAACACATGTGTTTGGGCGCCCCATATCCTTATGTGGCTTAAAGCGGGCTTGCGCCCAAACCACAACTCGAAGGGTCTTTTCGACGACTTGGGCGGTACTAGATTTAGCAAGTATGCGCCGTCTCTAAGGCATATCCCGAGCGAAATAGGCGATGCGGCATAACTCATCATCGATCTAACCATTTCCAAAGAGTCCTATTCTTCGCTCGACACACCATTTCTTTGTGGTGTGCCGGTGAAATCTTGTTGGGATGTAATCCCACATTTCACTAGGTAGTCCATAAACTTCGTTCTTGAGGTATTCGCCACCGCGATCGGACCATGATGACTTGATACTCTTACTGGCCGTCTCCACTTCCGCCTTTAAACTCTTTGAATTTCTCAAAGCATTCGGACTTGCGGTGAAGCGGTATATGTATCCGTACCTTAGTGTCGTCGATGAAAGTGACAAAATACTCGTACCCTCCACGAGCTTGTGTGGACATAGGTCCACACAGTCGAAATGGACTAACTCAACATTTCTTTGGCTCTATAACCCTTCGCTTTGAAGGGTGCAGTCGACATCTTACCTTCTATATCGAGATTCGCGGGATGGGAGCAGAGTAACAGTGAGATCACCCAACAGCTCCATTCTTAGCAGTCTTTGGATCCTATTTAGATTGATGTGACCTAATCTAAGATGCCGGAGAAAGTAGAGTCATCTTCTGAAGAAAACTTTCTCTTTTTAGGGTTTGATGAAGATCTGACATAGTTATAGGTATTATGTTTTGCGAGAAATAGTATAAAGCGAATTATATAAAGTGCCAACACGAGATAACCGTCATTTCTTATGATAGAAACACCACTATCAAAAATAACGAGAATATCCATGAGTAAATAATTTGAAGCGAAACAAGGTTCGCGAAAATCCGGCATACAAAACGTCTTTCAAAACTAAAGCTGTTGTCCCAAAACATAAAAACATCTCCAACTGCAGACTTGACTTTCGCGCGTTGCCCATGGAGATCGTTATCTCGCCATCAAACGACTCCCTTGTCGCGAGGAACCCACGCAGGTGTAACAAACATGATCGATTCCAGATATCTACTACCCGAGAATGGGTAGAACAAGTCGCTAAACATGTTTAGTTACTAAAGCAAACCACGTACCTTGAACCTTGAGCATAGGGCACTTGGCCTGATGCCCGTCTTACCGCATTGAAGCACTTGCCCTTCTCCTTTGGCTTCTTCAAGCCTCCGTTGGCAACCATGTTCTTGCTCCCATTACTCCCACTATTTCCTTGCCTTTACACCTTTGGCACCCTTTTTACATTTCCATTTGCAATGAAAATTTTGGGCCCTTAGATGTGCTAGCAAGAGCATGTCTTCCTTTTCCCATAACTCCTTCATGACAACGAGATCATTAAACAAGCGACTAAGTGTAAACTCGGTCTTGCTCATGATCGCATTCACGCGAGTTCTCAAAAGACTTGGGCGGTGTATTGAGGATGATATCGACCTTGGCCGCCGTCGATACCTCCTCCCAACTGATCAAGACTATCCATGAGATGAGTCGTGTGGGAGACATGTTCATGGACGAACTTCCTTCTTCCATCTTACGCGCCAAGATTTCTCTCATTGTGTGGAAGCGGGTGTCGATCCGATTGCCCAAACTTACTCTCGAGACTTGACCAAATATCGATCAGCGTCGCCATCGATCGATCTTGCGGTAAACCTTTGGACATCGTAGTCATCATATAGCATTTAGCCGTATTGTTTGACTTATTCCAAAGTCTTGCCTCTCGCCGCTCATTAGTCGATCGTCGATGGGGCATCGGGTTTAGAGTAGTGAGAACAAACATGTGTTCTTGATAATAAGAACATATTCCATGTTTCGTTTCCACTCGATAAAATTTGGACGGATAGCAGTTTTGTGCGAGCATATTGATAATCGGCGTAAGAGACATATCGAAGCGATAATGTAAACACATAAGCATCGATCGCAAATAATTCGTAACAATAATATTGTAACCTTTGATAAAACAATATTAATTGAAACCTCGATCGCCCAGGAATCCCACATGCGAGCCGCGCGTGTGGGCGTTTACACATGAACCCTCGACCGGACTAAAATATACCTTTTAGTGGTTTAATTTCAATCCATATCGACTTATCCTTATGACAAATGAAATTAATGATTGGACCTTACTAGACCACATCACTATCACGAAAGGACTTGGCGGGAAGTTGTACTTGAGGTGATGTCTGGCATTGACCACAATTTTAACGGTGAGAAGATGAATTCTTAGAATTGGTATACTCACTCGGACCATACGCTTCCAATTCAAATTCTTTTGTTATCTCATTTATATCTATCACTAGAGAACTTATGAAAATCGCACATACAAGCCCGCAGCGTGTGGGCGTTTACATGAAACTCCCACTTCTCGATAGATTTAAAATGTTTTATTTAGAAATCTCGTCTAACAAACTTATGATAAGCAGTGCAAGCAAGCCGCAGCGTGTGGGCGTTTACTCACGATCGTCTCACTTTGTTTAGAGATCAAAAGTGGAGGTCTTTGACATTTAATTTGAAAAATTAATTTGTCGGGTTGCTTGCTTAGTCTTTTTATTCAAAAGGTTTGTCCATGCGAGATCACGTAATCTAGCATGCTTTTTATAGAACTCGACATGTAAAACATGCTCGCAGTAATTCTAAAATATGCTGATAAGCGATAAACCTAGCATGCTTACTATGCGCGTCGATTACGTAAAACACTTAAGGTTTGTCAACGTAATATAAACATACATAGCATACTCTTGCATAATTTAAACATCCACGACATGCTTATGAGCGATAAAAATAAAATAAAGCGTTCGCCAGCGGCCCAATCGTGAAACACGCATTTAAATCTAATCTATTACATAGATTTACAAAGTCTGAAATTAAACTTGACAGACCTCGCGTGCACGGGCACGGACGGATTCAACAATTTGGGCCTCGCGTGCGGGCACGGGCGGAAAATCTGGAAAAGCGGGTGCGGGCGGTCGGCCCAAAGAGTCTTGGGCAGCGCTGGGCAAAGCCGATCGTAGCGCCGCCTGCCCGCGTGCTCCTCGCGGGCTGCCTCGCTGATCGCTAAAGCGACCGCGACCCATCGGCTGCGCGTCGCGGACTTCCCCGCGAGCGTCTGCCGAGGCGTCGTCGCCCGGCGAAACTTCGCGACCGCGAGTCTGCTCGCCATGGCCGGGTCGCTTCGCCGCAGCGCCCGTCGCCGCTAGCTTCGCTTCATCGCTTGCCAGCGGCCGTACCTCGCGATCGCTCGATCGCTCGCGTGGCGCCAGGGATCTCGTCTTGTGACACGCATACCTGCGCCCGCGCCTCGCGATCGCCTTAGCGACCGCGAGCTCGATCGCGAATACCTCCCGAACCTTGCCGAGAGACTGTTTTCCGTCGTTTCGTTCTTCGTTCTTTCGTCTTCGTTCTTCTTTTCGGATAAGATTTACATAATAAAATCTAATCTAACCACGGATTTTCTCGTGGTGTAAAAACAAAACCAACAAAACAATGAGCGAGCCACGATGAGCGACAAATCCACAATTATTAAAGCACGTAATAATCAGCGTGAATTAATCCAGCGAGCCGAGATTCGATCCGGGCTCGATACCAGTGTAGGGTAGCGTATGTTAACCCTGCCCGAGGATCCATCTTGGGTGTTTAATTCACCATACATTGATTATAATCCTAGCATGCGTCTATATAATTAAAAGCAACACGTTGGGGTTTTCTCGTGTTTACCTTTGGATGCATCGAGGTGGATCGAGCGGGATGAGCGGATTGAGCGGTCGAGACTCGTGCTTTGACCTTACGGGCGTATCCGGATACCCAAACTCCAGCGTCGGTGAGGACGAGCTATGGAGAATACTACAATCACCCTCGACCCAGGCTAATTTTGAGATTCACTCTAATGGGGTGACGAAAATTTGCTCTCAGTATTAAGTGTGTCTAGACTTTATCTCATACCTTATATTTATAATGCACTACCTTAATCCTATATGGAATGTTACCATAATCCTTTATGGAATATTACCATAATCTATATGGAATATTACCATACTCACAGGATTATTTCCATACTCTTAGGATTATTTCCATACTCTCGAGATTATTACCATAATCTTATATGGAAAGGATCTATGCATATACCATAAATATAATTATATCCTTGTGGGATAAAGAGAATAAAATCTTTCCTTTGAGAAGCGTTGAGGCGCGATTTCTTCCGGTAGCTACTGGCTGGATGGGCCGACCAGGATCAAATGCAAGGAATAAAGATGGGCCTCAAATAAATTAATTATCTTATGTTCAGCCCGAACATAAATTAATTTATAAACATTCGATCATTCCACTAGAGAAAGAATGTTGACTTACCCTTTATTACGAAGTTGAGTCGGGCTTGCACTTAGACATTCTGAATCCCGTATTTAAGATATCGAGCGTCCATTAATCATTTATAGCAATCATTGCTTAAAGCGATTAATAACTTCATTTCATAAGTAGTACCACTCGACCTTATTATTGTACTTGAGCTAACTCGACTGCGGGGTTTAGTACAATAAACCTTTTGAGCTCCTTAAGGGGCGTCATCGTCCTAGCGGATCGGTGACTCATCTGAGATAACTAGCGTGACATCAAAACGCCACCACCCAAGATCGGAGAATCTTGGGTTTAGAACATATAACCCTCGCTCATAACAAGTCAAGTGATGGTGCGACCTTTCATACTACCTAATACCTTATCGGGGTTTAGATCATCGTAAGTCACCGAGATCTTGGTTCTTCACGGCGGTCGGAAAGAAGAACTCATCTCACTGTGATCCTTGATACGTCGAGGCGTACCCGGCATAGACAAGCAACTAAGTCGAGTCACTTCTTTATCTATCTTGCGGCTAAACCGACAACTCGTCCTTAAGTCGTCTCGGTTGTGAAACTTTTTATATCTCATTAAACTTGACCAATCATACGGACTTACGTGATCTTCTACACCTGTATGATCTAACATATATGAGATAAGGGGACACGAGATATATGCAATCAAGTATTCAAGCAGATAGGAGATTGTAATAGTGGTAACGAGGAAACATTGTATACAAGCTCATAAAGCTGCTTTGATATACAAATCCACATATTCTATGCCCTGGGAAAGCCGTATACGGTAAACATCTTCACGGGTTACATGAATTCTCTATTTGAGGTTAGAATTAGCTCGAACTATTATGATTGAAGTTTTGTGATCGAGCTAAAACACACTCAAATTCACTCATGATCGTGCGAGGTAATCGTGGCGTGATAAGTTAACTGCAGTGCGTCTCGAGGAAAACTTAAGGGGCCATTGTTAGGTATTGCATGCGAAAGCGATTAAATCTAAACATTCTAACATCAGCGAGGGTTTGAAACATACGAGGAATCAAACACGAGAATAAAGCAACAAACCTAAGCTAAGGGTTGTCGATCCCGAGCTAAACTAATAAAGCGATAAATCTAAACTAGGGGTTGTCATCCACTAGTTGAACTATAAGCGATAAATCAGCGATAGCAATTCTATTATTCATAGGGTTTGTCAATCCTAATCTAAATCTAATTGCACATAAATCATCATCATCAACCAAACAAACTAGAGCGAAATTAAGCGAGAGCATAATGGATTAAAGCAACATGAACACATTCCATCATCCTATGGGTTGAATTGATATGAATCATGAAATAATAATCTTGTAAAATTGATTCCAATAAAGGCGATAAATCGAGAACATAAATCAGCGGTAAATCGAGAACATAAATTCAACGACATAAAAACTATAAATTAAAGTATTGATCGATGAAATAGGGACATAAAACAATACGTGGTTTGATCTCTTGTTGTCGATGAATTCTGGAGAAAAATGGGCGGCGCGCGCTTGAAGTAAAACTTCGAGCGAAGAAAAACTCCTACCACCCTAAACACGTATATATATTAAAATAGGGTGGCCGGTTCATAATGAGCTCACGCTTTCGAAAACGATTCGACTTCAATATGAATCTTTGGATCGCAATGAGCGAGAAAATTGAAGAGCGGGCGCTCATATCGAGCACGGTTGGAGTGGCATGGGCGTGCGGGAGAAGGCGGCTGCGAGCGGCGCGGATCTTCTCGGTGGTAGCGGGTGAGACAAGCGGGCGGCGAACCGGGCGGGCTGCGTGGCGAGGCAAGAAGAAGCCTTGACGACGTCTTTGGGATAAGCGGGGGCGTGGCATTAGGCGGCGGCGGCGTGGCGCGGGAGTCCTGGCGGTCTTTGGGGCATCTTGGTGCGATGGCGAAAGAATGGGCGTGGCAGCGCCAGCGCAAGTTAGTGTGGGCGGCGGCGGACGGCCGGGGCGGACGGCGCCGGGCGGGCGGGCGGTGACGGCGGGCGGGCGCCGGGCGGCGCGGGCAGCCGGCGCCTTGGCCTTGGCGTCTGGTAAAATTCATGAATCTGCGCTCGGTTAGCGCTGGTGAGGTGACCGAGACTTGAGACTTGGGCGTGCGGCGGCGTGGCGGCGTGAGCGGGCGCTCGTGCTGCCTGCGTCGCGCGACCGGCGTTGGCTCCGTTCTCTCGCGTCGAACTCCGATTTGCGATCCGCTTGCGCCTATGAACTCCTGTCGAGATGCTCTTCAATTATATCTGATCCTTGGCGGATCAATTCATCCTATTTTCTGCGTTTTCCTACAAAACACCGAAACGAGCAGTAAGTCAGAATCGATAAATCTTGATCAAACCAGCGGCATAAATAGGACAAACCATAGAAAATGACAAGTAAAACAATACCAAGAATCATCACAAAATCATACCAAACAACTCCCACACTTATCCATTTGCTTGTCCTCGAGCAAAGTCATACTAATAAAGTCGAAGATAACTCATGCAACTTTACCCTTATTCTAATCAATCAAACCTTATTGAATTTCCCCACACTTGGTGTTCTGAATTCAAAGATAATGCGAAATAAATCGAGAGCGGCAATTGACTTCCAATAAATAAAAGGTAATCTACTGCTCGGACCAGACTCTCAGTTAGGGTGAACTAACTAATGTGGTCACCTTTAGCAACAAGTTTCTTTTATAAAGCACAAAGAATGTTTTAGCGGTTTTGGAATAATATTCGAAAGGTGCACTCTCGATGAACTCGAGTCTCGTAACGTGGTTTCCATGTCTATTTCTCAAATTACGAGAAGAGGACGAATCCCATCCTAAATTTCAACAATCTCAACAAAATCTTGAGAGCTTTCATTCTCGCCATTTTCTTCTTCTTTTCACACATTTTTTTATATATATATAAAATGAAACAAGTATATAGGCAACCACAATGTTAACACTACCCAACATTAGCGGGACAAATCACATCAATTTTCCTATTCATTTCTATCGATCATAGTCCAAATCGATTCACATTATACTCAAATCATATATCACCAAAAGTTTGAAATTAAATCAATTTGATCAATACCACGAGTTCGGTTGCACAAATCAAGATCTAACTTACTGCGCATAGACAAAGCTTACGTCGAACAATCAAAATAAGCACGAGGCGCGTCATTAAGCAACAAAACAATACATCACGCATCTGAAACTTAGTAAACATCCCCGCGCCGTCGAATCGAGCATCCCGAGGCTCCGAAAACGTTAAAAGCTCAAAATAACCATGAGGATGATACTTCCCACGATAATCGGCAGATATGCGATGTAGAGTTGGAGCGTCGACCTCATCTCACGCGATCAAAATATGCAAATCCTTCGTTCCCAAATTCAAACAAGACTAACACAAAGATAACAAGCGGATCAGCGAACAACAAAACAAGCAAAAAGAAGAAGAAAACAAAATAAAAACACGGTGGGTAACTCCCACGAAGTACTCGGTTTAACGTCGTGAGCACGGCGTAAACCCGACAACAACGGACTATCCATAGTCCTTCACTGCAAGAATACCATCTCAGCCAAAGCGTCAATAGCAACCTTATAAGAACAGAGGATAGTAAAGAAAGCAAGTAATACATCAATTAAGCTCAAATCAAACATCTTATTTTCCAAAGTAAAATAAATAACTACAACTCTACAAAGACCTGATACTTTGGTAAATTAAGATGTTGACAAATTATAGAAACTACCTCAACCTTTGACCTTTCTTCATCCTCCTCCAAGTGTTTGGGTAGCTCTTTCACCTCAGTGGGTTTGGCATGTCATCAACTTGAGTGCCCACTCTTCCTCGTCGGCCGTCACGGTATCAACTTCCTCGTGGCTCACGATTTTGCTCCTCATCCTCACGTGCCCATTCTTCATCAATTTCCACCTCCTCCGCTGCAGTGACTCTTGGTGTGTCTCTCGCACATCTTCAACAATTGGGTCACTTTCGAAACGGTGACCGCTGGACTGACCGGATTGGTTTGGAAGTTCCTCGCTTGCGTTGTTGTTGATACTCAAACCACTTGTGACAACCATCCCATTTGTGCCTCTAAATGCTCAAGAGTTGCGTCTCATCCTCCAATGGCGAACTCGATGGTGGGTGGTCGCTTTGAGCCTCACGGGGTGAGCTTGGGCTCACTGTGCATCTTGTTGCGGCTACTCGTCCGACTTCTCGATCGTCATTTCTAATTTAAACATGGCGCTGATTTTGGTGTCGTCGTCATCCACATCCCAAGTGGCATTTGAGGTGGAGGTGGTGCTGCGGGTATGATTGCGGTGGAAGTGGGCGGTGTTGTGGATATAGTCTTGAGGTGATTGTTGTGGGTACTCATATTGAGGTGGAGGATGTGGTTGCTCCCATAGGCATTGTAGGATTGATCCTCGTAGTCTTTGCGGAGGCGATTGTTCCCGATAGGGATTGGAGGCTTGATCCTCATAGTGCGGTGGAGGTGGTTGATCCCAATATGGATTGTGGGATTGTTGTTGGGGTAGGGATCGTGGGTTTGATACTCGTGGTTTGGCGGGTATCCTCGAGAAAAATCGAATTGGGCTTCTTGAAGAAAAATTTGCCCAATCTGACGAACTTCTCTCACCCACTGCTGACCACATTCGTCTTCTGGTAACCTGCATTAACAGACAACAACAACAAAACAAGATCACACGCACGGGGAGAAAATAGCGAAGCAGAACAAAAAGAAACGGAAAACAAACAACCTGAACAATACGCTAAAGTTTTCCCGACAGCGCGCCAAAATTGATCGAGCTAAAACACACTCAAATTCACTGCATGATCGTGCGAGGTAATCGTGGCGTGATAAGTTAACACGAGTCGTCTCTCGAGGAAAACTTAACGGGCCATTGTTAGTGTTGCGCCTGCGAGCGATTAAATCTAAACATTCTAACATCAGCGAGGGTTTGAAACATCGAGGAATCAAACACGAGAATAAAGCAACAAACCTAAGCTAGGGGTTGTCAATCCCGAGCTAAACTAATAAGCGATAAATCTAAACTGGGGTTGTCGATCCCTAGTTGAACTATAAGCGATAAATCAGCGATAGCAATTCTATTATTCATAGGGTTTGTCGATCCCTAATCTAAATCTAATTGCACATAAATCATCATCATCAACCAAACAAACTAGAGCAAATTAAGCGAGCATAATGGATTAAGCAACATGAACACATTCCATCATCACTATGGGTTGAATTGATAACAATCATGAAATAATAATCTTGTAAAATTGATTCCAATAAAGGCGATAAATCGAGAACATAAATCAAAACGATAAATCCGAGAACATAAATTCAACAGCATAAAACTATAAATTAAAGTATTCAATCGATGAAATAGGGACATAAAACAATCCGTGGTTTGATCTCTTGTTGTCGATGAATTCACAGGAGAAAAATGGGCGAGAAGCGCGGCTTGAGTAAAACTTCGAGCGAAGAAGCCCCTTCGATACCCTAGCAGCGTATATATATTAAAATAGGGTGGCGCGGTTCATAATGAGCTCACGCTCGAAAACATTCGACTTCAATATGAATCTTTGGATCACAATGAGCGAGAAAATTGAAGGCTGGAGCGGCGCTCATGCTCGGCGCCGGTTGGAGTGGCATGGGCGTGCGGGAGAAGAGGCGGCAAGCCAGGTAGCGGATGCTTCTCGTGGTAGCGGGTGAGACAAGCGGGCGGGCAGGCGGGCGCTGCGCGCAGGCCGGAGAAGCGCGCGACGCTGCTTCGGATAAGCGCCTGGGCGTGGCATTGGGCGAAGCGGCGGCGGCGTGGCGGGAGTCACGGCGGTCTTGGGGCATCGCGGGCGCTGGCGAAAGAATGGCGCTGGCGGCCAGCAGCGCTGGCTATAAGTGGCTGGCCGAGGCCTTGCGCGATCGCCGGGCGGGCGCGGCGAGGCGCGCCAGCGGCGGCCGCAGGCGGCGCGGGCGGGCGAGGCGGGGGCGCGGAAGGTGGCGCCGGCTGGCCTTGTGCGAGTAAAATTCATGAACGCGTGCTCGGTTAGCGCTGCTGCTGGGTGACCGAGACTTGGGGGCGTGCGGCGGCGGCGGCGGGCGGCCAGCGGGCGCTCGTGCTGCCTGCGTCTTGCGACTTGACGTTGGCTCCGTCTCTCGGCGTCCGAACTCCGATTTGCGATCGCTTGCGCTATGAACTCTGTCGAGATGCTCTTCAATTATATATGATCCTTGGCAGATCCAATTCATCCTATTTTCTGCCGTTTTCCTACAAAACACGAAACGAGCGAAGTAAGTCCGAATCGATAAATCTTAATCAAACCAGCGGCATAAATAGGACAAACCATAGAAAATGACAAGTAAAACAATACCAAGAATCATCACAAAATCATACCAAACAACTCCCCACACTTATCCATTTGCTTGTCCTCAAGCAAAGTCATACTAATAAGAGTGAAAGATAACTCATGCAACTTTACCCTTATTCTAATCAATCAAACCTTATTGAATTTCCCCACACTTGGTGTTTACGAATTCAAAGATAATGCGAAATAAATCAAGAACGGCAATTGACTTCCAATAAATAAAAGGTAATCTCTGCTCGCACCCAACTCTCGTTGAGGGTGAACTAACTAATGTGGTCACCTTTAGCAACAAGTTTCTTTTATAAAGCACAAAGAATGTTTTAACGGATTTTGGAATAATATTGAAAGGTGCACTCTCGATGAACTCGAGTCTCGTAGCGTGGTTTCCATGTCTATTTCTCAAATTACGAGAAGAGGACGAGAATCCCATCCTAAATTTCAACAATCTCAACAAAATCTAGAGCTTTCATTCTCCTCATTTTCTTCTTCTTTTCACACATTTTTTTTATATATATATAAAATGAAACAAGTATATAGGCAACCACAATGTTAACACTACCCCTAACATTAGCCGGACAAATCACATCAATTTTCCCCTATTCATTTTCTATCAATCATAGTCTCGTCAATTCACATTATACTCAAATCATATATCACCAAAAGTTTCGGAAATTCAAAATCAATTTGATCAATACCACAGAGTTCAGTTGCACAAATCAAGATCCTAACTTACTCGCATAGACAAAGCTTACGTCCAAACAATCAAAATAAGCACAAGGGCACGTCATTAAGCAACAAAACAATACATCACGCATACAAAACTTAGTAAACATCCCCCACACTTAAATCGAGCACTGTCCCCAGTGCTCAAAACATTAAAAGCTCAAAATAACCATAGAGGATGATACTTCCCTGATAATCGACAGATATGCGATGTAGAGTTGGAGCATCCCACTTCATCTCACCGATCAAAATATGCAAATCCTTCGTTCCCAAATTCAAACAAGACTAACACAAAGATAACAAACGGATCAACGAACAACAAAACAAGCAAAAGAGAAAGAAAAACAAAATAAAAACACCGTGGGTAACTCCCACGAAGTACTCGATTTAACGTCGTGAGCACGACGTAAACCGAACAACAACGGACTATCCATAGTCCTTCACTTATGAGAATACCATCTCACCCAAGCGTCGATAGCAACCTTATAAGAGCGGAGGATAGTAAAGAAAGCAAGTAATACATCGATTAAGCTCAAATCAAACATCTTATTTTCCAAGTAAAATAAATAACTACAACTCCTGACCTGATACTTTGGTAAATTAAGATGTTGACAAATTATAGAAACTACCTCGACCTTTGACCTTTCTTCATCCTCCTCCAGTGTTTGGGTAGCTCTTTCACCTCCAGTGGGTTTTGGCATGTCATCAACTTCAGTGCCCACTCTTCCTCGTCGGTAGTCCCGGTATCAACTTCCTCGTGGCTCGATTTTGCTCCTCATCCTCACGTGCCCATTCTTCATCAATTTCCACCTCCTCAGCTGCAGCTGACTCTTGTGTGTCTCTCCCACCACATCTTCAACAATTGGGTCACTTTCAAAACGGTGACCGCCGGACCGACCGGATTGGTTTGGAAGTTCCTCGCTGCGTTGTTGTTGATACTCAAACCACTTCGCAAAGAACCGGTCCCATTTGTGCCTCTAAATGCTCAAGAGTTGCGTCTCTATCCTCCAATGGCGAACTCGATGGTGGGTGGTGCGCTGAGCCTCACGGGGTGAGCTTGGAGCTCCCTATGCATCTTGTTGCAGACTACTCGTCCAGCTTCTCGGTCATCATTTCTAATTTAAACATGGCGCTTTGATTTTAGTGTCGTCGACATCCACATCCCAAGGCGGCATTTGAGGTGGAGGTGGGCTGCGGTATGATTCGGTGGAAGTGGAGCGGTGTTGTGGATATAGTCTTGAGGTGATTGTTGTGGGTACTCATATTGAGGTGGAGGATGTGGTTGCTCCCGGTGGGCATTGTAGGATTGATCCTCATAGTCTTTGGAGGCGATTGTTCCCGATAGGGATTGGGCTTGATCCTCATAGTGCGGTGGAGGTGGTTGATCCCATATGGATTGTGGGATTGTTGTTCGGGTAGGGATCGTGGGTTTGATACTCATGGTTTGGCGGGTATCCTCGGAAAAATCGAATTGGGCTTCTTCTTCGAAGAAAAATTTGCCCAATCTGACGAACTTTCCTCCCCACCGCTTGACCACGTTCGTCTGCATGGTAACCCCTGCATTAACGACAACAACAACAAAAACAAGATCACACGCACCGGGGAGAAAATAGCGAAGCAGAACAAAAAGAAACACGAAAACAAACAACACAAACAATACGCTAAAGTTTTCCCGAACGGCGCCAAAATTGATCGAGCTAAAACACACTCAAATTCACTCGCATGATAAATGCGAGGTAATCGTGGCGTGATAAGTTAACAGTCGTCTCTCGAGGAAAACTTAACAGGGCCATTGTTAGGTGTTGCGCCTGACGATTAAATCTTAAACATTCTAACATCAACGAGGGTTTGAAACATACGAGGAATCAAACACGAGAATAAAGCGACAAACCTAAGCTGGGGTTGTCGATCCGAGCTAAACTAATAAAGCGATAAATCTAAACTGGGGTTGTCGATCCCTAGTTGAACTATGAAAGCGATAAATCAGCGATAGCAATTCTATTATTCATAGGGTTTGTCAATCCCTAATCTAAATCTAATTGCACATAAATCATCATCATCAACCAAACAAACTAGAATGAAATTAAGCGAGCATAATGGATTAAAGCAACATGAACACATTCCATCATCACTATGGAGTTGAATTGATAACAATCATGAAATAATAATCTTGTAAAATTGATTCCAATAAAGGCGATAAATCCAAGAACATAAATCAGCGATAAATCGAGAACATAAATTCAACAAATAAAAACTATAAATTAAAGTATTCAATCGATGAAATAGGGACATAAAACAATCACGTGGTTTGATCTCTTGTTGTCGATGAATTCACGGAGAAAAATGGGCGAAGCGTGCGCTTGAAGTAAAACTCGAGCGAAGAAGCCCTTCTCACCTAAACAGCGCGTATATATATTAAAATAGGGTGGCGCGGTTCATAATGAGCTCACGCTCGAAAAACATTCGACTTCAATATGAATCTTTGGATCACAATGAGCGCGCGAGGAAAATTGAAGGCGGAAGCGCGCTCATATCGGCGCCGGTTGGAGTGGCGTGGACGTGCGGGAGAAGCGCGCCGGCTGCCGCGCGGATGCTCTCGTAGCGCGGGTGAGACAAGCGGGCGAGCGCTGGCGGGCGCTGCGTGGCGCAGCCGGAGGGGCGCGCGCGTCTTCGGATAAGCGCTGGGCGTGGCATTGGGCGGCGGCGGCGGCGCGTGGCGCGGAATCACGGCGGTCTTTGGGGCATCGCGGTAGCGTGGCGAAAGAATGGCGCCGGCGGCCAGCCCGGCCGAGTTGAGCTGGCCGAGGCATCGCGCGGTCGGTCGGACGGGGGCGGCGGCTGGGCGGGCGGGCGCCGCAGGCGGGCGCGCAGGCCGGGCGGTGGCGCGGAAGGTGGCGCGGCTGGCCTTGGTGAGTAAAATTCATGAACGCGTGCTCGGTTAGCGCTGGCTGGGGTGACCGAGACTTGGGCACGGGCGTGCGGCGCGGCGCGGCGAGCGCGGGCGCTCGTCTGCCTGCGTCGCGACCGACGTTGGCTCCGTTCTCTCGCGTCCGAACTCCGATTTGCGATCCGCTTGCGCCTATGAACTCCTGTCGAGATGCTCTTCAATTATATCTGATCCTTGGCAGATCCAATTCATCCTATTTTCTGCCGTTTTCCTACAAAACACCGAAACGAACGAAGTAAGTCCGAATCGATAAATCTTAATCAAACCAACGGCATAAATAGGACAAACCATAGAAAATGACAAGTAAAACAATACCAAGAATCATCACAAAATCATACCAAACAACTCCCCCACACTTATCCATTTGCTTGTCCTCAAGCAAAGTCTATACTAATAAGAGTGAAGATAACTCATGCAACTTTACCCTTATTCTAATCAATCAAACCTTATTGAATTTCCCCACACTTGGTGTTCTGAATTCAAAGATAATGCGAAATAAATCAAGAGCGGCAATTGACTTCCAATAAATAAAAGGTAATCTCGCTCGGACCCAACTCTCCGTTAGGGTGAACTAACTAATGTGGTCACCTTTAGCAACAAGTTTCTTTTATAAAGCACAAAGAATGTTTTAACGGATTTTGGAATAATATTCGAAAGGTGCACTCTCGATGAACTCGAGTCTCGTAACGTGGTTTCCCATGTCTATTTCTCAAATTACGAGAAAGAGGGACAGAATCCCATCCTAAATTTCAACAATCTCAACAAAATACTAGAGCTTTCATTCTCCTCATTTTCTTCTTCTTTTTCACACATTTTTTTTTATATATATAAAATGAAACAAGTATATAAGCAACCACAATGTTAACACTACCCCAACATTAGCCGGACAAATCACATCAATTTTCCCTATTCATTTTCTATCAATCATAGTCTCGCTAATTCACATTATACTCAAATCATATATCACCAAAAGTTTGAAATTCAAAATCAATTTGATCAATACCACGAGTTCGGTTGCACAAATCAAGATCCTAACACTCGCATAGACAAAGCTTCGTCCAAACAATCAAAATAAGCACAAGGGCACGTCATTAGCAACAAAACAATACATCACGCATACAAAACTTAGTAAACATCCCCACATTTAAATCGAAAGCAATCGTCCCGGTGCTCAAAACGATAAAAGCTCAAAATAACCATAGAGGATGATACTTCCACGATAATCGACGAATGTGCGATGTAGAGTTGGAGCATCCCGACTTCGTCTCGTGATCAAAATATGCAAATCCTTCATTCCCAAATTCAAACAAGACTAACACAAAGATAACAAACGGATCAACGAACAACAAAACAAGCAAAGAGAAAGAAAGAAAAACAAAATAAAACACCGTGGGTAACTCCCACGAAGTACTCGGTTAACGTCGTGAGCACGACGTAAACGAACAACAACGGACTATCCATAGTCCTTCACCGCAAGAATATCATCTCGACCAAAGCGTCGATAGCAACCTTATAGAGCGAGAGGATAGTAAAGAAAGCAAGTAATACATCAATTAAGCTCAAATCAAACATCTTATTTTCAGTAAAATAAATAACTACAACTCCTACAAAGACATACTTTGGTAAATTAAGATGTTGACAAATTATAGAAACTACCTCAACCTTTGACCTTTCTTCATCCTCCTCCAAGTGTTTGGGTAGCTCTTTCACCTCCAGTGGGTTTTGGCATGTCATCAACTTCAGTGCCCACTCTTCCTCGTCACCGTCTGGTATCAACTTCCTCGTGGCTCGATTTTGCTCCTCATCCTCACGTGCCCATTCTTCATCAATTTCCACCTCCTCCGCAGCTGCTCTTGGTGTCTCTCCCACCACATCTTCAACAATTGGGTCACTTTCAAAACGATGACCGCTGGACTGACCGGATTGGTTTGAAGTTCCTCGCTGCGTTGTTGTTGATACTCAAACCACTTCGCAGCAACCATCCCATTTGTGCCTCTAAATGCTCAAGAGTTGCGTCTATCCTCCAATGGCGAACTCGATGGTCGGTGGTCGCTGAGCCTCACAGGTGAGCTTGGAGCTCCCTATGCATCTTGTTGCAGCTACTCGTCCACTTCTCGGTCATCATTTCTAATTTAAACATGTGCGCTGATTTTAGTGTCGTCGGCATCCACGTCCCAGTCGGCATTTGAGGTGGAGGTGGGCTGCTGCGGGTATGATTGCGGTGGAAGCGGAGGCGGTGTTGTGGATATAGTCTTGAGGTGATTGTTGTGGGTACTCATATTGAGGTGGAGGATGTGGTTGCTCCCGATGGGCATTGTAGGATTGATCCTCATAGTCTTTGGAGGCGATTGTTCCCGATGAGGGATTGGAGGCTTGATCCTCATAGTGCGGTGGAGGTGGTTGATCCCATATGGATTGTAGGATTGTTGTTCGGGGTAGGGATCGTGGGTTTGATACTCATGGTTTGGCGGGTATCCTCGGAAAAATCGAATTGGGCTTCTTCTTGAAAGAAAAATTTGCCCAATCGGCGAACTTTCCTCCCCACCGCTGACCACATTAAATCTGCATCACGGTAACCCCGCATTATGAGACACCAACAACAAAAACAAGATCACACGCACTGGGGAGAAAATAGCGAAGCAGAACAAAAAGAAACACGGAAAACAAACAACACAAACAATACGCTTAAAGTTTTCCCGAACGGCGCCAAAATTGATCGAGCTAAAACACACTCAAATTCACTCGCAATCGCGAGGTAATCGTGGCGTGATAAGTTAACAGTCGTCTCTCAAGGAAAACTTAAGGGGCCATTGTTAGTGTTGCGCCTGTAAAAGCGATTAAATCTAAACATTCTAACATCAACGAGGGGTTGAAACATACGAGGAATCAAACACGAGAATAAAACAAAAAACCTAAGCTAAGGGTTGTCGATCCCGAGCTAAACTAATAAGCGATAAATCTAAACTAGGGTTGTCAATCCCTAGTTGAACTATAAGCGATAAATCAGCGATAGCAATTCTATTATTCATAGGGTGTGTCGATCCCTAATCTAAATCTAATTGCACATAAATCATCATCCTCAACCAAACAAACTAGAATGAAATTAAGCGAGCATAATGGATTAAAGCAACATGAACACATTCCATTTGTCACTATGGAGTTGAATTCAATAACAATCATGAAATAATAATCTTGTAAAATTGATTTCAATAAAGGCGATAAATCGAGAACATAAATCAGCGATAAATCGAGAACATAAATTCAACGACATAAAACTATAAATTAAAGTATTCAATCGATGAAATAGGGACATAAAACAATCGTGGTTTGATCTCTTGTTGTCGATGAATTCACGGGAGAAAAATGGGCGAGAAGCGCGGCTTGAAGAGTAAAACTTCGAGCGAAGAAGCCCGCTTCTCGACCTAAACGCGTATATATATTAAAATAGGAGTGGCGCGGTTCATATTGAGCTCACGCTTTCGAGAAAACATTCGACTTCAATATGAGCGGATCACAATGAACGTGCGAGAAAATTGAAGGCTGGAGCGGCGCTCATATCGGCGCGGTTGGAGTGGCGTGGACGTGCGGGAGAAGGCGCGGCGGCGGCCACGGATCTTCTCGTGGCGCGGGTGAGACAAACGCGGAGGCGGGTCTTGGCGGGCGCTGCGTAGCCTTGCGAGGAGGAGTGCACGACGCGTCTTTGCGGGATGGCTGGGCGTGGCATTGGGCAAAGGCGACGCGTGGCGGGCGCGGTCGCGCCGGGCGCTGGGACATCTGGTAGCGTGCGAAATGGGCGCTGGGCCAAGCCAGGGCTAAGTTGAAGTATGGCCGAGTGCGCGCGCTGCGATCCTTGACGGGCGAGGCGCAGGCGCTGGCGAGGCGGGCGCCGCAGCAGGAGGCGGCGCTAAGCGGTGGGCGGAAGGTGGCGGAAGGTGGCCTTGGCCTGCGAGTAAAATTCATGAGCGTGCTCGGTTAGTGTCTGGCTGGGTGACCGAGACTTGGGCGGGGCGTGCGGCGGCGGCGGCGGCGTCGCGGACGTCTTGGCGCGAGCGCTGGCGCTCGTCTGCCTGCGTCGCGACTTGACGTTGGCTCCGCTTCTCGCGTCCGAACTCCGATTTGCGATCCGCTTGCGCCTATGAACTCCTGTCGAGATGCTCTTCAATTATATCTTATCCTTGGCAGATCCAATTCATCCTATTTTCTGCTGTTTTCCTACAAAACACCGAAATGAGCAGTAAGTCGAATCGATAAATCTTAATCAAACCAACGGCATAAATAGGACAAACCATAGAAAATGACACGTAAAACAATACCAAGAATCATCACAAAATCATACCAAACATTACGCACCAACCAATAAGCAAGTCTCGCGACGTTCTTTAATGTTAACATCTCTAACATGCCCAAATCTAAATCATCTATAAATCTCTCTCGACGATCATTTAATTTTGTTAGAGTGTTAAAAAACGTATTCAAATTACACCTAGACACCAGTTTAGGAAATAAACTATCACTTTCGATATCTCGTACATCTTCACCCTGCTTATCAGTTCACACATCCATGGCCACTTCATCGGGTATCTCATTGGTATCATTCATTTTTTTTTCCGTTGTTCCTTTTCAACCTCTAAATTTAGTCCTCGTTTCTGTCTAATTATATCTGCAACCTTTCTCTTACCTCGATCTATGGAAATGATAGTATTACAAGATTAGAATAATATAATATGTATAATCCATACAAGATCAGAATAATAATTCATATACATAGACGTTTCTATAGAATCTGTTAATGTGCTACATATAATAGTTATGTGCTACATATAATTAAATAATGTGCTATATACATGCATTAGATATGTAGTATTCAATATTGCATATGATTTAACCATTAATACTACACATGAACACATTATACCTACATAACATGTGCTACATATACTGGTTATGTGCTACATATAAGTAATTAATGTGATTTCAATATTATTGTGCTATATATAATAGTTATGTGCTACATATATGTAATCAATGTGCTACATATATTTAAATAATGTACAATATTAATGTGCAATGTTTAATACAATTATAATATTAATGTGCTACATCTCCTAGTTTTTGTGCTACTATTCCTTAAGTGATATGCTACATACATGCAGTAAATATGAAATATTTACTATTAATAATGCTACATATAGATGGAAAATTTGCTATATACATGGATTATATGTGCAACGTTCTAGATACTTTCAAATTTCAACATTAGAATTTCATATCAACATATTACTTTGTTCTATACTGTACGCATCAATCATAGTACTTAAAGACATAGCACAAATAATGTGCTAAAAATATATTGCACGTTTAATTTTTGCAATATATATAATGAATTGTGCAACAAATACAGAGAACACAAATGATGACATACATTTATTTAGTGCACGTCATTTACCTTGTTCAACCATGTTACAAATAAGAACAACTAAAATGTGAATAAACATCTTATGACAAAACAGGTCAACTAGTTGAAAAAAGAACCCTGTATTATTATATCAAATGAAACCATTAGTGTTGGGACCACAAACAATAATCACATGTTTCATAATGCATATACAATGATAATTTTTTGTTGTTATACTTTTTATACTACATAGTTTTTACCAAAAAAATAAATCAAACCCTTTACACAATTAATATTAAAATGAAAAAATGATGACGACCTACATTTTATGCAATAAGATGTGCATCGTATGCAATACTTATAATGAATTGTGCAACATATCGAGACCACAAACGATGACATACATATTATATAAAATGTACAATTTATCGTTAAATATAATGCGATGTGCAACAAATCTGAGAGAACACAATGATATTATACAGTTTTGGAGTGCCCATCATTAACCTTGGTCAACTAAGAACAACAATGAACAACTAAGCGTAAATAAACATTTTATGACAAACAATCAAAAGTTGAAAAAAGAACGTGTATGATTATATCGATGAAACCATTGGTGTCGGGACCACAAACAACAATCACACGTTTCATAATGCATAGATAGTGATAATTTTTTGTTGCTATACCTTTGTACTACATAGTTTTTACCAAAAAAGGAAATCAAACCTTTACACAAAAACCATTGAAACGAGTTTGAAAAAGACAGAGGTTAAACCCTAGATTCGTACGATTCTAGAAAACGACATCATGGAAACCAATTATAAAACAATAGCAACAAAATACATTCAAAACCATTCAATCGATTTTTAATTTATGCAAGAACAACTTACCTTCTCCCCTTTGTGGTTCTTTCCCCTTCCTCTTGCTTCGTTCTTCGTTCACCATTGTTAAGTCATAGAGAGTTCGATTTTTAATCGACTGTTGAATTGTGTGAGAGATTTAGTTGGATTTGTTCTTCGTTCACCAAGAACAACAGACAATAATGATAGTGAAACTGAGTTTAAGCTTTTGATAAAACCTATCTTCAATCGCCAATAATACACGAGGAAGGGGAAACGAAACGATTAGAAATAAATGTGCGGTAAAATTTCAGTTGTGCATCAAATGTATCACACGAAATTAATCCCCTATTTTACAGGAATTGGAAAAGATTTCAATATCTTCCAATGGATTCTGTATCATAATTTTTTTCTGTTTTCTCACTTTTACCCTTGGACGGGTTTCTGACATTCACTAAAATTTTCGGTTTTCTTTAATTCCATATTTATACAAATCTCATCCATTTGATATATTCTGATAAATGGTGAGATTTATTCTATTCTCACTCTTAATACTATTCTCATTATAACCATCTCATATATATATATATATATATATATATATATATATATATATATATAGGAGATGGATCGGGTAGGAATAGATAATTTGGTAGGAAATAGGAATGAATCTGAACCTTTGATTTGCTATATCGATGGTTGAGATTTAATTTTAAATGTCTTCTGATTTTGTGTTTTGTGTCTACTGCGGATTATTGTGCAACACTATAACCCTTATGTGCTTCTGTTGCAATGAAGATGTGCTAAACTAATATATTTAGATATGTGCTACTGAATGGATGAAATATGTGCTAAACTTTCATGTGCAATACATTAATTACGATTGTCTTCACAATATGAAAGATATCTACTATTCGTCTTTCGTGCGTTAAGGAGCTTTCTCACCATAACCAACCCCTATATATATATATATATATAGGATGGTTCACGATGAAATGTAAATATTGGTGAGAAATAAGAATGCGACGTTTAGCGTATAAAGTTGTTGCACTAGCGTATAAATTTGTTACACCAAATTACGTGCAACAACTTTATATTAAGTCTACATTTTATATGTTAAATTTGATGCAACAAATTTATACATTTAGTCAACAATTTTATATGTTAAATCTTTGCGTTCTTATCTCTCACCGTGATATTTGCGTTCCACGTGAATCATTCCTATATATATATATATATATGGACTACTTTTCCCATATATTTCTTAACACTTTGAAAGTTTATTATTCCTAAACACTCTCAATGGTTGTGAAAACTCATGCGTCAGTAAGCAGTTTTGTATTCGCTATATTTCTCATAATTTGAGATAACAAAGTAACCGATTGTATGAGCCCATTGCCAATGTGAAAGTCTAATTTTTCATAGGCTTAATACCGTCTCTCTCTCTCTCACACACACACACATAATACGGGCAACAAATCACTGAAGTAGAGCGGAAAATATTTCGTATAAAATTTAAAATCTCTCTCTCCCTCTCTCTCACACACACAGAGAAACAGCGAACCACACTACATCAAGAGAACTCACTCGCCTATCGGAATCCCCAATCTTTAACCCTAGATTTCCTGCAATGGTCGTACCTTGCTAAATAGAACTAATGGAAGGGTTAGAGTTTATCTGCAGAAGATGAATGCCGATTGGGATAGCACTGAATCTTTCACCGGGAGATTTCTGCAGACAGTGCGGCCTCTCCGCGACCTCGAGTCGAATTGGACTGTCGATTTGGCGAAGAATTTGGAGGAATACTTGCTCAACATTTGCTCGGGACAGATCTCTGGCGAAGAAGATGCCAAATTATCCGTGAATTTCGCTGAAGGTAGACAAAAGAAAAAAAAATTAACGAGGTTTTCTTGTTTACTGGGCATATTGGTGAAATATTTTTCGTTGGGTGGAAATTTTGCAGCTGCTTTGCTGCTTCAGGGATCAGTGCAGGTGTATAGGAGGAAAGTGGAGTATTTGTATTCACTGGTTCTCCATGCGTTGGATTTCCTTTCAAAGAAAAGGTTAGATTTTTGTATTGTTTTCCTTATATTAGGACATGGTTTGAGTTTTTTGTATATGCACCTCTTATTTGTTCAATTTGAAGTTCAAGGAGAGCTGTGAAGGAATTTTAGCATCTAGTGCAATGCTTTACTTGGGAAGATTAAAGATAACTTTGTTGAACTTTGGGAAACTTTTGAACTTTTCTAGCACAATTGTTGTCGTAACTTGTAGTACAGGCATGACCTTTTCGGTCCTGAATAAGTAGTGGCATGAGTTTTGCCATTTGGTTCAAGTGCTGTAGAAGCACAAATACTTTTTGGTTCCTAGTTAGTATCTTTTTCTTCACCCTAGGGGGCGAACGTGGAAGAGCAGATGGTAGTAGGTGATTCATGTTTGTTGACTTGCTTCAGAAAAACTTTCAGGCTGTGTGTCATGATGAACATTGAGATTTCTTGATAGAGTTTTGGTAGCCATGACTTTCAATGGGAGGTTATCTTTGGTAGGCATGTTTTGTAAGAATGGTTATTTCAGCATATATGAATTCTGCTGGGTGCAGGATTTGATTGCTAAAAGCCTAAAACATTTTGAGGGAGAGTAACAAATAACTTACATGTTTGAAAATTTTAGGTTAATATGTTTGTTTTAACAGTCAAGAAGAAGGTCCATCTACTCGGCCAGATTCAACTGGTGCACATAGTGCCAAAGAAGAAGGAGACGATCCTTTTTGGGGTTTAGATGATATACCTGGTAGGTTGTGTATGTTTTTATGCCTTGCAATCACGAAAGTATATGTAACACACTAGCTGAATACATGTGGCTAATTCGTATTGCAGTTGATGTAAAGAACTTGCTGGATAATGCAATCTGTAGAGATGTACCACCTAGTCATTTTGTGTGTCCCCCTGCCAACATAGTCGTGCTTGAAGGTGAATGCTTGGATGCTGGCGGCAATGCCGGGGAATTAGAGTCGTATCTGGTAGAGTAATGTTACTTTTGGTATTGTTGGACACTTGGACTAATTCTTCACACCCAAATCCAAAAATAATGGATAATTTTTTTGTTACAGTTAGCCACATGTGATCTTTACCGTGATTTCATTCTGCTGGACTCTTGTGATGCCAATGCTGTTGACAATTTTCTTGATTCTAAAGATGGTAAAGGGGCAAGTAATGTGTATAGGATGAAGAGGGTGTTTGGCTGAGCTTATAAGCTCTTTAAAAGAGCTTATAAGTTGTTTAGGAAACTTATAAGCTGTTGCAAAGTGTTTGGCAAAATAAGCTCCTAAACAACTTATAAGCTGTGAAAATAAGCTCTAACAGCTTATAAACTACCCTAAAAATAAGTTCGTCAACCCTAACTTATTTTTTCATAAACTTATAAGCAACCATGAATTTACCAAAATAACCTTATTATAGTTCGTTATTTGTTACACATACACTATCAACTTCACATCTCGTCAATTTTATCTTTCTAACTATGATTTTCTCTCCCTAACTCATGATTCTTTCTCTAACTTATAAGATCAATTATCCAAACACTTTAACAACTTATAAGCACTTGAGACATTACCTCTTATAAGCTCTTGAAACATCTTATAAGCTCTTGGAGCTTATAAACTCTATAAAATAAGCTTAGCCAAACATCCCCGAAGTCTGTAACTTCTAAGGGATGCAAGAGTTTTCAGTCGCCATCAAGACAATTTGGGGGGACTACACAAAAGCTATCTGCTAAAAAGAAAAATGATGCAAATGTGTTCTAGTCACCTGGTGTTGATCAAAGATTTCAATCTAAAGACTGCAATATTGGGCGTGCCCCTCCTGCTTGTGGTTCTGCAGACCATGATGATGGATTTGGAATGGGAGATGTGTATTCCGAACCTGAACACTTCAATGACTCTGATGATGATGATGATCCATTGAAACCTCTGAATCCTCATGAACCAGGAAACTTGAAAGTCAAACCTGACAAAAAAGGTTATTCCGGATTTTCCACTTTAATCTGATGTGCATGTACACTAATATGGAAGATGCATTTCTGATGTCATTCTTCATTATGCAGTGAAAGCTAAAACAAGGCTAAACGTTGGTTCAAGGAAGCATCAATCATTAACTGTGGAATTCCCTCTTGCAAAACTTGGCAGTCTCGTTTGCCCCGAACTGAATAAAGTTTGGGAAGCAAAACTACATGCATCTGAAAAACTTGGAAGATCAGAATCTCTTCCCCTTTATGAGAAGGTTGCTGCTTTGATGATTATTGTTTGCAAGTTAACTTTCTTTAGTTTCATTAACCAACTGTTCTCTGCAGCTGCGTCAATCACTAGTTGTCGGGGAGAAAAGAACGACTGGTACCTCCTGTAACCCTGAAAATAATACTGAGGATAAGGGATATGAAGACAACGGATAAGAGAGTGGAGATCCAGATATTGGGCCATCGTATTTTGACATATGGGATAAAACATTCAATCATGAAGATGTACCGCCTTACCAAGAAAAGGTTTGGTTGATTTTTATGTTGGTTTTGCTCAATGCACTCGGAAAAAAAATCTTGTAGGGTGCCTTTTAAGCCTCTCGTACTTATGCAGGAAAATACGGATGCTCATGCAAACCTTGAAGACCTTTGCCGCTCTCACTTGGTGAGGACTTTTTTTCCAGCCTCCCTCCATTGAAATGATACTTATTGCTATTTTGGGGAACTTTTGCTGTTGGCTATAATAATTTGATGTTGTTTTCTGGAGGAATACTTGTGGTCTATTATCATGTCCAAATCATTAGAGCCACGTAGAATTCCTTGTGATGATGTTTCACCATTGTCAACCTGTCATTGTAGGATTCCCTTCTTGAAACCCTTGCTGAAAATGAGAAGCAGACAGAATTGGCTACTCGAGTTTCTTCATGGAAGCAAAGAATTGAGCAGAATTTAGAAGAGCAAGTAAACAAGCTTACTAAAAATTATGTGTGCGCGTATGTGTTGTGTATCAGAGAACAGTAGCCATTTTACGCCATTTATGCCATCTTCAGGATGCTCGACCACCATTCGACATTCACGAATATGGTGAGAGAGTTCTTGATAAGCTATCCTTGGAAGGAGATGCCAGAAACGCTTCGTCATTTGGTGATTTAGTCAAAGGTCCAAAGAAGCATGATGTTGCTAGAACCTTTTCAGCTCTTCTGCAGCTGGTAAAAACAAACAGACCTATATTCATAGTCAGGAGATAAAATCTGACTGTAGCCTCCGTTTCTCAGGTGAACAATGGAGATGTTGATCTGGTGAGAAGCAGCCAAGCTAACACCTCGAATTGCCACACAGACGAAAATCCATTCCATCTCCGACTGCTCAAGAATGAGAGGAAAAAGGGAATATTTCTTCAGTCATCAAAAAAGAGAGCTAAATCTCCGCTAGTAAAAGTACATGCCAAGGTCAAGAACAAGGGGAAGATAAAATGTGTCGTGCAAGATTCATCACCTCAGGGGTATGCCTCAAGCTGCAGATTCTCTACAACCATAGGAAAATCTAGTGGAGCTCGATGCACCCCTGAAGGCAAGAGGAGACGGAAATCACCTGTAGTTGCACCATAGGACATGAACTTTGTCGGATGATGACTCTACCAAGTAGACAGATGCAACTGTGTATCCTCTACCAGAAATCCGGTCAGACGACGTGTTATATACTTTCAGGAAGTGGAGGTAGAAGAGAGATGAAGATATTGCATCGTTAATTTAGGATATGTTGACTTAACCAAGTTATAGGCAATGTAGTATGCAACATTTGTCTTTGTATTATTGTAAACGGAGATTAGCACATTGTATTATTTCACGCCTAGTGTAGGTGCTTCATTTGCATTGTGATGAAGCAAAACATGAAGTTCTTAAAAATTATTCGAGAATGAGAATTGCTTATTTATATTTATATTTTACCCTCAAAAATGCTTATTTTTAGGTTTCTTTTCAGAAGCAAATGCTGTCAGATTCACAGTTTGAAGTAAGAAGCATTTGGAGTGTTTCTTAACAACAATCAACAGGCAATAGCAATTATGATGATCAACAAGCTTCATATAATAGACTGTAAATTTCACGTCTCAATCTCTACATAGTCTGTAGGCCTCAAAAGGAGCAATTCTCATTTCATGGTGGGATACGTTCCAAGGCTTTTAGAACTTGGAGAAGAAGACGAGCAAATGCAACCCATGGCGTCTTTAACTGCTACAGGAATGAATGTATTGAATCACTCTACTGCGTCTTTCAACATCAAAATGTACGTCCAGCAAGCCAGTTATTCCAGCTTCAATTTTTTGGCCTATCTTAACAGGGCCAACACCTTTAGGAGTCCCTACATAAGGAAAATATATTACCGCAGACCAAATGATATTACAGGTAACACAATGCTTTGCTATATGGCAACTCTTTGAGAGAGAGAGAGAGAGTAAATTTCACATGAAATATGGACATTTAAGTAAACAAACAGCAACTGCTGTTTCATGTTGTGAAACATCCCTGTCAAAATGACATCGCCTTCAAGAAGAGTAAAAGAGGTGATGTGGCTAATCAAGAATGGGATCTTAAATATCATATCACTAGTTGATCCTTTTGCCGAATTTCTCCATCAACCTACAAACAGAGGTTTTATTGACGGAAGCAATAGAAATGGAGCAGGTTACGCCTTAAGAGTAAGGAGTTAATGTACTTAAGAAAAAGTAGTACCTTTAACCAGAGTTCTACATTGTGAGGGTCTGGCAACATGGATTTAGGCAACTGTGCAACTATAGTTGAAAAACTTGGGTGTAAAGCATTTTACAACAAATAAGTTCTTATAAATACGACTCCATAAATCAAAATTTATTACAGAAATTACTGTACATGATCATAAAGCCAATTCAGCGAATGTTTATTCATTTTACCATTTAATGATTCATAATCAGATCTTGGTAAAAGAGACATAGGGCTAAAGAGAAAGTCAAAAATGATCTTTCGTGTATAATCCTGCATAATCTCGAAGAGGCCGAGGGCTGTTCCGTTAACTCGTACCGATGAGAATTTGACTCCACGAGAAATTGAACAAAAAGCCGCGGAATTGGCCTATTTCTTACGCTTCCATTTTTTCGATTTTGTTCGGATCCGCCTTTTCTTCCAAAAAAGGAAGGAAAAGGATCTTCTAACAACGCATCTCCACAGACCAAGAACTTCGAGAATTCTTCTGTTTACTTTGACCGAATTCAAACAAAATTTTTTTTAACCAAAAAACACAAGATACTCGATTTATATTAGTATTTGCCTCAAGGAGGAATCCTAGAATTCCGTCCGTTTCCAGCCGCATCTTCCAGTACGGCTACCTTGTTACGACTTCACTCCAGTCACTTACCTTGCCTTCGGCCCAGTCAATTCTGTTCCACTTAATCCATCTTTCATAGCCGCATATCTTTCCGGTTAAGGAATGTGGTGTCTTCCGCAATGGAATCTGATAAGTGAGATTTCGAGTAAATTGTCATATATTTAATTCCGCCCATAATATGTTTGTAGGCGAGATAATTATCTTTTCACCACAGCCGTATCTCTTTTCGGAAGACGGTTGGTACACCAGAGGTGCGTCCTTCCCGGTCCTCTCGTACTAGGGAAAGGTCCTCTCAATGCTCTAACGCCCCCACCGGATAAAGCAGTTGATTCAATAGCATGGGCTGCAATAAAAGCCGTGTCATTGTGTTAATATAATTGGTAGAAAAAAACCCACAACCCCTTGGGGTTATCCTGGCGAACCAGAAAAGTTTGGATAGAGCCGGATCCACAGGCGGTGGAAACTACCAAGCTGGAGTATGGTAGGAGCTCCATGGAACAATATGTTACTGCTGAAACACGGAAGAATTGAAATCTTAGATCAAATACCAGATTTCATTTAGCCCCTTCATGCTTACTATAACCAGTTATTTCGGTTTTCTACTAGACCCCAAGGGGGGTATTAAATGAATGGAATTGGGATCTGAATGTGGAGCTGAGCATGTCTGGAAGCACAAGAGAACGTGCTTTTGCTGATATTATTACTAGTATTCGATATTTCGTGCTAAAGAGCGTGGAGGTTCGAGTCCTCTTCAAGGTATAATATTGAGAATGCTCATTGAATAAGCAATTCAATAAGAGAAAGAAATCTTTATTGGTTCTACCTCTTATTCTTTATTGGACAAGCATACCATTCTCACAGACATACATATATAGGAAAACGAACAACGTCTAGACCATGGAACACTCAATATATGGGTTTAAGATGTTGAATTGTGCCACAAACAGAAATCCCAATTCTCCGAGGAGAAAAATCTCACATGAGATCATCTCTTACATATTGTATTTCATCTGTTTCTCCCACATCACCATCAAATTTCGTACGTACAAGTTAAATTGACATCACAAATATACGTGTGCGCATTCATCATTTTAGAACAGCAGGTAAAAATACGCTTTGCAATAGAGGAATTCTACTTTCCGATTAGCAATAAGCTCAATTTGGAGCACAATAATACCTCCAACGTAGTCCATGGCCGTGGACTCGGGCACATCGCGAGCGTGTAAGAGAGTATTTGGCTAAGCTTATTTTAGAGAGCTTATAAATTTTAAAAACTTATAAGATGTTCAAAGAATTAATATCTCAAAATCTTATAAGTTATTAAAGTGTTTGAATAATTGATCTTATAAACTATAGAAAGAATAAAATTGACGAGATATGAAGTTAGTAGTGCATATGTAGGAAATAACGAACTATAATAAGATTATTTTGGTGAATTCATAGTTACTTATAAGCTTATAAAAAAATAAGTTGGGGTTACGTAACTTATTTTTAGGAGAGCTTATAAGTTATTGTACCTTATTTTCACAACGTATAAATTGTATATGAATTTTATTTTATCAAACACTCTATAACAGCTTATAAGTTCCTAAAGCACTTATAAACTCAGTCAATCATCCTCTAAATATTCTTTAAAAATATTTTACACGCATGAGTCATGACTACTTGGCCAATGTAATAAATAAAGAAATAAGTACCTAAAGTTTCATAATTAACTTATGTTCTAAACTCGACCAAATCTCAATAAAAACTACTTTCCACCCAATAAAATATTAAAAATAAGAATAAAAAAAGGGAAAAGTGAACCCTGGATTATGTACGCCGCTCCTTCTCTTCAAAAATTTCTCCTTTTTCTTCTTCTTTTTCCCTCAAACACACACAGAGATTCTCCCACGCACAATCTGTAGAATCCGGCAACCCTGTTTCGTGAACCCACAATAGCGCATATACATACATAATATACATATACACATATACACACACGTATATACGCAGGGGGACTGCTGAGGCTGGGCATTGTCGAGTAATTTTTTGTTGGAATTAGGAATGGCGACGAGGTTGGCTCTAAAATTCGCAAGAAATTGCTCTTTGAATCGGAACTTTAGGCCCAGCAATGTTCCGAGGCATTATTTCTGCAGCGAAGCGTCAGCTGGTTCTGCTCCGCCTCCAACTCGCCACAAAGTTCCCCACTTTCCGAAAAAGGTAATTGGTTTTGTTTATTTTTTGCTGTTTTGTGTGTATTTTTCCCTTTAGCTTGTAAATATGTATTCTTTTTTATGATACTGAGCTGCTTAGATAGAAAAAGGGAGTTGAGATAATTTGTTTTTCACCTCTTGTTATCTTGATGTTATTTGAAAGTTGTTTTTAATGGGCTAATGCAATCTTCTTGAAGGAAATTGGAAAGAAAAGGAAATAAAATTAAAGGAGCTAGATCTCGTATTTGTCAGCTTTTACTATCTTGATCTTATTTAAAGTTACTTTGTTAAGAATTTTTGAAAGGGCTTATGTGAAAGCAAGTCTATGAGCTTGCTTTTCAGTTTTGTTTCCAAGAATGGAAAATACAAAATTTGATTGTTCAGTCAAAATTGATATGGTGATTACTGGTGCAAGTCGCGGCAGAATGTGCACTTGGTCGAGTACCATTTCCCCTTCCGTATGAAGTTTATTGGAGCTTGATATATTTGATATTGCAATTTTAAACTGTTTTAGTATGTTTTAGTTGCACTTCTCTATGTCTTTCGAAATTCTTAGTGTGCAATGGAACTGCAGGGTAGGTTATTTACAGCAGCTGGTATAGGTCTACTAATAGGTGGAGGTGCATATGCAAGTACTGTAGATGAATCAACTTTCTGGTAAATGAACGATCATTTTTCTTCTTTTAAAGGCTCTACTGTGATGGAAGTCAGGTTTGCATTCTTCAGATTTTGCAAAGATTGGATAAGGTTTCTGATTGTCCACTGAGATATGTTAATCTCATAAGTTGTGTTTGTATACTTAGGTCGATGCTCATAAGAATGCACTTGTTTTCTGCATAGAACTACCACCGTCTAAGTATATGTTAAATGGTGTTTAACAACAAAATGTTGTGGTTGATAGTATTGATCTTGTTGGATGAGGCTACAACCTATATTAAACACTAGACTTGAGATGACTTTACTAATTTCACTAGGAGAACAAGGTTGTGGTTGGAATAGGGATTATTGAGCGACTTTGAGATATGTATCTTCAGACAGATGTTCTGTTTTGAATGGAACAGTTTAAAGAAGTCCTAGTTTTATGAAACCTTTTCTATATTTTTTATTTGAGGGGAGTATCTACTTTGACACATTTTGAACATGCAGTGGCTGGCTTTTCTCTGCAACAAAGCTAGTCAATCCTTTCTTTGCATTCCTGGATCCAGAGGCTGCTCACCGGCTGGCAGTTACTGCTGCAGCACGAGGGTGGGTCCCAGTAGAGAAGAGGCCAGATCCAACAGTGCTGGAAATTGAAGTATGGGGAAGGAGGTTCTCCAATCCAGTTGGTCTTGCTGCTGGTTTTGACAAAAACGCTGAGGCTGTTGAGGGCTTACTTGGGTTAGGATTTGGTTTTGTGGAGGTTGGATCAGTCACTCCAGTTCCGCAGGAGGGTAATCCAAAGCCCCGTATATTTAGATTATCGAGTGAAGGGTAAGATTGTTTGTTCTAACTGACATCCATGGGGTTTTGTAACCTTTACTTTACATGTACATGTGAAATGGAATCCTCCTATTCAGCTATTTGAGTATTTGTTGCAGTGCTATCATCAACAGATGTGGCTTCAATAGCGAAGGAATTGTTGCCGTTGCAAAGCGGCTGGGTGCCCAACATGGTAAAAGGAAGTTGGAAACATCCAGCAATACGTCTCTGTCAGGAGACGATGTTGTACAAGGAGGGAAAGCCGGGCCTGGGATTCTTGGAGTTAACCTTGGAAAGAATAAGACTAGTGAAGATGCAGCATCTGATTACGTACAAGGAGTTCATACATTATCTCAGTATGCTGATTACTTGGTATATGATTTATTTTGTTCCTCTCTGTGGTACTTGTATAATATTGGTGTCACATTTTTTGAGCACATAATATTTCCATTTTAGAAATACTCACCTTGACGTTATGTAAGCTTAAAAAATGGAACCTGTGTAAACATAATCTTTAAAACTTTAGCGTAATTTTTTTTCTCTCTTCTTGGATATACCGTGCAGTGGCTGTGATTATATAGAATTTAAGGGTAAATGGTATTAGCCAATCAATATAAGGGCAGACCTCAGTTGTGACCCTCTGTTAAGAGAAGGGTGAGGTTGCTAAAAGGGGCTTGTCTATATTCTGGTGGAAAATCTTTGTTTGCTTTTTCTCTCTGTTCCGGTTATTTATGCGATATCTCACCTTCAAAATATCTGATCCTTCAGTATTGTTGTTGAATAACTACTTTCTGATAATATAATACAGAGTTGTCATCATGTAGGTTATCAATATTTCATCCCCTAATACTCCCGGACTGCGACAGCTTCAGGGGAGAAAACAGTTGAAAGACCTTGTCAAGAAGGTAATAGTCTCTAAGTTAATCTGATTGACTGATCTAGACCCGAGCCATACACAAGGATCAAGCTCATATATAGTCTTAATATCTAAATTGGGCCAGGTTCAAGCAGCTCGTGATGAAATGCAATGGGCTGAGGATGGGCCACCTCCATTGCTTGTGAAAATTGCACCCGACTTGTCTAAACAGGATCTTGAAGATATTGCAGCGGTATGCACATATGTATCTTCTCACCAGTGTTTTTCGTTCAACAGGCTTTTGAAGATTTGATCTTTTGTGTATAGGTTGCTCTTGCTCTTCGACTAGATGGGTTGGTACGTTTTTCCTCATCTCTATAGTCTCTCTAATCCATTTCTGCATCTCATTCTATAGCATGCTTCAGATCATTCTTATAGAAATCTTCTTGGCTTAAAACATGCTCTCAAAATCCATGATCATCCTTCTGTTTCTTAATTTTGTGTGTTAAGATCATATCAAATACAACCATTCAAAGGCCGGAAGCCATTAGAGGTAGTCCTGCTGCTGAAGAAACTGGCGGCTTGAGTGGGAAGCCTCTCTTCAGTTTATCGACTGACATACTCAAGGACATGTATATTCTTACAAAGGTATTGAGCTTCGAAATGCTTTCTATCTGCTTGTTGTCTTATTGAAGAGATCATTTTCTTATGTGCTATTAGATATCGTTCCTATTAACTTTGTACACTTGGATTGATGCAACATGTCTATCTTATTATAGGGAAAGATTCCTTTGATTGGCTGTGGAGGTATTAGCAGGTATAAGAAATCTAACCTTTGTTAGCTTTTTTTTTTTTTTGGTATCATTGTCGTACATGAACTTACCCGATAAACTATACAGTGGAGAGGACGCGTACAAGAAAATACGAGCTGGAGCAACTCTTGTTCAGCTGTATACTGCATTTGCATACGGTGGGCCTGCCCTCATACCTAAGATAAAGGTACGAACATCGCCCCTTTTTTATTTTCTTGAACATATAATGTTAATGGCATATCAAAGCAGAATGAGCCAACCTAACCTTTATTTCGTATATTCTATAGAGATAAACTTGCTGAATAGTATCCTTTAGAGGAAAGCTAATGGAGATGAATCTTTATGCTAATTTCGTTGCATCTACGTTGTTTTGATGGTATTTTTAGGCTGAACTTGCTGAATGCTTAGAGGAGGATGGTTTCAAGTCTATATATGAGGCTGTTGGAGCTGACTGCAGATAGCACCAATGCTAGAAATCTGCTTATTTTTTAGCTACAATGTGTAGCCTCCCCTTATGCAAAATTTTGCCGATTGAAATTGTGTTTTCGCGATTTTACATTCTTAGGAGGAATTTTTTTTCATGTGCAATTTTTTACCACTTTTTTGACATTACGAATGGCGAATATACACCGAGTGCAGTGACCACTAATTTATTGGTAGGTTTGTTAAATGTCTACCAATAACATGATTTGATTCTATATGAACTATTAGCATACTTATTTCAAATATGAATATGAATAAAAAAACTACATGGAAAAGTAAATCTTTGTTTTGTGATAATTAAGTGTCAAGATATACTGCCACGACATGACAGAAAATGCCAAGTCACCAAGACAGACCCGTTAGATATGTTTGTCATCCGGATTTGTCACTCCACATCTAAATTGTCAGAACTGCTCTGGCAAAACTAAAAACGATGACATATATGTTAGAGTTGCAAAATGTAAGGATTTTTGTATCCGGATAAGAGCTGAGTTTTATATGTACATATGATCTGAATTATATGCCTCATATCTCGGAATATCTGTGTGTATTTTATTCCTATTTGATAATGATTTATCTTATCTTATACAACGGTCAGGTACGCAATCATAAGTTATCAATAAGCATTAAACAATACACCTCGTTGATTTGAGCATCAAAATGTCTACACGGAGACCCCCTCCGACTCTGTTTTGCATTTGACCGATGATTACTCATTACTCTGGCACCTAAAGGAATACTCTGCTACACATTCACGATTATCGCCTAGTTAGCATTACAAGGTAAATGTCTTTATCTTTATTTATTAGATTTACAAGTTGAATCTATTACTTTGGATGTGGTTGGGAGAAATACTAATAGGGTGTTTGATCGAGCTTATAAGCTCAAAACAATTTTCCTCAAAACATCTTATAAATTGTTCAAGAGCTCATAAGCTCTTATACTAAACAACTTATAAATTGTGAAAATAAGATCCAACAACTTATAAGTTATCAAAAAAAATAATTTTTTCACCCTCAAATTATTTTTTCATAAACTTATGAGCAACAATAAAATTACCAAAATAACCTCACTATGATTAGTTATTTTTAGCATATATTTTATCAACTTCACATTTTGTCAATTTTCTCTCTCAAATTATTATTTTTTCCTCTTTAACTCACAATTCTCTTTATAGCTTATAAGTTCAATTATCCAAACACTTTGATAACTTATAAGTTCTTCAAACATCTTATAAATTATTAAAACTTATAAACTCTCTAAAATAAGCTTAACCAAACACCCTCTAAATAGTTTCGATTGGTTTGAATGCTACAAGGAGGGAGAATTGAATTATTAAAGATATTTCGTTTCAAGATATATTCGTTTAGAAAGTGCATTCACATATGCTTTTATTAAGACAGAGTTGTGGATCAGGCAATGACTTTAAATTTTAATCGACCGAACAATGTAAAGGATGTATCCAATATAAAATTAACGTGGTATTAATTCCTTCCCATCTTGGAGCCACTTTATCAGCCACTAAAATATCTTGTTTATGTAAATCTGTAATAACTACAATATGAAATGAGAGAAAATTACCCATCTTGAAATGTGTGCACGTGGATTTAAAAGAGCACTTCCAAGCATCATCATCAGTCACACGGACTCACACCATCATAAATCAATTCTGAAAATGCATCCAAAATGATAAATAATTTTAATAAAGAAGGGAAAAGATAGAGAAGTCTTTGTAAATGTCCAATCATTCGTCGACACATGTCACCATATCATAAAATGGGCCAATTGTAAATGGTTGGATGGTATGGATGGTTCACAAACACCGCTTCGCCCTAATATACCAAGAAAATAACACTCTCGAGTCTTAACTAATATCTTAATTCTGAATAAATTTACATAATTGTCCAAATTCGTATAGCAGCAAATAAGAGATTTAACTTTTTATATCCTTAGGTACTACACTAATGACAAGGACAAAATATATAAAGTTCGACAATATTTTACTATAAATTTCCGAAATTAGATATTTGTTAGAGAATATATTTATGTCTAAATAAAACATTTTTTCGAGAATAAAGAGAATAGTTGGCACGTGAAAGTAATACTAATTTAATTAGAGCTAGTTGTTAGAGGGTTCAGAAAAGTTGGAAAATAAAAGTAATGGGGTAATACTAAGAGGCTGCTAGTTATTAGGAGTACGAATATTATATTTCCCAAGTTTTAACGTACGGAAAAGACTACATATAAATGATTAATATTTCATCAGTTTATCAAGTGTATCACAATTAACTTATTCGATGTTTATAAAAAATGTGTCATTTTATTTTCGGAACATTCAATCATTATAGTTTAACCTCACAACTATGCTTTATTATCAAAAAAATCATTCATGATCCACACCCAATTCTTATAATTCAACCCCAACTACTTATTTCTTACATGATGATAATTTTTTTCACTCAAATAATTTATTAATATTTTATTAAAATTTATATCATCCACCAAGTGATATACTCTTATGGATGGAAGGAATAGAACACAATTAGTTGGTTGAAATATATATTTTTCACTTATGTTAGAGAACAAATGCTTTAATTGATACGTGAACAACAAATATGTCAAGTTTTATGATTTATTTTGTTCAATCTCGTGTAGTTTAATACTTCATCGTCTCGATATTATTGACAATTTTTTTTAACGTAGATAAATATGGTTGTATTTTATGTGTAAAATAGTGTGTGACATGAAATTGAGGTATTTTTTCGTGTAAAATTATTTCTTTTTTTAAACGGACCAATAATAACTATACAACCTAAAAAAACAAGTAAATAATAATGGGAAGAGAGTAGGATATAATGAATAAAATATAGCATTGTGTTTTTAGTTAAAAAAGTAACATTACAATACATACTTGAAAAAATTGTATAGGCCTCTAATCCGCAGAATCCGGAGCAATTAACATTACCAGACATGTGATTTCATAATACAGTTTCTTCTTAAACAAAAAAAAAATCGCAGCCACATGTAAGAACTCACAATCTACTATATTTCCAAGAAGAGAATTTACAATCCCTATAATCTTGTAATATTGTATCAGGAGCCGTATAAATTCACACACTATAGACACTGTGATTGATACGTATACATACACAATATATACATATATCAAGCTTATCTGTATCTTGATTCACAATCCAAAACCGCAAATCAGCATCACTGTTCACACTTCACACTCCCGGGTAAGACACCTCCATCTCGATCGCCTGTTTCTTGGCACAATAAATACCCTTGAAAATTACGACTTCACAAAGATCCCATTTTCTCTAGCAAAAAAAGAATTCAGAGAATTGAAGAAACATTCAACATTAGAAGAAAATGAGCAGCCCGAGTGGAAGAACGACTCTTGATGTGGGAGCTGATGGCATTACCATTATCAACCTGCCCGTCAATTCTCTTTCATTTGATGGTATGGTTGCTCTGAAAAGATGTCGATCATCAAGAATTTAGATCTCCTTTTATTCATGATTTTCGTTTTTCTTTGATTTTTTTCTCTCTCTTATGAACAGTGCTACTAATTAGCTGGTTTTTGGTTTTTGATGTGTATGAATGAGGGTTTAGATTTTTGTAAATTTCACTTCGATCAGTCGATCACTAATTGTGGGGGTTTGTTTACTGTGGCAAATTTTTGCTTTTACTGAAAATTCGGATAATTTATCAACATATATTTTAATGACTAGGTAGGGAGGGTGTCAGATATCATAGTGATTTCAGTGTAGATATGTTGGCTGAAATTCTAGGAGATATTAATGCTTTTGCTTGTTCTTAGTCTGGTTGTATGGTTCGCGTTAGGGGTGAGCAAAAATCGAATCGAATCGAAAAATCGAATCGAATCGAATCGAAAAATCGAATCGAACCGAATCGAAATTAACGGTTTGGTTCGGTTTGTACAGTAATTCGGTTCGATTTCAAAATTTTAAAACCGAAATTAATTCGGTTCGGTTTCGGTTTGGAGAAAAAAAATTTGTTTTCAAACCGAACCATCCGAATTTTATTTTATATATTATATATATATATATATATGTTATTTATATTATTAATATTTAAATTGGTTAATATTATATACACATATATAATTATATTTAATTTTATATATATATATATATATATATATATATAAATATTATAATATTTATATTAATTATAATTTAAATTCGGTTAAAATCGAACCGAACCGAATATTTCGGTTTCGGTTCGATTTGGATATATAAAACGGTTCGGTTCGGTTTGGATTTTAAAAAAATTCGATTTTTCGGGTTCGGTTCGGTTTTGAACCGAATTGCCCGAATGTTCACCCCTAGTTCGCTTAGTCAAGTGCGTTTTCTTTGTAGGCTGTGTTCTCTTTGATGGAAAAATGGTGTAAAACAAATATTTCTTTCTCTTTTACATCATATCTATATCTATCTATATATCTACATAATAACGATATCGGATTTCCGTTAATAGTAATTCTTATTTTCAGTTTTTCTGTCTTTCATTTTGGACGTTAATTCAATTAATTATTATTTGTTTATTTATATTGTAGTAATATATATAAGGGCGCGCAACTTAAATGCCCAATTATGAATAAAAGTGTACCATCAATATCCATTTCAAAATTTTCTACCACATATCCCATTTCATTTATTTATTGTAGTTTTTCGCAAAAGGTGCAAAGGGCGTTGGTTGATGTGAGGATGGTCTTTTCATTCATTAGAATCATGTGCACATTCAAACAAAATAGTGCGGTCTTTTGACTTGAAAATTTGGTTGGCATTTGGTTGGCATTTAATAGTTTTCACGGTTTCTTTGATAAAACAAAATTTGTGCGTAAAAATTTCACTTTCATACGTAAAAATTTCAAAATTTTTAGAAGTTTGGCTTAGCCCCATTCCGTTCCGTGAAGTGAAGAACCCATTTCAAAATTTTTAGAAGTTTGGCTTAGCTTTGAAAACCCATTCCGTTCCCGTGAGTGAAGAACCCATTCCGTTCGGTGGTGAAGCGGCGTGAAGTGTTACCACACGAATCATTTGGAGGTAATTCTCTAATTTCCTTACAAAAACAACGAATTGTTTCAATATATACATATTAATCGTTGTTTCGGCCTTCTCTCCGGTCGAATAATTATGTATTAACTCAATTTTCTAATAATTAGGGTTTTGCTTATTCGAATCGAAGAAAGTGAGAATATTTGGTTGCTTATTCGAATCGGCGAGAATATTTGGTATGTTTTATGTTTTGGGCATATTATTTGCTATAAATATAGTTATGCGATTTTTGCGATTTTGTTTTGATATGTTAAGATGATTTTTGATTTTTGTAAGATTATAATAATGTTTAGGAAATATAGGAAATATTTTGTTGGTTATTCGTTGTTTCGATCGAATTCACCTAGTTTCCGATCGGTGAAGGCTTCTCCGGTCGTGGGAGAGAAGCCTTCACCGATCGGAAAGTAGGTGAATCGATCGAAACAACTAATTGTTTTCAATATATTTGTTGTCTCCGATCGGAAAGTAGGTGAAATAAAAATTGAATTAATTTGTTGTACCAATTGAACTTTCCGATCGGTGAAGGCTTCTCCGGTCGGCCAGGAGAAGCCTTCACCGATCGGAAAGTTCAATTGGTCGATCGAGACAACAAATTAATTGAAGAATTGAATTAATTTGTTGTCTCCGATCGACCATTTGAACTTTCCGATCGGTGAAGGCTTCCGGTGGCCTTCACCGATCGGAAAGTTCAATTGGTACAACAAATAATTCAATTTTTATTTCACCTACTTTCCGATCGGAGACAACAAATTAATTAGTTATTAATATTTAGTTATTAATTGAATTATTTAATTTTCTAATTATTAGTTATTAATTGAAATTATTAATTGAATTTTGTATAATTGAAGTTATTAATTATTAGTTATTAATTGAAGTTATTAATTGAAATTATTAATTGAATTTTGTATAATTAGTTGTTAATTATTAGTTATTAATTGAAATAATTATTAGTTATTAATTGAAATTATTAATTGAATTTTGTAATGATGCAGGTATTATTTTCGAAGGCAATATGTCGCATTTACCGGTATGTTTTCGTGTGAACCCTTAGTATGTTTACCTTAAATATATTTTGTAATTGAGATTGGATAAATGTTGGTAGATGTGATTGAATAATATGATTGTGATTGTATATGATTGCATATGAGTAGTTGAATTATGTTATTGAGATTGGATAAATGTTGGAAAATGTTATTGAATAATATGATTGTATATAATTGAATATGAATACGTTGAATTATGTTATTGAGTATGTTAATATTGTTTATGGCTTGTATGTTTTCGAGATATCATTTTGGAATATGATTGAATAAATAAGCGTTTATGGTATATGATTGAATAATATTTCATTTATGGTTTAGAATGGTTAAATTGTATTATTAAGTTATGGCGATTTTGATAGGTGATTTGTAGTTCTAATTATTTTTATATTTGTATGATAGGATGTTTATTGATGTGAATTATATACAAATGAAATAATTATTGTAGTAGTTTGTTGGTTTGTTGTCGTTGTGTAATATGTGACATTGATATAATTGTAGGTCGATCCTGTTTTCTTGAGGCCTACCACGATAAATGTGGTGGCGGATGTAAAGACTTATTATAGGATGATTATTTTAAATATATTAAGAATGTCTTGCTAGATAAGGCGTGAAGAGTTGGTAGATATGTTTAGGGGGTTGCTTTGGTCATCGATTGATTGGACTCCGGGCTAAGTCTAGTTTTTCTTTGCACCATTTAGTCTCCCGTCGGATAGAGCCTACGCGTCCGGAGATGTATTTTTCATCAATGGAAGATATATATGTTTTCGATTAAAGATTATGCTCTAGTCACCGCCCGCAATTTGGGTCATCATCATTTGATCCCACACTGAGACTACGACTTGAGCGGCGTTGAGGTCTATAGTCTTTTTGCGGGGCACACAGTTACATTCGTAATCTAGTAGATAGATTTTGTAGTAATGGTTTTAGTGATGATGTAGATCTTACGTCACTATTTACGTGTGGCCCACGTTATTACCCTCTATGGGTTCGTATTTGGATACGATACGGGAAGATAATAGCTGATTGGGTTTGGGCATTGGTTGACGATCCGGGGCGTTTTGCCGATTTCCGTAGGGCCTACGGTTACGGATCTTGAGATATTATACGACGCGATGTCGACCTAATACTCAATACCACTTTTACGGACGATCTGGGCACTATATGCTTGGTCACTCGAGATCATACCGAGCTTGGGAAGTATAGTTGGGACGTACATCAATCCCACGTGTCAAGAGTGTTGAGGTGGAAGTTGAGTAGGATTTCACCGGCGACTTCTGATCACTTTTGAGCAAGAGGTATTGAATTTTATTATAATTTTAAATCATGTATGAGGTATTGTATTTATTAGAATATTAAATAACATCTTTCAATTTATTGTAGGTCGGTTATCATCTCACATCCATCGAGCCGGACTCATTCGAGGTTAGCACCGTTCTTGGGTGTCATCTCACGCCCTCTCCACTCGGTGTGACTTTTGTTATCTGTCAAATCCTTTGAGGAGGGCGACAGTTCCGCTAAATCGTGGTGTGTCTCATCCACCTCCGGTGGATGAGCCTCGGCGTAAACGTCGAGTTCGGAGGGCTCCACGGTTTGTTGAGGATCACGATCTTCGGGGTCTCCATCGAGCGAGCCTCGAGCGCCGCGCCGATACCCGGCCGGAGGACATCGTCGGTTGGGTTCGTTGAGGTTCCGATTGTTGATGAGCTGCGGCCATCCGTTGAGAGACGGGATACGGGAAGGCAGACCGGGGCGGCGGCTTCATCGGCGGTGGTGGTCGGCACCTGGCGTCTTAGTTCGCCGATCGTCGTTGGATTCGAGAATCTGTCAGGAATCTGTCCAGGGAGGAGGAGCGAGCGATCGACACATGGAAGGTCTATCGAAGACAAATTTATTCCAAGATAAAGAAGTGGTTTGAAAACCTCTTAGAGAAGAGTCGATGTGGTTGCACACATAGGGATGATCTGACTCCACATGCACCTCATGTCCCACTTCATCCGGCGGCGGCGGCGGCGAGAGGTGAAGATCGAGAGACCACATCACGCCCGTCCGGATGTCCCTCGAGGCGGTGGACATATTGAGCCGGTGAGGCGACCTTGCATCGACCAGTGATACCCTCCCGCTTCTCTCTGCGGATCCATGGTACCGGTCCGGAACTACATCTCATCATTCCATGATGGGATGGACCTATTTAGTGATCGGCGCCTCGGGACGTCGTGAAGCGGACTTTCGAGCCGTCTGCGGCAGCTGGAGGAACAGTAACTATTAAGTCTCATATTTGGCGGTTTATAATATTTCATTATATTTGTTATGTTTTCATTTCTCTAAATTAAATGTTTGTAGTTCGGGATCCGGAGGGTGAGCAGGCACGGAGACCTTCGGTGTAATGAGGTCACCATCGTGAATAGCCCGATGCCACGTCCATTATCCGATGATACATTGATAAATTACCGTTTCTTGAACACAAATAAAGCGATGGTGGTTGTTGAGTCTTGATCGACAAGTCCAGTTGCATTTTTCGTGAATATCGAAATGCCGGAGGCGTTTTGATGTTCGGTGCGTTTTATACAATATGCTTCGTTTTTAAGTACATCTACTTATATTGATATGTATCCCTAAAATAATTTTGCGGTCGTCGATCTATTCATGGTGTATTTGAGGTGAGACTCGATGCCGGATCGGCGTATTGGATGGGGTGGATTATCAAAACACAATCATCCTTGATCTTGGTTTTTTCGTAAGTCTTTAATCAATCAATATATAGTATATATGTGTAGTATCTCTAATTACTTAATTTTCGATGTTGAATAGATGTTTACGCAAAATCAATGGTCCGAGGTACACGCAATGCTTTAGTCCCCACATTCAAGACCGCGTGAGGCACCATTGATCATGACCCCGAGCATTGCTTCTACATGGCAGCCACCATCGCATTGGATAGCGATTGTCCTCGGCATGACGGGTTATACATCATGGTTACGTGCCACGCGGTAACCTTATTTATCTGATAAATATTAATTTATCTAAATGGTTACGTGTCCTTGTTTATTTTATCTAAATATTAATTTTATAGATCATTATCCCTTGCGTCATCGAGCGGCGTTTCGCGATAATGCAGCGTGGATATGCACTCACAGTCATTCGTCTTTGTTTGACTCGCGTATTTGGAGGATGGACCGGGATCAGTGGATGCGAGGATGATGGACTTCGTGTGCTGACTAGATTATTGCGGCCGTTTCTTCTCTTCACTAGATGGTTCGAGGCTAACTCCCACCGATACCACCATGGAATAATGATGCGGTTATTACACGAGTGCCTCTTGGGTATTTGACGGGAAGGCGATTTCGATGATGGTCCATTTGCGTGCATGTTGTGGAGCGTCTTATTTACGGTTCACCGAGCATCGAATGGGGTATGTCTAATGTTGTAGCATATAGACATAAAGTAGGTGGAAATATATATGAGATATGTGATCCATATAAGGCTAGGGAGGAAGAGGAAGAGGAAGAGGAAGAGGTAGAAATTAGCATGTACTAGTATATTGGTATGTATTTGTATATTGGTATGTATTGGTATATTGGATGCAAATGGATGTTCATATTATTTATCGAATATTTGATTTTTATACGTGTTAGTGATATTTTTGTTTGTATTAGAGGTGTGACCTCTATGTATATGTTATGGAGGTGTGACCTCTTTGTATATTGCTTGTTGTTGGCTATTGCTTGTTGTTGGCTATTTCTTTGAGTCGCAGTTGGCTTATCCATATTTTAGAGGTTATCTTTTGTTTTTACATGTATATTAACCGAATGTTGTATATTACATGTATAGTTTGTAAGTTTAATAGTTTTGTCGAATTTGCAATTAACCGAATAGGGGATTGAATTGGATTCAATTAACCGAATTTGCATTAACGAATTTGTTGGATTAGGGGATTGCGGGCGTGTCGATCGTGCATGGTACGCGATCGTGCACGGCGTGCACGATCGCGCTGCGCGGTGCACGCGTGCGCACGATCGTGCCGTCGTGCTGCCGACCGTGTCTTGTGCGCGATCGTGCGCGCACTGCGATCGTGCGGCACCGCGATCGTGCGCGGCACGTCGTGCGCGCCGTGTCGTGCACGATCGTCGCACGGCACACCGATCGTGCGGTGAGCGGTGCGTGCACGGCGTGCGCGATCGTGCGCGGCGTGTGCCGTGCGCGCCGTGTACCCTCGTGCGCGGGGTACCGCGCCGTGCGCGATCGTGCGCGACCGTGTACCGTGCGCGATCGTGCACTCCGTGTACCCGTGCACTCCGTGTACCCTCGTGCGCTCGTGTACCCTCGTGAATCCAACATAATCCAACATAATCCAACAAAACCAACATAATCCAACTAAAACCAACAACAATCCAATGAATCCCTAATTCAACAAAACCAACATAATCCAACAAAACCAACAACAATCCAACCGAATCCAACTAAAACCAACAACAATCCAATGAATCCCTAATTGACAAAACCAACATAATCCAACAAAACCAACAACAATCCAATCGAATCCAACTAAAACCAACAACAATCCAATGAATCCCTAATTCAACAAAACCAACATAATCCACAAAACCAACAACAATCCAATGAATCCAACTAAAACCAACAACAATCCAATGAATCCCCTAATTCACAAAAACCAACATAATCCAACAAAACCAACAACAATCCAATGAATCCCCTAATTCAACAAAACCAACAATATTCAACAAAATCCAACATAATCCAACAAAACTAACAATATTCAACCAAATCCAACATAATTCAACAAAATCCAAAACAACGAAATCTAACAATTTTCCGTCATTGTTAGCATGTTTTTCTAGTGTCAATTCAATTGAATTCAATTTGATTAAGTTAAAATAATAATAATGTTAATAATATCTTTACATGAATGTTTTCTTTCATTACAATGTCACTCGTCTACGGATAAGTAAGGACACTTCCGACGCGTATGAGATTCATTACCACACAAGCTACATGTCCGTAGTGCACGACTTCTACTACTCGATCCCACTTACATTGGATGACGATATCGACCCACTTTCGGCGCCCGACTGACGGACTCTATTAGGAGGCATAAGCGTAATTCCGGCAACATCCGGAGGAGCAGTCAAGTAGGCTGTGGTGAGCAGGATTGATCCGATCTGGTATGCTTGGCTAGCTTTGCGAATGGTAGTACTCACACATAGTTAGATATATGGTGACCTTTATGACTAAAAATTTATATAATCAATTATATGTAAGTGAAATCAATTTGATCAAAAAATTAACATAATTAAACTTAAATTGTACCATATAGTCAGCATGACATGAGAACACGGTATCATATCCATGTCCCACTCCAAACACGCACACGATTGCGTATTGAGATTGACTCGAATGTTTTGCTTCCGTGCTTGACTTTGAAAGTGGAGTCGATGAGGCACTACATCGTATCTGCGTGATAGTTCCATTGATACCATCATCTTACGCGTTGCTTGATCAATTCAGCGCGTACCTCTTTCTTTTCATGTCTCTCATGAACCATTTTTACGTAATGTGACGGATTGCCTCAATCATTGAGCAAATTGGCGTCGTCTAGCCCACAATATTCGAGAATTGAATGATTCGGCAATGTTCGATGTCATAAAAGCTGTAGCGCCTAACGGGCATGTGATCTAGCCCACCGCACTCCAACCTCCACCAACTTGGTATATGCGCCGCTACCATCGGCCTTCACGAGACTTTAACATAGCCATCGCTTTTCAAAGTGTGCATCTTGAGTACGCATAAGCGGCTTTACGAAATAACTGCGGATGGTTGCCCAAGCGGGGTGATTTTTTCAGCAGATGGTAGTAGCATAATCCGTGTGTTGCATCGGGGTAGACACACTTGACCGCGTTCATTATCTTGACATGGGCATACGAAACAATCAACATCTGGATTTGATCCATAAGCGACTTGTAGTCGAGGCGAAACCAAGTCCATGAGACATCATTCTCGATCGGACCAATTCCATAAGCTAATGGAAAAACTTGCTCGTTGCGTCCTTTGTCACGGCGGCGAATAATATCTTTATTGCGGCCCTTCAAGTGCGTGCGTCGACTACAATCACGGGTCGGAGGCACAATGTGTACGCCAATCTGCATGAACCGAGGCGACAAAGAGGTGGCGGAACCGACCATCGATCCAATATCCAAGTCGATCATCGAACCGGATTGCTCATCCGTAACATATCGAGATAACTCGGTAGTAGTGAAATGATTCTTCATGTCCACCGTATATCATCTCGATCGCCCTATTACGGGCTCGCATTGCTACTTTGTATGTAACGTGTACACCGTACTCTCGGCGCAAATCGGCCATAATGGACCTCGGCTTTAGCACTTCACCGTCTTCGGCGTATTTTTCGTGATATGTATGCTGCAATTACGGGCATTAACCTTCCTTACTCCGATATTCACTGGGTTACGTGCGCAGTATGTATAGCATCAAACTTGCGGACAAACCAAAATCCACCTTCTGCGATGCGTGGTAGAAAAGGACGCGATTATGATATCGACATTTGAATGTAATCCTCGAATTATCGGATGGGAATAACAAATTCTACTCGGCGTTCCAAATGCCATAGCCCGGATATCTTGATTCACCCTTGTTGTCGAAGATGGAACCTTCGCTCGGCTCGTGAGTGCGGAACCGAGTCGGAGGGCGAGCAAAGAGATTAGCGAAGCATCATGAGGAATAACGAGGACTAGCCAATTGCTCATCTCCTCAACTTCTTACGGCTCTGGCCTCCTCGTGCTCTTGCGTGTTACTCGCATAATCGTAGATAGAAGCTTCCGAATCCACCCTCTCGGCGGATCCATGCGTCGAACTCTACAAATGAGCCATAGCTCACCAAAGCGAACTCGCGATCTTCTTCCTCTTCATCCGACTCTGTTTCTTCTTCTTCAACGTAGTCGTCGTCGTCATCATTGTCCTCAACAAGTGTATCACCCCGGTTGTGGTTGCGGCATATGTTGGGAAAGCAATTCTGGATGGATCCATGTGTTGCGGCATATATTGAGATGTATCGACATCAAACCAATCGATGATGTAAATTGTTGTGTCAACGACGCGTCGAGCGATATGTTTTGGGAAGTGTAGTCATATGTTGGCGGATGGTATCTCAAGCGAAGGTCTATATAGTTCTTGCTCCGATTGGGATGTGTCGGCATCGTGAGTCACATAGACCTCTGCTTGGGCATCATGAGCCAATCGAAAAGTTGATCATCATTACTCAAAAGTAATTTGATAATTCTACCACTCGAGATCTCGATAGATAATGCGGTTGGTAGGTTGTACTCGTGAATTTCCCAACATAATTTCATTAATCATCTCTATGAACTCCCACAAAATTACATTGTCCATTCGAACAAGGCATTTGGTGATACCTTGATGTAACATAAAGAAGGATCCCATCGCCTCCATATCGAACAATAATGCTCTTCCATCCCGACATCTATAACAAATACAAGATTATATTAACGAAATATCTGATCTTAACATGATTTTTCTAATGTCTTAATGTTTACACTAAAATTATCGCTCTAATCTAAGTCTAATTAAGCGAATTATGCCAAGAATTATCTAAGCGAATTATCCAATAATTATAAATTGCGAAACAATCGAATTATCTAAACAAAATAATAATAAATCTAAAGATATTTGCTAGAATTTAAACAAAATAATAAATTGCTCGAATTATCTAACAAAATAATTCTAAAGATAATATTATAAATTGCTCGAATTATCTAACATAATAATAAATCTAAAGATAGGAATAATAAACAAAATAAACAAAATAATAATAACAAATCTAAATAAAACTAAAGATAGTATTATAAATTGCTCGAATTATCTAAACAAAATAAATCTAAAAAAATTTAACAATAATAAATCTAAATAAAACTAACAATAATAAATCTAATATCATAAACAACAATAATTGGAAGATTATCCTAATTGATTTCATTTAAAATTAATTGATTTCATTTAAAATTAAAACAACAATAATAATTCGAAGATTATCCTAATAAATCTAAAATTATCCTAACAATAATTCGAAGATTATCCTAATAAATCTAAAATTATCCTAATTGATTTAATTTAAAATTAATTTCTAAAACAAAAAATCTCTCTCCGTTCGAATAGTTTTATGTCTCCGGTCGATATTTCCTTGTTTCCGATCGAGCGGAGACATCAATTAATAATTAGTATTAAATTCATTTGATAATTAGAAGATTCCGTTCGAAAATAAGCTCTCTCCGGTCGAAAATAGCTCTCTCTCCGGTCGACAATTCGAAGATTCCGGTCGACAATTCGAAGATTCCGGTCGACCGGAATCAGTGTTAATTTGATAATTTCCGTGGACCAATTTTATGTTTTCGGAATGAATAATTAATTTAATTATGTTTACAGAATCAATAAAAAAATTAAATTACATGAAAATCCCTCTCCCGTTCGACCAATTCCTTGATTCGGTCGATAGGAATCAAGGAATTGGTCGACCGGGAGAGGGATTTTAATGTAATTTAATTAATAATTAAATTAATTTAATTAATAATTAAATTTAATTATTCAAAATCCCTCTCCGATCGACCAATTCCTTGATTCGGTCGACCGAATCAAGGAATGGGTCGGCCGGAGAGAGGATTTTGAATAATTAATTTAATTATGTTCTGAGAATCAATAAAAAATTAAATTACATTAAAATCCTTCTCTCCGATTCGACCAATTCCTTGATTCGGTCGTAGGAATCAAGGAATGGTCGTGGGAGAGAGGATTTTAATGTAATTTAATTTTTAATTCATTATGATTTTTAAAATCCCATAAAATCATTTATTTATCTATTTTTCATATAATTCCTTTAATTCATCGATTGGAGAAGGATTCCTTTAATTCATTTATTTTTCATATAAAAAGCCATAAAATCGTATAAAACATCTAATTTCATCTAAACTAATTATATGCTATATAATTATAAATAATTATCTAAGCGAATTATATCGAATTATATATACTAATAATACAATAAAATCCAAACACTAAACAAATTATCCAATTATGCAATAAATTCAAAACACTAAATGAATTATCCAATTAATTTAATTATCTAAGCATAATAATTTATCCATACCAATAAACAATAATAAATCTAAACAAAAATAACAATAATAAATCTAAACACAAATTAATATCATAAACAACAATAAATTCAAAACACGTAGAAAATAAATAAAAATTGAATAACTTACTTGTTGAGACACATTCTTTGGGTTGTGGATCGAAATGAAGAACGAAAATTCGAGAGCGAGAGCAATAGCAATTTGTTGGATTTGTATTTATTACTATCGAATTGTATAAATAGGAGAGAATTGGTTCAATTATTGGTTTACTTTTCGCATTTATTTGTCTTCTTCAATTTTTACGCAATTTTAATTGTAATTTATTTGTCTTCTTCAATTTTTCGCAATTTTAGTGTAGCTTTTACTTTTAAATAGTACTATTTTGTACACTATTAATTAATGTCTGGTAAATATGAAGGATAATTTCAATATTAAATATTTCAAAATTCATAAGTTGTGTTATAATTTCACATTTCAATATTTTACAAAATTTCCATAGATTACCTTTAAATATTAATTTAAATATCATACATTCAATTTAAATTAATTAGCCTTGTTTCGATTGAAAAATCGTTGATGTTACTGGTCGTAGGAGACATGAATTAATAATTAGTATTAATTTCATTTCATAATTCATCTCTCCGTTCGACCAATTTCAACATGAATTAATACTAATTATTAATTCTTTGATGTTTCGATCTGAATTAATTAAAATTGTATTAAAAATCACATCTCCAATCGACCTATTCAAAATTTGAATTTTAATTAAATCCTCTCTCGATCGATTTTAATTAATTCCTCTCCGGTCGATTTTTAAATTCCTCTCCGGTCGAGATGCATCCAGTCGACCTATTCAAAATTTTTGAATGTTTAATTAAATCCTCTCTCCTCTCCGGTCGAGATACATAATTTAATGATTTAATGATATCATTCATATATAAAGTAATTTAAAATAATAATAATATCCAATACACTGAAAATAATTTCCCAATCATTTATTGATTTGTTATGTTTTCGGAGTCAGTGTTATGTCATTTCACTGACCAAACTGGCGAAACTCACTAGAAATATATATTAAAAAATATAAATGGGTATGTTGTGTATTGATTTTGTAAAATGGGCATGAGCTGTACACACTTTTAGAAATGTGTGTAGTTTGATATATTTCGCCTATATATAATTATATTTGTTTGTTGTCTTATTTAAAAAAGAAAACGTCACCAATTAATCATTCAATTTGTTGTCCGTTAATTGATCAATTTTGGATGAATAGATATAATGATTAGTTTTCGTCCAAATTGGAGAAGTTATAGATTATCAAATTTCGTGCAAGATGCTAAAATTATCAATTTTGGACATTGGGGTTGCTATCCGTTTAGTGCAATGAAATCTGGTACTTAATTATTGCATTTCAGCAATCATTGTGTCGTTTCAAGCAAAATTTGGGGCAATTACAATATTGTTTTTCGATCAACATTTTCTTTATATATATAGTTGTCTAGCATAACATCAGATTTCATTTTCTCCCCATCCTATTTCAATATTGCATTTCACATTTTATTTTTTAACGAATATAATATATTTTGTTTGTTTATCTATACAAATCGGTATAGCCCCATGTTATAGCTTGATAAAGCATATTAAAGATATCGGCAACTGTAGAGCAGATTTAGTCCTAAAATTATGTATTGTTCGTGTATATACAATGCCTTCTTATGGCAATGCAAAGGGCGTTTCGTCTTACGAATTAGTACATTATGATCAAAGTGGTAATCACATACATACATCAATCAAACATGACGAACATAAGAGGTTCAAGATTAATTTTGCTCTAGGTAACATATATGTGTTTCAATATATTAAAGTTCAATATAATAATATGTGGTTCAAGACCATCACAAACATGTTCAAATTCGTGTCTATCACAAAGACTCGTGTTGTTGAGATGTTCGATGATACTTTTTCATCGTATATGTTTGTCTTCCATCAATTTTCGACTCTTACTAATCCTGCAAAGTTGGACGAAAATACTAAAGTCATTAAGTTTGTGCATTTTGTGATAATTTTGAAGTTTGTGGAAAGAAATCAAAATTGACCTAAAATTGATGTATTTATGTGCCAATAATTATATTTTTTTTCTATAAGATTCTTTCGAAGCAAAAAAGGGTTAAAATAGGATATCATTTATTATATCTGCAGGTAGCAGAAAGAGACTACTTTTTTTATTATTATTTTAAGATTAAATACATAAATTAAAAAAGCCGCATCACGATGGATTTGAATCCGAGACATTTGATCTCGAGCATTAACCACTCTACCACTAGGCTAACACACTCACACAGAAAGAGACTACTTTTTCTTCGTCTCAAAATAATCAGTTGATTTAGATTAAAGTGATTTTGAATGTGATTCTACCTCTCACACACACATCATGTTTTTCCATACAAATTCAACAAATTTTATTAGAATGTAGAAATTTAATCTTGCATGTCAATGAAAGTTGGGAAAGAAATTTATTTTTAAAAAAAATAGATACAAGATTTCGTTTTCTAGTTCGTATAATTACGAAGTGAGATAAAAACATAAACATCAACTATTAAGTTATAGTATCCCAATTTCACTATTTTTTTCTCAATGTCAAGAAAAGTCATAATCAATGTCTCCTCCGTTTTTTTAAGTATCACCAGTCATCAATTTACACATATAAAAAAAATTATAATCTTATTAATTATTATGACAAATACATTCATATAATAATTATCAAATTCTAAGAGTATTAAATAAAATCAAATAAAAAATATATTATAATTTATTCACAAATTAAGAATTAAAACAATTACTTAAAAAATTACTAATATGACACTTCACAAAAAATAAAGAGAATATTCATGAATAAACTCATCTCAAATCTGGTTCAAAACTATGTTTGTGGATGTAATAATAAAGAAAAAGATAAATCAGAAGACTTAAAAACCAACTAGAGTCTGGTTGTCATATTCGTTATTAAATTCTTTAGGGTGATTGGTGCATAAATATATAACTTTAGGTCCATTATAAATTTTTTCACGAACTTTAAAAATTATTATAAAATATACAAACTTAATATCTTTAGTGATTTTATCACGATTTCAAATTCAAATCAAATTAAATCTGACTTGACATCACAAAAGTTTATCATAGATAAAACGGTCAGTGATATAAACAACATCGTAGAAATGATATCCATTGTTTTGATCCCAACTAGAACCAAACGATGAAACAAACGAGAAGAGATGATTTTGTAATGAAAGTTGACGTGATGAATCCTAAAAATAAAAAAATCTGATTTATTTTGATAGAACGACGATGTTTTATGTTCTCTCTCAACGATGTCATTTATATCACTAACTGTTTTATTTATAATAAATTTTCAAGATGTCAAGACATATTTAATTTGACCTGAGTGATTAAGTTTATGTATTTTGTGTCATTTTAAAGTTCATGAAAAAACTAAAATGAACTCAAAATTTGTATATTTGTTCGCCAATTGCCAAATTCTTTAATATATATATATATATATATATATATATATATATGTTCGTGAGAAAGTTTTTATATAGTATCCAATTAAGGAATATCAATTATAGTCATCAACATAAAATATCAAATTATACCAAACTTACTGGCACTCTATCGAGGCTATTATCACCAAATAGTGCAAATGGGTCCGTCAAACTAAAACTATTATCATTAAATAGTGCAAATGGGTCCATTATTTTAGTTGGACTGTTGATCTTATTAATAATAATACTCAATAAAAGATAAATTGGGCTTATAATTTGATATTTTTATATGATGGTTAATTTGGCATTCCTTAATTTTGATAGTTATATATAATTTTAACTATGTTCGTTTCTATTTATTTTACATACATTCATTAATTCGAAATATTAAATGCTAGTGTAGTCTGGTTTGCTCATGGGGATTCTCATCTCATCCGCCCATTCGCTATTAACCACTTAGCTTCATTCCATTCATTAAATCACATATCCCTTTGACTCCTCTCTCTCTCTCACATCGAATTCCACTTTCTCTCTTTTCCCCCATTTTCTTGCGGGAGGCAGCACCTCCACAGTTCTACAAAAAGAAGAGAAAATCAAAGATCGCACATAACAAGATTCCCTTTTCACCATCCGGGCTCCAAAATCTCGATCGGAAACCTCAATATTCGCTTCTGGCTAGCCAAAATTTCTAGACAAGAGAAACAGATGGAAGTGGTGGATGGAGACGGCGGCATGCAGTGCGCGCGCCACCCTTTCAAAACAGCACCCCCGCTGGCGGTATCTGCGCCTTCTGCCTCCAAGAAAAGCTAGGAAAAATCTTCTCCTCTTCCTACGCTGTCTCCGTATTCCCCTCCTCCTCTTCCTCCTCCTCCTCCTCCCCTTCTTCTAGATCTACACACGCCGCCACAGGCGGTGGCGGCAATGCCCACCGTCACCACCACTCTCGGAAGTCGAGGTTGCCGTTCGTATCGAATAAGAAGAGCAGGGACGAGAGGAATTCAGACATGGTGTTCAAGCGAAGCAAGTCCAGCGCAACTCCGGTGAGAAACATCTACTTCTTCAACGACAAATATGTCGAAGACTACAGCTCTAATCACAGAAGTTTCTGGAAGTTTCTCCACTTATCCAAACATCCCACATCAAGAAAGAGCGAGAAACATGTTAAAAAATCTCAACTTTTCGTCTCCCACCGCAGCAGAATCAAGAGAGGGAGAGAGAAAGATGGAGGGTTTGATGGTGGTGGATGATAATGAGGCCACATTTGATCGCAAAGTTTCAAGATCCAGATCTGTTGGGCGTGGCAGCAGGAGCTTCTCAGGTGATTTCTTTGAGAGGATTTCGACAGGCTTTGGCGATTGTACCTTGCGCAGAGTTGAGTCTCAGAGAGAAGGGAAAATAAAAATGCAATCTTTACGCGATGGGGAGGATTGCAGTAGGCAGAGGGTTAGATGTGGTGGGATTTTTGGTGGATTTGGGTTTACTTCATCGTTGTCGTCTTCACATCTGATTGCAGCTTCAGACAGCAGCAATGGAGGTGGGAAATCAATGGTGGGATTGGGACATCTCTCTAATGGGAGGAGTAAGAGTTGGGGGTGGGCTTTGGCAAGTCCAATGAGGGCATTTGGTAAAATTTTGCGGTGAAAAGGGGTGATGCTTCAGCCAAGAATACAGCTCCTAACTTGGCTGCTATTCCCTATCTCGCTTGGCTGTGGGTGGCTGAGGAGAGAGAGAGGTTAAATTTGATGAGTATGTTAGAAGATAGTATACATTATTATTACATTTATTGCCTGATGTTTGGTTATTGCTATGTTTTCATTCATGGTTTTGAGATATTTGAATGAATGTTAGTTTGATTACTAATGTTGTGTAGTTTTGAATTTTGGTTGTGTGTGTGTATGATGGTGTAGGTAAAGTGGCTGGTGAAAAATTTGGGAATAAATAAATGGGTTATTGACGTGTAAATATATAAATTTTTGGCATAATTTGGTTTTTCTCACGAGCTTTAAAAATTATCAATAAATATATGAACTTAATATTATTATTGTGATTTTTTTCATACGGTCAAAATTGAAATTGACATGACAGTCGATGTGGCGTCACTTTATCAAAACGACGTTGTTTTACTTATAAATATATATAATTTGACGCTTAAATATATTAATTTTGGGTCCATTTGGTTTTTCATGAACATTAAAAATTTATCAATAAATACATGAACTTAATATTATTGTAATATTTTTCACAAATTAAATGATAGTTAAAATTGAAGTTGATAACAAGCGACTAGACAATATTTTATCAAAACGACGTTGTTTTATTTATACACAATGTATTTAAAGAAATATAAATAAATCTCACAATTCTCTCCAACCCTTATCATAAGTTGAGGTTAGAAAGAGATGAGGTGTGATGTTGTGTGGATGTGAGTTAAAGTGGATTTAAGATTTTTTAATACATATTGTATAACGTTACTTTGATAAAGTGATGTCAAGTCGATTATTATGTTAGCTTTAATTTTAACTGTCATTCAATTTTAAAAAAAAATTACAATAATGTTAAGTGTGTATTTATTGATAAATTTTTAAAGTTCGTGGGAAAAACTGAAAGGAACCCAAAATTCATGTATTTAAGCGCCAATTAATATATATTGTATAAGTAAAACGACGTCGTTTTGATGAAGTGGCACCATATCGACTGTCCTATCAGTTTTAATTTTGACTATCATTCAATTTCTTGGAAAAATAATAATAATATTAAGCTCTTGTATTTATTGATAATTTTCAAAGTTGATGAGAAAAAATAAAATAAACTCAAAATTATGTATTTAAGTGCCAATAACTTAAATAAATATATTATATTTACCTTTCTTTTGTTTGGCTTGATTATTTGACCTCTCCAAAACATGGTTCACTTGTCCAAAATTGTAAAAGCAAACACACACACACACACTGATTTTACAATACTTTCATTTGGACATTCTCAATCAAGAATCTGGAGATTGGAGTTGAATTTTCATTTTCCTTATTTATTCATCCCTTTTATCGGAATATATTGGAAAATTTAAAAGTTAAAAGGCTAATATATACTTAAACAGAAGCATTTTCTTTTCTTTTTTTCTTTTTTTTTTTTTGGTAATTTAATACAGAATTTTAAAGTTGCGTCACGATGGACTCGAACCCGGACCTTTCACGTGATTAACCACTCTACCACTGGCCAACACACACACACAGAAGCATTTTCTTTTGTTGATTAATAATGACTTCGCTTTACTGCATGGTTTTATAGCTGCTTTTCATGCAAAAGTGACTTTTGTAGGATTTGGTGCTTGTTCCCACTTTAGTCCCCTTGAAGGAATCTGTCTAATTTTTTGTAGATGGCAAAGACAAGCTAAAATATCTACAATAAAAAAATCAAAATAATAGATCAATTTGTGGCCATATGTCACAGGATTAATTAACGACCTATATATATATATATTTTGGTACATAAAGCAAAACTTCAAGATCATTCACCTAAATCATTCTCCTAAAAAAAAACATAGTTGGACTAGAATCCCAAAATTCTATTCCTTCAGTCTTCTAATAGCCTATATGTGTCAACTTATCTACACAAACATTAGCTTGCCTTTTGATCCTTTTGATCTCTATTTCCTAGGGGCATATGTATTAAGGCTTTGCACACGTCGATTATTCCTTTAAGTGGGTGATTTGATTCTACAACTCCGATAACCTTGTTATAGATCGGGACTTAATCAGTCTCCACATTGGTTGTGTATAATGATAGTGAAAGAAAGGAAAAATAAGAAGATGATGAAAGTAAATGGACTAAATTAGATAATGGGCTTAATTAATTAAGTGTTGGACATTAATTAATTAAACCTAAAGCCCATTAAACTAAGTGGTGGGTGGTTATCTTTATAATGGGAAGTTAATCATTGTGATTAAAGTTAGAAGATTCACAGAGAACACACACTTGAGAAAACCTACCGCAATATTCAATAGGAGATTCTTGGCTTCTCTCGTTGAATCTTGATATCGAGGAATTGTTCATGCGGCTGATTAAAGACACGTGGATACCATAGTTGTGGAAACGATCTCGAAGGATACATTGGAAGCTCGGAAGCTTTACTAATCCTTTGGAAGCGTTACAAACACGTAAGTCATCGATCCTCATGTACATAGGGCTCTTCGTTTATTTAATTATAGATCTAGATATGTTCTTGATGATTTTATTCCGTTGCGCATTAGATGTTGTCAAGAACGAATACTAACAGATGAACTTCAAAATTTAGGTCATAAGATCTGCACACGATTTTGGTAGATAAGGACACATTTGACGGGCCTTAATTAGATCTAGTGGAAACTAAGCTCATAAACTAACAACTTAATTTGGTTAGAGTTAAATATATATAACATGCAACTTAACACTTACAAGAATATTCATCATTTATTAATTAGTCATTTATCATTCAACTATCCGTCCAACTAAGCTTTTATATATCAATAATGAGTTCAATGTTTGTAAAAATGATATTTGTATTGCACAGTAGGAATAGTTCTTAACTTCTTGTCTAGAGAAAACATGATTATATCCATAAATAATTAAGAAAGAAATATGGTTAAAGATTCGATTGATATAAAACTCTTGAGAGAACCTTTTGCTGCATAGAAAACCATAATCTTATCTTTTTCTCGACCTTAGCTTGAGAATTCTAGCACTTTCTCAACAAATAATTGGCAACAATTTCAACAATGCAATAACTGTAATTGACAAGAAAGCACATTTGTTGCTTGGGATCACTCTTCTTATTTATCCTCATCCTATTCAATTATAAACCATTTCTTTTCCAAGAAAGGAGCATGCTTAATGCCCCTCTAATTGCACAACATTGAAAAAATATATGTACTAAAATAGTGTTCAAATAGTCAATAATTAGTATGATATAACATCACGTCACCATAAAATAGACTAAAAAATAAATAAAGTCTACATATTTATGAACCCCTACAATTTTGTTGCTAAATTATAAAAGCTACCTACCAAAAACATATTGTGTTGGGAGAATTTGATTATGGTGGAGCATATGATTATTACACGACATGAGTTTCAAAAGGGACATGTAGAACCCAAAATAGTTGGATATGGGGAGCTTGTTGATATTTCAAAATTTTGGGAGGTCCTCAATTTTTTGGGCAATTTATTATTGTGACACTTTAATTTGCTTAGATTGTAATATATTTGCATCTTAAGCATGACGTGTAGGATAAGATGAATAGTAAATATATTAAATAAGAGAACATGGCAATCGGTTTATGGATGCTCACATAAATGGATCTTTTTTCTCCTTCAAGATTTTGGGGATGGGAAAAATTATATTTTATTTGATTATTTGAATTTACGAGCGAATGGTAATGATTCTGAATTCCATCAAGGGGATGGGAGAAAATCATATTTTATATGATTCGTCGTAGAAAATTATCAATTATGTAGATAAATTATTTTTATTCTTTGTGTTTTCTGAGGTATGTGTGCCTTCAAGTAGTGGCGGAGCCACATGGAAGTAAGGGTAGACCCAAGTCCATTCCATTTTTATCTTTATTTTTATTCTTCAAATATCAATAATCGTCGGAATTATTACCGTCGGCGCGCATGTCAACTACAGTGAACGGAATGAGTAATTTTGCAATAAAACCCCCCTCTTGAAAAATCCTAACTAAGCTACTACCTTCAAGTATTCCAAGAAATGATATTCGTTATATATGACGGTTTCTTTATTGAAAATGACTCTTATACAAGAAGATAGATTTCTACAAAGAAAGACGATCCACAAATTATGTTGTTATCATTGGTTTAGATTGGACTTAGTTATGAATTACCATACATGAGATGAAGATATACTCAATAAGGAAAGTCTATCTATAAGAAAAGTCCTTATATAAGTCACATATATATTTTCACAAGGAATTATTGCTTGGGCAGCAAGAGAAAATCTAAGGTTTGAAAAATATATAAGAAGATCTACTTTTGTTCAGAAAGGGGGGGAGAGAGTTCGTACATAATTGATCTCACACAATGTAATCTCGAGAGTTTTGTTCTTGCTAGGTGTCCTCGCGAATGTGCTAGCAGTGTTATCAGCTCTCCTGATATATTCACACGATCTTGGTATTGCAGAAACCACTCATAAACAATATTCGCCATATCTGGAAACTTTGTTGGTTTGTGCCTCTTCGTTTCTCCTCTTTTTTTCTAAGTTAACATCAAGATACTCAGATGACCTCTTGAGAATGTTTGAAATAGTACCTTGACTAACTTTCAAATAAAAATTCTGATCGAGCCAGTGTTGCAAGTCTTTTTGAGTGAGTGTGGGATGATCTCTCTTGTACTCACATAGTGACTTGCGTATTTGATCGGTCATGGTTTTTTTTCAACACATTTTAAATGAGAAGTCATTGTATTTTTTGGTATGTTTTTACAAATTTTTTGCTATTATATAGTCATTCTTTTATAAGTATTTATTATTTAACATGCATATGAATCTTAAACATTAAATAATTAGATGATTCAAGTTCTTATTTAACATACGTATGAATCTTAAACATTAATTCAATAATATGAATCTTAAACATTAAATAATTAGATGATTCAAGTTCTTATTGAACATACGTATGAATTTTAAACATTAAATAAGATGATTCAAGATCCTAACATTTAATACTCATTAATATCTCTATATACAGTAATTGAATTTAAATTCATGAATTCTGATGTAATTAATTTAAATTAAATAAATATAGAATACCTCTTTAAATTAATAAATTATTAATTTATCGATGAATTAATACCTCTCTAAAATTAATATTTTTTCCGGTCCCAACTGTATTAATTTATAGATGTTATACTGTAATTTGAAATATAAACATCAAATTAGTAAAATAGAGACTATAAATTCTATCTTAAGATATGAAACAGAAAAATTTTGTATTAATTCTATCTCAAGATATGAAATAGAAAAAGTAGATATGAATTCTATCTCTATTCTTTGTACATATTTGAAACAAGAGTAAAAATAAATGTGGGAACCTCTCAATTATTCAACCTTTTTTGTTTCATCTTTGCCCTTATTTTTTCAAATTTTTGATGAGACAAAAATTGAATATTTTATATTCAAAACTTAAATAAGAATATACAAAAGGTAAACACAAAAATTTGAGATGGGGCAATTGCCCCATCTTCTCATAAGATGGCTCCGCCCCTGGGTTGAGCACTGAAATTGCGGCCATGCGATCAACTCTCACTAATTTTACAAGACCAATCCATTCACAACACTATGTATGTAATATAATTTGTCTCTTATATGAGCAAATAACATCAATTTATTATACCTTTCACGGCCAACCGCTCAACCCGTTTCATATTCACACCAAATGTCACAAACACACACATACACACTAAAACCAACAAGCACCGATCGAGCCGAAATTATAGAAGAGCGCCGCGGCGGTCCACCCCACGCCAACGTCCTCGCAGCCGTGGTGGTGGTGGTGACTGGTGATGGTGTTGCCGACTTGGAAGGATATAAATTAGCTCAAATTCAAGGGTTTAAAATTGAATCGAGCTAATATCGAACTTTTTCAAAGCTAGTTTGATTTTTTTGAGATATATACCGAACAAGTTCAAATATAAGTTAGTTCAAGTTTTAATTAAACTCCAATATTAGTAGACATTATTTATACAAATTCGATCGTATTTATAAGTTACTACTACTAAATTGAAAAATAAATAAATTGAGTAGTGAAGTTGGTAAGTGCAAATGCCCTTGCTTTCCTTAATGAGAGTTCTAAATTTTCAATTTTCCTGATTATTTATTAATTTTTCATTTATTTCCGCTGCTCACAAATGTGCAAGTGCAACCATACTCTGCCCACGTCAAGTTTCTCGTGCTTCACCACCAAATGATGAAACAGTAAAAGTGACTCAAACGAGCACTTGGTTGGCCCGTCCATTGCAGCGAAGACGCAGCCACATGTTGCAGATCAAATGCTTAATTATCAGCACCAAAACTACAGACATTAATAAAAGGAATCCTAATCACGACCAATGGCAAGTCAAAACAAAAATACATTTATATGAGACAACAACGAATTATCCTATCCATTTACATTGAAATTCATGGAACTAGAGAAAACTATGTCAATTGACTATTGCTCAAATGGAGTAATATTTCACAGTAGGAACGCCATGAATAAAGGAATGGAGCAAGCAGGACAATGAGCCCTCAATTATAGAATACAAATCAACATGTACTACACGAATAAAAATCGAAGAAGATCAACAAAAACTCATGAGCTAAAAGTGGCATCACCATTTCTGATTCTGATCCATCATATATATAAAACAAGATTACACCTTCACAGCTTTGAATGCAGGGTGCAGCAATCCAAGCTCATCCCTCACTGCAAGAGGATTGCTGCTCTCATTCCGTATCCTCCTCACTCTCCTACTTCCAAGAGAGTTATGAGTGAACCCATACATCTGCAGAATCTGGTTATCCCCGAAGTTGAATGCTCGATCCATCTGTTTCAAGCAACGCTCAACGGGATAATCCCCGAACTTCCCACAAGGCTTGCAGCCCACAAAATGTGTGACTAAAGGCCACCTATGATCACCATAACCGGGATGGTAACTCTCAATCATCTCCTCGTACCTTTCCACCAAAATCCCCCAATAACCATGCAGATAATACGCGTTCTCAAGGTAAACCTTGTCACCCCACTTCTCCTTCTGCGTGGCCAATATATACACCATTGCAGACTGATCATCGGCCTCAAACACCGGCCTATTCTTGAGCTCCCTCGTCAAGACCTTCCCGGCCTCCTCCCTTACCTTCCCCTTTGGCCCCATTGGCGCCCAAGTGTCAAGAACGTCCAAAGACCACTGGCAATTCCTCAGCAAGAAGCTACCCGTGTTCAATCCAATCCAATTCTTCTCATCATAGACCATCTCATTCCAACCGTGCATCACCAAATTCACGTTTTTATACCTCTCCCAAGGCAGCTCAAACGCCATATCCGTGAACATGGCGTCGCTGTCCATCCACCATATGAACTCTACCTCAGGGTGAGACAGCAAGAGCTTCCTAATCAATGGCAACTTAGCCCAAAAACCAGCCATTTCAGCATCCAACAATGCCATATTGTAAAAAATCTCAATCCCATGAAGCCTGCAGTAATCAATCTTGTTCTTGATCGACTTCAATAGGTAATGATCCCCCACTGGATTCTCACACGGCTTCGGCGACGACCCCGTGACGAGAAGAACCCTAGGTTTGCTCCCACCTATGAAATTAGGGAATTTAGGGTTCCTTTCCAGCCACTCGGCCCGCTGCTCATCCCAATTCGATATCTTCAGGCCGAGGCTATACAGCTGAGAGGGATTACGCTTCAATTCCTCAACGCCATCATCCTCATCCCTCAAAATCATACTAATGTCAAAATCGGCATAATTGTTGCTCTCAGCTGCCGCATTATCGGCCGATTTCAGCTCCCCTTGAGCCGCCACTAAAGCCTCTTCGAGAACCCGCCCCGGCTCGGCCCGTTTGCGGATGTAGGAGAGGGTTTCACGGATGTCGTCGAGATCCTTCTCCGGCGTTCCGAATCTTCCGGCCCCCAAATAGCCGCGAAACATTATCACGGTGAGGAAAAGGCAGAGGATTGTGAGCTTGCCGTTGCGCACAAACCGCTGCAGCTGGCGGGCCCGGCTCGGTCCGAGCAGCCGACCTATCATGGCGTATTGCAGGCGGCCCGAACTGGAAATATTGTACCGGAAAAGTCTCTTTGAGCAAAATTTCTCAAGAAATCGATTAATGGGTCTGGAGAAAGGGTTGTAATGCCAGTTTTTGCTTCATCCGGGTGCGTGATTCATGAAGAAATATTGATTAAAATGGGATCTCGGATGAAATTTGAGATGGGTTTTAAGAAACAGGGTAATGATTTTGTTGTCGGTGGAGAGTGGGAGAGTTGAATGGAAAGGAGAAATTGCGAACCAAAGTTGGGATTCAGAATTCAGACAATAATGTATTTTTATTCTTTTTTGTGCCTCTCTGGTTTGTAAGAATTTTTGTGTCTGATTTTGTTCTCTTTTTAGTTTTATAATTTTACTACATGCAATGAAACAAGCCGGTAGTATAATTGTTTTACAACGATTTTGATGCACTAGATTTGTGTAAGCAATCTTGATCATATGGAATTAAATTCGCCTCATATTTAATATTCTTATTACCATATTTTCATAAGATTTAGTCGAGTGTAATAGCTTGTTGAATTATTAATTTTTTTTATTAATTAAATACAGAAATTTTAAAGGTCGTGTCACGATGGACTCGAACCCGAGACTTTTGGCATTGGGCATTAATCACTCTATCATTAGGCAAACACACACATTATTAAATATTATTACTGTGTCATGATGTTGATCTACTTGTGGACGACCTTGATTGATTTAATTATTGGATAACATTTGATCGTGGAATTTAAGCAATAGACAAATAGATAAAACTCAATATATGCATATACTATTATCTTTGTATGATAAAGTATATCTTTTTATTCTACTTATAAATTATTATTATTATTATTATTATTATTATTATTATTATTATTATTATTATTATTATTATTATTATTATTATTATTATTATTAAATGGAGGATGAATTCAACTTATAAGTACAATCCTTAGTAACTATAAATATCATATCATATAATATTAGAAAAATTGATTGAGTTTAAACACATCAATAAATGTTATTAATGTTCTTATAGACATATTTAATAGTAAAATAATTCGGTCTTCATGCAAATGTATTGTTAAATATATATTTTTGCAATAAATTTATGTTTCCTTTTTGTATATAATAATTATTTTTCTTAAAACATAGATATTTCAAATCTCAAATGCTATTTGTTTCATTATTTTTTTCAAGAAAACTTAAAATTCTGAACATCTAGCTTATCAAATGTTATTTGGGTCATTTATGAAAGGAAGTTAACGTCAATCTCTTATGTTACCATTTAAGGGTCAAACACGAGTCTATTCTTACTTTTTCACTTTCACATATTTACAAAAAATGTATATATTTACTATTGCAATTCTAACTCATATTTTTTAGAATAACAATATAAATTCTACAAATGAATGAGTTGAATGAGTACATAATTTTTCTTAACAAATGGTACTAAAAAAATGAGATGACACAGAGAGATGGCCAGGGCGCAGGTACTTTGGGCCCAACATTTTTCAAATATTACTACTATATACTCATATAAAATTATATAAACCAATGCAGCGCAGTTGGTGTAGCGCATTCTTTCATTTCAATTGCCTAGCGTTCGACTCCTCTTGACTCCATTATTTTCACCTCTTTTTACTACTTTGTTTTCTTTTTTTTTTCTCCACTTTATTCACTTTCTTTTCTTTTTCTTTTTTCTTTAATTTGTTTTATGTTGATAAAATAAAATATATATGCAAATAATAAAATTTTATATATAAATTAATAAAATCAATTCATTTTCTAAAAATATTATGATGAATTTATTATAATAGTTATAGGTAATATTTGTTTAAATTATTTTAATAAGTTATATATGTGAGTTAATTCTATATTTCATTATATATTTGTAGTGGGTACAAGAAAATCAAGATTTGAGTTTTGTAAGATAATACAATTTATAATATTAATATTTATAATTTTCTAATTATTTTAATTTTTGTAGATATTATTCATTGGTTGTTTAGTTATCTATAAGTTAATCTTATTATTTTATTTTTGGAAGATATTAGAACATAATGAAAAAGAAATTTAATATAAACAATTACCTCTATTCAAATAATATTATGCTATTATTTAAATTGTTATTATTTAATTATTTTTAAAATTATATTTTATTATCTTTTAAAATTATAAATAGTTGGGCCCCCCAATTAAATTTTCCTGGCTCCGTCACTGGATGACACCACTGATAATATGACTTACGTTAAAAGCCTTACATGAATTGAACTCTATATCTACATAAAACTAGACAAATATATCTATAAATTATCGGGTTTGTGGATTTTTCCTTGAAACTATTGATGTAGTTGATTGTAATGTTTAAATAATGAACAAACTTTGATAATGAAGATTCCGATTTTAAATCAATGAAGAATGTTATACACAAAGGAGTAGTGTTCCTAAAATTGTACCATTATATTATTTCTTTATCAAAATATTTTCATCCTATTTAATACTTATATATATTGTCTCATAGTATAATTATTATTCACATATGGATTTACATAATATTATAGAATTTTAAACATGCACGGGAGAAATACTAGTTCATTTTAATGTTATCACCTGAAACTTACTAACACTTTATTGTTTTGTAAATCAGAATAATATATTAGCCGCAAAAAGAATTAAATTGTGAAAAAGGTACATTATATATGGGAAGTGATGAATCAACATCAAACTTACATTTCAAATAATTTCAGCCTCGATGAGTCAACATCAAAGCATATCAAAATTAATTTCATAAAGAAATAAGTGAGTATTGTATTGTTTTAATTATTTTTTTATCTAGATTCAACTATATCGTAAAAGATTGAGCATTATGTGCAAATGTGTTGCGTTTAGCAATTCAAACTCTAATCACAACGAATTGTCATGTTTAACTATTAATTAATTAGTAGTATTTTCTGTGTCAATATATCTTTGTTCAAATTCAAAGAAAAGATTGAAGCTGTCACAATACTACTAGTGAATAAAACGTCAACAAACGGATGAATTGAAACATTGATAATAGAAGTGAAAAAATCCAACCAACAAAAACGCGCAAAGCTGACGTGACTAATGATAGTTTAATGTAATTTTCACTAATATTAATATGATCTCAGTTCCATCATCGGTTGACCGTTATAATAGTTAGGTACTCACAAAACTAGCTAGTGACATATTTAATACTCCCTTCGTTCACTAGAAATACGTTATTTGATGGACGATAATAATTTTAATAAAATATTTGATAGATTATTTAAATAGAGAGGGTTTTACCACATAAAAATGAGCGGCTGAATTTTTAAAAATTAAGTATGGATCAGATGTGATTTTTTAATAAATAATGAATTATTGTGAGGTTGAATTATAAGGATTGAGTATCTAAAAAAAGTTACACACCATTTGTAGACGCAAAATGACAAACACTCATATTTTTATAAGGTTCATATGATATCATTTGTGTAGGGATTTGTGTGTTTATTAGCTAATTTGAGCTTGTTTGAGTTTATTGTGTAGAACTTGTTACTTGCTTGGCTTTGGGTGAATTTATAGAAAAATGAGAAAAAAGCTAAGGACAATGAGTATGATAAGAATGAAGTTCATCTTGATGTGAGTTCGTAGCCGCAAACGGATCAAAAATCCGAAGGAAGGAGAACGGGCCCGAACAAGATTAGTGCGCAGAAACTCAGAGGCCATGTGGTCACGGACACGCGACCGCATGCCATGACCACGTGCGAGTAATTTTCATCCAGAAAACCCCCACGGTCATGGGCACGCGACCGCATGTGGGTCGACTCTCCCACTTGTAAAAGGCGGAATTTTGGATTTTTATCCTATTTTAAGCTCATTTAGGAGATCTAATATTATATTTTAGTGTTACACATATAAATACCTCAAAAAAGTCTGCAAAAGAAATTATATCACATATTCTACACTTGAATATTTTTGTAGAGCTTTTGGAGACGAAAAGAGAGAAGAAGAAGATTAAGGACGAGAAGATAGCGAGTGTTTATGATTTTATTTTTCCTTTAATTTTAGTTTTCTAGTTAACATGTCTATGTGTTACTAGTTTTCTATTATCCTAGAGTTATGGAGTAAATAAATGTGATTGTTGGATACAGTTTGGATTAATTAATCTAGTTCTTTACTCCTTTTTATGTTCTTGGATTTATTGTTTGCTTAATTGTTTGATCAATAATTTTGTATGATTTATTGTATTGGTTTGTGTTAGAGTTGGTTTAACTCTGACTGAATCTCCTCATTATATGGAGTTAGTTATTTTAGGGTTTTATCTTTTCTTCTCTTAGGCGTGTGCAGGTTACTGATGTTTCGCTGGATGCGATGATAACACACCGAAGAACATGGAAACAGATCAAAAGAGATAAGGATGGAAGAATCAGCTATTCAGTTCCTATTTTCCAGGACCAAGTTGAGCGACTAACTGCCACGACTAACTTACATCCTAGTTGGCCAGAACGTAGTCCAAGACGTGCAGTCAAAGGCCTCTCAACTCCTATATAAGGAGAGGCAAATCGATAGCAGAAGATACGCAATCCTTGAAGATTTGTTTCTGTCGTTGAGTCTGTTTTCATAACATTTCCGAAAACACACGAGTGTTTTAGCTTCTGACTGTTTTAGAAGTTTGTTCTTTTTAGTACACGAGTGGTGTGAGGAAATATTTAGTATTTTCATACATTTTCATAGTTAGGTTTCGATTCAACGTGTTCGACTTTATCTTGTTATAAAGTAGTGAGTTTTTGTAAAGCTCACTGTATATTTTATAGTGAATAATTTCGTCATACTTGGCATATATAGATTATAATTTTAATATATAGAAAAGTTACTTCAGTATCCTTCAAGTTTTTAATTCCGATGTTTTACTCTGTATGTGGATAACAGTCTACACAACAGTTATGTGTTTTAGGCGAAGCAACAATTTTAGTTTGATATCGAGAGATGATAACTAATATCTGATTAGGAACATAAAACCTACTTTTCAATATTAGCCGAGAGGTTTTGAGATCTATGTGCGGATTTATAACCTTATCTTTTGTTTGGAGTTACATGTTTAAGTAACGACTTGGGCACAATAGTCTTGCATGTAATCACAATTTATTCGCTACGAGACTAGGTTTAAACTAATTTTATTATTGTTTTATGAAGAATTGGATTTGTAATTGGTCAATTGATGTGGACTGGTTTAACTGTTTGAATCTATTGAAATCGAATCTCTAGGCTAATTTTTTTTATCTATTTTAATCTTCAATATTCTCCTCTTTGTTATTTTATTTATATTGTGTTTTTTGTGTTTAATCACAACTGTGAATTCTTAAGTCTAGATAGATGATTATAACTATGGATAGTAGTCAGTCATAGTGTTACAGATTTGTGAAATACGACTTTGCTTGCTCAGTATACAATTGCACTCGTACACTTGTGGTGTGAAAATAATTAGCGAACATCGAATAAGACAATTGTGAAATACTCTTGGTGGACGGAGGGAGTATGTGATTTAGTTAGGATTTATAAGGATGTTTAAAGTTGACTTGCTATTGCACGATAATTTGTTAAACTATATTTATCAATAATCACCACCAACCTAACAATTTAATTAAAAATTCATTTCTTTCTCATCCGTATACACAATCTGCACTACAACTAGTATTTATCAATTTTCTAATTTATCAATGACCACAACCAACCTAAAAGATATTATTTTCATCCTGCTGAACATGACTCATTTTTTTTATACGGTTATTTAATAAATGATATAAAGTGTTTAAAGGGATAAAAAATAAATAGGATCTCACATCTTTTAAAGAAATAATTATTTCTTCAAAAAATTGGTCAAGTTGAGTGGGATAACCCTAAAAGGAATACGAGTCAAGTACGGTGGGACGGTGGAAAAATATTTTTTCATTATTATTAATTACATATTATTACTAATCATTTTCCTTTTTATTATTTATTGCTACATATTATTTATAATTAATTTTATTATATATAAATAGTGCAACAAATATATAAAAATTATTTATAGTATTTTAGATTTATTAATAATGATGAAATCGTTTGAAAAAATAATTTCAAATAATAGAAAATAGGTGAGAAAATAAAAAAGATTGTGCTTCAAATATCGAAATATGTGAGAAAAGAGAGAATTTTATATTACGATTGAAAAAAGAGAGAATTTTGTATTATGCTTCAAATAATATCAACATTGTAGTTTATCTATGGATGAATAAGAATATAAATTTTGATCTAATTTTATTTAAAATAATTATCTATTTAAATTGTAGATTAAAAAATGCATTTATCAAATAATATAGTTATTTGCCAAGTGTCATGACCATATTTGAAGAATGAAGTTGTCATAAGTTGGTCTGTCAAATCATGTTGCAATCGGTTGATTAACCAATGATTTTATCTTTATTTTTATTTTAATATTTTTGTCTTGTAGTTATGACAAATGAGTTTTACTTGTTAATAAAAGTAGTCATAAACTTACTTCCCTTGTGGTTAATCTTGGGACCTTGCCGGGTTGAGTCACCGTGACATAGTCTTTAAAATTTCTGTATTAAATTATCCAAAAAAAGATGAAAAGAAAACATGTAAGAATAGAAAGTAGACAATACTTTAAATGATATATTTAATATTCATCGAGCTCGTTTGCTTCGTTTATCCGAAGTTTCTTCAATTATTATAGTAGCGTTGTCAACTTATTATTAACTAAAACACGATACGTTATTTATTTATTTAAGTTACATATCCATATTTACTATCGATCCAAACCCGTCGAGTATTAGGATACCCAATACCCGATTAAATCGGTTGTCGGTCGGGATCGGATATTGGGTATGTTAAAAATTTGGGTATTGGATATACTCAAATACCCGTATTTAATTTTAATTTTAATATTAATTATATTTTATATTTAAAATATTAAATTATTAATTTAAATAAATAATGATAATAAATGAGTAAACCCTAATTATAGAATGACCTACATCTCTCTTCTTCTGTTGTTGCAAAGCGCCACCCAATGTCTCTCTTTCATCATCTTTCTGTCTTTTCTCTCTCACAATCTCACGCTGCCCAATGCCGTCGTCGGCCTTGCCATGCCCCACTGTCACCTCCGATGCTCCGTCGTGTCCAGCCTTGCCCCGTTGGCATCCCAAATCAGCAGCCTAAACCCACCCAAACCAGCCCCAAATCAGAAGCCTAAACCTTAGTTTTGTCACCTCCCTTCGGACGTTCCGCCTCGCCGCACCCCATCGTTGCCTCCGGCGCTTCGCTAAGCCTCGTCGCTGCCTTACCTCCTTTCCATATCGCTCTCAGTCACTCTCGATCTTTGACTCTCTCGCCTTCGCCCAGCCCCCTCGCTCTGCCGCCCGCCTTCGCCCGCGCCGCCGGTTCTGTCTGCAAATATATTTACTAGTTAGGGTTATGGACATACTCTGAATAAGTTGATCTACGAATACCTGCTAAATATAATTTCATAATTTTACAGTTACGAAGTTGTTCTAACAAACTAATAAGTTCCTCAAATTTGAGCTCAATTGCTTATTGGGATGTAACTACGAGACAATTGGTTTTTTATTAGAGTCCAGTCTTTAAGTCTATCAAAACCTACTGCTGTATCAAATACTCAAGATCAAATTAAATTTTCACTAGTTGGTCCAAACTAACCACATAATTTTAAATGAAAAACGTTCCAGTCTTCTCGTATATTCTTTCATCGATATATTACACTCTATTCTCATTCAAGTGACCACATATTTGCATATTATTATGATTTTTGAATAAATAAATTTAAAGATCTCATGATAGTGAATTTAAATCTAAAAATTTTGACACTAGACATTAACTATTTTACTAGTAGATCAATATATACATATTCTCGTGTTAATGCTCTATTAGAGATGTCAGACGAATCGGGCTCAGGTGTAAAGCCGGGCCAAAATGTTTTGATAGGCAAATGGGCATTTTCCGATCGGGCCACTTTTGATAGGACAATTTCTACCTTACTCTAACCATTAAACAACATAATTATGAGGTCAACACAGAGTAAATGGGCTTTTTGAGCCTTTACTATGCGAGATGGGCCTAATGAGACTACTAGATGAGTGCCCCAACCCACTTACATATTTGCTGATTTAGCTCTATTATATTTCAAAAAATTATTTAAAAAAAAAACAAATTATCACAATCTCAAAAGAATTTTTCACTACAATTTCTCTCGCCAGCTCAAACCAGCTCTGAAATCACTCCCAAAACATGGTAACATGCCTTTTTCCGATTATTTGTTTTTGTTGCGATTTTTCTTTTAATCGTGACTGTATTCAAGTTTGTTTGATCTAAATTGTTCAATTTCTGTCGAAATCTGGAGATTTTCCTTTGTTCACCTTGGTGTAACTATTCGCCAATTATGGCCTTCGTTTTTCTTTTACTTCCTTTATTTTTGTTTGGATAATTGAATTTTTTTAGGTTTCCTCTCCTTCTCTTTTTCAATTGTGTTTTTTTACTGGTAAATTTTTAGCTGAAACAATATGAACTAGAGGAAGTCAAATTTATTATTGAAATGAGTGATTGAATATAGATCAATCTATTAATCTAATGTGTAAAATTGTTGTGATTAATCTGGAGGGGTCATATTGGAGAATGACTCGGTTTAATGTATTATTGGATCATTTTCTGCTATAGTAGATTTGAGCAAAGAATAGGTGCTATGACAGTTCTAAGTAATGCTGGTGTACTGTTTTGTAATCAAGATATCTGATTTAGTACAGTGGCAGAGCCAGAAAATAACTAAAAGGGGGCTAAAGTCGAAAAAAATTCTGAAAAAATCAAAATTATAAGGTTAAAAACACAATTTGTTTATTTTTTGCTGGGGGTGCTTGAGCTCACCCTAGCTCTGCCCCTGCTGTAGTAGAATTTTAATGTACTAGGAAATTTAAAGCATTTATGTGTCTGCTGGCTAAAGTTGCTTCAGTGAATTATGAAATTTGATCAATTATCGAGGTTTGTTAAGAAAGATTTCTATTTGTTCACTTGGGTGAGCAATTGAACAACTTTGCTTTCCAAAATTGTGCTAATGGTTACATGGTTTTGTTTCAACAATATGCTAGCATATTGAATTTGTTAAATTGATATGTATTAACTCTGGGAAGTTTACATAATGTCTTAATCATAAGCCCTACAATACTTCTCAGACAAGGCAAGCAACAAGGGATTGCTGTTTTTATCTCTTGTTTTGGTATTCTTGCTTCGTGTGCAATGTTATATTGATCTGTTGGAGTGTGTAGATGCTTGTTTTTAATGGTTCTGTCGCATGTATTTCGTTGTCTAGTAATATTTGTGTATTTGGATATCCCGCCTCTGCTTGCAGGACGGCCATGATGCTGACAGTTCCAAACAAAGTACGGGTGATATGACTGCATTTGTAAGTCAATTCTTATCGCATTTTTGCAAGTCCTTCCATTTTTGGTGGGGAGGGTCGATTGAATTACTAGCGCTCATCATTTTGCACTAACCCTTGTTTGATTATGTAGGTGCAAAACCTTCTCCAGCAAATGGTAAATAATATCAACTCATGATCCGGTATATAATTTGTGGTTGGCATCATTACTAACGTGTCTCTCTTTGCAGCAATCTAGGTTCCAAACAATGTCGGAGTCCATCATTTCTAAGAATATCCTTCAAAGTAGTATTTATCCGGTCTTCTTACTCCTATAAAACAACATCAAATAGGTTCCTTTATAAACTAATCATTATGTATGCATCATTGCATCTGGAAGGTACATTTCTCGACATATTGATCATTAGTTATTACTGCATTTCATTTGATGAGTATTGCTCTGATACTAGAAATTTCACATACACAATTGGTATCCCTCTCCATGGAATTGCTGTTTTATAGTTCATGAGTACTGTATGTTTGTCTTTGAATTCCTTAACTATGTTCTACTTGATGAGATGGGAAACCGTGTTGATGAGCTAGAGCAGAGCATCAACGACCTAAGAACCGAGATGGGTCAAGATGGTGCTCCTTCACCTTCAGCTCCATCAAAGTCTGGAGAAGATCCTAAGTCAGCTGAAGATAGTTAATAACTTGAGTGCTTCTACATAACTCCTTCAGCTCAGGGTTGTTATTTTCCTGATCTCAATTGGTCAATTTTCCCATGTTTTATTCTGTGATGGGATGATCCCTCGTATTTCTTGCGAGGAAATTAGTTTGCTTAAGATTTGGTGTGTTATGTGTGTGGGGATGTGTAATTTGCTCGACTAACTCGATGTAGTCGAGCACGGAATAGTATTTCATCTTTCTATGTCAACAGAGGATTATGAGTAAACTATGGTGATAGTGTGTATTCAGTCTTCATTTATCAGCTATTCATTTGTATTTTTCATGGGCTGCGACTAGTGAGATTCGTGCTTTAACAAATATTCATGCATATCTATGTATGCTTCTTATTTATTTGTGGGAAGACCACGTCCACAACCACATGTTAAAATCTAGACACAAACTAATGTAGTCATGTCATATATCAAATTATCAAGTTGAAGATTCAAATAGAAGAAAAAAACTAATAACAGAAAGCTTTGACCACCGAGATTAATCATATATCAAATTATCAAGTTGAAGATTCAAATAGAACAAGAAAACTGAAAACAGAAAGCTTTGGCCACCGAGATTAATCAATGGGACCCTAATAGGCGTTGAAAATTACACTTTCAATTATCGAGACGAATTGGAGTCGAATTTGAAAAGTAGAGTATCTAAATAATTTTCAGCCTTTTTTTTTGAATAGGATAACTATCAATTTATGTGTCAATATTTTGTGATTTTTCAGTTAATGTTTCAATCTATTCACATTCTTATTTTAATCCCCAAATGTTTCAAAAAAATGTCTATTAATGTCGTTCCTGTAGGATATCGGCGTTCATTGCAGATGTGCTAATTTTCAAATGCGACTCAGGCTACACCGATGATCAGATGACGACGGACCGTCTATTGTTGGAAAGCCCTTTGAATGTACAATACATTAGGCTTTTGGTTCATGGTATTTCGTTTTAGGTGTAATTTTGGTGATAAACAGATGTTGTCACAATACTGACATAACAAATTTTTAGACACGACTGTGGCTACACCGGTTATTGGATGACAATGGATCGTCTACTATCAGAAAACCCTTTGAATACAGAATACATTAGGCTTTGATTTCGTGGTATTTGGAAACCTTTTCAAATGTAATTTTTGTGATAAATAAATACCGCCACATTGCAGTTTCAAGTACAACTTCGCCATTGATTGACACCCTAGGAGGTGGCACCTCTGAGGAATGACGTTGTTTGGCCATTTTTACATTTTATCTTTATCTATGTGGCGATCATACATGACTTTCAGGCTAGCTACATATAGAGATGAAAGCCAGAATTCCACCGAAATAATATTAACATATTTTTAAACATTAAGAATTAAAATAATAATATATTTAGATTATTTAAAAAGTCACAAAAAATATAAATTGATATTTAACTGTGAGAAACATGCAAAAAATTCATAACAAACTCCACACGCAAACAATGTTTTCAAAACCAAACCGGAATCGAAACGGTTAATTGACTAGGTTCTTGGACCATTGGTTCGATCGGTCGAACCGTTTTAAAAAAATCGGATGACTCATAAATATTTAATTTTTATATTTATGATGTGTTTACATTAAAATACCTTCGTTTAATAGAATATTTTTGGTGTAGAAAGTCTCAAATTCCGAATCTTCTGCTGCACGAATTTCTTGAGAAACGAAGTCATAATATATAAATATTTAGAATAAACATTAATTTAATAAATTTAAATAAAATTTTAAAATTTCTATACATCGTATCAATCAAAAGTAAATAAAATAAATCATCAATATTTATTCATTAGTATATTTACAAGAAAAAAAATAACAAAAATAATTTCAAATCTTGTTTAATTCCTATCACCATCTTTTTTTTACATTATAATAACTTTATACATGATTTTCAATTTTACAATAATATTAATTGAATGATAACAATTTTACAAATATTAATTGTAGATGAATTTTTTATTGTATTAGCATAAAATCTTAAACTTTTAATTCTGTTATTTTTTTATGTTAAATTACTACTTTGTATACTTAAATTATTATTCTACATAGTTATTTACTTGTTTACAATTAAATATGTAATTTTATAAGTTAGAAAATAAAAAAAAATTGAACGGGCTTAACTTGCCCGACCCTAAAAACTCGATAGGCCGAGTCGAGCCAGGCGACCCGCTACTTTTGCCACTTCTAATTGTTAAGAATATCATAGCAAAAAATAGAGAGGCACAATCAAGGGAATTAGATCACCACATATTAGGGATATATTTTTTCCCTTATTTACATTGTATTCTTTTGCTATATATTGGGGTGTAATGCATATGAAACATACACAGAAATAAAAGAATACAGATTCCCTTCTACATTCTCCATCATGTCGTTCTTTCTCAACCTTGCTTCTCTCGGTTATTATCTTTGAGATGGTATCAGAGCAGGCAAACCACCAAAAGAAGGGTTCAGGTTTGAGTTCCTCGTAATTCCTTCCGCTAAAACCTATAAAACCAAACCATGTCAGATTCAGAAACTTCAAACACAGAAAACCACACCCCAACAAATTTTCCGATGGAATTTGCTGCACAATTTGCAGAATTCCTTAAACAAAGCCTCAGAATTCCAGATTCTTCCTCGCCCATAAATCACCAAACTACGACCAACTGAATCCTTTGGAGAGATTTCCATCAAGCGAGCTCAATGGGAAAATTACCCTTATGGGTTAACCTCGTGAAACGGCAATTACGGAAAAGGTTTGACATCTCACATTAATGGAGTTTCAAAACCCCCCGCAATTGACGATCCCGGCTACACAAGGTGGGAGCAACGGGATAACTGCGTTTTCAATTGGGTGATCAACAATATCGAAACCGGACTTGTGAACGAGGTATCACAAGATGCAATCGCGGCGATCTATGGGAAGGATTGGCGATTACTTATGGAAGTGGATCGATCCATTCCAAATCTACGATCCGCATCGACAAGCCGTGACGATCAAACAAGAATCTATGACACTAGAAGGGTTGTGGACCAAAATGTAGGACTTATGGATCTCGATTGATACCGAGATCCAAGTCCAATGACATAGAGGATACCGAGAAAGGGAGGCGCCATCGCTCTATCAATTTCTAAGTGCATTGGATGAAAATATGCAAATATCGAAAGGAGATTATGGACAAGGATCCATTACCAACTGCTCAAGAGCTCACGGATGGTGCGAACGCAGCCACAAACGAGGTTATCCTCAAACCTCCGAATCGCCAACCGTAGGAATCGGGTTCGGACTCGCCACGGTCAACCACAGTCGACCACCGCCACCTTCCAATCGGCCACAGCAAGGAAATCAAACCTGGAACAACAGAAAGGAGAAATCGACAAGAGCAAACTTGTATGCACACCGTGGAGGTAAAAGCATACCAAAGAGGATGTTTCTTACTCATCGGATTTCCCGAATGGTGGGACGAAATGAAGAAATCAAGAGTTGCGTCCAAAAATCAGAATCAACCGTGGAACCCGAATGGACAAGCGACGATGGCGGTTAGTGGCGCAAGGCAGACGTCAACCGTGGCTGCCGGAGCGACGATTGGCGGGGCGTGGTCAGGCGGTGAGACACGAGCCGCCAGCGCCGGAACACCGGCGGGCAACGTCGGACCACCGCCGCCACAGACGCACATTGATGAGGAGATGAGAGGTGCCCTGGCGACTAGGGTGCACGAAGGGGGAGGTAATGAGGGGTTGTATTTTTTAAACCCCTCACTCATTCATGACTCTAATTTTTTAAACCCCTTAGCATTATCCTCCACTAATTCCGAAACACCAGATAAAGACTACCATTGGATTTTTGATTGTGGAGCTACAGATACTATGTCCTTTGATGCCTCTGATTTTATGAAGATTTTTCCTACCCGGAAAAGATATAATAAAACTGCTAGTGGAAATTTAGCATCGTGGAAGGAATCGCACTATTAAATTGTCCTCTCAATTATGTCTCCCAAACGCTTATATATCCCTTCTTTATCTCACAAATTGGTGTCTCATTAGCAAGTCACGAGAATTACATTGTAACTTACTAATGCACTGGCTTCATTTTTACGGATCTGAGGACGGGAAGATAGTTGGGCGTGGCATGAACATCGAGGACTCTACTATGTGGATAGGATGGCTCAGCGGTGTTGCGATCTTGACTCAAAGACCGGCAGAGAAGCAGACTTGGCTTTGGCATCGGCGGTTGGGACACCCATCCATAGGATATCTACGGTTAATTTGTCACAACCTTGTTAATTTACACCCTTTGAACTGTGAGACATGTTTTCGGCTAAGAGCCATCGTCACTCTTTTAAACTTAATAATACTCGTGTGAGGTCTGTTTCTCTTTACTTCACTCGATGTTTGGGGTCCACTCACACTAGTGATAATGGGTTTAGATATTTTACGCTATTTGTGGATGATCGTCTAGAATGACGTGGGTATATTTCTTAAATTCTAAAAGCGAAGTTTTGAAAAATTCACCCACTTCTATAATCTAGTACAAACACAATACTGACCAATCTATTCAAATCCTTCGATCGATAATGGGGAGGTATGTAAATTCCAAAATGCAAAACTTCTTCATCGAAAAGGCTTTGTTCACCAAACAACCGCCTTACACACCGAACAGAATGGGGTAGTGAGCGAAAGAATAGGATCATTTTAGAGATGACTCGAGCCCTTATCATCGACTCCCAAGTCCCGACATCTTCTTGGCCCGTCGTAGCTACCTCTGTTACCTCCTGAATCGATCGCCCACTCATATCCTAAACTTTAAACCACCCTCGAGTTTCTAGCTACCCACTCAAATACCCTCATCCTCACTCTTGAACCCAAAGTTTTGGATGCACCGCTTATGTTCATATCCCTAAACAAAATCGTATAAAATTCTCACCAAATCTTTGTAAAGTGTGTTTTCCTGGGGTATGGAAAAAATCAGAAGGGGTATAGATGTTATGATCCTGTAGCTAATCACCTACACACTACCTTAAACTGTGACTTCGTTGAAACAGAATATTTTTTCCGCCAACAAGGGAGTCAGGGGGAGAAAATGAGATTGTCGACTCCTAAGTTGGCTCCATCGCCATCCACCATCCGAAAACCCTACCTTCTCATCCGTCGAAACTAGCTCAATGTCATTGCTGTGTTACGTGCGGGCGTTGGTCCAACAGAGAAGGTTAGCGCACCGCCGAGACATCTACATGCAGTTCGAGTTCGAGATGTCCAGAACTCGATCCCACTCACAACCCCATCTTCAAATCACGAGGTAAGTAATCTCAATAGTTCTCAAGTTACTACTAACATTGAGGAGCAGAGGATGAAGACAACGACACGTAAACGGAGGGATACAAATGAAGTTGATGAATGTCTTGAGTTAGGCGGTGCCACGATCGGACACATTGCCTCCCGAATTACGGAAACCACCAAAGCGATACTCTCGGTGGCGGGGACGGAAGACTAGGTACTCGATTGCCAACCTTGCCCAAGGACAACTCACGAGATGGCACGAGCCTGAAGCGACTTTGTATGAAGAGGATGTACCCAGACAGGTAGAAGAGCAAGGAGACATAAACATTGGAGGAGGCCATGAAGAAGAAATGGATGCTAATTAAGAATGGGACATGGGAAAAATGTGTCTTGTCGGAAGGAAAGAGGCGATGGGATGCAGATGGGTTTCACAATCAAAAGACGAGCGAGATGGTTCAATCGAGAGTACAAAGCTAGGTTGGTTGCAAAAGGATACACTCGGACCTACGGGATAGATTATGAAGAAACATTCTCACCAAGAGCAAGATGAGCACGGTAAGAACACTTCTCTCGATAGCGACTTGCAAGGATTGGCCTCTGCATCGGTTGGATGTAACTAATGCCTTCCTACATGGAGAATTGGAGAAAATGCGAGATATATATGGAAGTCCCCGGGTTACTCAAAGAGTTTGAGGCGAGAACAAGTGTGCAAAGAAGACACTCTCATGGATTGAAGCGATCGCCCGAGTATGGTTCGGAAGATTACATCTAGCTATGGCAAAAATGGCCATAAACGAGTAACTCGATCATACATTATTTGTGAAAATGAGAGAGGAAGGTAACATGTTTAATCATTTATGTTGATGACATGATTATCACGGAGATGATGTTGAAGAGATATAAAGCTCAAGAAAAACTTGTTCACAGAGTTGAAATGAAAGACCTTGGATCTCTGAAGTACTTCATTGGAATTGAGATTTTAAGGTCCAAAAAGGGAATCTTCCTGAGACAAAGAAAGTATGTCCTTGACTTACATGCAGAAACTGGGTTACTCTAGTGTAAGCCTGCTGAAACACCGATTATGATAAATCATGGATTAACAATTTTGAAAGAGTGACTTGACGGATCAAGGAAAATACCAACGCCTTGTTGGGAAACTCATCTATCTCTCATACACGGCCCGACATCGCGTATGCGATTGGAGTAGTAAGCGGTTTATGCAAAACCCCATAAGGAGCATATGGAGGCGGTTTGAGAATCGTCCGATACCGAAAGGAACCACCGATTATGGATTTTGCTTAAAAAGGGAAGATTTGGAGGTTGACGGGTATACTGAGATGCGAGAATGGGCGAACCCAAATGATAGAAATCTCTTCAGGATATTTCACCTTCGTTGGAGGAAACTTGGTCACATGGAGAAGCAAAAAGTAGTGGGCCTATCAAGTGCGGGCGAGTTCGAGGAGTAAAAGTGGGATAATCGAAATCCTGTGGCTTCGGAGATTGCTCACAGAGATTGGCTTTTCTCCAAAAAGGGAAAGTCGGCTCTTTTGTGACAACAAGGCTGCGATTAGTATATCTGAAAATCTCGTACAACACGACGGACCAAACACGTGGAGGTCGATCGGCATTTCATCAAGGAAAAGCTCGATAGTGGGATCATTGAACTTCCTTCATACGATCGGAGGAGCAAACAACTAACATATTGACTAAGGCCAACACAAAAGTCTTGAGAAGTTGGACAAGTTAAGTATCGAAATGCGTTACTTAACTTGAGAGAAGTGTTAAGAATATCATAGCCAAAATAGAGAGGCACAATCAAGAGAATTAGATCACCACATATTAGGGATATATTTTTTCCCTTATTTACATTGTATTCTTTTGCTATATATTGGGGTGTAATGCATATGAAACATACACAGAAATAAAAGAATACAGATTCCCTTCTACATTCTCCATCATGTCGTTCTTTCTCAACCTTGTTTCTCTCGGTTATTATCTTTGAGACTAATTACAGGGGCGATCCATTACTTTTGCCACCTCTTATTATAGGGAGAGAGGCGTATATCCCACTAATTAAATTTATAATTGATATTTGATTCAAGTGTATTAATTAAAAATTGCCATCACCGTCCATATCAATTGCAATGGATGTTCTAATATAGAATAGAGTATATGTAGAATAGATTGGCGGAGTTAATATGTACAATAAATAAGGAAAATTATGTAGAAATATATTATTATTCTTACAATTAATTTATTGTCATAAATTATGTTATTGTAATGTCTATGTTAATTGATTGAAAAATATTGCAAACAAAATTTGCAATTAAAAATGCATAAAATGGATAATTTAGAAATATAAGAATAAAAAATTCTCTCTCTCATTTCTGTTCGTACACCTCAAATGGCATGATATATTGATATTCTTTTTTTTTCGATAGCCATAATAATATGCCCGCATTTCCTCAAAAAAGAAGTAAATAGTTTTGCCGTTATCTGGGCGTCTGTTTTGTCACAACCAACCAATGATTTGCACTTCTCTTTGTACAATTCCACAAAACGCATCCCTCTCTCTCTCTCATTCACCAGAGGGGCAAAAGCCTCACAAGCGAATGGACACCTCAACGTAGCCAACATGAGTTTATGACCAGACCCTGAGCTATCGAAATTCAATGGTGCCTCTTAATTTCTTCAAGGGTTATTTATTTTATGTAATTATTTTAATCTTGCATGTAGTACAATCGCAATCTGTTTCCCGCCGTGATCAGTGTGTTTTCACGTTGTAGCTCAAAATTTCTGTCAGTTTTTCTTATCATTGGGCTTCTGTGTGATTTATAAAATTCATTTGTTTTTTATTCCACATATATCTATCGGTTGAACTGTATGTGTTCTTGGTCAGATCCTGTTGAATTTCACTTTTTATGAGCCCATGTAGAATTTTACAGGAAAGTTGGCAACTTGGACTTTGTTGTACAATTATTTGTCTCAGCTTTCCCTTTTTGGTGTGTCTGACATTCGGCTTTCTGGTGGATGAGTTGGATTTTGTCGTTAAAAAGAAGAAGAAAAGAGCAGTTTTTTTTAATCATATTGATCAATTTGGTTTTTTAGGGTCCTTTTGTTGTGTGTTGAAGAAGGGGGAATGGAGCAGCCAGGGCAGATAAAGAGGGCTTTGATTGATGCCACCGCCGGCGCGATTTCTGGTGCTGTTTCCAGAACTGTGACATCCCCTCTTGATGTGATCAAAATTAGATTTCAGGTAGAGGCTTTATACTTCACGTGTTCTTGATTAGGTGATTTGGTTTGGTTTTAGTGGTGAAGTAAATGTAGCCTTTATTTTGGGTTGTCATGTAGGAATTGAAGGTTTGATGATTCGTTGTTTTGCTCACTTAACTTTTTTCTGTTCTTGGATAGCTATTTGGATAGCATAAGCATTGTTCTAGTAACGGATGTGTAGGCTGAATTTCTCTTTCTTCTAGATGAAGATGTGCTACATTTCTGTCGTCGTTTTACTGTATCCGGTGGTCAAGTGTAGGATGACTTGATATTTGATGGAATTCTTGAAAATAAGATGATGTCTGATTTATGAATTTTATTTTTGGGAGTTCATGTATTCTTAATTGATGGAATTATTGATCATGATGTTTGGTGGACTAATGATTCCTGTAATGGGATCCTTTGTTTGCTTCTTTTTACTATATACTCATTGATGAAAGATTGTAAATGTTATCATATACAGGTTCAGCTGGAACCTACTACGCAGTGGGCTTTGCTTCGTAGAGATGTGTATGGTCCGTCAAAGTATACCAGTATGCTGCAGGCAACAAAAGACATTTTTCGGGAGGAAGGATTTATGGTATCGCATCACCTCTCATTCTTTATTTGCCAATTTGCAATGATGCATGGATATTCTGATCTTCGTTCTTAAATTCTTCTCTCTTCTAGTTTGCTTTTTTTATGTGAAATCTCTGTTTCAAGTAGAATATTGGGTATAAAATCCCCTAACCAGAATATTTTGGATGATTCATGACTAGCTGTCAGTGTCACATCTTCTTTCATTTGGTAATTGATGTTACAATGTGCCTCTTTGACTTAAAATACCCACTAATTATAGCTAAACTAGCAACCTTGAACCGTGCTCATTGTTATTACACCACAGTTCCAGAGAAATCTAGCCTCTTTATATTTTACAAAAACTATAATTCATGGTATTATATGGTAGATGCATCAGTAGAATTTTTACATGAGATGTTGTGACATAGGAGGTGCCTTAATCATATCTCACTTTTGCGTTCTTTATATTTATGGCTCGGCCTATATTCTCGATCTTCTTGATTTCGTTATTCTGTAATAGGGGTTCTGGAGGGGCAATGTTCCTGCACTTCTTATGGTAATGCCGTATACTGCAATACAGTTTGCAGTTATTCAGAAGTTAAAGGCATTAATTTCTGGTTCTTCTAACTCAGGTTTGGTAATATGCTCTTGTGAATTATGCTTTCTTCTTTTGGTCAATAAGTAAGGCTGAAGTTTACAATAGCTTCGTTCCGCGGTTGAATATTCTGTTAAAACAACAATTATTGCTCGAACGCCCACTGGGATGATCTTGACAGTCTTGGTTAAATTTGCTTAGAAACATGGTCTATATCTCATCAATCATCAATGCCAGAAGATGGCATGTTTCTAATGACTGAGATCTATTCCTAACTTGTGTTGTATGATTTGATTTTGAAAAACTCTTTCTATCTTAAGGGGGAATTCCTCTTTGAGAGTTGAAGTTTATGTGTAACATTCTGCAATCTTGTTTTCTGCAGAAAACCATCTCAGTATAAGTCCGTATCTTTCATACATTAGTGGCTCGATATCAGGCTGTGCTGCCACTATCGGTTCGTACCCCTTTGATCTTCTAAGGACGATCTTGGCATCACAGGGGGAGCCGAAGGTGTTGATCGTGCAAATGCACCACAAGTAGCACTGTCGTTTTAGATCATTATATTTGTGCATGTGTTGAAGCATAATTGAAGACAATTTTTTGAAGAAAAAAAGATGATGTTCCCACATTCAGGTTTATCCAAATATGAGGTCTGCACTTTTCAATATACTCGAAACTCGCGGGGTTCGTGGTTTGTATGCTGGATTGGCTCCTACGCTTGTGGAAATAATCCCTTACGCCGGCTTGCAGTTTGGAACGTACGATACGTTCAAGTGTTGGACCATGGTGACTCTCTCTCATGCTTGTAGTTTCGATTCATGTGAAGCTCGCTTGCAGAAATCAAGATTTATCGATCTTTCAGTTATATAGTCATCATGATTTGTATTAATGTAGTATGATTGATGTGGTTGTTTGTCCTTCTAGGCATGGAATCGAAGCAGATCTAGTCATCCAACACGGGACGACGACATCCTCACGGATGTCGAGGTTTCCTTCTGTGGCTTAGCTGCAGGAATATGTGCTAAAGCTGTCTGCCATCCCCTTGATGTGGTGAAGAAGAGATTTCAGGTATGTTGTTTTCAACATTCGAGTTGAGTACGGTTGTTAGTACTTTCTTACGAAACTCGACTCGTAGGTCCAAGGCCTGCAGAGGGATCGGAGATACGGAGCTCGAGTCAAGCCTCGTGCATACAGAAGCATGCACGATGCCGTCGTCCAAATCCTAAGTGTGGAGGGAGTGGCTGGGCTGTATAAGGGCATCGTCCCATCGGTCGTCAAAGCAGCACCGGCTACTGCTGTCACGTTTGTGGCCTTTGAGTTTGCATCGAAATGGTTAAAGAGTTGAAGTCCATACCGACGTAAATTCTTCACGAAGCAAGCCTCGTAGTTTAGTGGTATTCCTCGCCTAAACGAGTGATCGATGGCCCCTCTCTCCCAACTTTTATTACATTGAATTGTGTATAGCCCTATTTTGGGAAGAATTATTATAGTCATAGTTGTGAAAAGATAACAAGGGAGCTTCTCAAGTTTAGGCTCCAAGGAAGCATTATGTAATCGAATTACATTCATTTTTTTCTTAAGTTTTACAAAAATAATTTGCATAGCATTCAGTGTTGAATTATTAAGTTCTATTTCATTAAGCCAACAAAATAGGTTTTACTATTGGACTTATATCCTGTAACTTCTTGGAGACTTATTTAACAGTTTATTAGCAAATATTACTTAAATGCACAGAGCAATAGTTTAGAAGTCTCAATAGGACAAATCTTAACAGTTCAAGTCAATGCATTTTTCCAACATTTTTGACAGTATTATTTCCAACAAGCAAGAATATATAGAAGCATAATATTACAAAATTCTGTAGAAAAAAATCACTATTAAGTAATATTGCAACATTCACCTAGTAAAATTTGCAATTTCACCTCTAGAAGATCTATTCCTCATTACAAAAAGTTAATCAAAATGAAGCTCTTGAAACAAAAAGTGATCATTCTTGATTATTTTTCTTTTTACTATCATCCTCTGGAGGAAGAGATACAAACTGGAGGATATTTTGAACCTGTGCAACATCGACACGGAACCGCTCGGCAATTTGGGCAGCATCCATGGGACCATCATGTTCGTCTGACTTGCCCTCGTGCAAGAGAATGATTTGGCGCAGCTGTTCTATCTTCAGTGTTCCAGGTGGCACAGACAGGTCCTTATGCCTGCCAGATTCTGGTTTTGTGTTTCGTAGTTTTGGTAAAGGCCTTTTGTAACTCTCCACCACAGAGGCCTGTCAAAAATCCCGAAAATAGAAGTTGTAAGGCAATTATTAAAGCTTCACGAGTATAACGAAGGATTGTGAAAGCAGAAGAACCCAATTGGCGCAAACTGGTGTATTCGCTATAAACAGTAGAATATGAAGAAAACATTAACTCATGTGATGCAGGCCAGTCATAGAAGAGGTGCGGAAGTAGGACGAGAGAAGGTTAGCTAATAGATGAGGTTCATTTTAGACGGAAGAGGCCGTTCTCGTTAAATTCACAACGAAGTAACATCACTCAAAGCATATTGTATTATATAAATTATATTGGTTTATATGTAGTAAACAATATTGTTCAGAAGAATTAAAAGCTTGGGTGTGTGTGTTGGCCTAGTGGTAGAGTGGTTAATGCCCGAGGCCAAAGGTCTCGGGTTCGAGTCCACCGTGACGCAGCCTTTAAAATTTATGTATTAATTGACCCAAAAAAAAAAAGAATTAAAAGCTTCATCAGGAGTAAGGAGTCTCGGTTATATATGGACAAGAGATCTCAGTCCACACTAACAAAATTGAGATTGTAAACTTTCTATTCCAGAACCCAATCGTAGTTTAATAAGAAAATATCATGATAAATAAACAAGTGTGTGTATCGAGTTTGGATCCTTACCTCACCCATCTCAAGCTTCCCTCCAGGCTTTACTTGAATTCTACCTACCATTTGGCTAAGCATGGAATCATATTGCGGGTCTCGATCCTCAAGGACATTTTCCGTCTTTAATCTTGATGTACCCTCTTGAAGAGTTGATAAAATGAAAATGTAAGTTATTGCCAACTAGTTGAAAGACAATTATGATGAGATAACAAACTTAGAAGTTGGATTCTGCTTCTAATTTTCCCATTTGGAAGGCCCTTCCCAAATGGAAGAAGGAAAGAAAAGGATTCTCCAGGCTATTATCTAACACTTACATATGTGTTTATCGGTACCAACTTTACTTTCACGACCCAGATGTTCTTATCTAAGTCATAACGCTGATGAAGCAGGAAATTGCATTCCATCGTATTATCCATTTGCAAGGAAAAGACTCTCTAACTTCCTATTTAACAATACATATATGTAAGTATTAGAAGCATCACTCTACTTCACAACAAGATTTCACAAAAGTAATACATCTATCATGATTTTTTTTTACTCAAAGTCAATTTACTTTCTTTCTTATATTGGTAATCCCGTTATCTCGCTGCTAAGAATCACGGTGGATACACCAACCATTTTTTAAACCTTTAGCTTATAACTTCAACTGAAATGCAATGATTTTCCTATCTGAAGAAAACCTTCATTGCCATTTGCCAATGTATTGCTTCTTAGCTAAGTTAATCTCTTGTTCTTGAAGAAAGAATATGTTGAAAATCTTGGCACTAATTAATCTAATACCAAAACTATAATAAAAACAAAATTCACATAAAATCTTTCTTTCGCCTAGTAATTGGAAGAATTCATATCATGCTGATTTTTTGACCAAGCTACGACACGCAGATAGTAATTTGTTCGCAATACATTGAGAAATACTAGGCATTTCTACTTGATCCCACAAACAAAAAATCATCAAACATCACAATAAATTTGAAATTCTATGAAAAATATTAATTTTTTGAAAAAAAATTAAAAACTGTGAGCTGAAATTATGAAACTGCACTTTTACAAATCAAATAAAGTAATAAAACAAAAAAAATTACCAGAATCATGAGTGATGTCAGCAGCGGGCTGTTTGTCAACGGCAACCGAAGAAGAAGAAGAAGAATGTGGCGGTGGCGGTGGCGGTGGCGGTGGCGGAGGCGGTGCAGGTGGCCGCTCAATGGGTTTCCTGAGCTGCGGCGTTGCATCGACTGCGGAGCTGCCAATCCTTCCAGTCGCTCGACGAAATGCCTGACCCATTTTTACCAAAACAAATTCGAAAATTCGAAAACGTCGATGCTATATTTGTTTACTCTGAATTTCGTGGGTAGCCCAGAAATGATATCCTCTTTCTAAACGTATCTCGATCAAAAACTGATGCAAAAATCAGAGAAATCGTTGTTATTCTTTCAGTAATTTCAGAAATATTCGACTTTGGTAGCTGGTGCGAGAATGGAGCTTCCACGTATAATTTTCTTATTGGGCCTCTTGTGTTGGGCTTTCTATTAATGGATTCAATGTGACAATCCGCTGTAGGCCCATGTGATCTCTACATACTAATTGACTTCCATAATATTTTTGAAGGATTTTAAAAGTAATAATTTAGTATCCAATATTTTATAATTATAACAAAAATGTCTTATTCATATTTTTCAGCACCATAATATACATGTGTCATGTTGGATTCACGAAATCTTGTAGATCCTTCAAATATTAATTTTTCGCTCGAAAATATCGATTTAGGGTTGAGTAGAGGCTAACTATGATTTTGAAATGGGGATGATATTCTGTTTATTTTTTCCAAAAAACTTCATCACATCATCTTTTTATTGCTGATGTGGAATTTCAGTTGTTTTTCAAGATGAAACGGCATCAATCGAGGTAGAAACTAGACAATCCCAATTCCCACATGACACTAACCTATAGATACTTTAATGCTAGAAAATATGATTTTGACATTTTTGTAATAAGTATAAATGTTACGTATATATGATTATATTTTTGATATTCCATCTAGGGATGTCAATGGGTGGATTTTACCCGGACCAGAACCAATAAATAAGTAATGGTTCTAGTTCTGGAACCGACCCATTAGACACTGGATCCGGACCGGACCCGGACCATCAACTATGGGTCTTAAGTAGAGCCGGCAAAATGAGCCCGGCCCGAAAAGCCCGCCCGGGGTAGCCGGGGTTTGGGTTGGTTTGGGCTTGAAAATTAAAGGCCGAAAAAAACCGAGCCTAAAAGCCAGCCAAAAAACCCCGGCCTCTGAGGCTTCGGCCAAAAAACTGGGTTTTGGGCTAAAAAGCCCGCCTAATATTTTATTAAATATATATAATTTATAAATTATTTAATATACATATTTATAATTTTTAATAATATTAATTATATTTTATAGTAAAGTTTCTTACTAATTCACATACTTGGTCGGGAAAATATTTTTTAATTGCAACACATCAAAATTCGAAAAATAATAACTTCAAAATATAACTTTATAAATCATTCAAAATAATTCATAAAAGAAATTATCTCCAAAAATATATAGGTGATGATTAATGACCTTATAATATGTAAATACTATTTTTAATCATTGATCTTAAATATATATTGTATAATTAATTTATTTATTTTATTATTTTAGTCGTATAATTGGAATTGACGTTTAATAATATCATTTACCTTTGATTTGTTAATTTATTTCTCCTTAAATTAAAGAACTAAAATTATACTACATTAGAATATCATTGTATGAATACATAAATATGTCAAAATATACAAGAAGCATTATCATAAGAATAAGTAAGCTTAATATATTCTTATCATTGATTCTTTATTTAAATTTGAGTTATGAGATTTTAATTATGTATTTAAATTATTTATTTTTGAAATTTAAAATATTAATTTTATATATTAAAAATAAAAAAAATCTTAAAAAGCCCGCCACAGAAAACCGCCTGGGTTGGTTTGGGCTTCACATTTCTAGGCAGAAAAATTTCGGCCGGCCCGACCGACCGAAAATATAAAAGCCCGACGAGCAGGGGTCGGCCGTAACTACCATTACTTTGCCACCTCTAGTCTTAAGCGGTTCGGATCGGCGGTGCGGAACCAAAATCGGACCAGGCAAAAAAGAACCGAATGGAATCGAAACCGTTGCTTTATAATTTAATGGGTTATGAGTGATTTCGAATCGATATGGATAAAACTAGCTCATTAACAAGCTTATTTAAACTTAGGCTTGTCAATAGACGAGTTTTACTCGGACCAGAACTAAAAAATAGGTATTGGTACTGGTTCGAAATCGAACCAGATCCGGACCGGACCCATCAAACTATGGTTCTAAACGGTCCGGGTCTAAAGCGAGTCTGGAACCGGAATCACGACCAGAACCATTGCTTTAAAATTTAAGGGATTTTAAACGGTTCCGGATCGATTCGGTAAATCTCACCCATTGACATCTCTAATTCCATCTAAACATTAGGAAATTGTTAGAGAATACTATCTAGATCCAATACTAGTTAGGCTCATTTTAATATACTCTAGCTTTCTAGTCTCTATATATATGACAAACTCTTTTGTTATGAATATATAATTCATTCATTTTTTCTATATGACTCTATTATTATTGTTTCATATAGAATCAGAGGATGAATCTCTAATTCATCTCTAACTTAATTTGCTATGTCACTAATGTCGGAGCCACTATGTCCTAATTTGCTGCACCACTACCACTCTTCTCTAATCTGCTATGACTATGATGTTTTGTTCAAAGCGGACTCAATGTTTTTTGATATCACTATGAATTCCTCCTTAATTCTGAATTCCTCCTTAATGTCAAATTCAGACAAACTACTTTTGGGACCTTGTCCCAATTGCCCTACCGACTTTGTTCGGTTCTGTCTATCATCCCTATGCAGTCTTGTTCTGTTGTCGATACTACCAATCGTTGTACCGACTTTGTTCAGTTACTACTATCGATTTTTTTCGGCTAGTAGTACGAATTGTCTTACTGATTTTGTTCAATTTCTAAATGTCGTTGCCGCAGTCTTGTGTTGTTGTCAATTGTTGTACCGACTTTACTTGATTGCTACTACCAACTACCCTACAGGGTTTTTTTTTTTTATGTCTGTCATTGTCGTCGCAGTCATGTTCTGCTATCATTGTCAATTGTACCGACTTTGCTCGGTTACTATTACAACTTCATATTTCTACTATTACTACTATTGTTGATGTCTTCTCTAAGCTTTGAGGAGGTGGAATCAATTCTTGTACCAAGTTAGACATGATTGATATATATGTTACAACTTGAGAAAGAGTATTAGAGAATATTATCTAGGTGTCATACTAGTTAGGTCCATTCTAATGTAACCCTAGCTTCTTCTTTTTAATATCATGAGAAACCTACAATCGCTACATTCGGTGTGTACTAGATAACCCTAGCTTTCTACTCTTTATATATATGAGAGACTTTTATTATAAAAATACAATTCATTCATTTTTCTTAAATAGCTCTATTATTACTGCTTCACATAAATTATATACCTTATATATTGCAGAGTCATCTAAACCAGAGTGAACAAATAGAGAGAGAACTTGGTCAATTATTTTATGTAACTCGATAAATTAATGTAAATTTGGAAATAAAAACTTGAGGTCGTTTTAATGATATGTGGTCCTGCATAAAAATTCAAACACCTAAAAATAGTAAATGAATTTGTTAATAAAAATTGTATAAATATATTTCCTATGTCCATAATAAGCATCATTTGTGGACGGTATGAATTTTAGTAAAATTGTTGATGGACGTTGTTTGAGTAAAGAAAATGTCCCATCATATATTAGATTGTAAGTGATAGGAATAATTTTTTTGGTAAATAATGGATGGTGGTGAGGTTGAATAATAAAGAGTAGATTCCTAAAAAGAAAAGTGATATAATTTTCGTGAATATTGAATAAAACAATTATGATACACTTATTGTGCACTGAGAGTAGATTAAATAAAAGGAATTCCATCTCATGTAACGACTCTCGCATTGCATGCATGAATGCATTGAATCTGGACTTAAATTTTATCCACACAAAGCATCATATAATGCAATGTCATTGACATTCCAACAAATGCAGTTTGATAAGCATAACAATACTATCATTATTAACAGTAACATTATCTATGTACTATGCAAGAAAATGTAGTTTATTGATTAATAGTACTCTCATAACAGATTTCCAGTTAACAGTAATATTATCAATACTGCTCTAAAGAAAATGGGAAAAAATGTAGAAAATACTGCAACTATCAACTATCACTATCATATGATCATCAATAATAGCAATGACTCCACAATGCGGGGAAAACTGAAAAGAGAAGAAAATGAAGAAAAAATCTGTTAATCACATCCCCAGTAGCCACGATTCCTCGAGGGCTCGTACACATCCAACTCTTCCACAATCCTCGCGCATCCATTCACAATTGTCTCCTCAGATCATCCTCTTTCGCCTCATGAATAACTGTTTCTGTTGTGTAAACGGTTGAGGTTGAAGGAAGCATGTATCATCAGAAAAAACTATCTCTGATCAACGAGAATCGCTACCTAACAATTAACATTATGTCTCACTGAGCTTCAATAACCAGAAGCCTGTACATAGAGAATGATCGATCTTTGTTAAGAAAAACAGCAAAAATTTGTACCACATTTCCTGTTTCTGGTGTTTCAGACATCAGCTTCCAAGATCTCATCGTAGAACTGTGATCTCACTGTCTGGAGCTGGTTTGTCTTGATTAGCTTCTGGTGGATCGTCGTTTTTGTTGTCTGCATTCGAGGTGCCACTCGTACTTGCACCTCTGTCAGCTTCTGCGATCTGGGAAGAAGAAGCTTCTCCGACCTGGGAAGGGGAAGCCACGGAACTGCTCGGAGATTCACTTGGACCAGGCCCGACACGGGGTTGCTGAGAAGGTCTTGGTGGTTGTGCAGTGGTGTCCCTACCCTTCCTCCGCCGGCTTATACTCAGATATCCACCTGCTACAGCCTCCAATGCCCGTGTTGTTGGAGGACGAAACCTCGTGCTTAGCCTCCTTGTGTTCGCAACAGATTGCTGCTCAGAACTAGCCTCAACAGGTGTTGGTGGTGCTGGTAAACCATGGCTATCCAGCGGGTTATCTGGCTCGTTTGGCAGATTTGGAGCGAAACCATTGTTCTCGATTTCCGGGGGTACGTTGAGATCAATCAACAGCTGGGGTTGAGGGTATTCAGTGCTCTCACTTGGACTGCCTCGTGATGAGCTGGCGGACGACAGCTTATCCTGCCACGAGCTAACTTGAGTCGTTTCATTAGACTCGTGCACGCCTGAGGAACTGCAAGACACCCCATTTTCCAATCTAGGCGCGGCGGAGATGGAGTGAGGTTGGAGAAGCACTCCATCTCTAGCTTCTTCATGAGCTTTGCCGGTTAATTTCCTGCAACGTTTGCTGGTGGGAGTGATATTATCGACGTAGCCTTGCTTCTGCTTCCGGACTGGCATGGGTTTCAAGACCTTCCGAGGTTTCTGATTGTTGTTTGGATCCTTCTTTCTCTTCTGAGGGGCCGATGATTTGCCAACATCGGGACCATGACTCGAGGCATCATCATCGCATTTTTTTCTACTACCAACCTTCTTCGGTCCAGATTCATCCGTTGTATCAGATTCAGCCATATTTTCCTCTTCCAGAGTGTCAAGAAGCATCAACATGCTCGATATTTCCCGAGGAAGGGTCCTCAGCTCTCTTATCTTGCTATCGGAGAGGCCCGTATCCACCACGGTGAATTTGATGGCATCCACGCTGTGATTGGGAGTCCGAGGCTGCAGATATGAATGCCGCTGCCTTGAAGGCGGATGACTCTCGTCTTCCACCGTCTTCACGTCGCAGGTTGAATCATCTTTCTCTGTGTTCTGGCTGCCATTGGCTTCCTCGCTATCAAGCTCGATCAGGCCGGGATCTTTTGCGACTTTGCTCAGCACATCCGTGACTGACTCGAAGTAGTGATCACCCTTCACCAGCTTCCTTCTCGAAAATTTATTTACACCGGGAAGAAGAAAAACCAAACACTTCGAAAAACCGGCAATGTAACCCTGGTTCTGGGGCTGCTCTGAATGCCAGCCTCGTGCCAGCAAACGAGGCCAGACAGCCTCCCAGAACAGGTCGTTAGAACGAGCTTTGCTCAGCCTATAATCTCGGCTCAAGAATTTGATGATTTCTTCAGTTGTCAGCGCAGAGCATGCTTTTCCTGCTGGTATCTCTGACCGGGTCACATGGTTCGACCTCAGAGGCTCCAAGGCCATTCCCGTGAGGTCTTGTTTGCCCGAACCAACGGCAACAGCTTGTACGATGAGGTCCATCCCCACCGTGACCTTCAGAAAAGAGACGTAGTCGACTAATGATATTTTGTCTTCTGCAAACGTCTTGGAGACCTATGAACCAATCAAGAAACGAACTTCAGCAGAATGTACTGTATTGTAGGCGTTTACTTTGGATGATGATAGCTTAGATAGATAATGTACTGTATTGTAGGTGTACCCTTCGAATACCTGATCCTATATATTGAAAAATCCAATCTATCAAGCAAAGTAAAAGCCCCATCTAAGCATTATAGAACCACCACAGCCTTATTTGAATCAATCAAGATTATCCATTCAATAACTTCTTTACTTAATGCCATCTTGATTTTATTTTTCTGTTGAAGAAATAAAGAACACTAAATTTGGCAGCATTCCACACATTCAAGCTTTCGAAAAATAAAGAAAAATACAATTTTCAACTATGATTAAAATAAAGTCTAAAGAATATACCTCGAGTAAAGCATTTTTGCATTCTTCAGAGACTCTAGCGAGCAATCTAGACAGGAATTCCTGCTGCCTCAACCCGGAGAATATCCTCTGCCCATAAACACATTTTTTACTCCTCGTCTTCCGACCTTCTGACCATCTAAGGTATGCATCAGAACTGTAAAATCCCCCGTAGTAGAACGAGAGTATAGCACCCATATCTTTACACCCAACAAACCGCCTCACTTCAACAAAATTCTTCTCAAATATGTATAAGGCGAGAAGGAAACTAGCCTTCTCAGCTTCTTTCCATCTTTCACTGAGTGATCCGGGAACCAGACGATGACCTTCATCAATGCACATTCGTATTTTCTCTGTAGCTGGTAAACTCTTCATTTCCTCACTATCACCATTGCACAAAGTCCCCATTTCAGTCACATTCCTATAATATGGACGTCTGGACTCTAGGAAGGTTTGAGGGTCCTCACTTTTCCCACAGTCGGTCCAAATTAGTGGTATTGGCAACCCAACAAAGAAATCTTGGAGGGAATGGCGTCCAGTTTCAGCATAGGACATGTGATTGGGCTCCCTAATAAGTCGAGGAAGTTTGATCTGATATTCATCTCCCATACGGGGAACAATATCGGGCTCGCCAAATTCCTCACCCGCATCATAACAATCTGACTGAATTTGAGGAAAGGCGTTGGCTTCTGCAGAGTCGTCATACTCCTTAACAAGAATATCCTCAACCCAATCTCCATCCTGGTGTCTAGCAAGTGAAGACATCTGCCAATGAAATCAGCATATTTCATTAGAGCTTAAGGCATTAGTTCCTTCACACAAGTCCATTAAATTGCCTATGCAAAAAAGGCATCAACGGAGACATGTTTAAGATCCCTAATCTCAAATCTCTGCAGACAAAATAGTATGAAGAAGGCGGCATCTATCTATTTAGATAAGGCCTAAAACCAGTAGAAATGAGGTGAAAAACCAAAATGCAAATAAACATAAGTCTACCAAACCGAGTAGGGACAAATGGAAAGACGAGAAAGCAGATTAACCGTTTAACAATTGAAATAGGCAACACGAGTCTCCATCAAAAACACATACTACCTTTGGATAAAAAGGTTTAACCTTTCAATATCATAACGAAACAATAGATGCAAGGAGAGATTCTTGATATTCAGAAAATATTGACTCGATTTTCACTCTCAGCTGAACTCAATAGCAGCTCGAAGCAGCTCCATCCCTATCTATTTCTCATCACCTGCTAACCAAAAATAGAAACTATCATTGATGCATAAGCATAACAATGAAAACATACAAGCATAGTACAAGAGATGCTTCTTTCTGCACGGCCATGACTCTAAAATTTCTCGAAACCACAAAGAAATAGCCTCTCGAATAAAGGGCAAAAACGTGAAATCTTGGAAAGAAAACCAAAGGAACAAAGATATAACAACATGTCAATCCACAGCCATAAAAAAAATTCCTTTCATAAACTGAAGCTATGGAAAAACAAATTAGACCATGAGCAAACTCAGGCCTAACCATCGAGCACCAAATAAAGGACACAACAGACCGAATTTTTCTGTCTAAATTGAACCACATTTCGCCACAAACTATTTATCACAATAAATGCATAATCAAAAACCACGAAAAACGAAGCCAAATAATCCCAAACCGATACACCAGCTGAAACCAAATCCCAAATCAAACAAAAATACATCAAGAAGTTTTATTTCACCAATTTTTTATCTATATGAGCAAGTCCCACGAAAACCCGAATACCAAATATAATATATATTATATGCATAAAACATAAATCATGCAAAAAAACTCCAACTGGATAAAGAAAAAACGAATAACGTCAGATATAATTCCAATGTGATCCAAATTGGACTCTTTCAGGAATTCACAACTCACGTATTCACACAATCCCATCACATTTCTTGAGCATAAACCGATATCCTAACAGGAAGAGAATACACGCACAAATACATGCACATAGAAGATATATATTAGTTTTGCATGTATATGTGAGGAGGAAACTCGCAGCGGGCAACGTGTGAAGCGACTGCAGGAGTCGTGGGTTCAGATGTGGAGCAGGAAAAAGAAAATAAAATGAGAAATACAAAACCAAGTAACAAAAGAATACATATACATAAGATAATAGTAACAGTTTATACATCTAACATATATGCATAGGAGAGGTGTGTGTGCGTGCGTTGTTGTATGGAGAAGAGGGAGGAGGAGAGGAGGAACCTTGTTGTCTTCTATGTGAGAAGAGTTCTCATGGGGGTAAATTAAATCGAAGTGAGAGAGAGAGAGAGAGAGAGAGAGTTTTTGCTTGTTACCAAATTCTTTTCTTTCTTATACAATTGTTTTAGACAGAGATAAATCATAAAAGGATGGAGAAATTGACCATTTTAAAGAGCGGATGAGAGAGTGCTCGCTCGCGGGGCAGCGCGTGGAATGGACACTCACCCAATTTTGACAAGATTTTAACAAATATCTTCAATTTTAGTTAATATACTAAAATATTTTCAATTTTAACAGAACTTTAAAAAATATCCTTAACTTTTTAAGTACTTAAATATCTCCAATTTTGATGAGATTTTAAAAATATCTTTCTTTAGAGTTTTCAACGACGGAATATTAAATCAATTTTCTTAATTCTTGTGCGGATTATAGTTCAAATAGATTATAACTCAAATGCTTCAAGATTATGTTATCTAAAACTTTGATTTGGAAATATTTTTTAAAACACCATCAATGTTTGGGACATTAAATGTAAGGATAACTACAGTTTGTATCCCAATTTTGATGAGATTTTAAAAAATATCCTTAACTTTAGTTAATGTATTAAAATATCCTCATTTGACGAGATTTTAAAAAATATCTCAAACTTTAGTTAATATATTAAAATATCCCCAACTTTGACGATATTTTAAAAAATATTTCGATTCAGAGTTTAGAACGACGGAATGTTGAGTCATTTGAACTATAATCAACACGAGATGGAATGCTCGAGTCATTCTAGCTATAATCCACACGAGAATCCGGTGAACTGGCTTAGCATTCATTCGTTGGAAACTCTGAATCGGGATACTTTTCAAAATATCATCAAAGTTGAGGACATTTAATGTATTAACTAAAGTTGAGGATAATTTTCAAAATTTCATCAAAGTTGTGGACATTTTAATGTATTAACTAAAATTGTGGCATTTTTCAAAATCGCCTCAAAATTAGGGAAATAAATTATAATCATTCATTTAGGAGTGTTTACTTTTCATAACTAGTATTTTGAAGGATTGACTATTTGATGGATTAAATTTGTGATAAGATAATTTTTATCTATCAATCATTTGTTTACTACAAAGGATCAGTAATGATTAAAATTGGGATAAATAATTCTTCCTTTATTTGAAGGATTATTTCAATCATACTTATATTGGTTGTATTAAAATTAATGGAGAACAATTCAAAGGATTAAAATAATCCCGGATTTTGAGATATCTTCAAATATTAAACCTTAAAAGTAAATACTTGATTAGGTTGGATTAATTTTATCTATCAAATCTAGTCATGTAAAGTAAACATACACACCAAGGTTTTTTTCTTCCGATACCATTTTCGTTTTTAAACAAATAGTTATATAATATAACTATATATATATATATATATATATTTATTTATTTATTTTTGAGTTCACTAAAATAATAAATTAGTGTAGTCTTAGAGTAGATAAAATCTTCAATTGTAGCTAACAAAACTGATTTATTTATAAAATTTGAAGATATTGTAATATAAATATTTTTTATTTATATGTAGATTGTTTAATTATATATTATCTTGAATCGTGATTAAGATATTGAAATATTCGAACATGATTCTTTTAAGGAAGTTCCTTTAGCATTATTATTTTGAATTTTGGGGGGGTTCATTTAATGTTCTTAATTTATTCATACAATTTAGAATATATTATAACTGGATTATTTTCATACAAAATTTGAAAATATATAATGACGTGCAGTCGAGAGTCATCAATAAATTATTGAGATTCTTTTTTAACATGATTCATTGTTACAAATAGTATAATTCGTGTGTGTGTTGGCAGTGGTAGAGTGGTTAATGGCGGCCAAGATCTCGGGTCGAGTCATGGTTTAAAAAATTTCGTATTAATTGACAAAAAAACAAATAGTATAATTCGTTTTCATCCATTCATTTAACGAAATTGGATTTTAGGTTAAGCCTCTTTGTATTATATCTTGTGTTTTATCGCTATCATGATATAATTTACGTATAGAGTATCATATTATATTGGAAAATATCGTAAATATACATAATTTACTGGTGGAGTTAGACATAATATATAACATTGTAACAAATTAGTGGATCCAATTGAAAATTATCAGCTTAATAAATTTAATAATTGTGTATCATTGGATTGTTATAATGCTTGGAAAATTCACTACAAAAAATTACACATTATAATATTGTGTTACATTTCGTAATTAATACACGCTACGTGCATCGAGTATCATTTTATTGTAGTGATAACATTGGTGGGCCCAGAGGGGGTAGTGGGTTATTGGACCCTCGTGGGATTTTTTTATAAATATTAGGTATTTATATGTATTTTACATTTAATTATTAAAAAATATAATATTTATTGTCATTGTGAGATAGAAAAATTAAGTTGATTATTATTTTGTTATTATTAATGTTTAAATTTTCTAATAAATACTTAGTATATCAATGAAAGTATGTTTATATCTAATTTTTATGATGTGCCAAGCAGGAACAATATGACTTTCATTTGTAAACAAGTGTTGTAATTTTTATTTTATAATAAAAAATTTGATATCCTATCATTTGAGTTTTGTATATTATTATATCATTTTATTTTTGTTTATAATAGTGTCGTAATTTATATATATATATATATATATATATATATATATATATATATATATATATATATGATCGGGCATATTTTGGTTATATATTTTGGATGTTTAGTGGCATGTTTTAGATCAAAATAGAGGTTCCATGGTACATTTATTAATGATTTATGTTTTTATGGTATTTTGTAGGGATGGTAAGCAAATTGAAGTTCTTGCCATTATTTTGGATGAAATTTTGAAACATAAAAGAACTAAAATAAAGTTGTTGTCTAAAAATCGTGCAGTATGCCTACACTACAATGTTTCGCTGGGATTGGAAGATAATGGCGTGGATTAAATGGATTTTTGAAGGTTTTGTGATAACAAACGAAGTTTAATTATGTAATAGACCTCAAATATTGATTTAGGCTTCTTTAGTTATTATTTTGAATTATCTAATAAGTGTCCTTACTATATTAGAATAGGTTTTCCCTTTTAATAGGAGATTAAATTAGATTGTATGAGATTAGATTTGTTTTTAGATGTTTTAAAAATATGATAGCTTTATCCCACTTGACGAGACTCATTCACGCAAGATCATACAGAATTCAGTTTGACATTTCTAATTTAAAAGTTTTGCTTTCTTTCTTTTGTTTTCTAATTTTTGTTCAATTGCTTTATTATTATTATTAGCTTGAATTCATTTATGAGTTCTAGCTAATCTCTTTCATTCGGTGAAGATTAAGGAAGCTCTAGCGCGACACGTTTCGTGAGATCTAATCGGTTTTATCCTTTAATTTTATGCAAGCATATGTTATTCTCTGTATTTATTATCGTTCATTGTTTCGTATATGTTAGATAGTTGCGAATATTTTAGTATTTCGAAATTAATTAGTAGTCAATTGAATCGGTCATCCGTAATTGTAGATTAAATTTGATTAGTGGTAAAGTAATTCATTAGAGTCAAGAGTTTAACAGTCATAATTCGATAATCTTGCGTCAGAGTTTATCGATTTTGAATCGGATTTCTTTAGTTCTTAAAGTTGTCGGCTCATTAAATCTATAGAGCGTCTCTTATGGTTGTCAGTCGATTAGAGAAGTAGTTAGTGAAGCGTATTCCTAATTACCGATAAAATAAGGAGAGATAAAATTACGTCAGAAGCGTATTCGGTGATCATAAATGGTTTGTTTGCATGAATTGAAGTTATATTTGCATCAAGGATCGGATTTATCTAAGCTATAATGGAATTAATTGGAATCGGGATACCTTCATCATATTTGTTACAATTAAACATCTGGATATCTTTCATATTTGTTACTTTTGAGATTTTATAGTTTAGTCACTTGCCAAAACTTATTATACAAGTGGAAAATTGGAGAAATTCTCGTCAATCCTTTGGGATACGATTTTGCTTCCTGCTATCTGTGCAGTATGGGCATACTGACCGAGTGTCAGATTTATTTTTGGTGAAAAACGACACATCAATATATATATATATTAGTTTAATATTATCTACACGATGAATAATTGAAGTTTAAATTCATCAAAACTTTGTCTGCAATTCCTTATTTCCAAGAAGATTGAAAATTAGATTCATTTCAAATTTTATTATTATTATTATTATTATTATTATTAAAAACATGTTATATGATAGCATATCCTATTGATGTTTTATTTTCATCAGTTAATGGACCTATCTATTAAACCTCAAAGAATACAAGATAAATGTTATGAGGTGGCCATATTTATCTTTTTGTTAACATTGTATTATAATTTTATTAAAATTATTATTTATGCTTAATTTTAGTCTAAAATCCTTCTTATACATTTATAGAATCATAATTAATTGATCCCCTTGAATTAAAAATTTGAGTCCTCCACCGATTGATAACATTAAGAAAAAATACACGTATTGAGTGTACGGTTATAGTGAAACACATAATGTAACCTGGAAATCAGACTGCAAATTATTAACTCAATAAATTTAATCATTAATATTGTTGTATTGCTAAAGTACAAAAAATTATGCATGCTAGTCTGTTGTAATGGTTTCGTATGAACAATGCTATAGTTTCATCTTTTTTAAAAAAGGTGTCTTCTTAGAGATTTCATCGATTCATCTTCATATAATAAATTTACCAAAATATGATGTAACATATAAATCAAAACTGAAATTGTAATTCAATAAATTTAATCATCAAATATTGTTGACTTGCTAGAGTATTGCCATAGTACCTTAACATGATAATTTGTTATATTCATATGATGTGAAATAATTTAACTGTCCATATAAATAAAAGGAAATACTAAATATGCTCGTCTTTTTGTTTAAAAGAAAACAAAACTCTTCATAGATTTCATCAATTCAATCAAACACTCGATAATTTAATGAAATGTGGTGAATTTTATTTATTATCTCATGAATTCGATTTTTGTTTTTCTTCAATAAAAAACATAGAGACTTGTACGATTACACGTACGTTATATTCTAACACAGTTTATCATCGTGTATTAACCACGTTCTTATCAAATTAATATATCACTCGCACTTCAAATTGAATTTATTTATTTGCTTAATAGCATTCAATTTTGTCTAAATAGCTAGATCGAAAGAAAAAAACTTGTGATAATTACTTTAATTTTGGTTTATGAATAAAATTAATATAGTTTTGTCAATATGGACTAGATCTAAACCTCTCTTGCAAGTTGCAACTCATATCGAGCTATTAAATATTTTATGAACATAAGTTGACATGAACTCGACTATGAGGGTAGGCGATCGCCCAGGGCCCATCATCTCATGGGGTCAAAATTACCTTAAAAAAATAATTTATGTAATTTTATTTAGATCCAAATATTATATAATTTAAATAAATTGTTTCAAAGGTTCAAACTATTAAATCTTTCTATATTTTATTTATAGATATATGTCTTCATTTGATCCAAAAATATGTTAGAAAATATTGATGTTGATGTGATTATTAATGGTTTTGCATTTGCAAATACTCGAATAAATTATTTTTTATGATATTGTATCGTAGATGAGAGTTGCGATATATAAATATAAGGATGAAAAGTAAGTTGTATATATTTTTGATAATTTTTTATTATATATTTCTATTTATAGATCACTTGGATTTTACTTAAATTTATGAATTCGATTTATCTTATAAGTATAATAAAATGGACCATTTGGACGGTCTAATAATAAAGTTAGTTCATGTGGCTAAAGATCATGAGTTCAAACCTCATTATCCTCTTTCTAGGTTCAAGCTCACACACATAATTTTTCAAGTGTGATTTATTAAATCTTGTATCGCTTTGCAAGTTATTGTAAGGAAACATAAGTTTTACATGACGTGTAAGATAATGGTGAGTGTTTCTATGAATTTTAAAAATGAGGCCTATATTTTTTATTTTGCTTAGGCCATAAAATATCGAGGCGAGATCGCATGAACTCAGATATATGTTATATTGATGATCTCATTTTACTTTAAGTTAAATTTATTTATTTGATTGTTCTACAATGAATAATAGTTTGAGCTTACAAATACGGATTAAATATAGTTTGTGCTCAATAAAATACGTGGTTGCATTATTATCGTGTTTATTCATGCATATCTACCTTAGAGTATATTATAATAAATATGATAATAATTATTTAACTGATGCCATAAAGCTTACATTAAGCTACTTATATTTATTTGCCTTTCTAAAGAAGACATATTGCGTAAAATGTCACACATTGTTTTCGAACAGGCCAGGAACCCAAATCTCCTTTTAAATAAAATATTTTTATGAATTTTCCTTGATTATTTTAATTTATAATCACAATAAACGTTTAGAGGTGAATACAAATAGCATTCCAGTAAACTTATTTCTAAAAATAGATCTGATGATTTATAAGCTATACACATTTATTTATTTTAGCGATGCTCTGCACGACTGCACCGTGTTAAAAGATAAAGAAAATGGAAAAACAGTGCTTGCACACGCTGCTACTGCAAGTGGGCGCAAAATTTTTAACTTTTTTATTTATTGAATTTTCTGGTCTTCGATCTTAGCTCATTTTTTAGAACGAAATTATGTATTTGTTGTTTTGCAAACTAAACGTATTAGTACCGTTTTGTGTCTGCTAAATGCAATTCACTACAGAATACCATATTTGGTTCAATGTTTGATAGATAATCCCATCAATCTCAAATTTATTTCATGTCTACATGCCAATATTATTATAAAAAAATAATAATTACAGTTTGTGTCCTCAATTACGGATTTTAAAAATTATCTATAACTTTAGTTAATACATTAAAATATCAACAACTTTGACGAGATTTTGAAAAATGTTCACAACTTTAGTTAATATATTAAATGTCATCAACTTGGATGATAATTTAAAAAATATCTCGATTCAGAGTTTCCGACAACTGAATACTGAGTCATTTTAGCTATAATCCACACGAAACGGAATGTTCGAGTCATTTGAGCTATAATCCATACAAGAATCCGGCAAATTGGCTTGTCATTACGTTGTCGAAAACTCTGAATCGGGATATTTTTTAAAATATCGTCAAAGTTTGAGACAATTAATATATTAACTATAGTATGGGATATTCTTAAAAATCTCATCAAAGTTGGAGACGTTTTAATATATTAACTAAAGTTTTTGGGACATTTTTCAAAATCTTATCAAAGATGGGTGTTCCAACTTATTATCACCTAAGTTGCTCGCAATAGAACGAGGTCATTCTAGATTAATAAGCTAACCCAAGTCGTATTCACAAGGAAGGCTAAACAGGGCTTTATCGACGTCACACACAATCAACAGAAAGAAACTAAACACTCTAATCACGGTTTGGGGTTGACGTCACTCTTTAACTACCGATTAACTAGACAGGTATAACGAAAGCAAAGAAATAACGTGAACAAGAACTATACCTAAAACTGCAAGCATGAATTAAATACGTTTAAACCCTAATCTAATAAGAAAGATTAAAACTGGAAAACATGGATCATGGAGATTATCAATTCGAATAGATTCCAAAGCATAGAAATTACGGAAAGCAAGTAATAATGAATTGATAATTTAAAGAACAACGAGAACTCACTGATCGATAAATAAAAACGACAAACTGCAATAGATAGTCTTCCGGAATAGAATCAATGTCGACAATCCAAAACATAGAAATCATTCAACATCAAAATAAATAAGACTAAGCTCTAATGAAAATATCTAAACTGTTTTTGCTCCCAAAGAAGAATTCTCATAAACCCTAGCTGAAGGAAATCTAAAATCTGTTTGTCTCCTCAGCGGCTGAGCGAGACCCTTAAATATATAAAAGAAAATCCGCCAAGGTAGCGGTCGCTAGGAGTCAGCGACCGCTGACCATGCGCCCTGGAATACGTCGACCAAAGACAGGGCAACGGGCGCTAGGGAATAGCGAGCGCTGCCCTTGCGAGCTGGAACTTCTCCGCAAACATGGGGCCAACGACCGCTAGTCCAGCGGTCGCTGCCCCTCCGCGCTGTAAAACCTTATTGTCAAGTTCTTCAAAAGGGCGCTCTAATCATCCACTTTCGCACACTTAAAACTATGTTTCTTGATTCTCAACCTGAGATCATAAACATACAAGAACGAGAGAGAAAACAAGAAACAACGGGTGATAATAATCAAGGCAACAAAAAGGGACGCATAAAATGATGCACGAAACGCGATCAATATCAACCTAAACAACTCCCCCACACACAATGCCTTGCTTGTCCTCAAGCAAGTCTTAATTCAAATCGATTATGGAAAGTCTATCATAGAACTTGCTCAATCATACATCAACATCAAATTTGTTGCGAAAGCTCAAAAGGGTTAAAAGATCATTACCAAGTGTTTCCCTCATTCTGCACCTTCAATCAGATCATAACACAAGATAAGGGATGATGTGGGTTTTCAAAACTTGAAGACTAGACTCACATCAAACATCAGACGAAACCATTATTCTTCTTCTTTTTTTTCTTTCTTTTTTTAACAAAGGATCAAAGGTGACCATTCGAGTCCGGGGACAGTCGGGTTATATGGCCAAATATTCACGAGATGAAAACATTTAGAGATCGTCTAAAGTATTCTCGTGTGGTTTCCCATGCTCATGGTTTCCAACAGAGCAGAGGCCTCCCAACTGAAACCTTAAACAAATAACACCTTTAATTTTAGGTAAATAATCAAACACATTAAAGGAGAGAGTCGGGTTATATGGCAATATTTCACGAGAGAGAATCAATTAGAGATCATCTAAAGCGTTCTTGTGTGGTTTCCCATGTTCATGGTTTCCAGAGGAACAGATACCTCCCAACTCAATCCCTAAAGAGAGAACGGACAATTTAATGCGAGAACTAGCATTTCAAGATCATGAATACCCACATCATACATTATCTATAGTTATTACGTTAATCAGAATGCATCGAGGTGCCCCACAAGGAAGGTCAATCACCCAGATGAGAGAACACAACTCCAAATCAAATCAATGCATAATTATAACAGATTCTGATCAAAACATATCCACTAAACCAATTTGAGACAAGAATGCCCAATAACAGTCAAAGCGCACCGAACAAGCAAGGAGATATGTTCACATTCCAACCACAACACGCGAGAACAAAGAATGCACACAAAACAACACACCCCCTCCCCCAACAAAATAACCAACAATGCCCACATAGTACGAAAAACAATAAAAAGATCGAAAGAAGATAAACCGTAATAGAGGAATAGGTTGTGGGATGTGTGGGTGTTGACGAGCAAATCCATAGCCTGGAGATAGCAAAACAGGGAAAACAAACCAAGCAGCAAAACAGGGAAAACAAACCAAGCAGCAAATAAAAACGCATTACTACTACTCGGGACACACAAACCGAAGATACGTCGAGGCGGTGACAAATCACTGCTGATCCGGAGGTGGGGGTAGGATCATCAAGGGCCCCATTGGACCAATGCTGGTTTAGTGCGGCCATTTGCCTGTTGTTTTCCAAGACCTGTTGATAGTGAAGAGCAGGTCGTTTCGAGAGAGTTGCCACAACCGAGCCTGTTCGGTTAGAAGATCGTGAGGTGCGACTTGCCGCTTCTAAGCGGTCTGTCGTCGATAAATGTCCGTCCTAAATTCCCCAAAATCCTCACGAAAAGATCGTAAATCGGAAGTGAAAGGCCCAAAAGCTTGCTGATAGACCCCAAAATCCTGCTGAAAGGCATGAAATTCGTTTCTATGTTCCCCAAACTCCGCTTGGAATGAATGGAAATCAGCAGCGAGTAGGGGTGTTCAGGAGCAGACGTGGAACCGGGGCCATGTTGCTGAGAACCAGATGCCATGCCTGTAGTGAAGGCATCTGCCATATGCTCATCATCATATGCAGCGTCGTCAAATAAATCGACATTCTCTGTTTCGTGAGGAGGGACGGCTGGGTCGGCTGGAGCAGCGGCAAGTTCATTGAGGTGATTGCGAACACACGGACGATGGCTCGGTTGACACCATCTATAATCAGCAGTTATAATCTTGGCCAACTTCAACTCATCAAATCGATCGTGTGCGTAAGATAGTGTCACTGCTTCAGGTCGGAAGGATCGAAGACTTGAAAGTGACGACCGATGGCACACACAATTAACGGCAGTGGGCTTGGTAGCGGGATGTTGCCGAGATATTCTTAAAAGTAGATAGGATAAAATACCCACACACCGAAAATTGTTAATCGCACAAAGAAGCGTATAAAGCTCTTGGCGATTGATCTTGTTGGCTTGTTCTTTACCGGTGATTCCGTGACGCAAGAAACTTATGCAATATAGCCAATACATTCTTCCGTAAGAACCCAAGCAGCATACCCCGGACCTCCAATTATGAAATCCGTAAGAGCGGTCCAGCCGCATTAGGATTAAAATTAGGGTAATGCATGATCGCCCACATGCGTGGGATGAAAACCCATAATTCTACATAGTCGAGACACGGTGAGGCGACGAGTATCTCACGTGAGACTAAACGTACATGAACTCACATCGGCAGTACATCAAGAGTAGACAAGAATTCATGAGTTAACACCTTAGAGCATTTAAAGATAACTTAGCATATTTTGTCAAGCCCAACACATCTAAGTAACGCATAATTTCATCCACGCCATTCATTCGTGCCAATAAATCCCAATCGAGACAGTGAGGGGGTGTGATATCATACCGAGTCCATCGATCGTAGAAACGACCCTCGAGCTCAGTTTCAATGAGGAAGGGACAATTGTATTCCTCGCAAAGGTCAATAGGTTCATCCGGGACTACTGAACTGTTAGCCTCATTCTCGCCAGGACGTCTCTTGGTCCTCGTCATGTTGAATAGGAAAGGCGACGAAGTAGAGCACAAAAAGAGAGGAGAGAAGGCTCACTCGAACGAAGCTCATGAAGAATTTGTATCACGGGGACCTAGCGGTCGCTGGGAGAAGCGCTCGCTGGGGAAAAGAGCACGGAAGACCTAGCAGTCGCTGGGTCCTAGCGATCGCTAGGTCGATGAGACGCGGCGGAGGAGCTGAGCAGCGTCATGGAGGCGAGGAGGTGGCGGAGGAGGCGAGGCGGCGACGATGACGGTGGTCCGAGGAGGAGGCGCGGCGGCGGAGGAGATGAGGAGGCGGCGGGACGGTGGAGGAGAGTAATGGAATAAAAATTAGGGTTAGCCCCTTTAAATACGCATGTGGACCGGCCGGTCGAGGATCCAGCGACCGCTAGGGCTCGCCGTCATGCCTTCTCTCTGGAAAGGCATGGTAAACGAGGGGCCAACGACCACCGACCTCCTCCTCGAATAACCTCGAACGAGGGCTCCGGCCGATCACGCCTCCTCCCCTCGGAGTTTCTTCATAATCGAGGGCCACGACCGCCGCGACCAGCGACCACGCCTTCTCCCCTGTAATATTTTCATAAACGTGGGGCGCGACCGCTACCCTCGCTCGTGAGATTGATTTCAACGTTGTCAGTATCCGCTCCTTTGTAACAAATTCCTACACCCGAAACAAACATAATATCAGCTAAAACGAACGAGACAAAATAAAGGAAACAAAACAGAACGAAACAAAAGAAAAACGAGAGAAGACGTGGGTTGCCTCCCACGAAGCGCTTATTTAACGTCTTAAGCTCGACGAAAAGATGTTCAAGACGATGGTGGTTCGGTCACACGAGTCGACTCCACGGTGAGATTGTATTGATCTCCTATAATATAAGGTTTTACCCGTTGACCATTTACTAAAAAGGAGTCCACCGAACCTTCCTTGGTGAGTTCCACCGACCCATAAGGCTTCACATCTTTGACAATAAACGGACCACTCCAACAGGATTTCAATTTACCGGGAAAGAGCTTCAAACGGGAATTGAACAACAACACTTTCATCCCGGGCTGTAGATCCTTGTGAACAATTCGTTTGTCGTGGAGAGCCTTGACCTTATCTTTGTAGATCCGAGTATTATCATACGCCTCATTACGCAGCCTCGCCTAGCTCGGACATCGAAGAAGGCGATGCTCTACAGCTTTGGATAGATCCAAGTTGGAGGCCTTAATGGCCCAATAGGCCTTATGTTCAACCTCCACGGCAAGTGACACGCCTTCCCATACACAAGACGGTATGGGCTCATTCCTAAAATACTCTTGCGCTGATGCGATATGCCCATAGGCGTCAACAACTTATTTGCCCAATCTTTCCTCGAAGGTTGCACGGTCTTCTCGAGGATGCCATTGATTTGTCGGTTGTTAGTTTCGGCCGACCGACGTGCGGGGATGATAAGGGTGGCGATCTTGTGCGTGATTCCATTCTTCTTCATAAGTTTCTCGAGCGACTTATTGCGTGTTGCTTCCCACCATCGCTAATTATTGCACGGAAAACCAAACCTGCATAAAATGTTCTCCTGCACAAACTTGAGCACAACATGAGAATCACATGTCCTTGTGGGGATAGCCTCAACCCACTTGGACACGTGTCGACGACAAGTAAAATGTATTCGCACCCATACGACTTAGGAAAGGTCCCATGAAGTCAATCCTCCACACATCAAAAATTTCGACCACCAACACATTATTAAGAGGCATTTCATTTCTTCTACCAATCGACCCAACCCGTTGACACCGATCACATGAAAGATAGAAAGCATGAGAATCTTTAAAGAGGGAAGGCCAAAATAAACCTGATTGGAGGACCTTATGAGCCGTCTTCTGCCCTCCAAAATGTCCGCCACAATGGGCTTGGTGGCACATCTCCAACACTTTAGATTGTTCCGGTTCAGCGACACAACACCGGATCACCTCTGTTGGATTTGTATACTGAAAGCAGTTTTGGTTAAACTTGTATACAATGTTTCCTGTTACCACTATTACAATCTCCTATCTGAAATGAATACTTGATTGCATATATCGTGTCCCCTTATCTCATATATAAGTTAGATCATACGGTGTGTAGAGATCACGTAAGTCCGTATGATTGATCAAGCTTAATGAGATATAAAAGTTTCATAGATGAGACAACTTGAGGACGAGTTGTCGGTATAGTCTGCGTATAGATAAAAGTGACTTGACTTGGTTGCTTGTCTATGCCGGATGCGTCTCGACGTATTGAAGGATCACAGTGAGATGAGTTCTTCTATCTGACCGTCGTGAAGAACCAAGATCTCGGTGACTTACGATGATCTAAACCTCGATAAGGTATTAGATGAGTATGAGTTGTTGACCATCACTTTGACTTGTTATGGGTGAGGGTTATATGTTCTAACCCAATATTCTCCGCATCTTGGGTGGTGGCAGTGCTTGTATGTCATGCTAGTTATCTCAGACGAGTCACCGTATCCGTTTAGGATGATGGCGCCCCTTAAGGAGCTCAAAGGTTTATTGTACTAAACCCCGCAGTTGAGTTAGCTCAAGTACAATAATAAGGTTGAGTGGTACTACTTAAGGAATTAAAGATATTAATTATTTTAAGCGATCGAATGCTATAAATAATTAATGGACGTTCGATATCTTAAATACGGAATTGTAATGTCTAAGTGCAAGCCCGACTCAACTTCGGTAATAAAGGGGTAAGTCAGCATTTATTCTCTAGTGGCATGAATAAATGTTTATAAATTAATTTATGTTCTGGGCTAAACATAAGATAATTAATTTATTTGAGGCCCATCTTTATTCCTTGCATTTGATCCCTGGGCTGGCCCATCCAGGCCCGTAAGCTAGGCAAAATCGGCCCCTATGCTCTACAAGGCAAGGATTTGATTCTCTTTATCCTATAAGGATATTATTATATTTATGGGATATGCATAGATCCTTTCCATATAAGATTATGGTAATAATCATTTCCATAAAGGTTTATGGTAATTTCCATATGGGATTATGGTAATTTCCATAAAGGATTATGGTAATTTCCATATGGGATTATGGTAATTTCCATATAGGATTATGGTAATTTCCATATGGGATTATGGTAATTTCCATATAGGATTATGGTAATGCATTATAAATATGAGGTAAGAGATTAAATCTAGGTCAATGATTAATAATCATCATCATTATTTTCGAGAATTTGAGGTTCATCCTTTGAGAGATTTTCAAAATTCTTGAGAGCTTGAGGGTGATTTTCAAGCATTCTCCATAGATCGTCCTCACTCGACGTTGGAGATTAGGCAACCGGATACATCCCGAAGGTCAAAGCACGAGTCTCGATCCATTCCGCCTCGGCATTCAAAGGTAAATACGAGAAAACCCCAACGTGTTGCAATTAATTATATAGGTGCATGCTAGGTATATAATCAATGTATGGTGAATTAAACATCCAAGATAGATCATCGGAGAGGCTAAACATAGTTGTTCCTTCATTGGTATCGAGCCCGAGATCGATATCTTGGCTCTGCTGGATTAATTCACGTTTGATTATTACGTGCGCAATATATTAATTGTTGAATATGTCGCTCATCGTAGCTCGCTTTTATTTTGTCGGATTTTGTTTTCACCACGAAAAAATCCATGGTTAGATTAGATTTATTTTCTATAAATCTTATCCGTAAAAGTAAACGAAGACGAAAGCGGCCAGATCGAGACGACGGAAAACGGGTCGCACGCAGCGCGGCGGGCGGCGCAAGGCGTGCCGCGGCGCTGCGGACGCGCCGCGCGATGGCGGGCGAGCCCGATCCGTTTTCTCAGCCGAATCCTGTTTGACGAGTCCGTCCGCGCCTGCACGCACGCGAGGCCGTTTTAATCCGTCCGCGCCGGGTGCACGCGAGGCCCGTTCCAAGTTTATAAAGATCATACTTTACAATTCTATGTAATAGATTAGGCGAAAGTGCAAATTCCACGAGTGAGCCCGATGAACGCTTTATTTTATTTTTATCGCTCATTGAATGTCGTGGATGTTTAAATTATGCAGTAGCATGCTATGTATGTTTAAATTACGTTGACAAACCTTTAAGTGTTTTCGTAATTGGGTGCGCATAGTAAGCATGCTAGGTTTATCGCGTTTTCAAGCATATTTTAGAATTCTACGAGCATGTTTTACATGTTGAGTTCTATAGAAAAGCATGCTAGGATTAAGTGATCTGCATGGACAAACCTTTTGAACAAAAAGACTAAGCAAGCAAACCGACAAATTAATTTTTAAATTAAAATGTCAAGACCTCCACTTTTTGATCTCTAAACAAAGTGATACGCACTGTGAGTAAACGTCCACACGCGTGGCTTGCTTGCACTGTTTATCATAAGTTTGTTAGATGAGATTTCTAAATAAAACATTTTAAATCTATTGAGAAGTAGGAGTTTCATGTAAACGCCCACACGCGTGGGCTTGCATGTGCGATTTTCATAAGTTCTCTAGAGATAGATATAAAATGAGATAACAAAAGAATTTGAATTGGGCGGTATGGTCCTAGTGAGTATGCTAATTCTAAGAATTCGTTTTCATTGTTAAAATGTGGTCATTGCTTAGACATCACCTCAAGTACAACTTCCACGAAGTCCTTCTTGCGATAGTGATGTGGTCAGTAAGGTCCAATCGTTAATTTCATTTGTCATAAGGATAAGTTGACATTGATTGAAATTAAACGACTAGAAGGTATATTTTAGTCCAGTCAAGGGGTTCATGTAAACGCCCACACGCGTGGCTTACATGTGGATTCCTTGGGCGATTGGAGGTTTCAATTAATATTGTTTTATCAAAAGTTACAATATTATTGTTACGAATTATGTGCGATCGATGCTTATGTGTTTACATTATCGTTTCAGATAGGGGTGACTATTAGGGTATCGGGTGATCGGTGCCGATACCGATCCGAAATTTCTGGGTATTGGTGCAGACACCAAAAATCGGGTGTAGGGTCGGGTCGGGTATGACTATTTAGGTGAGGTCGGTGTCGGGTATACCCGACGGGTAGTCGGTATTACCCGATGCCGATTTTTTTAAAATATATATATATATATATATATATATATATATATATAACTAATATATTATATATTTTCAGAAATACCACTTCCAGAAACACCAAATTTTCTCAATCTCAAATTGAAAGATTCATCCGCCGATTGGAGAATTAGGTATAATTGCAAACTAATTGATCGTAACCACCGCTTAAGAAAAAAAAAAGCAGTAAATGGTCTCCTTTTTCGGATTTGAGAATCACGTTGAATGTAACCCAATCCAATACTAACCTCGATCCACTACCGTGGCACGATGGTAATTCCCAAATTGAAGATGTTTTAGGTTTGATCCATTCGAGGAGAATGCAATAGTGGAATGAACATCGGAGCAGGGGCAAACATAGAAGAACTTTGTTGTCTGCTTTCTCCACCAATTTTGCTATGCAAGAACTGTGCGACCCACCACTTCCGAAACACCGAAATCATAGTTTCTCTTGTTTGAATTGCTTTTAAAATATATATATATATATATATATATATATATATATATATATTTAAATATATAATTAATATATTATAATATAGCTTTATTATACTTAATTTTAATATGTGAAATTTGTAAATGATAACTTAATATTAAAAATAGCATATATCCTTAAATACGTGATATGCTATCATAACTTGGCAAATGAAAATATATAGCTAACAATGTATATCTAGATTTATGTTCAAAAATAAAAATAAAATAAATAAACATAGAAAAAATGCTATCATAACACTGAATATATATATATATATATATATATATATATTATAATGTCACTATGTAACTATATATATATAGATTTATATACAAATATAAAATGAAATAAATAAACACAAAAATGTAATATATAGCTAACAATATATATAAAGATTTATATACAATAAAAATAAAATAAATAGACACAAAGAAAAAAAATGCTATCATAACATCTGGGAATATCCGAATATATAGCTAATATAGTTACATAGTAACATTACAATATATATATATATATATATATATATATACACAAATATAAAAATGAAAAAAAAAAAGGAAAACTGGAAAATTGCGCCTACAGAGGTCGAACTCCAGACCTCACGGACTTAGAAGCGGTAGTCGCGCCAGAAACCAAAGAGACCGTAATGTATGTAATGAATTTCAAAGATAGATTAAATATATAACGGGTAAATTAGGGTAACCGAATACCGATTCGGATACCCGAGGGTGTCAATCCTGCACCGACATAAAAATTGGTCGGGGTCGGAGTGATATTTTATGCAAAATCGGGCCTGCACTGATTTTTTCGGTAAGTACCAGGCCGTGCATCAAATAACCACCCTAGTTTCGGATATGTCTCTTACATCGATTATCAATATGCTCGCACAAAATCAGCTATCCGGTCCAAATTTTATCGAGTGGAAGCGAAACATGGAATATGTTCTTATCATTGAAGAACACATGTTTGTTCTCACTACTCCTAAACCCGATGCCCTTATCGACGATCGACTAACGAAGCAGCCGAGAGTCAAGCGGACTTTGGAATAAGTCAAACAATACGGCTAAATGCTATATGATGACTACTATGTCCAAAGGCTTACACCGCAAACATCGGTCGATGGTAGACGCGATCGATATTTGGTCAAGTCTCGAGAGTAAGTTTGGGCGATCGGATCGGACGATCCGCCCACACAATGAGAGAAATCTTGGCGTGTAAGATGGAAGAAGGAAGTTCGGTCCATGAACATGTCTCCCACACGACTCATCTCATGGATAGTCTTGATCGGTTGGGAGGAGGTATTGACGGCGAAGCCAAGGTCGATATCATCCTCAATACACGCCCAAGTCTTTTGAGAACTTTCGGCGTGAATGCGATCATGAGCAAGACCGAGTATACACTTAGTCGGTTGCTCAATGATCTCGTGGTGCGGAAGGAGTTATGGGCAAAGAGACATGCTCTTGCTAGCACATCTAAGGGCCCAAATTTTCCGTTGCAAAATGGAAAGAAAAGGGCACCAAAGGTGGTAGAGGCGGGAAATAGTGGGAGTAATGGGAGAAGAACACGGCGCCACCGGAGGCAGAAGAAGCGAAGGAGAAGGCAAGTGCTTGAAGTGCGGTGACGGGCATTGGAGGCTAAGTGCCCTATGCTCGCGCTTAAGGTTACGCTGTGCTTGCTTTAGTAACGTGAAACATGTTTAGCAACTTGTTCTACCCATTCTTAGGTAGTGAACACGGGTCGATCGATCATGTTTGTTACACCTTGCGTGGGTTCCCGGACAAGGGAGTCGAGTAATGGCGAGATAACGATTCCATGGGCAACGCGCAAAGTCGAGGCCGTTGCGGTGGAGATGTTACTTTATGTTTTGAGAGAACAGCTTTAGTTTTAAAAGACGTTTTATATGTGCCGGATTTTCATGAACCTTGTTTCTGCTTTCAAACTATTTACTCATGGATATTCTCGTTATTTTTGATAGTGGTGTTTTATCATAAGAAATGACGGTTATCTGTGTTGGCACTTTATATAATTCGCTTTATACTATTTCTGCAAAACATAATACCTATAACTATGTCAGCATCTTCTTCAAACCCTAGAAATAGAAAGTTTTCTTCATGAAGATGACACCACATTTCTCCGGCATCTTAGATTAGGTCACATCAATCTAAATAGGATCTAAAGACGGCTAAGAATGGAGCATTGGGTAATCTCACGCTTCTCCATTCTCGGCCTGCGAATCTGTATAGAATGTAAGATGTCGACCGCACCCTTCAAAGCGAAGGGTTATAGAGCCAAAGAAATGTTAGAGTTAGTCCATTCGACTGTGGGACCAATGTCCACACAAGCTCGTGGAGAATACGAGTATTTTGTCACTTTCATCGACGATTACTCAAGGCACGGATACGATACCGCTTCACCGAAGTTTGAATGCTTTGAGAAATTCAAAGAGTTTAAGGTGGAAGTGGAGACGAAGCTTGGTAAGAGTATCAAGTCATCATGGTCCGATCGCGGTGGCGAATACCTCAAGAACGAGTTCATGGACTATCTAGTGAAGTATGGGATTACCTCCCAAACAAGACTTCACCCGGCACACCACAGAAAATAGGTGTCGAGCGAAGAAATAGACTCTTTTGGAAATGGTTAGATCAATGATGAGTTATGCAACATTGCCTATTTCTTTTGGGGTATGCCTTAGAAGCGGCATACTTGCTAAATCTAGTATCATCCAAGTCGATCGAAAAGACCCTTCGAGTTGTGGTTTGGGCGCAAGCCCGCTTTAAGCCACATAAGGATATGGGCGATCAACACACGTCTTTGAACAAGAAGGTCGACAAGTTGGAGGCTAGATCCGACGCAAGGTCGTTTATTGGATATCCTAGAGGAACGAAGGTGGTTTATTCTATAGTCCTCGAGGATCGGAAGGTCATTATTAGCAATAATGCCCGATTCTTAGAAGAGGATTATATGAAGAATCATAAGTCCAAAGTTTAAATCATTCTTCAAGAATTAGAAGATGATCGATTCCGCCACCGATTAGGCCAAAGGTGCGAGATGTCGAGTCTAGTGGGAGGATCGACACCGATACTTCAAGAAATTGAAGTGGGTCGAGTTCCACCGAGATACCGACCGCATGTTGGTACCTACCAAAGAAGTTGTGCAAGATAGAGAACCACAAGTTTACGCACCCACCGCCGCCATTGTGCTGTAGAGCCTCGTCGTAGTGGGAGGGTTGTTCGTCAACCCGAGCGATTTATGTTTGTGGGAGAATCTTGGATTTAGTCCCGGAAGCGAGCGAGCAATAATCGACCCATGGACATACAAGGAGGCGATACAAAACATTGATGCAAGATCATGGCACACCGCTATGGACTTAGAAATGGAGTCCATAACGCTATGGATGATATGAAAAGACACCTCTACCGGATGGCAAGGAAGCCATAGGCGATGAGTGGATATACAAAAGGAAGAGAGATTCATGGAGAGGTTTCGCTTTTAAAGCCGGGCTTGTGGCGAAAGCGGTACACTCGTTCGAGGGCATCGATTTCATGAGACCTTTTACTGTAGCGATGCTCAAGTCCATCGTAATTCTTCCGCCATAGCACCCACTGAACCCAGAGGTTTGGCAAATGGATGTTAAAACCGCTTTTCTAACGGTTACCTTGAGGAAGGTAGAGACATCTATATGCAAAGAACCGAAGGTTATGTGGTAAAGGTGAAGAGCATCTAGTATGGAAGCTTAAGAAATCCATTTATGGACTTAAGCAGCCTCCCAATCATGGAACTTACGCTTTGACGAGGTGGTAAAGTCCTACGGATTTACCCGGTTGCCTAGCGAGAGTTGTGTGTATCGATTAGATGTCAACGGTGATGTGGTATTTCTTGCACTTTATGTATATGACATTCTTCTAGTTGGCAACAACGCGAAGTCATATCGACGTAAAGAGTTGGCTATCCGATCGGTTTGAATGAAAGACTAAGGAGATCGCAACACATTCTTGGGATCAAGGTTTACCGAGATCGCAAGAAGAAAATATTGAGCTTATCTCAGCGCCTTACATTGATACTTGTGATTACTCGTTTTAGTATGCGGACCGCCAAGAAAGGATTGCTACCTTTCGGACATGGCGCCTTTTTATCTGAGCAATGATCACCCATGATTGCGAAGGAGATAGAGGAAATGAGACAAGTTCCTTCGCTTCCGCCGTAGGAAGTCTCATGTACGCAATGCTATGCACGAGGCCCGATATCCGCTATGCGGTGAACATAGTAGCTAGATATCAATCTAACCTCGACAAGCTCATTGAATCGCAAGAAAGCATATACTCAAGTACTTGAAAAGGACTCGAGATTATAGGCTGGTTTACCATGCAGATAGTCTAATGCCTTTGGGTTATCTGCACTGGATTTCCAAGTCGACCGTGATGAGAAAAAGTCTACCTCGGGCTATGTGTTTATCTTGGGAGGTGGAGCCGATCCTGGCGGAGTGCAAAGCAATGATGCATTGCGGACTCTACCATGGAAGCCGAATATGTAGCCGCCTTTGAGGCTTTTAAGGAGGTCAGATGGTTCAAGAACTACCTCATGGATCTAGGTGTGGTACTGGTTTGCCCAAGAGTATCATAGTTTATCGTGATAACTCGTGTGCGATGCAAACTCGAAGGAACCACGGACCCACAAGGCGACCAAACACATAGAGAGAAAGTACCATGTTATACGAGAAATCGTTAGACGGTGACGTCTTGATTGCAAAGATTGATCGACGGATAACCTAGCGGATCCATTCACGAAAGCTCACCGCTATAAGTCTACGCTGGGCATGTTAGAGGACTTGAAATCGCTAGATGGCACCCGCTAAAGCCTGCCGCAATAAGTCTACGTCGGGACGTTAGAGGACTTGAATTGCGCTAGATGGCACCCACTTAGAAAGGAAACTTTTGTATAAGTGGGAGAAGCAAAGTGATGGTTTTGTTTGTAATAGCTAGTAGAGACACATTGTATACTAAAAGTTTGCTTTAGTATAAGTGGGAGATTGTTGATTTGTATACCGAAGCGCTTTTGGTTAAGCTTGTATACAATGTTTCTCGTTACCACTATTACAATCTCCTATCCGAAATGAATACTTGATTGCATATATATGTGTCCCTTATCTCATATATGTTAGGTCATACAAGGTGTAGAAGATCACGTGTCCGTATGATTGGTCAAGCTTAACGAGATATAAAAGTTTCACACCGAGACAACTTGAGGACGAGTTGTCGGTATAGTCGCGTATAGATAAGAAGTGACTTGACTTGGTTGCTTGTCTATGCCGGTGCGTCTACGACGTATTGAAGGATCACAGTGAGATGAGTTCTTCTATCCGACCGTCGTGAAGAACCAAGATCTCGGTGATTTACGATGATCTAAACCTCGATAAGGTATTAGATGAGTATGAGTTCTTGACCATCACTTTGACTTGTTATGGGTGAGGTTATATGTTCTAACCCAATATTCTCCGCATCTTGGGTGGTGGCGATGCTTGTATGTCATGCTAGTTATCATGTCGAGTCACCGTATCCGCTAGGATGATGACATCCCTTAAGGAGCTCAAAGGTTTATTGTACTAAGCCCCGCAGTCGAGTTAGCTCAAGTACAATAATAAGGTTGAGTGGTACTACGTAAGGAATTAAAGATATTAATTATTTTAAGCGATGTAATGCTATAAATAATTAATGGATGTTCGATATCTTAAATACGGGATTCAGTAATGTCTAAGTGCAAGCCCGACTCAACTTCGATAATAAAGGGTAAGTCAAGATTTATTCTCTAGTGGCATGAATAAATGTTTATAAATTAATTTATGTTCAATGAACATAAGATAATTAATTTATTTGAGGCCCATCTTTATTCCTTGCATTTGATTCTGGTCCGGCCCATCCAGCCCGTAAGCTAGGCAAAATCGCCCCTATGCTCTACAAGGCAAGGATTTGATTCTCTTTATCCTATAAGGATATTATTATATTTATGGGATATGCATAGATCCTTTCCATATAAGATTATGGTAATAATCATTTCCATAAAGGTTTATGGTAATTTCCATATGGGATTATGGTAATTTCCATATGGGATTATGGTAATTTCCATATAGGATTATGGTAATTTCCATATAGGATTATGGTAATGCATTATAAATATGAGGTAAGAGATTAAATCTAGGTCAATGATTAATAATCATCATCATTATTTTCGAGAATTTGAGGTTCATCCTTTGAGAGATTTTCAAAATTCTTGAGAGCTTGAGGGTGATTTTCCAAGCATTCTCCATAGATCGTCCTCACTCGACGTTGAGATTGGGCAACCGGGATACTGATCCGGAAGGTCAAAGCACGAGTCTCGATCCATTCCGCCTCGATGCATTCAAAGGTAAATACGAAAACCCCAACGTGTTGCAATTAATTATATAGGTGCATGCTAGGTATATAATCAATGTATGGTGAATTAAACATCCAAGATAGATCCTCGGAGAGGCTAAACATAGTTTTTCCTACAACCTCGTCCTTTCCTAACTTGAATAGATAAGGATCTTCCCAATAGTATTGCCTGCACACATGTAGAAAACGCCTCGCTTGGGAAGTATGGTCAGGTCTCAGTTCACCACAAGCCAAAAAATCGACAATGTCGGCAAACCAAGGCCCAGCAGAGACACTATAAGCATGTTCATAAGGGAAAGACTCCGTGATGGGACCTACAGTAGACTGAGAAGGGGAACTATCTAATCGAGACAAATGATCTGCAAAGACATTATCACTACCTTTCCTATCTCGAATCTCTAAGTCAAATTCTTGCAAAATGAGCACCCATCTAATAAGTCTAGGCTTGGCCTGAGGTTTGGTCATCAAATATCGAAGGGCAACATGATCACTATGGATTATGACTCTAGAACCAATGATGTAAGCACGAAACTTATCAAGAGCAAAATCACAAAGAAGCATATCTTTTTCGTTGGTTGTATAATTTACTTGAGCATGATTAAGAGTTAAGCTTGCATAGTAAATCACACGCAACATATTATCAACCCGTTGACCTAGAACAGCTCCAACAGCAGAATTAGAGGCATCACACATGATTTCAAACGGAAGAGACCAATTAGGACCAACAACGACAGGGGCACTACACAATCTCTCATTCAACGTAGTAAAAGCATTAAGACAATCATTATCAAAATGAAAAGGAGAATCCTGAGCTAACAGATGACAAAGAGGTTGACATATTTTGGAAAAGTCCTTAACGAAACGACGGTAAAAACCAGCGTGACCCAAGAAACTCCTTATTCCTTTAACATCATTTGGTGGGGGTAATTTTTCAATCACCTCCACCTTAGCTCTATCAACCTCTATCCCTCGACTAGACACGACGTGCCCCAACACAATGCCACTACGGACCATAAAATGGCTCTTCTCCCAACTAAGAGTGACACTATGCTCAATACATCGACTCAAAACACGCTCAATCTTCCATGCACAATCATCAAAGAGTTTCCAAACACGTAAAAATCATCCATAAAGATCTCAACAAAGTCACTAAGCATGTCGAGAAAATAGACATCATGCACCTTTGAAAAGTACACGGTGCATCAGAGTCCAAATGGCATCCTTCGAAAAGCATAAGTTCCATGCAATGGGCTGGGTGAAGGCGGTCTTGAAATGATCATCGGGTCAATGGCGATCCGATAATATCCGGACAACCCATCCAGAAACAAAAGAACTCGCCCCATGAGTCATCTAACGGTGATCGGTGAAGGAATGGGAAAGTGATCTTTCTTGGTGGGCGTTGAGCTTCCTATAGTCGATGCACATCCGCCACCCAATGACGGATGTAGTGGACACCACTCCTTCTTCTCGTTGAGGACCACGGTGATTCCACCTTTCTTAGGCACCATATGGACCGGATCGACCCATTGATTGTTGGCACATGGGTAGATTATTCCTTCGCTGAAGCTTTAAGATCTCCTTCTTCACTACCTCGCTGAGCACGGGGTTAAGTCTCCGTTGTCCATCCTTCTTCGGCACTGCTCCATCTTCAAGCTGTATCTTGTGCATGCACATGGCAGGACTGATACCTCGGATATCTGCCAAACTCCACCCGAAAGCAAGCTTATGTCTTTTCAACACGGAAACCAACAGAGATTGTTGGTGTTCAGTGAGTTCAGCAGAGATGATCACGGGCTTCTGCTCATTGTCCTCGAGGAAGGCATACTTCAAATTCTTGGGGAGCTCCTTCAACTCTAACTTCTCGGTTTTAGGTGTAGTCTCCCTTTTCTCTTTGATCGGTTTTTTAAATTCGGCTTCTAGCATGAGCCTTTCTTCCATGTCTGCCGATCCTTCGAATACTTCCTCCAACCTGTGATCCTGCACAAAAGAAATCTCGCCGAGGATCAATCGAATCAATAAACGAACAATCTTCAATGGCATTAATCGATGGCATGGCCTTATTATTATGCACTAAAAATGAGACCGTGTCCCCAAAACTGCCATCTTAATCTTACCATTCTTAACATCGATTAAAGTGTTAAAGGGTCTTCCTAACAACGATGTATGATCCCTACCATTCTCGCACTTCACCTATCTCTAAAACCACAAAATCCATGGGCACAATCAACCCCCACACTCACAAGAATATTCTCTAGACTCCTCTAGATAACGAATAGAACGATCGGCTAGTCAGTAAACTCATGCGAGTGGTTTCAATTCACCTAACTCTAATTCCTTAAAATAGAGTAAGGCATAAGATTTATTCCAGCTCCTAAATCGAGCATACCAGTAGTGCCTTTACCATTTCCCATAGCAATAGTGATAACGGCTACCGATCCCGTTGCTTCGATGGAAGAGGCTGCATGATGGAACTTGCTACCTCGAAACCATGATAAATTAGCCATCGGCTAATCTCCTCTTCGACGAAAGCTCTTTGAAGAACTTAGAATAAGTGGGGACATTCGAATCACATCCAACAAAGGTAAGTTCACATGAACCTCGACAACATAGAGTAGAAGTCCGAGAATTGCTTGTCGAGCTTGACGCCTCCTCAGCGACTCGGTAAGGAACCGGGGCCGATATGGATTGGCCGACTTATGGAGCTGAACATCTGGTTGTTCCTGTTCAACTTCCTTCTCTGTAACTGACTCATTCTCAACTTCCTGTTCCTCCACGACCTCTGGATGTTTCACTTTATTATCAATCGTTTTCCCACTACGGAGAACTGTAATAGCTTGTGCTTGGTACGGTTGATGTCCTTGCCCCGATATCTTACCCGATCGCTACTGCTGCTGCCAGATCGATTCATAGTATTCAAATCGCCTAACCCGGCCTTCAAGGCGCTAAGGGTCGTCGCTTGGGACTTAATGGTTGCCTCTTGAGCTTCTCTTGCTAACTTGCTCTCTTGCATGAAAGCGGTCAAACAGTCCTCTAAGGATGTTTTGGGAGGGCGCTTGGTCGTGGAAGAGAAGGAATCAATCAAACCTACGACGGAGGTGGGTAATCTTGTTCTTGAGATGGGTAGTACCCTCTGGAAGGCGGATTGTACCTTGTTGAGGAGTAGGGTAGTACTTCGAGGTGGATAAAATCACTTTGGGGTCGGCAGTATGAAAATTCAAACCCGACCCTTATCCTTGGTTCTGGCCCTTCCAAGCTGTACTGCTCTGAGGTCTCCACCCCGTAAGTTGTTGGGGTGGATTATGATCAAACGGTTATCGTGGAGGGTATCCCCGAGCAAAGAAAGACTTCGCACCTCCTTCAAATGTCATCTCTCCATTCTCAGCACAATTTGTTCTCATCGTGGGATGGATCTCCACAGATAGGACATGGTTCTGATTCCTGCTCTTGTTTCACTAAGAGTGAGGCCTTGCCCATCTTCAGCTCTTGGAGTTCTCTCATCATGTCAGTCATTTGTTTCCTCATATCGGAGCTCGCTCCACTTCTCGATCTCCACTCATTTAGAACGAGCGGTCTTCTCGTCGTGAATTAGCGGCTAGAGTGTCAAAATCTCCACCGCTTGCTCCCCGCCTTCTCGTAAATCTTTCCTCCAAAGAATCGTGTCCACCATGAACCGATAAGTATGCTGCAATCCATTATAGAATATTTGCCACAATGCCGGTGCACAATCGATGATGGGACTCAAGCAATTCTACGAACCGTCCAATGCTTCATGGAAGGACTCGCTCGCTTCTTGAGAGAATCGCATTATTTGAAGTCCGATCTCTTGCGCCTTGTGATTTGGATAGTATTTGAGCAAGAAGGTTGTGCTCACGTCTTTCCAAGAGGGCAGAGATCCTGCTGTGAGGGAGAGATACCACGACTTGGCTCTGTCCTTCAAAGAGTAAGGAAAACACTTCCTCAGGAGTTCATCTTCACTAATGGTTAGTAACGGGATAGATTGCACAGCGGTGCCGAACTCCCGGATAAATAACAAGGCATCTTCATTTGGCATCCCATAGAACGTGGACAGCATATTCACGTGATTGTGCTTGAGCTCATAATTTCTCCCGGCGGGGGAGAGGACGATAGCCGATGCCGTGATCCGTGGTGGTCCGCAAAATCCCCAACGCCTTAGGTGCATCATTTGGTGCTTCGCCATGATCACAAGCTTTTCTTCAACAAGAACGCTAGATTGTAACGCCACGAAATCTCTCCTCAAACACACCTGTCTCTTCGCTGATATTGTCGACGAAGGGTGCTAACGTTAGTTTCAAACTTCGACGACCCAGCATAAACAACACCAAACAAAAAGATCAAACGCACTGAGGAGAAAAGGGTAACCAACAAAAATAAATAATACGGAAAAACACAACGCAAATAAAAGCCTAAAGCTTTCCCGGGCAACGGCGCCAAAATTTGTTCCAACTTATTATCACCTAAGTTGCTCGCAATAGAACGAGGTCATTCTAGATTAATAAGCTAACCCAAGTCATATTCACAAAGAAGGCTAAACATGGCTTTATCGACGTCACACACAATCAACAGAAAGAAACTAAACACTCTAATCACGGTTTGGGGCGGACGTCACTCTTTAACTACCGATTAACTAGACAGGTATAACGAAAGCAAAGAAATAACGTGAACAAGAACTATACTTAAAACTGCAAGCATGAATTAAATATGTTTAAACCCTAATCTAATAAGAAAGATTAAAACTGGAAAACATGGATCATGGAGATTATCAATTCGAATAGATTCCAAAGCATAGAAATTACGGAAAGCAAGTAATAATGAATTGATAATTTAAAGAACAACGAGAACTCACTGATCGATAAATAAAAACGACAAACTGCAATAGATAGTCTTCCGGAGTAGAATCAATGTCGACAATCCAAAACATAGAAATCATTCAACATCAAAATAAATAAGACTAAGCTCTAATGAAAATATCTAAATTGTTTTTGCTCCCAAAGAAGAATTCTCGTAAACCCTAGCTGAAGGAAATCTAAAATCGCTTGTCTCCTCGGTGAGCTAGACCTTTAAATATATAAAAGAAAATCCGCTACAGTAGCGGTCGCTAGGAGTCGTGACCGATCACGACCATGCGCCTGGAATCGTCGACCAAAGATGCAGGCGTGGCGCTAGGAATAGCGAGCGCCGCCTCGCTACTGGAACTTCTCCAAGAACATGGGGCCGCGACCGCTAGGGCTTAGCGGTCGCCTCCTTGCTACCGGATCTTCTCTCGAAAAGGGCCGGCGATCGTTAGGGCTCGGTGGTCGCCCCTTGCTACCGGATCTTCTCCGAAAAATAGGGGCCGATCGTTAGGGCTCGGTCGCCGCCTTGCTACCGGAGCTTCTCGAAACAGGGGCCGATCATCGCCTCCGCTACCAGTAAAACCTCATTGTCAAGTTCTTCAAAAGCCGCCTAATCATCCACTTCAAGACATTTAAAACTCGCTTTCGATTCTCAACCCGAGATCATAAACATACAAGAACGAGAGAAAACAAGAAACAACGGTGATAATAATCAAGCAACAAAAGGGACGATAAAATGATGCAAGAAACGCAATCAATATCAACCTAAACAATGGGATACAAAATGTAATTATTCCTTATAAAATGAAAATGGAGGTTTCTTTAGTAAAATATTATTCAAGTAATATGAAAATTTTCGTAAAACTTTTAAAATATACTTTTTAGTTGGCTAAATAGCATAGGTTATACAAATTTAATTAAATTGTAACAAATACAACATTGTATTTCTTCAACAATTAAGAAATGGTCAATCATAATTTATGGGTTGAACTTTGTGTCGAGTTATAAAAATGATATAACCTTTGAAAATTCGCCAAAATAGTCTAGTCTTTGGAGAAGATTTGCAAATATAGCTCGACTTATATTTTTGGTCTGGAAATTATGATGTAGAAGTCACGAATCCAACGTAACTATTCCGATTTATTTTTTAAAGTGCGTGGAAAATATATTTTCCACTTGAGCATTAAAACGACGTCGTTTCAATGCTCAAGTGCAAAATAGTTTTTTCACGTAATATACAAAATAAATTAGAATATCGACGTCGGAGCTGGGTCTTCCACATTGTAATTTCTAGCCTGAAAATATGGATTGAGCCATATTTGCAACTCGGCCTCAAAGGTCATGTTAATTTCATAAATTTTCAAATGTTAGACAATTTCTACAATTCATCAAAAGTTCGGATCATAAACTATAATAAATCCTTAAGAAATAGATCATAATTCGTCTCTATAACATATCTAATTAATCCGGTAAAATCATGTTATTTTAGCTTGATTCTTGCCCAACAAATCAAATTCATTTTACCATCAAAACAAGTGATGTATTATCAATTGCGGATTAAAAACTAGTAATCGTTCGTATCGACAAAACCAAGTAAACTTCTAAGTTTTTGTAACAAGAAAATCATGATTAAGCATTTTTTATTTTATCCTTTTATCGAAATGCCTTTTCAATTATATGTCGGGCTGATTTGTTACTTTGTGGTAAGGCTGCTGCGGAAAAGGGGAAGTTATCATTTAATGAATTCGGAATTATTTAATTTTCAAATCAGAAATAAAGAGACACTCAATTTAATTTAATAATTCTGTTTTCGATATTACTTTTACTAATGGTGAGCGGTGGATCCATGTTGGCTGCGGTTTCTTCCATTTGATAACAAACTTATTTTATTTATTAATCAAGCACAGTTTACGAATATTAAAGATTGGTGAAATGGATTGATTCACTATCAAGTTGATAATCAAAAGTGGGTCGTTAAAATCGTTATGGTCCGGCCTCATCTTGGATCGAATTGGGTCACATTTTTTGACTCAGTAAATATTCGAAATTTGTTTAACTTTTGGATAATTCGGATTCTCTATTTGATTCGAAGGGGTCGAACAGATAAATGTACTTGATAATTAATTAGTCATCCTGAACACATATCTATTACGTGTAAACAATACACGTGATACAAACAATTGCTTTCATGATTTGATTGAATCATTAGGAATATTTTGAATATACTTAATTAATCATTAATGAATATCCCTGATTCGAAATAATTATAACTGTATATAAGTTTTAAGCCCCCAAAGATGATTGTAAGACTCAAAATATGATTACGTATATTTGATACTCAATTAAATCGACTAAACGTTCAAAAATTCAATTATAAAACATGTGAAAGTTCAATGACTTTTTATACTATCTAATTTATTTATATCACATCACTACTATAATTATGGGTTACACAAACAATAAACATCGTATTGACCCAATAAAAAATGGTTAATTGTGGCTAAATTCAAGAACTTTGATACAATTATGGTTAATAACATTAACTTTAAAATTTGAATGATAATACAAAAATTTTGATTTTTAGTTTTTCCCACACATTCCAATTCAGGCAAATTAAAGCTGAGTTAGACTCAATTGACGCTGACGTGTAAAAATCCAAAGTCGAGTTGAACTCAATTGGAGAGTTGACGATTAAAAATATTAAATTTCATCTCACTCCAAAAGCCCTAACTTTCTCATCTCCCAAACCACCACCGAATCTTCTCCATTCTCTTTCTCTCTTTTCTTACAATGGGAGGAGTTGAAGAACAGAGATACGTGTGCAGAATCTACAGCAAATGCTGCGTTAGTGAGAAGTCTTTGGGAGCCCACATGAGGATATTTAGCAGCAGCTCAAGAAAAAACAGCTGAGATCAAAATGGAGTGTGATAATGATGATAATCGAGAAGGCAGTTATCTCCAGCTCAAAGAGAGCCGCATCAACCAATCCAACAGTGAGGAAAAGATAAATGTGGAAGAATTCGGAGATGATGATCAGAGCAACAAAAACTACGAGCTGAGGGAGAATCCGAAGAAATTTTGGAGAATTTCTGATCCCAAACACGCTCTTATTGCCAAGACCAAGAATTCTGGCAGAGAAAGTGGCAAGGAATTCGCCCCGTTGAGGGCTCTCTCGGGCCACATGAGGTGCCATTCGATCAAGAGCAAGAAGGAGGTGCTTTTGTGCAAGGAAAGTGGGAGAGGGTTTGACTCGATGAGGGAAATATTTGGCCACATGAAGAATTCGAAGAGGGTGATGAAGGTGTGTAGTGTTGTTGTTGAATTTTATTAGAGTTTGTCGGACTTGGAGAATTTCTGCCCGATTCGGAGGAAGAGGTTGAGGATTGTGAATCCTTCTTTGGGAGATGAGAAAATTAGGGCTTTGGAGTGAGATGAGATTTGATATTTTAATCGTCAACTCTCCCATTGAGTCCAAATCGACTTTGAATTTTTAAACATCACGGACAATTGAGTCCAACTCACTTCAATTCGCCTGAATTGGAACGCATGGAAAAATTAAAAAATCAAAAGTTTGTGATTGTCATTCAAATTTTAAAATTCATGTTATAAACCAGAATTGCATCAAAATTCGTGAATTTAATGGCAATTAACCCCAGTAAAAACTTTCACTTATTTAACTACTATAAAACGAAGTGGGCCAAACCCATTTCTAAATCTTCACCTTATACGGGTTTTAGTTGGGCCCAACTGCCCAGTATTAACTTTTTAAATTAATTAAAAACTACAATTTAGAATTTGAAACATACTTTATTTCCTAATATCCTACACCTAAACATAGAAAAGTAAAAAATCCAAAATTTGGCACATGCAGAAAAATTTGATGTGTATATATATATATATATATATATATATATATATATATATATATATAAAAGTTTTAGATGATGATAAAAGAGGAAAGTGATTTATTAATATTTTACTTCTTAGACTAAATTACTAAAAATACTTTAATTTTCCAATCAATAAATATAAACTATTTATATTGAAATTGAAATTAAATTTAGCATGGCTAAGTACCATTTATTTTCAAATTGTCAACGACCCACGTAACCTATTAATAACCACAATAACCCAAAACTCAATAAATTTGCATTCAATTTTTAATATAATTCAACTATATACACCTAAAGCACAAAACAAAATATACTTTGAATTTCACCAAAACTACTTTTAAATTGATATATCTATCTATCTATCTATCTATCTATCTATCTATCTATCTATCTATCTATTTATACATCTATCTATCTATTTATGCACTAACATTTTGGTTGACTAATCTTGACTAGATTACCATGTGACAAAAACGACATCGTTTTCATCGTGAGCAATTTTAAAAAAATTATGATGGCTCTTTTTAGTCATCCTTTTTTGTAAAAACAAACATATTTATTTTTTTGCTATTACTTGATGACCGACAAATTTGACGGGAAGACGGTAACATAAACACATTTGTTGTTTATTCTTTTGGCAATTTGTGAACATCCAATTGCATATAATATCTCTTATTTGAATCGTTAAAGTTGGCATCTGACTGAATATTAAATTTATATTTTCTAGCTGCATCCATTTTGTTGATGTAGATGTTGTCTTGTGTATGTAACACAATTAAATGTACGCAAGTGCACGTAATCAACAAGTAATACACGGAAGTATTACGAGATCGAATCCACAGGGATTGCAATATGCGTCACGCTGATAACAACTTGTTTTATAGGAAAGATTTAAAGGGAAATTAAACAGGAGGTAGCTCTTAAAATAAAATAAAAACTACGAACTTAAATAAAAGGGACTTCGGCAAAACGAGGTAAACACCGAACACAAATAACGAGGAAATGCACTGATATCAAGGAAGACAAACTGACTTGATCTCTCGATTCCACCCATGCTCGGTACTAATAATGCTACAACATTATCATTGCCTCATCACTATGACATGAAGTTCTCCGATTCTTAGTATTTTTCCAAATCTAAGATATATCCTGCAAGTCTTTCAATATATTCCTATATCGAACTACTCTTAGAATACCTTTACTAATCCATTCATCTTTGCCACGCAAGGTAAACACATATTCCTATGCTATTCACACACATAATATTAGAATCATGTTCTTACGTCACTCTATTGTGTTCCACTCTATAAGAATTTCCCAGCAATTATAGAACTAAGATTTCACTAATGGTGATCAAGCATAAGCACGATAAAATAATCCCAAAAGAGCAATAGCGATTTTAACAAGATATGCGTAGAGATGAGATCGTCACACGAGCATGGGTTTCATCAAGAAATCGCCATACGGTGTTTAGCTCATAGCGAGTCGTTCAACAAGATTCAAATAAACAAAAGCCATAACAACTAAGAAGAATTCGGAAATGAAATTAGATCTAGTCGTCGTTTAATCGCGTGCTTGCTCTCGATCGTCGTCTCTTCCGACGACTTCTCCAAGAGATCACGCCTTGATTTTCTTCTCTCAGATGATTCTCTCGTATTTTCTCCAAAATGAATTAATTACATTTACGATTGTCTCTCCCATTTTAATAACAACCTCTCGGCGCTTTTTAGGGATGCGATCGCACCGCCACCCCTTCATCCTCTCGATTCTTTCCTTTTTCCGCTTGCTCGACAGAATGTAACGCGCGCCTCCTTTCTCGCGCCATGGCCAATCGCCACGTGGTTGTGGTCCTGCGGATCTCCTCTTCGTCTCACCAAACCTTCCACGCTCGTCGTTAGCTTTCCATAAGCACGGCCTCGTCCACTAGTACGAGCTCTTCTACTTCATTTGCACAAGCACGAGCTCGCCTTCTCTTATGAACTCGACTTACCACGAGCTCAACCTCTTCACGAGCTCGACCGCGACTTCGCTTTATTTCGCCACGAGTCCGACCTCGCCACGATTCGACTTTGCTTACGAGTCCGGCCACGCCAAGATCATATGTTCTCTTCGAGTTCGCCTTCTTCGCTCCATGAACAGAGCTCTTCCATGCTTGCGAGCTCTTGATCTCGAGCTCGACTTGATTCGAGCTCGGCTCACCATGAGCTCGACTTTGGTCGATTCTCTCCGGAGCTCGGCCGACACTTCGCCCAAAGATTCTCGCCACTTTTCCTTCGAGCTTTGACTTCGCCTTTCGAGCTCGACCTTGCTCCCGCATTACTCCAGCATCGTTCGTTTTGTTGCTATTCCTCGCTCTTTCGAAGTCAAGCTCGCTCACAAGTTCAGCCTCGCTCACAAGTTCGGCCTGGAGCTTGGCTTCGCCTCAGCAGACTTCGGCATCGACTTTTTTGTCGCTCTTCCTGCTACATGCCATAGATTGAAGAGCCATTACATAGTCTCATAAGTCTACAATTGATAATATATCTTGAAATTTTTAGTAAAGATAAGATTAATATTTTGGACTCGTGAGGTTATTTGATAGCATCATTTCTATTGGTAAATAAACTACTTAATGACTCATTTTATCAAAGAAAATATTGATTTTGATGGAACTAGAATTAGAATCAGAATATTATTTCTATAAAAAAATGCAAATGAAATATTGTACAATATAAGTCCAATTAGTCTACAAATTTATTATCAAAGTCCTTAAATTTTTGTGTGAAAGTAATTACTTAGAAATTATTTATCCTTTTTTTTGTCAATAGTCCTTTATCAAATATCGTAAAACAATATTATATATAATATACTACACATAAAGCTCATTTTTAATAATACTCATTAATCTACTAAAATCATAAATTCAAATTGATACGTGGACATTCTAATCAACATTAATATGTTAATCAAAAATATTAAGAAAGATATTTTTGGTATAATGTGAATAGTTTAGATCTTTTATTGATATTATTAAAAGTTTAAAATATTTTTTAAACAAATCAAATAATTTAAAATTTAATTCAATAATTACCCATGTCTACATTTTAGATCCACGAACTTATTTCAACTATAATCATTTTCTCCATTTTTTCCAATCAAACATCAATCTAAATTTCTCAACCACAAAATTTTCATTCATACTCTCTCATCCATTAACATATTACTCTTATTTCCAATAAAGTCTCTATCTCTCTCTCTCACACACACACAAACACACTCACATATACATACACACACACACAAAAAAGCACCCTAAATATAAATTCACATGCCCAGCTCTAAATCATGCATAAACCTTACTCCAAGTAAAAGAAAAAATAAAAATAGGGCAAATACTTTTTACTTTTCCCAATGGTTGACAACATCATCTCGTTGACAGATGAAGATCTAGTGAAACAACAACCCATTTCACCAATAAAACCCATGCCAACAAAAACAATATGAGTGATGCTATTCGGCCATAATGTGGTCGACCATAATCAACTTTATTAAATAAAAAATCATTTATTTAATTTTTGATCTATTAAAAAATTGCTTTTACATTAAAACTATCTTATGGAATTATAATTTTGCACCTATAGAATGAAAATTTTAAATTTAATAATTTAATATTTTCGTAATAGGTGAAAAAAGTGTGGTGACCATAATGTGGCCGCATAGCTTTATTGAAACAATATTCCTATCAAACATCGATGAAGCAGTAACTTTCCCAGTCGAACAATCTTCTTCTACGAAGAAGCTCCATCATCTTCATCCCCAGCTGGAGTTGCAGAGATGGTGAAAAAAGCAGTAGATAATGTGGTTTTGATCCCATACTATTTGATGATTGGTAGCTCAACTTCAACGACGGAGCAAGAGGTTGAAGCTTGTGTGCAACAATAGGGTCTCTTGTTTGTGACCGCAATAGCAAGATTTTCTCTTGAGGATCTTGGCGATCTTCCTCATCCCAATCCGACCTTCCATCGCTTCGTTCATCGTCCCAGTTTATATGAAAGCATACCAGAAACTGTGGTTTTTACTATTCATACAAGTTGTTGTGTTGAATGATTGTCTCATCTAAAAAGCTAATTAATTAAGTTATCGTTAATTATAGATTCGACTTATTTTATATAGAGTGGTCAAGGTGAGAATTCGGGCACATCAGTTTGTTGATTACTATTATATAGTTGTTGAATGCTCATCTTATCTAAAAAGCTAATAAATTTAGTTGCTACTAGCTAAGAGTCGCACGAGTTATTTGATATATAGAATTGAGCTAGCTACTTTGTGGTCACGTTAGTTTGTTGATGTTTTTTTAGTAAATTTGTAGTCATTTAGATCTTTAAATTATTGTTGAGTGATTGTTCCAATTAAAAGCTAATTAAGTAGTTACAAAGAATCAAGTTATATGATATAGAGGCAGAGCTAGGCTACTAGCTACTTTGTGGGCCAAGCGGGTATGCCCTCAATTTCTTGATCTTTTTTTAGTATATATTACTAGCTAGTGTTATAATTTTTTTTTTTTGATTAGGATGATTGCTAAAAGTTACTAATACATTTAATTTTAGGAAACCTTCATACATTTTTTTTTTAATTAATGTCTTCATGTTAATACTTTTCACATTTATTCAATATATATAACTTATATTTTGACATAATTTGAACAATTTGTTCTATGTATTTTATAATTCAAGTGATGTCCCTAAATTGGCTGCTAGCTACTTTGTTCTAGTTTTTCTTTGTCCGATTTATCTACGACTCATACGATATCGCATACATACCATTTCTTGCATGGATTAGTGATAAAGACATTCCAAATACTAATTATGATAATCTTTTCACTTTTTATGTTGATAATTAATTTCCACAGTGATAAGACTTTTATGTGGTGGATTTGCACTAGGGTTCGTGACAAGCCATGCAATTCTCGATGGCGAATCGCCAACCAAATGTTCAACACTCTTGCTTTAATCCGTAGAGGATAAGAAACCCTAAAACTACATAAAACACATTAATCAACAACGATCACAACCGCATCCGATACCAGACAAATTCATTTCAAAAACCACGAATACATTAAACTCGCCAAATCCTCATATTTAGCCTCATATTTCACATCCCTAACGCGAAAATCGCATGTGACTGTTGATTTTATCCAACAAATACACACATAAACTCTTCTCATTCACCTCAAAGATGCTCAAGATCTTGAATGAGAAAGCCGAGATCAAGTGCTCGACGTTCAAGACGACGTGGCCATATTTGGCGAGTGAGAACTAGGGCTTATTTCGATTATCATGATCAAGATCGAGAACTGATGGTCCTCTTTGCCTTTGACAAAAGAGAGAGGGTATCGCCGCCGTTTCCTTCTTGGGAAATGTTGTGATCACGGCGTTTGCTAGCTCTACAATCTGCGATTTGGTCGGGAGACCGCCATGGGTGGAGATGGTGAGAAGAGAAGGAAGAGAAAGAAGGTGGAGTCGGTGCTTGATTGATTGAAGGTGTATAAAAGGATTCCAGCGAGGGGATGGCATTTTCTACGTATCGTCGTGGTGAAAGCTGCCGTTTGGGGATGTGGATTTAGGGTTTGGGCGGCCTAAGCATGCTGCCCCGATTGTGAGTGGGAATAATAAGTTTGTGTTCTTGTTGGGGAATGGAGATGGTGAGAGGATTAATGTGTGGAAATGGTTGGAAAATGTGAAGATGGAAAGGTTGGTGTCTTGTGTTTTTTAGATATGATGATGGTGGTTGTTGGATTAGGGTTTTTCAGCCAGTATTTTGTTTTTAAACGGATGTTTTGATCTTCTATTCAGTATAATATCGGTACGTGTTAAGTGTATGCATATACGTGGACGAAGGAAAATTTTCACTATAAATTAAAATATGTAATATGCAAATTCTTTGGTCATGCACTTGACAGTGTCTTTTAAGTTGTTAGTAGTAGTTGTTGTTTGCATTGTTATCTTATGCCCACTTTTATTAGGACTTGTATGATAGGCATGTTGAGATATGCTGAGATAAATAAAAAAACAAGATATGTATTGTAGATAATATGAGATTGAGATAAATAAAAAACAAGATATGTATTATAGATATTGTGAGATTGATATTATATTTTGTTATTTGGTAGATATGATATAAGATATCATAAATTATTTATTTGGTATACTAGATTCAAATTTAGATTAAGCAATAAATTTATAATTTTAACCTTATAACATTTTAAATGGATAAATATACCCGAAATATGTCTTCTTCTTGATTACCCTAACCTTAATGACTATCATACATGAAAGATTAGAATTAGGTGTGATGTTAACACCTACAAATTTGGGACAATTATGAACACAATCTTCAAATGCTTCCAAATTCCCTAATAGCTACACAAATATAAATAAACCTCAAGCAATTGAAACACCTAAAAATATGAGACCACATCATTAAGAAACCCTAGATGCCCATTCACTAAGCATTAAATTGATATTTATCGTGACAATAAATTGGGGGAATGATCATAAATGGCATTGGAGAGAAAACAATTTCTTTTTTTTTTCACGATTGAATGTGAGGCACACAAGAAAACTTCGAGAGCATGTTCGGGTTAGGCACAATTTGTCTCAGATCCTTCGCTTAGTCATCGGAGCTTTGATCTTCTCAATCGACTTCACGAACATAGTCTTGGTGCCACTAATGGATGTACCATTCACCTATGAACTAGATCACACCGTATTCCGCTTCGATCGATGCACACCTATGAACCGATTGAATGAATTAGCTCCGCTCAAGTATTGATCTTTTGTTGAAGTGAAGCCTCACCGCTAAAGCATGATGAACTTCGATCTTAGTTAGTTCGATTCGAGTTGAACTATTTATTTTCATTGTTGAGACATTTCGACCTTCGCCTCGATCATGCCGGCTTGAACAACATGTTCTTGTTTTAGCTTCGTCACACCATATTTGAGCTTCATTTATTCGCTCGAATGAGCGGTTGATCGTTGACTTTGTTCATCGTCAAGCTTTTATGTCACCAGTAGTTCTCGCCATTAATGCTCTTTTGTACATTTTCACGACCGCCATGTAGTCAATCATGATCCGCTCCATTTCGTCTCACTCGATCGAGGTGTCTTCAAGTCGACACATGCTCGATAATACGATAGTATGGGAGGATTTCAGTAGAGATGGAAAGTTACCTCAGGTTCGTCGAAGCCATTGTTGATTCCCACCATGCGGCTTTCCTCATAGTTGCTGATCTCTCTGACCATCAGGCATTGGTTTTCATATCTTCAGTGATGAATGAGTTGCTGGAAGAGCTGCTTGATGAGTTTGAAGTATTGGTCTTCTCAGCAAGCGTTGCTTTGCACTCGCTCATTTTCTTATTGCACTTGGCTCTAAAAGTTTTTCTTTCCCGTGGCTCGCCTTGGCGATCGTGTTTGAAGTGTCCTTTATTGGCAGGATGTGCTTTCAGCACAGGCCTCCTCTGTCGAGTAAGCTTGAGCTGAGAGTGCTTCAACTGTGTAACCTAGTCACTGACAGGATCGGTCTTCTAAGTAGTTTATACTTATGCCTCGGTTAGGCACAATTTGCCTTGATCTTTTAGTTCACCACTAGAGCTTTGATCTTCTTAGTCGATTTCACGAACACGCCTTGGTGCCACCGGTGGATGCATCATTCACCTCCGAACTAGATCATACACTAATCCGCTTTTGATCAACGACACCTCGACCGATTGAATGAACTCCGCTTTATTCTTAGCTTCATTCAGTGTTGATCTTTTGTTAAAGTGAAGTCTCACACTGTTGAGCGTCTTTGAACTTCAGTCGATCTTAGTTAGTTCAGTGTTGAGCTGAATTATTTCTTTTCCTTTATGAGACTGCTCAGTCTTTTGTTCCTTGATCATGCTGGCTTGATCATCATGTTCTTGTTTTAGCTTTGTCAGTTCACCATTGTGCTTCATTTCTTTTTTCGAATGGGCAGTTGATTGTTGACTTTGCTCAGCAAGCTAAAGTTTTTCTGTCAGCTTGTAGCTCTCAGTCATTGCTCATTCGTATATTTTCATGATTGTCATATAGTCACCATGACCGCTCCATTTTTCTCACTTGAGTAAGGTATATTCGGATCGACACTTGCTCAAATAATATGATAGTATGGAAGAGATTTCCAGTAGAGACACGGGAAGTTACCTCAGGTTCGTCTAATCCATTGTTGATTCCCACCATGCAGCTTTCCTCATAGCTGCTGATCTATCTGACCATCGAGCACTATTTTTATCTTCGGCTTTGGAAGAGTTACTTGATGAGTTTGAAGTATCATCCTTCTCAAAGAACCATTATCTTGCGCTCGATCATTTTCTTGTCGCACTTTGCTCGAAAAGCTTTTCTCTTCCGTGGCTCTGCTTTGGGCGATCGTGTTTGAAGTGCCATTTATTTTCGGATATGTCTCTTACTCCGATTATCAATATGCTCACACAAACCCCTTATCCGATCCGAACTATATCGAGTGGGCGAAACATGGAATATGAAGTGTCATTTCTTTTCGTAAATGTCGCCGAGATTGCACGGTTGCTTGATCAGCCTCACGAGCTCGCCTCTCTCATTTATCCCCTACCGTATGGAAATATCAAGACTCTTTTGAGCGTGTTCATCACTAATGAGCACACTGCATCAATGTCTTCTTAGATTTGAAACAACTCGATTTAATTGAAGCAAAGAAAATGACAAATATCTATAGAATTTGTTGACGCAGTTTCTTACATGATCAACAATATCTTGGCACTAATCAAGTATGTAGAGAGACATCAAGAAACTGAAGACGATAGCCGGAGGCAAGGGCGATGAAGAAAGATGTGTCGAAAGAGAAAAATTATGAGGAATTCGAGGGTAAATATGGTGGTGTCAAAAAACAACACCGTATAAGAAAAAAGGATTTTTTAACTAAGATTAAACCCCGTCACCATCGTGACACAATTTGCATGATTTTAAACACGTTATGTATGAAATTACACTAAACATAACGATAATGGTGTATTTGCTTTTTGCAAAAAATATTTAAGGATATATTTGCACCTTATTTTTTCTCCTTTTATATATAGATATATATTCCAAATCTTACATCCACGGGCTTAGCTCGGTTGGTTAAGATTTAGTAGATTTGAGATAAGGATCAGGATCGAGCATTAGCAGACGCAGTGTAGGAGTTTCACCCTCTTTAGGGTGACCTCCTCCTTATGGGTACTATGCAAATGTCCTCTCAACTTTTAACCGCTGAATTACCACGATTTATCTTTTCACATTCTCACGGATAGATGTGTAGACGCCTGAGGAGAGAGCTTTTATTTTGGGACAAGATTTTTCAAATCTCAACATGACCACAAAAGGCTGGGATGTGGGGACCATCGGGTGAGAGCTTCCCATTTTGGGATAAGATATTCCAAATTTGAACATGACCACAAAAAGTTAATATCTTGGTTTTCCCTCTTCACTTTATAGGGGCAAAACTGTAAGAGAACAAATGTTTCTGGGTCCTTAAAGGAATTAGGCAAACTTTGGTGGAGGACTTGAATAACTATAAGATGCACACAAAATATATGTGGAGAAAAATAAAGGAAAAAGAGACGAGCGAGAGAGATTCATCACATCCTGCTCAAAGATTTCTTTCTTCACATCAGGTGTTTTCTCTATCTAAAGAATTTGTATTGGATACATTCTGTATTTCATGCTTTCTGGTGGGTTTATAGTGCGTATTAGTGGCTGTTTACGTATATATAAATCCGATTATTGTTTCCGCCATCCGTGTTGGAAATTGCTGCAATTATTTTCAATCAACCAGATTTACATGGTTGTTGCCATTTTAGCTTCAGTTTTGCTTCGAGCTCAGTTGAAGGAGTTTTGATTAGGTTTAGTTGGTTTGCTGTGATTTAGGGATTCTTTAGGGTTTTGTTTTGCAGCCTTTCATGGGGTTCATTATGCGGGTTATTTGGTTAGATTCGTTTACTTCCTTTGTCGGTGCCCTGGGAATTTTTGGTGTTGCAGTATTGGCTTGGTAATAAATTATTAGCTTGTGTGTGTATGTGTGTATATATGTATGTGTGTGGTGAGGCTGAAATGGACGAGTCATAACTTTCTTAATCATTCTACAGTAACGACGATCTTGAGGAGCTTTTAATAGATGCTTTGAATCCTGGCATACATTTTTTTGTGAAACCTAAGGTAGTGATTTATGTTATGTTCAATTTTGTGCTGTCTGTCATTTACTTATTTATGAATCACCAAAGCATTCTCTGTATGCTATTCACGATCAGCATGTTGTGCCCAGTTGATTTCTTGATTTTGTTTTCTTAAAATTGAGATAATTCTCTAGTTGTCTCTCTCTGAGTTGCTTTGCTGAACTGTATTACTAATTTACATTGTTATTGTGTTTTTATATATTGCATCTCATGTTGTGATTCATTTTAATTTATTCTAATTGGTGGCTCTCAATGATCTTCAGATTTCATTTCTCGTCTGTTAAGCTTACTATGGCATTTTGATCGGGGATCACATTTTGGCTCTTTGATCTTGGGCTTGTAAGAAGATGACGATGAATCAACGAAATACGATTGATCTAGAACAAGGATGGGACTTTATGCAAAAAGGAATTACCAAACTTAAAAATATTCTTGAAGGATTGCCGGAGCCACAATTCAGTTCCGAAGACTACATGATGCTCTACACGTATTATTTCAATAAATTGCATTGTAAATACATGGTTTTCCTTTGTGGGTTTATCAATGCATTATGAATTTCCTTTATTCTTAATTACAGGACAATATATAACATGTGCACTCAGAAGCCACCTCATGATTATTCTCAGCAGCTTTATGACAAGTATCGGGAGTCTTTTGAAGAGTATATAACGTCGACGGTGAGGATATGGCTACTTTTGCTGGCGTGACCCTGTAAAGTGTGTATCTGTTCATAAATGTTACCTGATATTTTTTGGTGTCCTAAATTTTGGAGTTGCTGAAAGTTAATATAGATGGTTGATTTACATTTGTTGATCTACCACTCATCAGATGTCACTAAGTTGCTCTTGCATTAGCATCTTCACTGACAGTATTTCAGGTGCATGCTAGATCTGTCTTGAAGTTGCTTGTCTCAATTATGCACTACAACCTTAAGGTTGACCTGAAAATTTGGATTGGAATCTAATTAACCCAAAAATAAATTTAGTAACACAACAAAGTTCTACCACATCTTACAAGCACTTGTCTGTTCACAAAGTTCGTGAAATCAATTTATTACTTCTCACAGCCATTTACTCAGATTTTTCTGTCTCTGGTTTAGGTGCTTCCTTCTTTGAGGGAGAAACATGATGAGTTCATGTTAAGGGAGCTGGTAAAAAGGTGGTTGAATCATAAAATCATGGTGCGATGGCTTTCAAGATTCTTTTACTATCTTGACCGGTACTTCATAGCTAGAAGGTCACTTCCGCCACTGCAAGAAGTTGGTTTGACATGCTTCCGCGACCTGGTAACTCTTGGCTGATTTTTGGCTGAGCTTCCTTAAATTTTCAACAGCCAAAGTCAATGCTTTCTGGAAAATGAGATTGTCTGAGTTCTTCCTGTTCTTCCAATCCCCAAAATCTTTTATCCTCTTTTCACCTCTTCCTCTTCAGTTTTGGAAATTTAGGAACTTATATTATGATTTCAGGTGTACCAGGAATTGCATGTGAAAGCAAGGGATGCTGTCATATCTCTGGTACGCCTTTGTTACGCTTTTCTTTATATACCTGACCATGTTTTTATTCTCTAATTAGTGTTCCACCTGTATCATAATGACATACCTATCAACTAATTTCAACCAAGAAAAATAATAATGTTGTTTAATGAATATATTCCCTCCTCCTGCTATTCGTGGCTCGTTATTTTTGGATACATGAATTACAGAGAGTTATGTTTTGTCAACTTGGTAATAAAGGGGTAAGTCAACATTTATTCTCTAGTGGAATGAATAAATGTTTATGAATTAATTTATGTTATGTGATGAACATAAGATAGTTAATTCATTTTAGGTCCATCTTTATTCTTTGTATTTGATCCTTGGGCTGGCCCACTAAGGCCTACAACTATGAAAATTTTGTTCCTTTTTCTTTTCTTTTCTTTTTGAGGGTGTGTAATTTCTCTTGACCAGGTCGATCAAGAGCGGGAAGGAGAGCAAATAGATAGAGCTTTGTTAAAGAATGTGTTGGATATTTTTGTTGAAATTGGAATGGGGCAAATGGATTATTATGACAATGATTTTGAAGCAGCTATGCTGAAGGACACAGCTGCCTATTATTCCCGGAAGGCTTCTAATTGGATCTTAGACGACTCGTGCCCTGACTATATGCTGAAGGTATATGTATGTATGACAGATTCAGAGTGCCACCTCTGTCCACTGAGAACAAAACATGCACCATGGCGCTGAGATGTGGATTATGTTGGTTAAAATATCTATACTGAAATTACCTTTCAGTGCTTTCACATGCTTTATAAGAGTCTTTTTGTATATCCAGGCTGAGGAATGTTTGAAACGAGAGAAAGACAGAGTAGCTCACTATCTTCATTCAAGTAGTGAAGTAAAGTTGCTTGAGGTATGCTCTTGCTCTTGATACTAGAAGTGGGATATTGAATGACACTACAAGTACCTTCATGCGGTTTTCCGTGGCTTAAATATTCTGATCCCTTAGCCTGTTATCTTGTGTTATACTAGTTAATCAATCAATTTGACAACTGTTCTGCTTTTTTTGGGTAGAAAGTACAACATGAGTTATTATCTGTATATGCCACCCAACTCCTGGAGAAGGAGCACTCAGGCTGTCATGCATTACTTAGGGATGACAAGGTACCTCTAAAGCATCTTATTATATATTTAGATGGTTCGTCTAATTCTCTTTGAAGCTGAATCTCGGCCTCTCCTTTAGGTAGAGGATTTGTCAAGGATGTATAGACTCTTTTCGAAAATACCTCGAGGTCTGGAACCTGTGGCTAATATTTTTAAGCAGGTTTGTGATTGTTTTGGTACTCCCTTGTTAAAATTAGTGCTGTTTCTGCATTTGAGCTTTACCTTTTCATTTAGATGTATGTGTACTAATGTATGATGTACTCCCATCCCAGCATGTTACTGCTGAAGGTAGCGCATTGGTTAAACATGCTGAAGATGCTGCAAGTAACAAGAAGGTCTGTTCATTTTTAAGAAGATTGTTAGTGATATTCTTTGATCCTATGAAATTACTCACTAATAAATTTACTTCACGGTATAAGAATAGCTGCCAGTACAGTTTTTTGTTCTTGTGCATTTATTGATTTGTATGTTGGATCAATAATCATTCCATGCCTGTCGTGATCTAATTGGATTGTTTTTTGAAAAATATATTGATGTCTGAATTAGTAAATGGCACTCATTTTGTAAATTTTGGTTAAATTGTTAAGGCTTGAGCTAACAAGCTTATTATAGTGTAGGAAAAAAGTTGCAGATATTATATAAATCTAAAGCTTGTTCTTAGTACAAATTATGTTGGTAATAAAATAATCTTTTTTATTGCCTTCTGGGGAGGAAGACAATTCTATAGAAACAAAACAAGCTGTGATTTCTTTTCATTTTCATAATAGTATATGCTGTAATATTTCCCAGTAAGACATCAATTTTAGTAAAGTGGTTGAAAATGTCGGCTAAATATTGCAGCGGAATGTACTAAGTGTATGTCTAAATTCGTTTCTCTTTTGTAATTATAAATTATAATAATTGCATATCTTCTACAGGCAGAAAAGAAAGATGTTGTTGGGTTGCAGGAACAGGTAACTTATTTGAAGTTTCTTAACCTTTATCATGTTTTCACCCACTAAAATTACTTGTGTTTGGAATCCAGGTTTTCGTCAGAAAAGTAATTGAGCTCCATGACAAATTCATGGCATATGTGAATGACTGTTTTCTAAATCACACGCTCTTTCACAAGGTTAGAGTAATCTGGATAGCATCCTATTTCTTTTGCCCTGCCTGCAACGCTAGCATTAGTATGACTATTTTCTTCTGTCCAATTACTAGGCTCTCAAAGAGGCATTTGAAGTCTTTTGCAACAAGGGTGTTGCTGGTAGTTCTAGTGCGGAACTTCTAGCCACTTTTTGTGATAACATTCTCAAAAAGGGTGGGAGTGAAAAGTTGAGTGATGAAGCTATTGAGGAAACACTGGAAAAGGTGCTGATTCGTGTGTATTTTAACTTCGGTTAAAAATTGATTATGATTGCATTTTAGGCTATAATTGGGGTTTGGAATGTCCTTTAGGTTGTAAAACTACTTGCCTATATCAGTGATAAGGATCTATTTGCTGAGTTTTATAGGTGAGTTTCCCAATTTACTCTAGTTGTTGCTTGCTTCTAGTGGACAAATCATTATAATTATACTTTTCTTACCGCTGCTGTTGACAGGAAAAAGCTTGCTCGCCGCTTGTTATTTGACAAAAGTGCCAATGATGAACATGAGAGAAGTATCCTTACAAAGTTGAAGCAACAATGCGGTGGTCAATTTACATCAAAAATGGAGGGGATGGTCAGTTCTCTTATTATTACATTTTAAATTTGCAAAGCTTTCTGTGATTATATTTTAATGCCATTTTCTTCTGTTTCAGGTCACAGATTTGACACTAGCCAGGGAAAATCAAGCAAGTTTTGAGGAATATCTTAGTAATAATCCAAATGCAAATCCCGGGATTGACTTAACGGTGACTGTCCTGACAACTGGTTTCTGGCCAAGTTACAAATCTTTTGATCTTAACCTTCCAGCTGAGATGGTAATTCTTGCACACATTGAAATTGAAGATTAATTACAAAACTACTCTTGAGAACTTCAAGGATATTTCTCATTTACAAACTGATATCCTCACTAATTACCTGGAATTTTCTTCTAGGTCAAGTGTGTAGAAGTATTTAGAGAGTTCTACCAAACGAAAACTAAGCACCGAAAACTTACATGGATATATTCGTTGGGAACTTGCAACATCAATGGTAAATTCGAACCAAAGACAATAGAGCTCATTGTGACAACCTATCAGGTGAAGTGCAGAACACGATCATGACTCATCTATATGTCCTCTAATTGATATTTAAGTGACTTAAGCTCTCGCGATCCATTTTTCAGGCTGCTGCTCTGTTGCTGTTTAATGCCGCTGATAGATTGAGCTATCAGGAAATCATGACTCAGTTGAACCTGTCTGATGATGATGTTGTTAGGTTGCTTCATTCACTCTCATGTGCCAAGTACAAGATTCTAAGCAAGGAACCAAGCACCAAAACAATCTCTCCGACTGACGTTTTCGAGTTCAATTCAAAGTTCACCGACAAAATGAGAAGGATCAAGGTACTAATTTCACCCACCATGTCTTTCCTGCATATTCACATCGTAGGATAGGCATACTTAACACTTATATTGGCTATTCTATTAAATGTATTCTTGAAATGAAGATACCTCTCCTCCTGTGGACGAGAAGAAGAAGGTCATCGAGGATGTTGACAAGGACAGAAGGTATGCCATTGATGCCTCAATTGTCCGTATCATGAAGAGCAGGAAAGTCTTGGGCTACCAGCAATTGGTCATGGAATGTGTTGAGCAATTGGGTCGAATGTTCAAGGTACCCTTACCGATGTATTTAGATATTGTCGTTAGGCATCCTCAATCTATTTAAAAAGCTATTATCACTATGTTTCAACTCTATATCATGCAGCCTGATGTTAAAGCAATCAAGAAGAGGATTGAAGATTTGATCACTCGCGACTATCTTGAACGCGACAAGGATAACCCCAACTTGTTCAAATACTTGGCATAAACGGACAACACTTGGCTGCTTCAAGACGCAGCAAAGAGATTTTGGACCCATGTGGAGGATTCGAAATCACTGTAAGTGCTGCCTAAGGCCTTCAATGACTCAAATTCGTAGGTGGGCTTGAGAATTCTTGTACATTCTGACCTAAAATTTGGTTCAAGAACCATATACGTAGATCGGTCTGCATTGAGGCAAAGATGAGTAGTAGTTCACAGTTATGAGCAGTGAGACAAAATCTAGCTTCCTTTCATTTCCTTAGCGCCCAAACTCCTGCATTTCGACTCTTCATGTCTAAAATATTCTGTCTTTTATTTTGTGATTGGCTTTTCCATTAACTTTATGTAAAGATTGTGTAAGAGTAGTCTTTCAAATTTGCTTTTGAGTCCCTTTTGTTTGTTGTTACCCTAGTTCGTGTCAAGCATCAACTGTTCATGCTGAGTGTTCCGAAACGCTGTGGTCTTTTAAAGAGAGTGAGAGAGGTGGCAAAGATACTTAAACTCACAGTAGTTTTAATTCGAAGAAGTCATGGAATTGGGTAGCTAAAGATCAATGTTGTAAAAGCGTGAGGCAGGAGTGAGGCGTTTTACCTTTTGTGAGGCGAGACGGTCCGAGGTGTAAGTCTCAACAATAACGAACAAAATTATAATAAAAATTATAAACTAAATATACAATAACAAATAGCAAGTCAAAAATTAAATTAAATGAGTTTTAGGTCTTAAAAAACATCAAAAACGAAAACATGAAGGTGTGATAAACCAACAATTCATTAAAAATTTAAATATCTAAGTCTTCCCAGTCAAATTTTTTAAGTCTTATAAACATTAAAATAAGTCTTAGAAGGCTTAGAGAATCTATTTATTATTTTATATGTCTTGTCTCATTCACTATCTCATGTCACAGTATCCATTTTTTTTATTCAATGGGTTATGCAAAAATGAATGAGAAAAAGAAAATAAAAAACTGATCTCGATGGCTGTTGATTAGCGGGTGTCAGCGGAGACTGCATTGGTGTGGCATGGCGCGGTGCGGCATGGCGGCGGCGGTTCGTGGGCAGCGGTGGTGAGGGAGGAGAGAGTTGGAGAGGTGACGATGGTTCGTGGGCAACCCTTCTTCTCTTTTCTTCTTAATTATAATAACTAGAATTTCAATTTTAGGATTTAATTTTGTTGGGCTAGTATTAATTTAGTATGGGCCCAACAAATTTAGGCCCAAAACGCCTAAATAAACCCTAATTAAACTCGGACCTCCTCGCAGCTGCCTCAGCGCCTTGAGGCGACTGCATTGGTCCGGTGAGGCGTAAGACACAAAACACGCCATTGAGGCGACTGCTCCGGGGCATTTTCGGGCCGCCTCGCCTTGAGGTGTGCCTCGAGGCGGCCGTCTCAATCGATTTTCACTACACTGCTAAAGATATCAATGCCCAAAATTAATAAACTATCGGAGAATTTCGTGTGTTGTAGTCTAACGGTACCATTTCATCTTGAGATAAATTGATATCTGAATATGATGATGTATATGTAATATAAATACTAAAAAATTAATGTATTATTTAAGTATGATTTATGAATTCAAATTTTGATGATAAGATGATCTGATTTAGACTTAATGAGTTTTTGTGTCAGTCTTAATTTTTGTAATGATAAATAATGATGTGTGCGAATTGTAACATTGTTAAATCTCCCATTAGTCATTACTAGTAAAAGAATGTTATTTTTAAAAGAAATAAAATGAAATCAAATGTTAAATACTTTATTTGTCTCGTTTTAAGTGGTTCGTATTCCTCTTTTGATTGTTCCACTCTAAGTAGCCCATAACTTAAAAGAAAATATTTTATATATAAAAGTAATTCGAATTCTGTGACCACATTGTTTTATATAAACCACAATCCTCCTTTATTTACGTATTCAAAAATAATGAATAACTTAGAATGGGAAGAAGGTAGTAATAATGTCATTTCCTTTGTTCTGAACGTAATGTCCACCTTTAGTCGAATGATCATATGTTAATAATATCCGGACTTGGGTACAAAGAATAATATTTCAAAGACATTAAATTATAAAAAGCAAAAGTAAATTTCCGATTTCTTGACAAACTTTCACAAACCAATAGAAATGGCCAACAAACAATAAGTCAATAATAAGCTCACCTCAGCAATGAATTGCTGAGTTGGCAAGTGAATGGGTATCTCAGAAAGTGGGGCCCACGTAATTTTTTTCCAATAAAAATATTATATTATATATGTGATATATATACGAAAATGTCCGTTTTCCAAATAAAAATATTCAAAACTGGAATATTTTAGGGTTAGGAAATTATTCTCTCTCCCAATATTCTCATTGAATTGAATTCTACGTCTAAATACCCTCAGCGCTCTCGTCCTGTCGAAATTTTTTCCATTTTGGTGCTCTCCGCTTTGCGTTTTCCGCCCAATTGTTCTTCTTCTTTAGGGTTTTGAATTATTCCGTTCTTAGCTTTTATTATTAGCTTTTGTAGATTCAATAAGTTGAGTGTTTCCATCAAATTATGGTTTTGGAAGTAACTTAGGTAAATATTCAATCAAATTCTGCGTGTTTTATCTGAATGGGTTGCTGGGTTTTCGCAATTATCGCTTTATTTCGTTGATGCTATTTAGTTGTGATCACACGAATGCTTTGATTTTTCCCGGGGAAGTGTTCTTTCGGGAAAATTTAAAATCTTTAAGGAGTGAATGTACCCTCTTGATATGGATTATTCGCGCGAAAGTGGAACGGTGTTGATTCCGACGCGGTTTGTGTGGCGTTATGGTGGGAGAATTGTGTATATTAGTGGCTCTTTTACCGGGTTAGTCGATTTGCAATTGATTTTTTGTCTGTACTTTGTTCTTTGTAGGATTAGCTTTTGATTTGAGCTGTGCTTATGCCACTTTTTCTGTTAATGGCGGTTTATTTATTTATTTTTTAAAGGTGGACACAATGGCCAATGATCCCGGTTGAGGGTTGTCCTACAGTTTTTCAAACAGTTTGCAGTCTTCCACCGGGTTATCACCAGGTTGGTTGTTCATGTACTTGGAGCTTACTAGGGTGAAAAATTGTCGAATTGTTCGAAGTGGTCAACGGAGAAGGCAAATTTAGTTACTTGGGGTTGATACGAATTTGACTGGAAATAACCGTTTAATTAGTAGATGGCTTTTGATTAGCAGCTAATTTGGCATTTTCCTGTGGATTTGGTATATTCTGTGTCATAAATTAGAGGATGTTTGGCTGAACTTATAAGCTTTTCAAAACAGCTTATAAGCTCTTGCAGAGTGTTTGGCAAAATAAGCTCCTAAACAGTTTATAAGTTGTGAAAATAAGCTCCAACAGTTTATAACCTCTCCAAAAAATAAGTTGTCCGATCCCAACTTATCTTTTCATAAGTTAGTAAGCACCAATGAATATGATTCGTTATTTCTTACATATATACTATCAAATTGATCTATCGTCAATTTTTTCTCTCTAACAATGATTTTTTCTCTCTAACTCGCGATTCTTTCTTTAGCTTATAAGCTCATTATCCAAACACTTTTGCAACTTATAAGCTCTTGAGACATTACATCGTATAAGCTATTGGAGCTTATAAGCTCTCTAAAATAAGCTTAGCCAAACACCCTCTTACCCAATCGTGATATCAAGGAGTTTACATCTACTGATCCTTAGCTAGGAACAGTTTTGGTTTTTTTTTCCTTGTGTAGTGTTCTTGCCTCCTTTTCATCCCACTTTTTATTGTATTTGTGATGCTGGTTAACTGTGAACGAGCGGGGAAAATTGCTGACTTTTAACGATTTGGTAATTAAAATATTTTTCCGTTAACCTAGTAGCTAGGAATAATAATTTTGGTTGGTCCAAGAACGGAAAAATGTCCTAGACTCTATATGAATAGTATGACTTTTGCATGGCACGTGTAAAGATTTTTTTTGAATATATTGGAGAATTAAGTATTACTGAGTAAGTGCAATTGCCAATATATTGCCTTTTTGAGCTAGTTTTTGAAAGTTTAGTTGGTACACAGATGATTGGGATAGATAACTGGAGATATAAGTCAGTGCTGTATCCAAATGTTGCTTCTGCCAAACTAAAAGCTTATCGACCTTAACTTCATGAGAATCCATAGTGGTGGCTTTATTTAGCTGGCTGGAGGGGGAGTGTTTTTAAAATAGACCATACAATCTCAGTGTGTCGAGTACACTAACTACAAATCCTATAGGGGACTGTCATGTATCTAGTTGTTTGGAAAGGACAAGTTGTTCTAGAGACATGGATCTTGATTGAAGATGCTAGTGTTGATTTTATTAAAGCTAGCTTGTGGAGTTGTGTCATTTTCAATTCAAAAACTTCTTCTCTTTGTCTGTAGTATAAATTTGTGGTTGATGGTGAATGGAGACATGATGAGAACCAGCCTTCTGTCAATAGTAACATTGGAACAGTGAACACTATCCTCTTAACTACTGAAGCTGATTACCTTACTCCAATGTTTAGCCCTCAAGCACCTCCCTCTGGTCATGGTTCAAGCATGGATGTCGATAATGAGGGCTTCCAGCGTGTGGTATGATATTGCTGTTCTCATCTTTACTTCTCCTGCCATACCAATAATTGTCGCATAGCACTTATTTTCAATTTTTCAGAAGTTAATTTTATGTGTACTTTCTTATTCAATCATAGTGGAAGTCAGTTTATCTTATAGTTCATCTTCGGTACAGGTTCGGCTGTCAGATACTACATCTCCTGAGCCCTTCCCGACAATATCAGAGGCTGATTTAGATGTTTCCCGGCATCGTATAGCTGTATTCTTGTCAGCTCACAAGGCATATGAGTTGCTCCCTGAATCTGGGAAGGTCTGGATGATCCTCATCTGTCCCAACATTGTCTCTGACCCTGTTCCTTTTTAATTCGATCAATTTACTTGGACTATTTTTCAGGTTATTGCTTTGGATGTTGAACTCCCTGTAAAGCAAGCATTTCATATATTGCATGAACAGGTATCTTTAGTTGTTAAGTCCACTGTTTAGTCGGTTAATGTCTACCAAATCAGGGCACTATAACTTAATACGCCTCTAGCAAGATGGTGTCTTGGATGTATCTGCTATCTGTTCTTGGTTCTTTAATTTTTCAAATTCTTGAGAATGAAAACATTCATTTCAGGGGATCTCTATGGCACCCTTGTGGGACTTCTCGAAGGGGAAATTTGTTGGAGTCCTTAGTGCAATGGATTTTATTTTGATTATGAGAGAGGTACAGCATCCTGCCATATTTTATACCGAATATTATCCATCTCGAATCTGCCCTTCCCTTCCCTTTGCCATAGCCTCTCTCTCCTTCTTCTACATTCCAGGTGTGGTAATCTAATTTGTCCCTAGTGTTTCTTTGTTATGAAGTTGATCCAACCTTCATACGGAACCCTGTCATAGATCTTTTGCAAACAGGGACCATTTTCTCTCATATTTGTCCTTGTAATCTTTTCAATATGTGCTGGCAGCTTGGCAGACATGGGTCAAATTTGACTGAGGAAGAGCTCGAGACACATACCATATCTGCTTGGAAAGAAGCAAAGTCTTATCTGAATAATCAAATTAATGGGCAAGGAGCAATAGTTCCAAGACAACTTGTACACGTAAGTCTTCATATTGATGTGCTAAATGCCAGCATGCAAATTGTGCACCTTGTACCGATCATTTTAAACTTCTGTGCACAGGTTGGATGGATGTATGATCTGTATTGTAGTTCTATCTTTTATATAGATATCCATCTGTATATTTGATATGATGCTGATAAAACAATTAGTAGAATATCTGCCTTTTGCACCCTTATTTTGGTTGAAGCTTTCCACTATATTACAAAAACTCTCTTTGGACCTTTTTGCTTGTTTGTTCTTTTCTGGCACGATCTTGTTCATTCCTGAACGTCATTGATTTCTTTATATGCTAGATACTTCCTCAAATGTGGCTCGGTTGCAAACAAAAGTTCTTCTCTTATACACTGGAAATAGCATATAGGATGTTCTTTTATGTTAACTTGACGAAGTTTTCCAGGCTGGGCCAGATGATTCTTTGAACGATGTTGCTCTGAAGATTTTGCAAAGTGGTGTAGCAACAGTTCCAATCATTCATTCGCCTTCAGCAGATTCCCCGAACAAAAATCTGTTACATCTTGCTTCACTCTCTGGGATACTAAAATGTCAGTATTGTGAACCAGTCACTAACGCTTTCAGTGTGTTTGAACTATTTTCCAAACAATATTATTCTCTATGTGGAGTAGTAGTAATTAAACATTTAGCTTTGCAGGTATATGCCGGTTTTTTAGGCATTCGCCTGGTTCGCTACCGGTGCTTCAATTACCAATTTGTTCAATTCCTTTGGGCACTTGGATTCCTAAGATTGGAGAGCCAAATCGCAGGCCAATGGCAATGTTGAGACCCAGTGCTTCTCTTAGTGCAGCATTAAATTTATTAATTCAAGGTATCCAGATACAAACTAGAAATGGGACACTTCTAGAGCAGTCACAACTCTGTTTCTTCATCCTTTTTGCTCTTATAAGCACCTGCTACGCACTCTACTTTTTGTAGCAACACATTTATTCACTAAATTGTCTTTTACTAACGTTTTGTGCAGATACTTGAAATCTAAAGAAAGTTTTTAATCAAATTTACTTTTTCTGATATAGCTTCAAGGTTATCGAGTAGTTGCATATGATGGGTCTTTTAATTTTGATATAGCACGAATTTTTGAAAACAGATTTACCTTGTTCAATATTTTTAACTTTAAGCATTGCTTATTCTCATATGGATTCAGTTCGATGAGAAATGGAAACTAATATAAACTATAAAGAGCTTTGTGAATTAAATGAAGTGCTTGGATCAGAATGGATATTCCCTAGTCATTTTAGATTTACTTTATATTCTACATACATATACATTTACCTCATTCTCTAACATGTTTCATTCCTTTGCAGCACAAGTTAGCTCAATTCCTATCGTCGATGACAATGACTCTTTATTGGATGTATATTCTCGAAGGTTAGAACATGCATCGATGTTTGTCTAATCATATGTGAATCAATTTCCGACACTTGGACTTGGAACTGTATTTATAAGTTGTCATTTTTGCAGTGACATAACTAGTTTGGCCCGAGACAAAATCTATACACACATTAATCTCGAAGAAACTACTATTCATCAGGTACACCTATCCAATTAGCATTCGTGCTATAATCGCGATTATTCTATGAATATTTATTGGATGGTGTCAGCGTGTATGACAATCCCAGTGCCAGGTCACAGTAGAAGATGCAGTTTTATTTTAGTTTGAAATTTCTTATCTTCTTCGTGCCTGATTGTAGGCATTGCAGTACAGAGATGACCCATTTTCAGCATATGGCTCCAACACCCAAAGATGTTTTATGTGCTTGCATACCGATCCTCTCCATAAAGTCTTGGAGAGGTTATCCCAGCCAGGTTATCTATTTATTCTCGTTCATTTTAAGACTTTTTTCAGCACTGCCCCGATCATATTTTTCGTCCCTTCAACAGGCTGTGTATATATGTGTACAGATAAATACATGTATAACTTTTCCTCTAACTCCCAGAATGCATGGCTTTTGATCTCAGGAGTGAGGCGTCTCATTGTCGTTGAAGCTGGAAGCAAGCACCTAGAAGGTATTGTTTCGTTGAGCGACGTGTTCCGGTTTCTCATGGGCCGTTAAGCAATGTATACAATGGATGATTCGTCTCTCATTCTTCTTGGCCTGGTTTTAAGTTAATAGGCTAAAAGATAGAGAAATGTAAGTGAATGTAGTGGTCTTTGCTCAATGTGTCTAGCATCTCAATTTTTTTAGAAGTAGGCAAAAGTTCCTGCTTATTCTGCTATGGAAATTGGAGGAAAATAAGAAAAATGAAATGTGATGATTTTTGTTTTTAGTTTAATTTATGTATAATTCATGCCATTGTTTGGCCTTTTATCTGGTCACCCTTTTGTGGTGATGCTTTCTTTCCCTTTTTTTGCTACAATTGAAAGGAAAATTAAAATTTCCACTGCACAGTTTCTGTTGAACAATTTTCGTTGAATCAATATCTGATTTAGGCCCATGAATTCTGGTGCCTGTTTTGACTATCTCAATTATATACAAATTTCATTGTTGAATTCTGACAATAACTTTATAATTGGATGTAATGTGTTCAATCTGATTTGAAAGATAATATATTCTATTCAGTTTTTTAAATGATTTAAATGTGTTCTTATACAATCGTCGTCAAAAGCAGTTGCATGTGTAGTTCTCATTTGGGATTAATTACTGATGCTCTCGGGGGTAAAGTCCTGGGATGCTATTGTATGGAAGAGAAAAATATACTAATTAGAAAAATTTAAACTTTTCGTTTTACAAGATTGAATTAACTATAGTGACAGTAACTGTCAGTTAATTGTTGATAATATTATTGGTCACTTTAGAAAAGGAGAGTCCTTGTTTAGAGTGATATAAGTTAGCAAATCTATTAATTATTGAAATAACATGTCAATTGGATTGATAACTGATATGCTTGTGGAGTTTGGTGGTTACGATTTTACCTTTACTGAAATTCGAACTGGTGTAAACACTTAATCGAATATTAACTTAGTCAGTTTTTAATTTTATCTCTTCAGTATCAAACTAATACTGATAGAATTTTCAAAAATAAATTTGTACTGTTATCTGCTATAGATGTCAGTCAAACAATATGTAATGTAAAAACGATACAAAAAGTAAAGAATTAAAAGTAAATAACACTTGGTTTTTATGTGGTTCGGAGAGATCAGCTTCTACATCCACAAACTGATTGTTTAGTCAATCCATTAACTGAAATTTTGTCTTATTTATGGGTACAAGATTAAATCTAGACAGAAATTTAAAATTATACGCTTCTTGGTGCTAGGAAACATCTGACTGCTTACAGGTGCAATCCACCTAACCTCTTGTTTATCGGTGAAAGATAACTAAACTTTTAGTAACTAACACTTCGTTGCCTACTTGCCCAAACTTCTACTTAAAATGGAGGGGAGAGAGGGTTTAGTAGAGGGGTTTTCTAACTAATGCTGATATTTTACAAGCAACAAACTTAATATGTCTAGACTTGAGATATATAAGAAAAATATCTAAACTTAGAGAAGTGAATGTTGAAACCTTGAGTTGATAAATATATTTGAGCTCTTCAAGTTTACTGATAACATTGTGAATTCCTTTCATCGAAATCGTAGGGTGTAAGTTCTCAAGCTTTGAGCTTTGAATGCTTGAGAATATTCGAATGCGCAGCGTTTCAGTAACCTTCAAATGTTGGATTCTGCGCGTATTTATAGAGGGGACGATGAATAGTGTCATTAGAGGGAGCACCAATCACATCCATTCTATTTATCGTTTGAATTCTTTCCCTTTAAATCCTCGTACGTTGTTGTCAAGGTCAGTATCATCGTACACTGTAGCTCTGTAATTCTGAAAATATGATTTGACATGTTAGGATCTTCTATAGATACGCTACGATAGGTAGCGAGTCAAACATTCCAGGCTTAACTTTTTACGTATGTGCATAATTCTAAAGTTCTCAAAAAAGATAAGTTCTCACTAGATCCAAACCCTATATGTGTGTGTGTTGGTTATAGAGGGAACTACCTCATAAATAAGAACTAATAACCACAGTTAGATTGAATAAGATCGGATGATTTATGATTATTTAATGAAAAAATAGTTAAATCCCTAAATTTTCGCTATTTGAATATTTCATATTCAATTCTTCGTTGTTCGTGTAATTCATGTTTTTGTGCATGTAATCGTAGTTCTTGTGCATGTATCACATTCTAATTAATTGTTATGATCATGAAATTTACGCTGTTGTGCATGTAATTGTTGTGATTGTGTATATGAGAACAATTACGTAAATGAATATATAAAATCCCTTAATTATAGGATTAAACGGTTATTATTAGAATTAGATGATAATAAAATATTTATAATTAATCATGACCGTTAGATTATAAAAAATGGATGGACCACATTAGTTCTTAGTTCTAAAAAAAGTTGGAGTTCTCATTTCATCAATTCTCTCTCTCTCTCTCTCTATATATATATATATATATATATATGGTTGGATTCTCATAGTACTCGGTCCTCAGATAGTATGTAGTACTCAATCTAGACAATACATTTTGAACACATGACCGCATCACAAGCTGACACGTGACAGCTCATTTTTCTTTTTCTTTTTTAAATTTTCGCAAGGGGTAAAATGAAAAAAAAAAATAAATCAAATCAGCCTTCTTCTTCTCCTCCTTGGAGGCAACGGACGGCGTCGGCGACGACAGCGGCAGCACCGACGAACAGTAGCAACAACATACACAAATATAACAAACAACAGATTTTGAAATAAAGAAAAAGAAGAACAAAATTGAGAACAAAATTGATGAATTTAGAAAAAAAAAGATAAGATGAATTTGATAGATAATTGAAAAATCGAGAGAGATGGTGGCTATGACGGGGGTTCATGACGAATTCGTCAGTAACCGGAGAAAGAGACGACGAAATTGATGGAATTTACGACATAAAAATGCATTGTTGAACAACGGGCGCATGAAATGCGGCCACGGCGACAGCGCACGCGCACGCACGGGCGCGAGCTTCCAACCACATGCGTTATTGTGTTCAATAGCATGTATTTTTGTGTTCATTTTGAATACATTATTCAGCTCAACTAAATACATGGTTTGTTTTTCGCAATCACATAACAAATCGAATTACTAATCTACCCTTATTATAGCGAAATCAACGAAATTAAGCTTCAAAGGTCTAAAAAATCTCAATCATAGGATCTATGAGATGAGTGGATGAGATTGAGTACTACATACTATCTCATGCTTGAGTACTATTTGATCCCTCCTATATATATGCACAGATGTATAAAATCGATAAACAAAATCTATAAAGTTTTTCACAACAAAAATATTCTAAAAGTGTTTCACAACAAAAAAATTTTAGAAAGTTTTTATCGTGCACAATTTTATACTGTCGTGTGCATCATCTTTACACGTTTTATACATTGTTCGCAAAAAAGATGTATTCCTCACTTCGTCCACTCCCTATATATATATATATATATATATAGGGGATGAATCAAATGAGAACCACACGTATTTTGAGAAATGAGAACTAATCCTAAACGTAGATCTAGGTGTATCCGCAGTTCAGATTTAATATTATTTTAGGATACTTTTTACGATTTTATTAATAAGGTTATTATTGTATTTTTATTTTTAGTGTAACTAATTTATTCCTTAAATTGGGGATTCTTATAATTATTTATGGTAGATGATTAATTATAAATATTTATTATCTTCATCTAGTTCAAATTTTATGATCTTTATGAAAGCATATTACATATTTTGTGTATTAAAATGTTCAATTTTCATACTAGATTTTCATGAGAATTTCATAGTAAGATTTTATTTGTCATTTAATTCGATTTATGCATTTATTAAATAACCTTATGCTAATTTAAATGTTTGTTGTGTACGAAGCCAAAATGATGAATTGTTGTGAAAATTGATGAATCCACTGAGAAAGTTACTGAATCCAAAAAAATAGAATTTTTTCCCCTCGTGGGATTCGAACCCGGTGAAAAATTTCGAATTTTGGAATTCAGTAACTTTCTCAACGGATTCATCAACTTTCATAGCAAATTCATTTGGTTCTTAGTTTTTAGAATAAAAGTGGTTCTCATTTGAACACACACACACACACACATAATTTTAGAAAGTTTTCGTTATGCACAACTTTATACTGTTTTGTGCATCATCTTCAACGTCTTATGCATGGTTCGCAGAGTTCGCAAAAATATGTGGTTCTCATTTGATCCATCCCCATATAAATTTATATGGGGATGGATCAAATGAGAACCACATCTTTTTGCGAACTCGCGAACCATGCATAAGACGTTGAAGATGATGATAAAACGAGTATAAAGTTGTGCATAACTAAAACTTTCTAAAATTATTTTTTTGCAACAATTTTAGAATATTTTCAGTTGTGCACAATTTTATAGGTTTTATTCATCAACTTTATACGTATGTGCATAGTTCTCAAGTTCTCAAAAGATGAGTTCTCACTAGATCCAATCCCTATTTATATATATATATATATATATATATATATATATATGGGAGTGGATCAAATGAGAACTCCAACTTTGAGAACTAAGAACTAATGTGGTCCATTCATTTTATAATCTAATGGTCAAGATTAATTATAAATAGTTAATTATCCTCATAATTTAATGATAACCGTTTAGCCCTAAAATCAAGGATTTGTATATTGATTTTCGTAATTATTCTCGTATGCATAATTACTACTATTATATGCATAACACCATGAATTACATGAACATAACAATGAATTGGAATGAATAGCATGCACAAGAACTATGATTATATGCATAACAACATGAATTATATGAACATCGAAAATAGAATGTGGAATATCCAAATAACGAAAATTTAGGATTTGGCTATTTTTATCATTAAATAATTATGTGTCGTCCGATCTTACTTAATCTAACGGTAGTTATTGGTTCTTAGTTCTTATATAAGAGGTGGTTCTTCTATAACCAACCCCTATATATATATATATATATATATATATATATGATGGTGGAATGTCGATTCGGTTTGATTAACCGAAATTTCGATTAACCAAACCGAAAAATACATATATGCTAACCGATAATCGAACCGATCGGTTATTCGGTTATCCGAATAACCGATCGGTTCGGTTATCGGTTATTTGGTTAAACCGAACAGCAAAAGCCTGAAAACAGAACGCAGAAGAAGAATCATACATACAGTCAATGATTCATTCACTCAGCAAAAAAGTGGGAATTCAAAAATCGTAACTTTTTGAAGTTTAACGTATGATGGATGAATCATTAAATCTCATACCAATTGCATCAGTTGACGCGAGTCCTGATTCAAGATCTACAACATTGGTGTGTTTTTGCCATTAAAGATGCAAAAATATAACTACATAAACTCTACCGTTGGCAAAATTTATATATTGGCAGACTATATATATGTATATACTGCATATATATGAAGTCAATCAATCATTCCTCTCCAAACATTAGTCACTATGAAAAACTGAAATCATAGCAGGCGGCGTCGCGGCGGTGCGGGCGCACGGTGGTCTGGCTGGGAGTTGGTGTGCAGAGTGCGTGCGTGGGTCGAAGGCGAGCAGGCGGCGCACGGCGGCACGACGACACGGGAGTTGGGTGGGCGACGCACGCTGCCTGTGTGCATAGTGCAGAATGTCAGTGTGGAGGTGAGCGTGAACACGGCGGCGATCCAAGGAGGAAGGTGAGAAGACGGAGGCGGCGGCGGCGGCGGTCGGTGGCGGCGGCGCACTGGTGAATCTAGGGTTCCCCTTCCCCAATTCCCAATCTCCCTTCCCTTTCCCAAAAACTCAAAAGATTATTAAGAAAACACACATACACGGAGACGGAGGGAGTAGGGGTGGGACGCGACTTTTATTTTAGTATTTTTAAAATAATTATAAAACTATATATATATAATACAATTATTTCGGTTATCGGTATACCCATTCGGTTATCGGGTATACCGATAACCGAAAATTTTAAATTTCTAATACCGAAAACCGAACCGATTTTACCAAATTAGGTTATTCGGATAACCGAACTCCAAAAAATCGGTTTGATTTGGATACTAACCGATTTTTCAGTTCCAAATTTTCATCCCTAGATGAATCAAATGAGAACCACACGTATTTTGAGAAATGAGAACTAATCCTAAACGTAGATCTAGGTGTATCCACAGTTCAGATTTAATATTATTTTAGGATATTTTTTTACAGATTTTATTAATAATGTTATTATTGTATTTTTATTTTTTAGTGTAACTAATTTATTCCTTAAATTGGGGGATTCTTATAATTATTTATGGTAGATGATTAATTATAAATATTTATTATCTTCATCTAGTTCAAATTTTATGATCTTTATGAAAGCATTTTACATATTTTTGTGTATTAAAATGTTCAATTTTCATACTAGATTTTTCATGAGAATTTCATAGTAAGATTTTATTTGTCATTTAATTCGATTTATGCATTTATTAAATAACCTTATGCGCAATTTAAATGTTTGTTGTGCACGAAGCCAAAAATGATGAATTCGTCGTGAAAATTGATGAATCCACTGAGAAAGTTACTGAATCCAACAAAATAGAATTTTCGCCACTCGTGGGATTCGAACCCGGTGAAAAATTTCGAATTTTGTAATTTAGTAACTTTCTCAACGGATTCATCAACTTTCATAGCAAATTCATTTGGTTCTTAGTTTTTAGAATAAAAGTGGTTCTCATTTGAACACACACACACACACACACACATATATATATATATATATATAAGAGTTCAAATAAAAACCTATTTTTCCGTAAAAACCTAAAAACCAATGCATTTTAAGTACAAAGTTGATGCACTTTATATATAAAGTTACTGCACTACGAAATATTGATGAATAATATTATCTTTTACCAGAACTCAATGATGCATTAGTTTTATAAATAAAGTGCATTAACTTTATACGTAAAATGCATTGGCTTTTAGGTTTTTACAAAAAAAATAGGTTTTTATTATAACTCAATCCTATATATATATATATATATATATAGGAAGTGGATCAATGAGAACCACATCTTTTTGCGAACTCTGCGAACCATGCATAAGACGTTGAAGATGATGAACAAAAGCGGTGTAAAGTTGTGCATAACTAAAACTTTCTAAAATTATTTTGTTGTGCAACAATTTTAGAAAGTTTTCGTTATGCACAACTTTATACTTGCTTTGTGCATTATCTTCAACGTCTTATGCATGGTTCTCAAGTTCAAAAGATGAGTTCTCATCGGATCCAACCCATATATATATATATGGGATGGATCAAATGAGAACTATAAGTATTTTGAGAAATGAGAACTATTCCTAAGCGTAGATCTAGGAGTATCCAGCTTTAGATTTAATGTTATTTTAGGATATTTTTTACAGATTTGATTAATAAGGTTATTATTGTATTTTTGCTTTTTTGTGTAATTAATTTATTCCTTAAATTACGGAATTCTTATAATTATTTATGGTATGTAATTAATTATAAATATGTATTATCTTCATCTAGTTCAAATTTCTTGATCTTTATGAAAGCATATTACATATTTTCGTGTATTGAAATGTTCAATTTGTATAGTAGATTTTTAATGAGGATTTCATGGTAAATTTTCGTTTTTCATTTAATTCAATTTATGCATTCATTAAATAACATTATGCGCAATTTAATTGTTTGTTGTGCACGAAGCCAAGCTGCATATTTTGAAAATATGTTTACGTAATTAACAAAACGATTAACGCACACAACGGTTACTACCACATCTATATTGTATTGTAATTACTAATATAGTAAAAGTTATTTTATACATTATTCTATGATAGTTGTGCAATATTCACGAATATGCTAACATGATACTATTCATCCACATAATGGATGATGTGCGAGTCTGTTTTGTGTTCAATGCACAACTACTATCTAGTTATGTATATTAGTTTAATTATAAAAATAATCATAATTGTATATCATTATTATTTTTCCACCCACTAATTATGGGCTTTCGGTACGAAATTTGTATTTGTGATCTTTATCTTAAGGTAAAAAATTTATTTTTACATTAATTATTATTCAAATAAGCATTTTCAATTATGTAAGTTTGATTTTTAGTTATTGTTTTATTTCGCATAAAAACATACAAGCATATGCACAATCATTAATATTGTATGTACAATTATTAATTTCAGAGAGAGAATGTGAATTGCCGAAAAATTGGGGATTGCACAAAAAATTAGGATTGGACGAATCTTTATATTGACCTTTATGCCATAACACATTTTAAATCATAAAAATAGTATAGAAAATAGTCAAACTTGTTTTAAAGCATGAATTAAATATGATCCATTAGATTCGATGAAATCAAGGGTAATGATAAGTTCTTATTTCTTATCTTAGAGGGAGTTCTCCCTATAACCAACACACACACACACACACATACACACACACACACACACACACACACACACACACATATATATATATATATATATATATTGGTACCCGAGCCCCAAATAGTATGCAGTATTCAATCTCATCCATCCATTCTATTAATTATGTAGCTGAGATCCGCGCCTGATTTTTACAAGTTTTACACGTTAATTTATGGTAGTAAGGGTAGATTAGTAATTTGATTTTTTATGTGATTTTGAAAATAACCATGCATATAATTTGTCACAGCCCGACCACTTAATCAAGTAATTAAGCTGTGACTTAAGTTGTGACGTGGGTTAAGAAGGAAATTCTGATACCAATAATACATGTCAAACAATAATTTGACCTCAACTTTCAACATGGATGAATCAAATTATTTATGGTTCAAAGAAGTAGAATATAATTTGATAAAGATTTATTTTCAGTCTTCGATCCATAATAGAGGATCAAATAAACAAGAATATCGTCTGAGGACAATGGATCACAAGAGAATAACCAATATCAAAATGTACATCTTCAAGCATGCTTTGACAACATTGAAAACTTATTGACGTTCAAAGTATGGTTCGACAGTGATTCCAAGACATTATATAACATTGGATCCAACAAAACAGTTTCTGAACTTTCGAGTAAATCCTTGTTCACGGAAGCAAGTCGACATCATAATAAGAATGTCGAAATCATAACAACGGAATAAAGATTCTTGTCAGAAACATGATCACTTCTCTTTAGTAAAACACATAAACAATTAAAGGCCAAAGTTCGAACGAGAAGTGTGGTGAGAATTATGTATGAAGACATAAAACTCGTGGCATCAAAACATGATAACTTCAAATAAATCATATCGCAATTTAACAATTTCATCATGAGTCAAACGTTTAGAAGCTCCTTGCACAAAGATTCGATTCCAAAGATTCTCTCAAGCTCAACCTCGCACGCTTAGAAATACATGCGGCGTGAGTACAAAATGCACCGGTGGGTATACGCCAAAACATTTGAAACATTGCCCTTGGGCTATATGATTGATTTGCCATAACATTTGCAATGCACCGAGGTTTTAGTGAAATAACTCGTGCATGCTTTTCATAAATAAACACTTACTTGCTTTCATTTCGTAGGATCATCATAAAATATGCATATGCATGGTCTATGTCTGCAGACAACTTTTTCTTCCCATATCCACGGATTATGTCTATGTGTTGAGAAGTAGGCCTCCTTCTCAAACACGCTATGACCAGAAGGTCGCCGTCCGACGTCGGTAAATCTCACATCATAACATACCGTGTTGATGGACCAAGGGTACCATGCCACGCCATACTCTTTATCATTTCTTTCTTTTCTTTCATTCATTCCGTGGATAGGTAATGCATCATGCTCATGCTCAAAACAGTGAGTCATTTAACTTTGAAACTTTGCTCATAAATGCATTTCATATCATTTTGAAACATAAAAAGAATAAGCATATCATATTAGAAAATATTTATACCCACCGATAACAATCACTCAGGACTGTTACCTTCTTCTTCCATTTCTTTCTTCTTCCCACTTGGGGCATCAATAACATAGAGTAGCATATAAGCATACCCTGAAATCAAACAAGAAGATAACTCTTTATCTTAGTCGTCAACACGCTATATCTTTTCAATACACAAGACGCTAAGGTCAATAAACATTCGGGTCATTGCATCCTCTAACGTCTTAACATATAACAATACTTAACGAAGTCTCATATGACTAAACGAGCATAGAAAACTCGATAATAAGCTTAAACCATTCAACCTTAGCCAAAAGCCTTACGACCCCTTAAGACATAGTTTATGTCCAACTTCAAAAATTGCGCAAGACGTCGCCTATCTTAGACGAACCTCTATACATGCTCAACTATCATCAAATATCACCAATCAACCATCAAAACTCAAGGATCAAAGCTTTAGTGTTGAAAACACAAACTTTACGTTAAACTAAAATTTTCAACTTTCGAATACGTCGGCGAAAATTCAATAAATCATTTTAGGCTTTATTCATATCATAGAATCCAAATATGAACTCAAAATGATCATATAAAATCAAAACTCCCAACATAAGAGGGGCTAGGGTTTCGGCCAAAATGAAATTTTTGCATATGTTCGATTTCAAACGTTTTTCTTACTCAAAACATATTTATATCAACTCATCAACACATTTATGAAAGAATATCAAGCATATCAACATCATGTATTCAAGATCAAGACCTCCCCTTTTTCAAAAATTTCATCAAAATCTCAAAGGATATACATATGCTTAAAATTTCAACGTTAAACAACACGTCGGCAATAAATCGAACATAGAATCAAGAATTATTCAAACAACAACATATCCTTTCAAAAATCATCATAATGACCGAAAACATAGCATGCTCAAAATATTATATTTTTCAAAATTTCAAACCATAGATGTGTTCTAAAGTTAGAAATATACCTGAAATCGAAGACGGATCGAAAATCCAACTATTGATCTTCTAAAATTGAGTATGAAATTTTCAAAACTTAGTGTGTGTAGTGTGTGTAATTTGAAAATTAGGAGAAAAATTCATGAAGAAGGTGAATAGTAGCATATTTATAATTGTCCACAAATTTTTTATTTCATTTTTATTTTCTTTATTAAGTGATTATTCATCACTTTCTAGAAATTCTACAAAATTCTCCATTTTCTTTTCTTTAAAACATGATGAATAATCATGTTATAGAAAATTACAAAATGTACACTTCTCTATAAATAATACCAACGTTATAAATACATACTATTAATCCATAACGTCCGATTTCAAAACTCAATTTCTAATAAAATGCTCTCTACTTGAAATTCTCTTTAAAACTCAAATAACATATTATAAACATCAAACTTTGATTGTAAAACATTTTGTCTTCAAAACCATTTTAGACATTCAAATGACGATTAGGGTTTAATCGGCAAATCCGATATCACAAAAACAAAGATTTGAAATTCTCCATTTTATGAAATCAAAACTTCGTTGAGCATGTATCTATCATCTCAAGACCCTTGAAACTAGGTCTTCTTATTCTAAACAAGACCTAAGAATCTTGTCTTAGGTTCTATCTCGAATAAATCTAAAATTCTATTTTCTTGTCTTGAAGCTTTAAAACAAAGCTTCTGGCTTAAACAACACTTTCTTAAGGATGCAATGCCCTTCTTATAACTCTTAATTAAGAGTTAATCTCTGCTAAATGAATGCGGGGTATTACATTCTCACCCCCTTACAAAAATTTCGTCCTCGAAATTTAGCATGTCAGCAGAATCTCAGAGCACTTCTTTCTCATCTGATCTTTAACTTCCGTGTCGATTTCAGACGCATTCTGGCTTCTCTTCATAACTTAGATCTGTTTCAGGAATAACGTTCTTTTGATGTATGATGTGTTTTAGATCAAACACATATCTTCGTTATTGCGACACATGGAATACATCGTAAATATTTCCAAAACTTGGAGACATCGTAATTCTGTAGGCGATTATTCCAATCTTCTCTTGAATCTCGTACAACTGATAAATCTTGGTTTGAACTTTTCTTTGATTCCAAAGCAATGTATTCCTTTGGAAGAATATACTTTTACGAAAACTTCTCTCAATCTCGAAGCTTAGTTCCGCTCGCCTTGTATCTCGCATAGAATTTCGATGATTTTGAGCTTCTTCTTTCTTGATTTATCGACGACCATTTCTTCGATCGCTTCGGTCCAAGCACTTTTTGTTCTCCAACCGCGTTCTTAAAGAGTGGCGATCTACACTTTATGCCGCAGAGGGCTTTATAAAGCGTCATATAGATCGTTGCTTGATAGTTGTTGTTGTATGTAATTTTAATCTTTTACTCATCTCTCGTTAAAACTCGTCCACAAACGAGATATTCAGTATATTCGAGCTAACTTATCGCCTTCATACATATAGAGATCTCGGGAGAAAGAACTTTTGATGTAATTCCACCGAGATTTGCGCACCATCTTAATCGATACGATATACATAGGAGACACTCTCGATTAGAGCACTTCCAAAACTTGAAAACTCGCTCGAGCGAACTCATTTTTCAAAGATCACCGGCTACTATTTCTATTGGAAGATGGAGGATTCTGACGCAGAAAAAGCTCTGAAATTATACGATCGATTTAAAGCAAATAAGATATAGGTGAATCATGAGAAGAATTGTCACTTTCAAATTTTTCGTTTGTTTTAAAAAGAGGATTTCTTTTTCTGGGTGATATACTGCATTGCAAACAATTACCAAAATGCAGTATGTTTCATTTATCAAAAACGAGAAAAAGTTCTTCATCAACAAACAAGCTTATATCTCGAGGATCTTCTTAATTGTTTATCACAAGGTTATGATATGAAATAACATAGCTCGATAGCAAAATGATCATATAGATCTCAAAGGAAAGAAAACTGCTTCTTTGAGGGCTTTTACAAAAGCGAGGAAAACTTTGCACAAGCATATTGGTGCTTTAACATCTCGGCAAAACACATCCGTATGGCTTCTCGTGCACGTTACCACATCATAAAAATATCTATAATATCACTAATCTATATATGTACACCCATATGTCCACATAGGCTGATCATCGTTATCATTCTTTTCTTCCATCTCTATTACTCTATTTTTACCGTCATCAATGACTTCATAGGAGTCTAACCTCTCCATATTTTCTTGATCTCAAGAGATAGCGGATCATTAGCACGATCGGAAATGAGTATAAGGAATCTATTCCAGATAAAGGATGTCAAGATCGACCATGAAAGACATTTGTCCGATATTTAGGTCAAGTCGGGTAAGCTAACAACTGGTAAAAATCGAGTTCATACATAAAAGATTTTGAGACATCTGGAGTCTCAACGAATTAGCTTAAGTCTCTTTTCAATTCTCAATTGAGAAGTTTCATAAACATGAGAAAATAGAACAAACTGAATCGGTATAAAAATCCTAAGAGATGCAATAATACTGACCATACCAATCTAGGCCAATAGGAAACATTTCAGGATGGAGATAAAATAATCAAACTATGTAGGATCTACGTCAGACTCAAGCATAAATAGTGAGTATCCGCAAAGAAGACTCTATTTCTAGAGCATGGGTACTAGCATCATATTCTCGGGTGGTAGGATCAACATCAATGGTTCAACGCTCTTTATCATTAGGTATAAAAGAAAACTTACCACCAACCAAGTTGACGAATAGTGAGATGAAATCACCATAGAGGAAAAGAGCCAAAAGGAAATTCAAGTGTACATAATAATAAGAATCATGATAGTTAGAGTCCGAAAAAAATAATTAGCGAAAAACGAGAGTTACGTGCCAACGGATGGTCCGGAGTATTTATAATTGATGGGTCAAAACCCTAAATTCTCATCAGGCCGTGGTACCTAGCAGCCGGACTAGCGATTGCTAAGGAGATCACTAGCTTCAGTATAAAACGTGGAGCAACTTGCGACTTGGCTAGCGATAGGGCGGTTATGAGCTTCTCGTTCCTTTTTGTCTTTGATCACTTCTTTGCGTATGCATCGTTCGTCACTTGAAAAGCTAATCTCGCCACTCCTTAAGCCATAAAAATAATCTGGAGTATTCCACCTGGTCCCCATTGCAATGTTCTCATATGCCTCTTCTTACAAGCGATGGAATTTAGCGAGAATTTCACTCTAGATAAGCTGCCCATTTGGTGTATATAGATAGAAGCGCTCTCTAATCTTTCTTGATGACGACAAACGAGATAACGATAAACAAATTGTACTCTTCGAATTGTCTAAACGATCCTCGTTATCGTGGCTAAAAGAATACACAAATGCTAGCGTAAAACATATTCATGTTGTTCTCACCGCCTTTTCTCATAATGTCTTTTCAACTTTAACTCATAAAGCTATTTCTTATTTCAAACATACTTTTTCATATAACAATTCATTCAATAAAGCATGTACTCAATCATCATCTGTGATAATCATAATCACAAGCATAAGCATAATCATAAGCTCTTACCTGGTGAGCTAGAGATGATGGAATCGGAATGCTGAGCTTCTCTTAAGAACAATTGACTCTTTAACTTATATTCTCAAATCAGAATCAACAACTGATTCTATAAACTCAGATTCTCATGATAGAGTCCAACAATTGACTCCATAAACTTAAATTCTCAAACAGAGTCAGCTCAAAAGAATTCACATACTCAAGGTGCATAAACTGCACAAGACTCACAAAGATTCATGAATTTAGAATTTAGGACAAACAAGACAAGTCGCACAAGGATTCATGAGGACTTACAAGTTCGTAATTCAAAACCATGCTCAACTATTCAAAAATTCACAAGGATTTACAAGTCCATAAGTAAAACGTGCACAAACTGCATAACACTCACAAGGGCTACAGTTCGTAGTTCAAAACTATGCACGCATCGCACAAATTTACAAAGGCTCACGTTTCGTAACTCAACCTCGCTCGATACCATTCTCACACAACCCACCACTTAATCAAGTAATTAGTCGTGACTTAAGTTGTGACGTGGGTTAAGAAAGATTTTGATACCAATAATACATGTCAAACAATAATTTGACCTCAACTTTCAACATGGATGGATCAAATTATTTATGGTTCAAAGAAGTAGAATATAATTTGATAAAGATTTATTTTCGCCTTGATCCATAATAGAGGATCAAATAAAGAAGAATATCGTCGAGGACAATGGATCACAAGAGAATAACCAATATCAAAATGTACATCTTCAAGCATGCTTTGACAACATTGAAAACTTATCGACGCTCAAAGTATGGTTCGACAAAGGATTCCAAGACATTATATAACATCGATCCAACAAAACAGTTTCAACTTTCGAGTAAATCCTTGTTCACGGAAGCAAGTCGACATCATAATAAGAATGTCGAAATCATAACAACGGAATAAAGATTCTTGTCAGAAACATGATCACTTCTCTTTAGTAAAACACATAAACAATTAAAGGCCAAAGTTCGGCAACGAGAAGTGTGGTGAGAATTATGTATGAAGACATAAAACTCTGTGGCATCAAAACATGATAACTTCAAATAAATCATATCAACAATTTAACAATTTCATCATGAGTCAAACGCTTAGAGAAGCTCCTTGCACATCATTCGATTCCAACGATTCTCTCAAGCTCAACCGGCACGTTTAGAAATACATGCAGGCGTGAGTACAAAATGCACTCTCGGGGGTATACGCCAAAACATTTGAAACATTGCCCTTAGGGCTATATGATTGACTTTCCATAACATTTGCAATGCACCGAGGTTTTAGTGAAATAACTCGTGCATGCTTTTCATAAATAAACACTTACTTGCTTTCATTTCGTAGGATCATCATAAAATATGCATATGCATGGTCTATGTCTGCAGACAACTTTTTCTTCCCATATCCACGGATTATGTCTATGTGTTGAGAAGTAGGCCTCCTCTCAAACACGCTATGACCAAGGGTCGCCGTCCGACGCCGGTAAATCTCACATCATAACATACCGTGTTGATGGACCCGAAGGTACCATGCCACGCCATACTCTTTATCATTTCTTTCTTTTCTTTCATTCATTCCGTGGATAGGTAATGCATCATGCTCATGCTCAAAACAGCAAGTCATTTAACTTTGAAACTTTGCTCATAAATGCATTTCATATCATTTTGAAACATAAAAGAATAAGCATATCATATTAGAAAATATTTATACCCACTGTAACAATCACTCAGATCGTAAATTCTTCTTCCATTTCTTTCTTCTTCCCACTTGGGGCATCAATAACATAGAGTAGCATATAAGCATACCAAAATCAAACAAGAAGATAACTCTTTATCTTAGTCGTCAACACGCTTATATCTTTTCAATACACAAGACGCTAAGGTCAATAAACATTCGGTCATCAGATCCTCTAACGCCTTAACATATAACAATACTTAACGAAGTCTCATATGACTAAACGAGCATAGAAAACTCGATAATAAGCTTAAACCATTCAACCTTAGCCAAAAGCCTTACGACCCCTTAAGACATAGTTTATGTCCAACTTCAAAAATTGCGCAAGACGTCGCCTATCTTAGACGAACCTCTATACATGCTCAACTATCATCAAATATCACCAATCAACCATCAAAACTCAAGGATCAAAGCTTTAGTGTTGAAAACACAAACTTTACGTTAAACTAAAATTTTTCAACTTTCGAATACGTCGGCGAAAATTCGAATAAATCATTTTAGGCTTTATTCATATCATAGAATCCAAATATGAACTCAAAATGATCATATAAAATCAAAACTCCCAACATAAGAGGGCTAGGGTTTCGCCAAATGAAATTTTGCATATGTTCGATTTCAAACGCTTTTCTTACTCAAAACATATTTATATCAACTCATCAACACATTTATGAAAGAATATCAAGCATATCAACATCATGTATTCAAGATCAAGACCTCCCTTTTTCAAAAATTTCATCAAAATCTCAAAGGATATACATATGCTTAAAATTTCAACGTTAAACAACACGTCGGAATAAATCGAACATAGAATCAAGAATTATTCAAACAACAACATATCCTTTCAAAATCATCATAATGACCGAAAACATAGCATGCTCAAAATATTATATTTTTCAAAATTTCAAACCATAGATGTGTTCTAAAGTTAGAAATATACACGAATCGAAGACGGATCGAAAATCCAACTATTGGATCTTCTAAAATTGAGTATGAAATTTTCAAAACTTAGTGTGTGTAGTGTGTGTAATTTCGAAAATTAGGAGAAAAATTCATGAAGAAGGTGAATAGTAGCATATTTATAATTGTCCACAAATTTTTTATTTCATTTTTATTTTCTTTATTAAGTGATTATTCATCACTTTCTAGAGAATTCTACAAAATTCTCCATTTTTCTTTTCTTTAAAACATGATGAATAATCATGTTATAGAAAATTACAAAATGTACACTTCTCTATAAATAATACCAACGTTATAAATACATACTATTAATCCATAACGTTCGATTTCAAAACTCAATTTCTAATAAAATGCTCTCTACTTGAAATTCTCTTTAAAACTCAAATAACATATTATAAACATCAAACTTTGATTGTAAAACATTTTTGTCTTCAAAACCATTTTAGACATTCAAATGACGATTAGGGTTTAATCGGCAAATGCCGATATCACAAAACAAAGATTTGAAATTCTCCATTTTATGAAATCAAAACTTCGTTGAGCATGTATCTATCATCTCAAGACCCTTGAAACTAGGTCTTCTTATTCTAAACAAGACCTAAGAATCTTGTCTTAGGTTCTATCTCGAATAAATCTAAAATTTATTTTCTTGTCTTGAAGCTTTAAAACAAAGCTTCGCTTAAACAACACTTTCTTAAGGATGCAATGCCTTCTTATAACTCTTAATTAAGAGTTAATCTCGCTAAATGAATGCGGGTATTACATTCTCACCCCTTACAAAAATTTCGTCCTCGAAATTTAGCATGTCGCCAGAATCTCGAGCACTTCTTTCTCATCCGATCTTTAACTTCCGTGTCGATTTCGACGATTCTCGCTTCTCTTCATAACTTAGATCCGCTTTCGTGAATAACGTTTTTTGATGTATGATGTGTTTTAGATCAAACACATATCTTCGTTATTATGACACATGGAATACATCGTAAATATTTCCAAAACTTGAGACATCGTAATTACGAGAGGCGATTATTCCAATCTTCTCTTGAATCTCGTACAACTGATAAATCTTGGTTTGAACTTTTCTTTGATTCCAAAGCAATGTATTCCTTTGGAAGAATATACTTTTACGAAAACTTCTCTTCAATCTCGAAGCTTAGTTCCGTTCGTCTTGTATCTGCATAGAATTTCTGATGATTTTGAGCTTCTTCTTTTCTTGATTTATCGTACGACCATTTCTTCGATCGCTTCTGGTCCAAGCACTTTTTGTTCTCCAACCGCGTTCTTAAAGAGTGGCGATCTACACTTTATGCCGCAGAGGGCTTTATAAAGCGTCATATAGATCGTTGCTTGATAGTTGTTGTTGTATGCAATTTTAATCTTTTACTCATCTCTGGTTAAAACTCGTCCACAAACGAGATATTCGTATATTCGAGCTAACTTATCAGCTTCATACATATAGAGATCTCAGGAGAAAGAACTTTTGATGTAATTCCCACCGTAGATTTGCGCACCATCTTAATCGACACGATATACATAGGAGACACTCTCGATTAGAGCACTTCCAAAACTTGAAAACTCGCTCGAGGCGAACTCATTTTTCAAAGATCACCGGCTACTATTTCTATTGGAAGATGGAGGATTCGGCGCGTAAAAGCTCAAATTATACGATCGATTTAAAGCAAATAAGATATAGGTGAATCATGAGAAGAATTGTCACTTTCAAATTTTCGTTTGTTTTAAAAGAGGATTTCTTTTTCGGGTGATATATCGCATTGCAAACAATTACCAAAATGCAGTATGTTTCATTTATCAAAAACGAGAAAAAAAGTTCTTCATCAACAAACAAGCTTATATCTCGAGGATCTTCTTAATTGTTTATCACAAGGTTATGATATGAAATAACATAGCTCGATAGCAAAATGATCATATAGATCTCAAAGGAAAGAAAATCGCTTTTTGAGGGCTTTTACAAAAGCGAGGAAAACTTTGCACAAGCATATTGGTGCTTTAACATCTCGGGCAAAACACATCTGGTATGGCTTCTCAGGCACGTTACCACATCATAAAAATATCTATAATATCACTAATCTATATATGTACACCCATATGTCCACATAGGCTATCATCGTTATCATTCTTTTCTTCCATCTCTATTACTCTATTTTTACCGTCATCAATGACTTCATAGGAGTCTAACCTCTCCATATTTTTCTTGATCTCAAGAGATAGCGGATCATTAGCACGATCGGAAATGAGTATAAGGAATCTATTCCAGGATAAAGGATGTCAAGATCACTCATGAAAGACATTTGTCTGATATTTAGGGTCAAGTCGGGTCAAACAACAACCGTAAAAATCGAGTTCATACATAAAAGATTTTGAGACATCTGGAGTCTCAACGAATTAGCTTAAGTCTCTTTTCAATTCTCAATTGAGAAGTTTCATAAACATGAGAAAATAGAACAAACTGAATCGGTATAAAAATCCTAAGAGATGCAATAATACTGACCATACCAATCTAGGCCAATAGGAAACATTTCAGGATGGAGATAAAATAATCAAACTATGTAGGATCTACGCCGACTCAAGCATAAATAGTCGAGTATCCGCAAAGAAGACTCTATTTCTAGAGCATGGGTACTAGCATCATATTCTCGGTGGTAGGATCAACATCAATGGTTCAACGCTCTCTTTATCATTAGGTATAAAAGAAAACTTACCACCAACCAAGTTGATTTAATAGTGAGATGAAATCACTATAGAGGAAAAAGAGCCAAAAGGAAATTCAAGTGTACATAATAATAAGAACTCGATGATAGTTAGAGTCCGGAAAAAATAATTAGCGAAAACGAGAGTTACGTACAACGGATGGTCCGAGTATTTATAATTGATGGGTCAAACCCTAAATTCTCATCGGTGCCGTGGTACCTAGCAGTCGGACTAGCGATTGCTAAGGAGATCACTAGCTTCAGTATAAAACGTGGAGCAACTTGCGACTTGGCTAGCGATAGGGCGGTTATGAGCTTCTCGTTCCTTTTTGTCTTTGATCACTTCTTTGCGTATGCATCGTTCGTCACTTGAAAAGCTAATCTCGCCACTCCTTAAGCCATAAAAATAATCTGGAGTATTCCACCTGGTCCCCATTGCAATGTTCTCATATGCCTCTTCTTACAAGCGATGGAATTTAGCGAGAATTTCACTCTAGATAAGCTGCCCATTTGGTGTATATAGATAGAAGCGCTCTCTAATCTTTGCTGATGACGACAAACGAGATAACGATAAACAAATTGTACTCTTTCGAATTGTCTAAACGATCCTCGTTATCGTGGCTAAAAGAATACACAAATGCTAGCAGAAAACATATTCATGTTGTTCTGCCGTCTTTTCTCATAATGTCTTTTCAACTTTAACTCATAAAGCTATTTCTTATTTCAAACATACTTTTTCATATAACAATTCATTCAATAAAGCATGTACTCAATCATCATCTGTGATAATCATAATCACAAGCATAAGCATAATCATAAGCTCTTACCTGGTGAGCTAGAGATGATGGAATCGGAATGCTGAGCTTCTCTTAAGAACAATTGACTCTTTAACTTATATTCTCAAATCAGAATCAACAACTGATTCTATAAACTCAGATTCTCATGATAGAGTCCAACAATTGACTCCATAAACTTAAATTCTCAAACAGAGTCAGCTCAAAAGAATTCACATACTCAAGGTGCATAAACTGCACAAGACTCACAAAGATTCATGAATTTAGAATTTAGGACAGCGCACAAGCTGCACAAGGATTCATGAGGACTTACAAGTTCAGAATTCAAAACCATGCTCAACTATTCAAAAATTCACAAGGATTTACAAGTCCATAAGTAAAACTGCACAAACCGTATAACACTCACAAGGGCTACTGTGTTCGTAGTTCAAAACTATGCATGATCGCACAAATTTACAAAGGCTCACAGGTTCAGAACTCAACCTCGCTCTGATACCATTCTGTCACAACCCGACCACTTAATCAAGTAATTAGTCGTGACTTAAGTCGTGACGTGGGTTAAGAAAGAAATTCGATACCAATAATACATGTCAAACAATAATTTGACCTCAACTTTCAACATGGATGGATCAAATTATTTATGGTTCAAAGAAGTAGAATATAATTTGATAAAGATTTATTTTCAGTCTTCGATCCATAATAGAGGATCAAATAAAGAAGAATATCGTCTGAGGACAATGGATCACAAGAGAATAACCAATATCAAAATGTACATCTTCAAGCATGCTTTGACAACATTGAAAACTTATTGACGTTCAAAGTATGGTTCGACAGTGATTCCAAGACATTATATAACATCGATCCAACAAAACAGTTCAACTTTCGAGTAAATCCTTGTTCACGGAAGCAAGTCGACATCATAATAAGAATGTCGAAATCATAACAACGGAATAAAGATTCTTGTCAGAAACATGATCACTTCTCTTTAGTAAAACACATAAACAATTAAAGGCCAAAGTTCGCAACGAGAAGTGTGGTCGAGAATTATGTATGAAGACATAAAACTCGTGGCATCAAAACATGATAACTTCAAATAAATCATATCAACAATTTAACAATTTCATCATGAGTCAAACGCTTAGAGAAGCTCCTCGACATCATTCGATTCCAAAGATTCTCTCAAGCTCAACCCGCACGCTTAGAAATACATGCAGGCGTGAGTACAAAATGCACTCGGTGGGTATACGCCAAAACATTTGAAACATTGCCTTAGGGCTATATGATTGACTTGCCATAACATTTGCAATGCACCGAGGTTTTAGTGAAATAACTCGTGCATGCTTTTCATAAATAAACACTTACTTGCTTTCATTTCGTAGGATCATCATAAAATATGCATATGCATGGTCTATGTCTGCAGACAACTTTTTCTTCCCATATCCACGGATTATGTCTATGTGTTGAGAAGTAGGCCTCCTTCTCAAACACGCTATGACCAAGGTCGCCATCCGACGCCGGTAAATCTCACATCATAACATACCCGTGTTGATGGACCCGAAGGTACCATGCCACGCCATACTCTTTATCATTTCTTTCTTTTCTTTCATTCATTCCGTGGATAGGTAATGCATCATGCTCATGCTCAAAACAGTCAAGTCATTTAACTTTGAAACTTTGCTCATAAATGCATTTCATATCATTTTGAAACATAAAAGAATAAGCATATCATATTAGAAAATATTTATACCCACCGATAACAATCACTCAGAACAAATTCTTCTTCCATTTCTTTCTTCTTCCCACTTGGGGCATCAATAACATAGAGTAGCATATAAGCATACCCTGAAATCAAACAAGAAGATAACTCTTTATCTTAGTCGTCAACACGCTATATCTTTTCAATACACAAGACGCTAAGGTCAATAAACATTCGGTCATCTTATTAGCATCCTCTAACGCCTTAACATATAACAATACTTAACGAAGTCTCATATGACTAAACGAGCATAGAAAACTCGATAATAAGCTTAAACCATTCAACCTTAGCCAAAAGCCTTACGACCCTTAAGACATAGTTTATGTCCAACTTCAAAAATTGCGCAAGACGTCGCCTATCTTAGACGAACCTCTATACATGCTCAACTATCATCAAATATCACCAATCAACCATCAAAACTCAAGGATCAAAGCTTTAGTGTTGAAAACACAAACTTTACGTTAAACTAAAATTTTCAACTTTCGAATCGTCGGCGAAAATTCCGAATAAATCATTTTAGGCTTTATTCATATCATAGAATCCAAATATGAACTCAAAATGATCATATAAAATCAAAACTCCCAACATAAGAGGGGCTAGGGTTTCGGCCAAAATGAAATTTTTGCATATGTTCGATTTCAAACGTTTTTCTTACTCAAAACATATTTATATCAACTCATCAACACATTTATGAAAGAATATCAAGCATATCAACATCATGTATTCAAGATCAAGACCTCCCCTTTTTCAAAAATTTCATCAAAATCTCAAAGGATATACATATGCTTAAAATTTCAACGTTAAACAACACGTCGGCAATAAATCGAACATAGAATCAAGAATTATTCAAACAACAACATATCCTTTCAAAAATCATCATAATGACCGAAAACATAGCATGCTCAAAATATTATATTTTTCAAAATTTCAAACCATAGATGTGTTCTAAAGTTAGAAATATACCTGAAATCGAAGACGGATCGAAAATCCAACGGTTGGATCTTCTAAAATTGGAGTATGAAATTTTCAAAAACTTAGTGTGTGTAGTGTGTGTAATTTCGAAAATTAGGAGAAAAATTCATGAAGAAGGTGAATAGTAGCATATTTATAATTGTCCACAAATTTTTTTATTTCATTTTTCATTTTCTTTATTAAGTGATTATTCATCACTTTCTAGAGAATTCTACAAAATTCTCCATTTTTCTTTTTCTTTAAAACATGATGAATAATCATGTTATAGAAAATTACAAAAATGTACACTTCTCTATAAATAATACCAACGTTATAAATACATACTATTAATCCATAACGTTCCGATTTCAAAACTCAATTTCTAATAAAATGCTCTCTACTTGAAATTCTCTTTTAAAACTCAAATAACATATTATAAACATCAAACTTTGATTGTAAAACATTTTGTCTTCAAAACCATTTTAGACATTCAGCCGACGATTAGGGTTTAATCGGCAAATGCCGATATCACAAAAACAAAGATTTGAAATTCTCCATTTTATGAAATCAAAACTTCGTTGAGCATGTATCTATCATCTCAAGACCCTTGGAAACTAGGTCTTCTTATTCTAAACAAGACCTAAGAATCTTGTCTTAGGTTCTATCTCGAATAAATCTAAAATTCTATTTTCTTGTCTTGAAGCTTTAAAACAAAGCTTCTGGCTTAAACAACACTTTCTTAAGGATGCAATGCCCTTCTTATAACTCTTAATTAAGAGTTAATCTCTGCTAAATGAATGCGGGGTATTACATTCTCACCCCCTTACAAAAATTTCGTCCTCGAAATTTAGCATGTCAGCAGAATCTCAGAGCACTTCTTTCTCATCTGATCTTTAACTTCCGTGTCGATTTCGCACGATTCGCTTCTCTTCATAACTTAGATCTGTTTCAGGAATAACGTTCTTTTGATGTATGATGTGTTTTAGATCAAACACATATCTTCGTTATTGCGACACATGGAATACATCGTAAATATTTCCAAAACTTGGAGACATCGTAATTCTGTAGGCGATTATTCCAATCTTCTCTTGAATCTCGTACAACTGATAAATCTTGGTTTGAACTTTTCTTTGATTCCAAAGCAATGTATTCCTTTGGAAGAATATACTTTTACGAAAACTTCTCTTCAATCTCAAGCTTAGTCTCGCTCGCCTTGTATCTGCATAGAATTTCGATGATTTTGAGCTTCTTCTTTTCTTGATTTATCGACGACCATTTCTTCGATCGCTCGTCCAAGCACTTTTTGTTCTCCAACCGCGTTCTTAAAGAGTGGCGATCTACACTTTATGCCGCAGAGGGCTTTATAAAGCGTCATATAGATCGTTGCTTGATAGTTGTTGTTGTATGCAATTTTAATCTTTACTCATCTCGTTAAAACTCGTCCACAAACGAGATATTCGTATATTCGAGCTAACTTATCAGCTTCATACATATAGAGATCTCAGGAGAAAGAACTTTTTGATGTAATTCCCACCAGAGATTTGCAGACCATCTTAACTGATACGATATACATAGGAGACACTCTCGATTAGAGCACTTCCAAAACTTGAAAACTCGCTCGAGCGAACTCATTTTTCAAAGATCACCGGCTACTATTTCTATTGGAAGATGGAGGATTCGGCGAGAAAAGCTCAAATTATACGATCGATTTAAAGCAAATAAGATATAGGTGAATCATGAGAAGAATTGTCACTTTCAAATTTTTCGTTTGTTTTAAAAAGAGGATTTCTTTTTCTGGGTGATATACTGCATTGCAAACAATTACCAAAATGCAAGATGTTTCATTTATCAAAACGAGAAAAGTTCTTCATCAACAAACAAGCTTATATCTCGAGGATCTTCTTAATTGTTTATCACAAGGTTATGATATGAAATAACATAGCTCGATAGCAAAATGATCATATAGATCTCAAAGGAAAGAAAACTGCTTCTTTGAGGGCTTTTACAAAAGCGAGGAAAACTTTGCACAAGCATATTGGTGCTTTAACATCTCGGGCAAAACACATCCGTATGGCTTCTCGTGCACGTTACCACATCATAAAATATCTATAATATCACTAATCTATATATGTACACCCATATGTCCACATAGGTATCATCGTTATCATTCTTTTCTTCCATCTCTATTACTCTATTTTACCGTCATCAATGACTTCATAGGAGTCTAACCTCTCCATATTTTTCTTGATCTCAAGAGATAGCGGATCATTAGCACGATCGAAATGAGTATAAGGAATCTATTCCAGATAAAGGATGTCAAGATCACCATGAAAGACATTTGTCCGATATTTAGGGTCAAGTCGGGTCAAGCTAACAACCGTAAAAATCGAGTTCATACATAAAAGATTTTGAGACATCCGAGTCTCAACGAATTAGCTTAAGTCTCTTTTCAATTCTCAATTGAGAAGTTTCATAAACATGAGAAAATAGAACAAACCGAATCGGTATAAAAATCCCAAGAGATGCAATAATACCGACCATACCAATCTAGGCAATAGGAAACATTTCGTGATGGAGATAAAATAATCAAACTATGTAGGATCTACGCCGACTCAAGCATAAATAGTCGAGTATCCGCAAAGAAGACTCTATTTCTAGAGCATGGGTACTAGCATCATATTCAGGGTGGTAGGATCAACATCAATGGTTCAACGCTCTCTTTATCATTAGGTATAAAAGAAAACTTACCACCAACCAAGTTGATTTAATAGTCGAGATGAAATCACCATAGAGGAAAAGAGCCAAAAGGAAATTCAAGTGTACATAATAATAAGAATCGATGATAGTTAGAGTCCGAAAAAATAATTAGCGAAAACGAGAGTTACGTACAACGGATGGTCCGGAGTATTTATAATTGATGGGTCAAACCCTAAATTCTCATCAGCCGTGGTACCTAGCAATGGACTAGCGATTGCTAAGGAGATCACTAGCTTCAAGATAAAACGTGGAGCAACTTGCGACTTGCTAGCGATAGGGCGGTTATGAGCTTCTCGTTCCTTTTGTCTTTGATCACTTCTTTGCGTATGCATCGCTCGTCACTTGAAAAGCTAATCTCGCCACTCCTTAAGCCATAAAATAACTGAGTATTCCACCGGTCCCCATCGCAATGTTCTCATATGCCTCTTCTTACAAGCGATGGAATTTAGCGAGAATTTCACTCTAGATAAGTCGCCCATTTGGTGTATATAGATAGAAGCGCTCTCTAATCTTTGCCGATGACGACAAACGAGATAACGATAAACAAATTGTACTCTTTCGAATTGTCTAAACGATCCTCGTTATCGTGGCTAAAAGAATACATTAAATGCTAGCGTAAAACATATTCATGTTGTTCACCGCCTTTTCTCATAATGTCTTTTCAACTTTAACTCATAAAGCTATTTCTTATTTCAAACATACTTTTCATATAACAATTCATTCAATAAAGCATGTACTCAATCATCATCCGTGATAATCATAATCACAAGCATAAGCATAATCATAAGCTCTTACACCGTGAGCTAGAGATGATGGAATCGAATGCTTGAGCTTCTCTAAGAACAATTGACTCTTTAACTTATATTCTCAAATCGTAATCAACAACCGATTCTATAAACTCGATTCTCATGATAGAGTCCAACAATTGACTCCATAAACTTAAATTCTCAAACGAGTCAACTCAAAAGAATTACATACTCAAGGTGCATAAACCGCACAAGACTCACAAAGATTCATGAATTTAGAATTTAGGACAACAAGCACAAGTCGCACAAGGATTCATGAGGACTTACAAGTTCGTAATTCAAAACCATGCTCAACTATTCAAAATTCACAAGGATTTACAAGTCCATAAGTAAAAACGTGCACAAACTGTATAACACTCACAAGGGCTACTGTGTTCGTAGTTCAAAACTATGCATGATCGCATAAATTTACAAAGGCTCACGGTGTTCGTAACTCAACCTCGCCTCGATACCATTCTCACACAACCCGACCACTTAATCAAGTAATTAGTCGTGACTTAAGTTGTGACGGGGTTAAGAAGGAAATTTGATACCAATAATACATGTCAAACAATAATTTGACCTCAACTTTCAACATGGATGGATCAAATTATTTATGGTTCAAAGTAGAATATAATTTGATAAAGATTTATTTTCGCCTTGATCCATAATAGAGGATCAAATAAAGAAGAATATCGTCTCGAGGACAATGGATCACAAGAGAATAACCAATATCAAAATGTACATCTTCAAGCATGCTTTGACAACATTGAAAACTTATCGACGCTCAAAGTATGGTTCGACAAAGATTCCAAGACATTATATAACATCGATCCAACAAAACAGTTTACAACTTTCGAGTAAATCCTTGTTCACGGAAGCAAGTCGACATCATAATAAGAATGTCGAAATCATAACAACGGAATAAAGATTCTTGTCGAAACATGATCACTTCTCTTTAGTAAAACACATAAACAATTAAAGGCCAAAGTTCGCAACGAGAAGTGTGGTCGAGAATTATGTATGAAGACATAAAACTCGTGGCATCAAAACATGATAACTTCAAATAAATCATATCAACAATTTAACAATTTCATCATGAGTCAAACGCTTAGAGAAGCTCCTCGCACATCATTCGATTCCAAAGATTCTCTCAAGCTCAACCCGCACGCTTAGAAATACATGCGGGCGTGAGTACAAAATGCACTCGGTGGGTATACGCCAAAACATTTGAAACATTGCCCTTAGGGCTATATGATCGACTTTCCATAACATTTGCAATGCACCGAGGTTTTAGTGAAATAACTCGTGCATGCTTTTCATAAATAAACACTTACTTGCTTTCATTTCGTAGGATCATCATAAAATATGCATATGCATGGTCTATGTCTGCAGACAACTTTTCTTCCCATATCCACGGATTATGTCTATGTGTTGAGAAGTAGGCCTCCTTCTCAAACACGCTTATGACCAAGGGTCGCTTGTCCGACGCCGGTAAATCTCACATCATAACATACCCGTGTTGATGGACCCGGGGTACCATGCCACTGCCATACTCTTTATCATTTCTTTCTTTCTTTCATTCATTCCGTGGATAGGTAATGCATCATGCTCATGCTCAAAACAGTGAGTCATTTAACTTTGAAACTTTGCTCATAAATGCATTTCATATCATTTTGAAACATAAAAGAATAAGCATATCATATTAGAAAATATTTATACCCACCGGTAACAATCACTCAGATCGCACCTTCTTCTTCCATTTCTTTCTTCTTCCCACTTGGGCATCAATAACATAGAGTAGCATATAAGCATACCCTCGAAATCAAACAAGAAGATAACTCTTTATCTTAGTCGTCAACACGCTTATATCTTTTCAATACACAAGACGCTAAGGTCAATAAACATTCGGGTCATTGCATCCTCTAACGTCTTAACATATAACAATACTTAACGAAGTCTCATATGACTAAACGAGCATAGAAAACTCGATAATAAGCTTAAACCATTCAACCTTAGCCAAAAGCCTTACGACCCCTTAAGACATAGTTTATGTCCAACTTCAAAAATTGCGCAAGACGTCGCCTATCTTAGACGAACCTCTATACATGCTCAACTATCATCAAATATCACCAATCAACCATCAAAACTCAAGGATCAAAGCTTTAGTGTTGAAAACACAAACTTTACGTTAAACTAAAATTTTTCAACTTTCGAATACGTCGGCCGAAAATTCCGAATAAATCATTTTAGGCTTTATTCATATCATAGAATCCAAATATGAACTCAAAATGATCATATAAAATCAAAACTCCCAACATAAGAGGGGCTAGGGTTTCGGCCAAAATGAAATTTTTGCATATGTTCGATTTCAAACGTTTTTCTTACTCAAAACATATTTATATCAACTCATCAACACATTTATGAAAGAATATCAAGCATATCAACATCATGTATTCAAGATCAAGACCTCCCCTTTTTCGAAAATTTCATCAAAATCTCAAAGGATATACATATGCTTAAAATTTCAACGTTAAACAACACGTCGGAATAAATCGAACATAGAATCAAGAATTATTCAAACAACAACATATCCTTTCAAAAATCATCATAATGACCGAAAACATAGCATGCTCAAAATATTATATTTTCAAAATTTCAAACCATAGATGTGTTCTAAAGTTAGAAATATACCGAAATCGAAGACGGATCGAAAATCCAACTATTGATCTTCTAAAATTGAGTATGAAATTTTCAAAACTTAGTGTGTGTAGTGTGTGTAATTTCGAAAATTAGGAGAAAAATTCATGAAGAAGGTGAATAGTAGCATATTTATAATTGTCCACAAATTTTTTATTTCATTTTTATTTTCTTTATTAAGTGATTATTCATCACTTTCTAGAGAATTCTACAAAATTCTCCATTTTTCTTTTCTTTAAAACATGATGAATAATCATGTTATAGAAAATTACAAAAATGTACACTTCTCTATAAATAATACCAACGTTATAAATACATACTATTAATCCATAACGCTCCGATTTCAAAACTCAATTTCTAATAAAATGCTCTCTACTTGAAATTCTCTTTAAAACTCAAATAACATATTATAAACATCAAACTTTGATTGTAAAACATTTTGTCTTCAAAACCATTTTAGACATTCACCGACGATTAGGGTTTAATCGGCAAATGCCGATATCACAAAAACAAAGATTTGAAATTCTCCATTTTATGAAATCAAAACTTCGTTGAGCATGTATCTATCATCTCAAGACCCTTGAAACTAGGTCTTCTTATTCTAAACAAGACCTAAGAATCTTGTCTTAGGTTCTATCTCGAATAAATCTAAAATTTATTTTTCTTGTCTTGAAGCTTTAAAACAAAGCTTCGCTTAAACAACACTTTCTTAAGGATGCAATGCCTTCTTATAACTCTTAATTAAGAGTTAATCTACGCTAAATGAATGCGGGTATTACATTCTCACCCCTTACAAAAATTTCGTCCTCGAAATTTAGCATGTCGCCAGTAATCTCGAGCACTTCTTCTCATCTCGATCTTTAACTTCCGTGTCGATTTCGCACGATTCGCTTCTCTTCATAACTTAGATCTGCTTCGTGAATAACGTTTTTTTGATGTATGATGTGTTTTAGATCAAACACATATCTTCGTTATTACGACACATGGAATACATCGTAAATATTTCCAAAACTTGGAGACATCGTAATTTCAGAGGCGATTATTCCAATCTTCTCAATCTCGTACAACCGATAAATCTTGGTTTGAACTTTTCTTTGATTCCAAAGCAATGTATTCCTTTGAAGAATATACTTTTACTAAAACTTCTCTTCAATCTCAAGCTTAGTTCCGCTCGCCTTGTATCCGCATAGAATTTCGATGATTTTGAGCTTCTTCTTTTCGATTTATCGACGACCATTTCTTCGATCGCTTCGTCCAAGCACTTTTGTTCTCCAACCGCGTTTAAAGAGTGGCGATCTACACTTTATGCCGCAGAGGGCTTTATAAAGCGTCATATAGATCGTTGTTTGATAGTTGTTGTTGTATGCAATTTTAATCTTTTACTCATCTCTCGTTAAAACTCGTCCACAAACGAGATATTCAGATATTCGAGCTAACTTATCGCCTTCATACATATAGAGATCTCGGGAGAAAGAACTTTTGATGTAATTCCCACCGTAGATTTGCGCACCATCTTAATCGACACGATATACATAGGAGACACTCGATTAGAGCACTTCCAAAACTCGAAAACTCGCTCGAGCGAACTCATTTTTCAAAGATCACCGGCTACTATTTCTATTGGAAGATGGAGGATTCGACGCGTAAAAGCTCAAAATTATACGATCGATTTAAAGCAAATAAGATATAGGTGAATCATGAGAAGAATTGTCACTTTCAAATTTTTCGCTTGTTTTAAAAGAGGATTTTTTTTTGGTGATATCTTGCATTGCAAACAATTACCAAAATGCAAGATGTTTCATTTATCAAAACGAGAAAAGTTCTTCATCAACAAACAAGCTTATATCTCGAGGATCTTCTTAATTGTTTATCACAAGGTTATGATATGAAATAACATAGCTCGATAGCAAATGATCATATAGATCTCAAAGGAAAGAAAATCGCTTTTTGAGGGCTTTTACAAAAGCGAGGAAAACTTTGCACAAGCATATTGGTGCTTTAACATCTCGGCAAAACACATCCGTATGGCTTCTCGTGCACGCTACCACATCATAAAAATATCTATAATATCACTAATCTATATATGTACACCCATATGTCCACATAGGCTCATCATCGTTATCATTCTTTTCTTCCATCTCTATTACTCTATTTTTACCGTCATCAATGACTTCATAGGAGTCTAACCTCTCCATATTTTTCTTGATCTCAAGAGATAGCGGATCATTAGCACGATCGAAATGAGTATAAGGAATCTATTCCGTGATAAAGGATGTCAAGATCACCATGAAAGACATTTGTCCGATATTTAGGGTCAAGTCGGGTCAAGTGCTAACAACCGTAAAAATCGAGTTCATACATAAAAGATTTTGAGACATCCGAGTCTCAACGAATTAGCTTAAGTCTCTTTTCAATTCTCAATTGAGAAGTTTCATAAACATGAGAAAATAGAACAAACCGAATCGGTATAAAATCCTAAGAGATGCAATAATACCGACCATACCAATCTAGGCCAATAGGAAACATTTCGGATAGAGATAAAATAATCAAACTATGTAGGATCTACGCCGACTCAAGCATAAATAGTCGAGTATCCGCAAAGAAGACTCTATTTCTAGAGCATGGGTACTAGCATCATATTCTCGGGTGGTAGGATCAACATCAATGGTTCAACGCTCTCTTTATCATTAGGTATAAAAGAAAACTTACCACCAACCTGTTGACGAATAGTCGAGATGAAATCACCATAGAGGAAAAGAGCCAAAAGGAAATTCAAGTGTACATAATAATAAGAATCGATGATAGTTAGAGTCCGAAAAAAATAATTAGCGAAAACGAGAGTTACGTACAACGGATGGTCCGGAGTATTTATAATTGATGGGTCAAACCCTAAATTCTCATCGTGCCGTGGTACCTAGCAATGGACTAGCGATTGCTAAGGAGATCACTAGCTTCAAGATAAAACGTGGAGCAACTTGCGACTTGGCTAGCGATAGGCGGTTATGAGCTTCTCGTTCCTTTTGTCTTTGATCACTTCTTTGCGTATGCATCGGTCGTCACTTGAAAAGCTAATCTCGCCACCCTTAAGCCATAAAATAACTGGAGTATTCCACCGGTCCCCATCAATGTTCTCATATGCCTCTTCATACAAGTCGATGGAATTTAGCGAGAATTTCACTCTAGATAAGTCGCCCATTTGGTGTATATAGATAGAAGCGCTCTCTAATCTTTGCTGATGACGACAAACGAGATAACGATAAACAAATTGTACTCTTTCGAATTGTCTAAACGATCCTCGTTATCGTGGCTAAAAGAATACATTAAATGCTAGCGTAAAACATATTCATGTTGTTCGCCGCCTTTTCTCATAATGTCTTTTCAACTTTAACTCATAAAGCTATTTCTTATTTCAAACATACTTTTCATATAACAATTCATTCAATAAAGCATGTACTCAATCATCATCTCGTGATAATCATAATCACAAGCATAAGCATAATCATAAGCTCTTACCGTGAGCTAGAGATGATGGAATCGAATGCCGAGCTTCTTAAGAACAATCGACTCTTTAACTTATATTCTCAAATCAGAATCAACAACTGATTCTATAAACTCAGATTCTCATGATAGAGTCCAACAATTGACTCCATAAACTTAAATTCTCAAACAGAGTCAGCTCAAAAGAATTCACATACTCAAGGTGCATAAACTGCACAAGACTCACAAAGATTCATGAATTTAGAATTTAGGACAGCGCACAAGCTGCACAAGGATTCATGAGGACTTACAAGTTCAGAATTCAAAACCATGCTCAACTATTCAAAAATTCACAAGGATTTACAAGTCCATAAGTAAAAACTGTGCACAAACTGTACAACACTCACAAGGGGCTACAGGTTCAGAGTTCAAAACTATGCACGATCGCATAAATTTACAAAGGCTCACTGTGTTCGTAACTCAACCTCGCCTCGATACCATTCTCACACAACCCGACCACTTAATCAAGTAATTAGTCGTGACTTAAGTTGTGACGGGTTAAGAAGGAAATTGATACCAATAATACATGTCAAACAATAATTTGACCTCAACTTTCAACATGGATGGATCAAATTATTTATGGTTCAAAGAAGTAGAATATAATTTGATAAAGATTTATTTTCAGTCTTCGATCCATAATAGAGGATCAAATAAAGAAGAATATCGTCTGAGGACAATGGATCACAAGAGAATAACCAATATCAAAATGTACATCTTCAAGCATGCTTTGACAACATTGAAAACTTATCGACGCTCAAAGTATGGTTCGACAAAGGATTCCAAGACATTATATAACATCGATCCAACAAAACAGCTTCGAACTTTCGAGTAAACTTGTTCATTGAAGCAAGTCGACATCATAATAAGAATGTCGAAATCATAACAACGGAATAAAGATTCTTGTCGAAACATGATCACTTCTCTTTAGTAAAACACATAAACAATTAAAGGCCAAAGTTCGGCAACGAGAAGTGTGAGAATTATGTATGAAGACATAAAACTCGTGGCATCAAAACATGATAACTTCAAATAAATCATATCAACAATTTAACAATTTCATCATGAGTCAAACGCTTAGAGAAGCTCCTTGCACATCATTCGATTCCAAAGATTCTCTCAAGCTCAACCGCACGCTTAGAAATACATGCGGGCGTGAGTACAAAATGCACTCGGTGGGTATACGCCAAAACATTTGAAACATTGCCCTTGGGCTATATGATCGACTTTCCATAACATTTGCAATGCACCGAGGTTTTAGTGAAATAACTCGTGCATGCTTTTCATAAATAAACACTTACTTGCTTTCATTTCGTAGGATCATCATAAAATATGCATATGCATGGTCTATGTCTGCAGACAACTTTTTCTTCCCATATCCACGGATTATGTCTATGTGTTGAGAAGAGGCCTCCTTCTCAAACACGCTATGACCCGGCGGTCGCCGTCCGACGCCGGTAAATCTCACATCATAACATACCCGTGTTGATGGACCCGGCGGTACCATGCCACGCCATACTCTTTATCATTTCTTTCTTTTCTTTCATTCATTCCGTGGATAGGTAATGCATCATGCTCATGCTCAAAACAAAAAAGTCATTTAACTTTAAACTTTGCTCATAAATGCATTTCATATCATTTGAAACATAAAAGAATAAGCATATCATATTAGAAAATATTTATACCCACCGTAACAATCACTCAGATCGCATTCTTCTTCTTCCATTTCTTTCTTCTTCCCACTGGGCATCAATAACATAGAGTAGCATATAAGCATACCTCAAATCAAACAAGAAGATAACTCTTTATCTTAGTCGTCAACACGCTTATATCTTTTCAATACACAAGACGCTAAGGTCAATAAACATTCGGTCATCAGATCCTCTAACGCCTTAACATATAACAATACTTAACTCCAAGTCTCATATGACTAAACGAGCATAGAAAACTCGATAATAAGCTTAAACCATTCAACCTTAGCCAAAAGCCTTACGACCCCTTAAGACATAGTTTATGTCCAACTTCAAAATTCACGCAAGACGTCGCCTATCTTAGACGAACCTCTATACATGCTCAACTATCATCAAATATCACCAATCAACCATCAAAACTCAAGGATCAAAGCTTTAGTGTTGAAAACACAAACTTTACGTTAAACTAAAATTTTTCAACTTTCGAATACGTCGGCCGAAAATTCAATAAATCATTTTAGGCTTTATTCATATCATAGAATCCAAATATGAACTCAAAATGATCATATAAAATCAAAACTCCCAACATAAGAGGGGCTAGGGTTTCGGCCAAAATGAAATTTTTGCATATGTTCGATTTCAAACGTTTTTCTTACTCAAAACATATTTATATCAACTCATCAACACATTTATGAAAGAATATCAAGCATATCAACATCATGTATTCAAGATCAAGACCTCCCCTTTTTCAAAAATTTCATCAAAATCTCAAAGGATATACATATGCTTAAAATTTCAACGTTAAACAACACGTCGGCAATAAATCGAACATAGAATCAAGAATTATTCAAACAACAACATATCCTTTCAAAATCATCATAATGACCGAAAACATAGCATGCTCAAAATATTATATTTTCAAAATTTCAAACCATAGATGTGTTCTAAAGTTAGAAATATACCGAAATCGAAGACGGATCGAAAATCCAACTATTGGATCTTCTAAAATTGAGTATGAAATTTTCAAAACTTAGTGTGTGTAGTGTGTGTAATTTGAAAATTAGGAGAAAAATTCATGAAGAAGGTGAATAGTAGCATATTTATAATTGTCCACAAATTTTTTATTTCATTTTTCATTTTCTTTATTAAGTGATTATTCATCACTTTCTAGAGAATTCTACAAAATTCTCCATTTTTCTTTTTCTTTAAAACATGATGAATAATCATGTTATAGAAAATTACAAAAATGTACACTTCTCTATAAATAATACCAACGTTATAAATACATACTATTAATCCATAACGTTCCGATTTCAAAACTCAATTTCTAATAAAATGCTCTCTACTTGAAATTCTCTTTTAAAACTCAAATAACATATTATAAACATCAAACTTTGATTGTAAAAACATTTTTGTCTTCAAAAACCATTTTAGACATTCAGCCGACGATTAGGGTTTAATCGGCAAATGCCGATATCACAAAAACAAAGATTTGAAATTCTCCATTTTATGAAATCAAAACTTCGTTGAGCATGTATCTATCATCTCAAGACCCTTGGAAACTAGGTCTTCTTATTCTAAACAAGACCTAAGAATCTTGTCTTAGGTTCTATCTCGAATAAATCTAAAATTCTATTTTCTTGTCTTGAAGCTTTAAAACAAAGCTTCTGGCTTAAACAACACTTTCTTAAGGATGCAATGCCTTCTTATAACTCTTAATTAAGAGTTAATCTCGCTAAATGAATGCGGGTATTACATTCTCACCCCTTACAAAAATTTCGTCCTCGAATTTAGCATGTCGCAGAATCTCGAGCACTTCTTTCTCATCCGATCTTTAACTTCGTGTCGATTTCGCACGCATTCGCTTCTCTTCATAACTTAGATCTGCTTGTGAATAACGTTCTTTTGATGTATGATGTGTTTTAGATCAAACACATATCTTCGTTATTATGGCACATGGAATACATCGTAAATATTTCCAAAACTTGGAGACATCGTAATTTCAGAGGCGATTATTCCAATCTTCTCAATCTCGTATAACCGATAAATCTTGGTTTGAACTTTTCTTTGATTCCAAAGCAATGTATTCCTTTGGAAGAATATACTTTACTAAAACTTCTCTCAATCTCAAGCTTAGTTCCGCTCGCCTTGTATCTCGCATAGAATTTCGATGATTTTGAGCTTCTTCTTTCTTGATTTATCGACGACCATTTCTTCGATCGCTTCGTCCAAGCACTTTTGTTCTCCAACCGCGTTTTAAAGAGTGGCGATCTACACTTTATGCCGCAGAGGGCTTTATAAAGCGTCATATAGATCGTTGCTTGATAGTTGTTGTTGTATGCAATTTTAATCTTTACTCATCTCGGTTAAAACTCGTCCCACAAACGAGATATTCGTATATTCGAGCTAACTTATCGCCTTCATACATATAGAGATCTCGTGAGAAAGAACTTTTGATGTAATTCCCACCGAGATTTGCGCACCATCTTAATCGACACGATATACATAGGAGACACTCTCGATTAGAGCACTTCCAAAACTTGAAAACTCGCTCGAAGCGAACTCATTTTTCAAAGATCACCGGCTACTATTTCTATTGGAAGATGGAGGATTCGACGCAAAAAAGCTCAAATTATACGATCGATTTAAAGCAAATAAGATATAGGTGAATCATGAGAAGAATTGTCACTTTCAAATTTTTCGCTTTGTTTTAAAAGAGGATTTCTTTTTCGGGTGATATATTGCATTGCAAACAATTACCAAAATGCAAGATGTTTCATTTATCAAAACGAGAAAAGTTCTTCATCAACAAACAAGCTTATATCTCGAGGATCTTCTTAATTGTTTATCACAAGGTTATGATATGAAATAACATAGCTCGATAGCAAAATGATCATATAGATCTCAAAGGAAAGAAAACTCGCTTTGAGGGCTTTTACAAAAGCGAGAAAACTTTGCACAAGCATATTGGTGCTTTAACATCTCGGCAAAACACATCCGTATGGCTTCTCGTGCACGCTACCACATCATAAAAATATCTATAATATCACTAATCTATATATGTACACCCATATGTCCACATAGGTCGTCATCGTTATCATTCTTTTCTTCCATCTCTATTACTCTATTTTACCGTCATCAATGACTTCATAGGAGTCTAACCTCTCCATATTTTTCTTGATCTCAAGAGATAGCGGATCATTAGCACGATCGGAAATGAGTATAAGGAATCTATTCCAGATAAAGGATGTCAAGATCACCATGAAAGACATTTGTCCGATATTTAGGTCAAGTCATGTCTAACAACCGGTAAAAATCGAGTTCATACATAAAAGATTTTGAGACATCCGAGTCTCAACGAATTAGCTTAAGTCTCTTTTCAATTCTCAATTGAGAAGTTTCATAAACATGAGAAAATAGAACAAACCGAATCGGTATAAAAATCCTAAGAGATGCAATAATACCCACCATACCAATCTAGCCAATAGGAAACATTTCGTGATAGAGATAAAATAATCAAACTATGTAGGATCTACGCCGACTCAAGCATAAATAGTCGAGTATCCGCAAAGAAGACTCTATTTCTAGAGCATGGGTACTAGCATCATATTCGGGGTGGTAGGATCAACATCAATGGTTCAACGCTCTCTTTATCATTAGGTATAAAAGAAAACTTACCACCAACCAAGTTGACGAATAGGCGAGATGAAATCACCATAGAGGAAAAGAGCCAAAAGGAAATTCAAGTGTACATAATAATAAGAATCGATGATAGTTAGGAGTCTGGAAAAAAAATAATTAGCGAAAACGAGAGTTACGTACAACGGATGGTCCGAGTATTTATAATTGATGGGTCAAAACCCTAAATTCTCATCAGCCGTGGTACCTAGCAGCCGGACTAGCGATTGCTAAGGAGATCACTAGCTTCAAGATAAAACGTGGAGCAACTTGCACTGGCTAGCGATAGGCTGGTTATGAGCTTCTCGCCTTTTGTCTTTGATCACTTCTTTGCGTATGCATCGTCGTCACTTGAAAAGCTAATCTCGCCACCCTTAAGCCATAAAATAATCCGAGTATTCCACCGGTCCCCATCAGAATGTTCTCATATGCCTCTTCTTACAAGCGATGGAATTTAGCGAGAATTTCACTCTAGATAAGCTGCCCATTTGGTGTATATAGATAGAAGCGCTCTCTAATCTTTGCTGATGACGACAAACGAGATAACGATAAACAAATTGTACTCTTTCGAATTGTCTAAACGATCCTCGTTATCGTGGCTAAAAGAATACACAAATGCTAGCAGAAAACATATTCATGTTGTTCTGCCGTCTTTTCTCATAATGTCTTTTCAACTTTAACTCATAAAGCTATTTCTTATTTCAAACATACTTTTTCATATAACAATTCATTCAATAAAGCATGTACTCAATCATCATCTGTGATAATCATAATCACAAGCATAAGCATAATCATAAGCTCTTACCTGGTGAGCTAGAGATGATGGAATCGGAATGCTGAGCTTCTCTTAAGAACAATTGACTCTTTAACTTATATTCTCAAATCAGAATCAACAACTGATTCTATAAACTCAGATTCTCATGATAGAGTCCAACAATTGACTCCATAAACTTAAATTCTCAAACAGAGTCAGCTCAAAAGAATTCACATACTCAAGGTGCATAAACTGCACAAGACTCACAAAGATTCATGAATTTAGAATTTAGGACAACAAGCTTGTCGCACAAGGATTCATGAGGACTTACAAGTTCAGAATTCAAAACCATGCTCAACTATTCAAAAATTCACAAGGATTTACAAGTCCATAAGTAAAAACTGTGCACAAACTGTACAACACTCACAAGGGGCTACAGGTTCAGAGTTCAAAACTATGCACAGACTGCACAAATTTACAAAGGCTCACAGGTTCAGAACTCAACCTCGCTCTGATACCATTCTGTCACAACCCGACCACTTAATCAAGTAATTAAGCTGTGACTTAAGTTGTGACGTGGGTTAAGAAGGAAATTCTGATACCAATAATACATGTCAAACAATAATTTGACCTCAACTTTCAACATGGATGGATCAAATTATTTATGGTTCAAAGAAGTAGAATATAATTTGATAAAGATTTATTTTCAGTCTTCGATCCATAATAGAGGATCAAATAAAGAAGAATATCGTCTGAGGACAATGGATCACAAGAGAATAACCAATATCAAATGTACATCTTCAAGCATGCTTTGACAACATTGAAAACTTATCGACGCTCAAAGTATGGTTCGACGTTGATTCCAAGACATTATATAACATCGGATCCAACAAAACAGTTTACGAACTTTCGGTAAACCTTGTTCACGGAAGCAAGTCGACATCATAATAAGAATGTCGAAATCATAACAACGAATAAAGATTCTTGTCGAAACATGATCACTTCTTTTAGTAAAACACATAAACAATTAAAGGCCAAAGTTCGCAACGAAGTGTGGTGAGAATTATGTATGAAGACATAAGACTGTGGCATCAAAACATGATAACTTCAAATAAATCATATCAACAATTTAACAATTTCATCATGAGTCAAACGCTTAGAGAAGCTCCTTGCACATCATTCGATTCCAAGATTCTCTCAAGCTCAACCCGCACGCTTAGAAATACATGCGGGCGTGAGTACAAAATGCACTCGGGTATACGCCAAAACATTTGAAACATTGCCCTTGGGCTATATGATCGACTTTCCATAACATTTGCAATGCACCGAGGTTTTAGTGAAATAACTCGTGCATGCTTTTCATAAATAAACACTTACTTGCTTTCATTTCGTAGGATCATCATAAAATATGCATATGCATGGTCTATGTCTGCAGACAACTTTTCTTCCCATATCCACGGATTATGTCTATGTGTTGAGAAGAGGCCTCCTTCTCAAACACGCTATGACCAAGGGTCATTGTCCGACGCCGGTAAATCTCACATCATAACATACCCGTGTTGATGGACCCGAAGGGTACCATGCCACGCCATACTCTTTATCATTTCTTTCTTTCTTTCTTTCATTCCGTGGATAGGTAATGATCATGCTCATGCTCAAAACAAAAGTCATTTAACTTTGAAACTTTGCTCATAAATGCATTTCATATCATTTTGAAACATAAAAGAATAAGCATATCATATTAGAAAATATTTATACCCACCTGGTAACAATCACTCAAAACAGTGTTTTGTTGTTTTAAATGCAGTGTTATGTTATTTCATATGCATTATTTATGTTTTGTTGTGGCTCTTCCCAAACCCAGCGCCGACGCTGCACTCGGCGCCTTCCTACCCACCCGGACACACCCAGCGTCCCTACCTGGCGTCACGCATGCACCCAAAGGTTCCCTACCCAGGCGTCGGCACGCACCCAAATATTCGGTTGATGCGATGCGATGTCATGTTATTTTGAATGCAAAGTCATGTTATTAAGAATGCAGCCCCAAACTCAACGCCCGCGGATACCCAACGCCGTGGACTCTCTACCCAATACCGATGGACATCTTCCCATTTTGCCCCTGAGCGAAAAATGGGCTTCCACGTGTCAAATTTTGTTGCGTCCACGTGTTCAAAATGTGTGGTCTAGATTGGATACTATATACTATCTCGGGGACGTAGTACTACGAACTCAACCCTATATATATATATATATATATATATATATATATATATATATATATATATAGGGTTGGATCCAAAGAGAATTCATGCACAAACGATAAAGTTGATGAATAAAACCTATAAAGTTGCATTAACGAAAACATTCTAAAATTATTTCACAACAAAATAATTTTAGAAAGTTTTCGTTATGCACAACTTTATCTGTTTTGTGCATCATCTTCAACGTCTTATGCATGGTTCGCCGAGTTCGCAAAAAAAATATGGTTCTCATTTGATCCACTCCCTATATATATATATATATATATATATATATATATATATATATGGAGTAGATCAAATGAAAATTAAAACTTTTGAGAACTAAGAACTAATTTGGTCTATTCATTTTTATAATCTAACGGTCAAGATTAATTATAAATAATTTATTATCCTCATATTTTAATGATAACCGCTTAGCCCTAATATCAAGGGATTTTGTATATTGATTTTCATAATTATTCTCATATACATAATTACTACGATTACATGCACAACACCATGAATTATATGAACATAACAATGAATTAGAATGAATAGCATGCACAAGAACTACAATTACATGAACAACAACATGAATTATATGAACAAAGAAGAATAGAATGTGAAATACAAATAGCAAAAACTTAGGGATTTGACTATTTTTATCATTGAATAATTATGAGTCGTCCGATCTTATTTAATCTAACGGTGATTCTTTGTTTTTAGTTCTTATCTAAGTGGTGGTTCTCTCTATAATCAACCCCCCCCACACACACACATACACACACACACACACACACACACACACATATATATATATATATGGGTTGGATCCAGTGAGACTCATCTTTTTTGAGAACTTGAGAACCATGCATACGACGTTGAAGATAATGCACAAAACAGTATAAAGTTGTGCATAACGAAAACTTTCTAAAATTGTTGCACAACAAAATAATTTTAGAAAGTTTTCGTTATGCACAACTTTATACTGTTTTGTGCATCATCTTCAACGTCTTATGCATGGTTCGCAGAGTTCGCAAAAAAGATGTGGTTCTCATTTGATCCACTCCCTATAAATATATATATATATATGGAGGGGTTATGGTGAGAATAGATATATGTATAAGAAATAAGAATGTATCTCAATCATTGATTTAAAAAAAATGGACGTTCCAGAGTTAAACTTAATAATCCTATATTTTTGGGGGAGAAAACGAGTAAGGGGTAATATTGAAAAAAAAGGACGATTATTGCATGTCCGATTTTCAAGGCCTGTATAAATCCCACAAAATTCTCGAAAAGGGTAAATATACATCTTGTGCTATGTATATCAAACAATATGTTATACAATATATAATAAATGCAACTTTATATACCGACCAAGATATATTGGTTTCATTGACATCGTAAATATTGACATAATATTTTATATATATAATGTGCTATGTATATTACATATTTTGCTATATAATATATTAATTAATGCAACAATATATATTGAGAAGTATATCTTTATTTTTATTATATCGAAAATAAATACTCAACATTATAGATATATATCGTGTGCTATGTATATCATATATCATTTGCTATTAATATTACATATTATGCTATATAAAATATATATTAATGCAAAATTATTCCATGATCGATTTGTTCGTTTGATTTAATATATTCAATATATGGTTGATATATATAATGTGCTATGTAAATTACATAATGTGCCATATAATATATCAATTAATGCAACATTATAATGAGAAGTATATTTTTATTTTTATTATATCGAAAATAAGTACTCAACATTTTAGATATATATCGTGCTATGTATATCATATATCATGTGCTATTAATATTACATATTATGATATAAAAATATTAATTAATGCAAAATTATTCCCCGGTCAAGATTTGTTCGTTTAAAATAATATATTCAATATGTGGTTGATATCTATAATGTGCGATGTAAATTACATAATATGCTATATAATATAATAGTTAATGCAACTAGGGGTGAGCATTCGATCGTGACGATTGAAAATGTAATGTAAAATCCAAACCGAAAAAATCGAACTGCTCAAAATTTCAACCGAACCGAACCGAATTTTTACTCAAATCGAACCGAATCAACCGAACCGAACCGAACCGAATTTTAAACTTGGTTTCGTTCGGTTTTGGTTAACCGAACTTTTAATAATTTTAATAATTTAATATATATATATATATATATATATATATTAATTTAATAGGTATATATATATATATATATATATATATATATATATATATATAATTTAATAAGGTTTAATATTTTAATAATTTAATTATATATATAAACTTGGTTCGGTTCGGTCCGAACCGAAATTTCAGACTACTAAACCGAACCGAACCGAACCGAAAAAATTTCGGTTTTCATTTTTTGGATCCAAATCGAACCGAAGTTGTTAAAAATCGATCCAAACCGACCAAATTGCTACGGTTCGGTTCGGTTATTCGATTTGGATTCGATTTTGCTCACCCCTAAATGCAACATTATATACTGAGAATTATATCTTCATTTTATTAGTGTATCTTAAATGTGTAATCAACATTAAATATATTGTGTGCTATATATATATCATATATTGTGCTATATATTGTATAAATTAATGCAAAAACGAATGAAGATGTAAAAAATCAAAATAAATCTCAAATGCAACATTATATATAACGAAAAGCTATAAACATCAATAACAGATCGTATAAATAAAATGTCAGAACAACATAAAAATTATAACAAAATTAAAAAAATCGTAACCAAGCCTAGATTCTCCATTGTCGTCTCGAATTGTATTCGCAATGTTTTGTGTTATTTTGTCTATAAAGAATTCTCTCGTATTCGATGTGTAAAGAAAAACAACCATAATCAATCCATTTAATTATGTAAACCCATGAATTTAGGAACTACCATATCTTATCTCAAATAGAAATACAAAAATACCCTTTTAAAATTGAAATTATACTAAATCGTAGCACATGCATTCAATAATCATAACATTTATATAATCAAATCTAGACCATAGATCTATCATATTTAAGGGTGAAAACTATTCTCATTTCTCACAAATATATCTATTCTCATATGATCTCTCTCTCTCTCTCTCTCTCTCTCTATATATATATATATATATATATATATATGTGTGTGTGTGTGTGTGTGTGTGTGTGGTGGTTGTTGTAAAATTAATATTAATACTGAACCCTAAAATCATCCGAATTACCGTGAAAGCATTTGATTTGCAGTGTAAATGTTTGAATTCAAAAAAATAAATTATCGTCCCTTAGGAGATTTGAACCCAAAAGTTTAAATCCCTCAAGTAAGATGATGAATTCAGCGTAGATCTTCATGGATCAAGAGTTGAAAATTATTCTTATTTTATACTTTAAGATTGGTTTGTACTTGATCTCATTCCTGTATATTTATAAGGAGTGGATCAAATGAGAACTCCAATTTCTTTGATAACTAATAACTAATGTGGTCCCTCCATTTTTTATAATTTAACGATCAAGATTAATTATAAATCATTTATTATCCTCAAATTTTAATGTTAACCGTTTATCCCTATAATCAAAGGAGTTTATATATTTATTTACGATAATTATTCTCATATCTATTACGATTACATGCACAACAACATAAACATAACAATGAAATGGAATATAATAGCATGCACAATAACTATATTACATGAAGGACAATAACTACTATTACATGAACAACAACATGAATTATACTAACAACGAAAAATAAAATGTGAAAGATCCAGATAACAAAAATTTAGGGATTTAATTATTTTTATCATTAAATAATTATGAATTGTCTGATCTTATTCAATCTAACGATAGTTATTGGTCCTTAATTCAATCTAAGAAGTAGTTCTCTCTATAACCAACCTCCATATATATATATATATATATATATATATATATATATATATATATATATATATATATATATATGATAGATCATATAGTACCCAAGCCCCGAGATAGTATGTAATACTCAATCTCATCCATTCATCTCATAAATCCTATGGTTGAGATTTTTCGGACTTTTAAGCTTAATTTTGCTGATTTTCGCTTCATTAAGGGTAGATTAGTAATTTGATTTGTTATGTGATTGCGAAAACAAACTATGCATTTAGTTGAATCGAATAATGCATTCAAATAAACAAAAATGCATGCGGTTGAACACAATAATGCATGTGATTGAAGTCGCGTCGGTAGCATGGCGTGCCTAGCGTGGCCACCACGCGCCAACAGGCGCCGTGCTCGCCGTGCTCGGCGCTGCGCTCCAGCCGCGTTGGCTGCATTTTACGCTTTGTTCAATGCATCGACATGTTTTGATCAATGCATGAACGTGCTTTTGTTCAATGCATGTTTGTGTTTTGATGCAACATGCGCTTTATGTTTTATTCAATGCATTGTCATATTTTGTTCAATGCGGTTTCATGTTTTGTTCAATGCATTTTATGGTTTCGACGTAAAATCTCTCATTCATCCTTCTATGTCAATTCCGCTGTCTCTTTCGCTGACACGGTGAATTCCCGTGAACCACCGCCATAGCCATCATATTTCTCGATTCTTCAATCATTTATCAAATTTATCTTCTATTTTTCTCAAAATCCATCAATTTTGTTTTCAAATTTTTTTTCTTTTTCTTTCTTTCAAAATCTATAGTTTGTTGTTGTTTGTTTATATTGTTGATGTTCGTCGGTCTTTGCCGCCGTCGTCGCCGGCGTCCGTCTCCGCCGCCGCCGCCGCTGCCGTCTCCACGCCTGCCACCACCAAGGAGAAGGAGAAGAAGGTTGATTTGATTTCTTCCCATTTTGCCCTCATGAAAATTAAAAGAAAAAGAAAAGAAAAGGAGTTGTCATGTGTGTCACCAGGTGCGATCACGTGTTCAAAATATGTGGTCTAGATTGAGTACTACATACTATCTCGGAGCCCTGACTACGACAACCCAACCATATATATATATATATATATATATATATATATATATATATGGAGTGATTATTATAAAAGCTCTTCTTAACATATAAATTAAAATTCATGAAATCATTGTAAAAATGTTTGAATTCAAAAAATCCTATCATGAGATTCGAACCCAAATATTTGAATTCATCAAATAAAATAATAAATTTACTATAGATCTTTAAATAATTACAACTTATTCAAATTTTACCCATCTTATAAATACCATCGATCAAACTAAAACTCTTGATGCGATCTTTATTCAAATGATATCCAACTTTTAAATACCATCTATCAAACTAAAATTCTTGATGTGATGTTTAATCAAGTTGTATATTGCATTGCATATATTTTCATTAGACGGCAATTTTCGACATAATACGAGAACACGACACCTAACACGCACGAAATTAACGGGTTAGTGTTCAACCTTATCGTGTTCATGTCGGATCCGTGTCGTGTTCGTGTAACCCGATAATTTTCGTGTTGTATTCGTGTTCGTGTCGGATCGTGTCGTTTTCATATAATTCAATAATATTTATATATATTTAATATTAATTTAATTATATTTTATATATTTTTATTTTTTTATTTTCTAATTTTGATTTAAATTTATCGTATCGTGTCGTATCGTTATCGTGTCGTGTCAACACGAAAAAAATCGTATCATATTCGTGTTCATATCGTGTCCGTGTCAGTACATTTCGTGTCGTATTCATGTTCATGTCGGACAGGTCCTTAACGGGTCGTGTTCGTGTTTAACCTTATCAGGTCGTGTCGTTATCGTGTCGACATAATAACGACCCAACACGCACGAATTGTCAGTCCTAATTTTCATAAATGAAATCACATTATTTTCAAAAGAAATAAGGAATAAGAAAATAGAAAGGAAGATAAGAAAGAAATTGTTGAATAATAAATGCACATAAAAATCAACATAACTTTTGATAAATTAATAATAATGAAATTAATGAAGGAAGTTTAGAGGGGAAAATAGTATGGGAACCTTTAACATATATAAAGATTAGCAATCAAACAGAGAAAGGCTCTGAGTTCATTTTCTTCATTCAATGTTAACAAAGAATGAAAGCTAAGATAATCATGAAATTGAATTATTTACACCATCAGCAGTCTGATCGAAGGCGAAGCGGCGTTACTTCGGTATCAGCGCCATTATTTGGTTCCTGATGATGCCCATGCACTTCTGTATTTCAGTGTAAACGGGAATATTTTTTGAACTGCGTGGCTGCAAGCTTGTGACAGCGGAATCCAGAATCTGTGCGACATCGGATGGAGGGAACTGCCGTTGCGTGCACTTCTGCAACGACACAAAATGGTAACTGTCAGGTGATTGAAGCACTAAGGCATCTAACAATCTCTTTTACAGAGTCCAAGAATCTGAATGAATCTTGTCTCTCTCTCTCTCTCTCTCTCTCTGTGTATCTTCAGATCAGTACCTGAATCATAAGCAAAGTTGCGATGCATTTGGAGATCAACTCTAAAGGAATTTGAGACTCTGTATCGGATGCACTCGTAGCTTTAGGATTAGGTGCCTGCAAAAAATCTCAGTCATCAATGGATATTTTGATGCAGAATCATGAGCTAAATATTCAAGTGCGAAAAATATTACCATAGGCATGCTGGAATCATCAAAGGTAAGTCGGTAGTTAACATAATCTATAGCTTCCTCGATTTTCTCAGTAGTGTCCTCCCTACACCTGAGAGACGACATCGCCTACAAAAATACAGTGACCTTTGTAATTGATCTAATGAAGGAAGGGTTCTTTTTAATGCATGAAACTGGAGAACATATGATGAAATTCTTGAAATACACTGTGGCCGGTCGTCGTCACGGATCATTACTGTACGAGTGGCTTGTGATACTATAAAGGAGCATAGCTATATGTACCTGCATGGCTGCATCCACCATTGCCCGTGCTTTTGTTCTCGAACCATCAATGATCTCGTGCACATGGGGTCCGGATATAGTTTGACATGCGGAACGATCGAAGGAAAATTCATTGCCAGGATCAGCGACATCAGTGCATGGCCTGGACCATAAAAGTGGCATGCTTCTTTGATATGCATTCCTCTGTCTCAAGCAATTTAAAGCAGAAGAAACCTGCTCCAAGAGAAACTTCGTGTTTCTAGTATATGAAATTAAGAAGGAAAAAAAATATTGCTTACGAAAACCCGAAAAATTAGAAAATACAGCTTTTCACTTTCCTGTATGGAAACCTATACCTGTTCATTGGCTTCGTTCAACTGTAAAAGTACTGCAGCATATTGCTTTTTAAATGGCTCGGAGTCCTTCAAAGAGCTATCGCCGTCAATTTGATATCTGTACACGTCGTCGTTCATGCGCCTCAACTCTAGAACAATAGCTTCCTACACGTAAACAAACAGAGACTGAGCCCATCAATGCAATGAAACTCTGATACGCAGCTAGAGTGTGCTAACTGAACATGCACCATTGACAGTAGAGATGGCAATGGATCTTGGACCCGGTCCAGATCCATTTTTCAAGATCTGGATCTTCGAAAAATAGGATTCAACGGATGTGGACCGGATCCGGACCATTCATTTAAAATCCGGATCTTGATTTCTGAGATCCAGATCCGGCCCATGGATCCATATATATGTAATTTTTATTTTATTTATAAGTATATTATATTATTTTTCTTTTTAGTCGAAATTGGATAAACTAGATTATAGAATTGGAAGGTAGGTCAATAACATTAGAAAATGAGAAAGTTTTTATATATTATCCAGTTAAGAATGTCAAATTATACCACCAACATAAAACGTCAAATTATACCAACTTACTCACTTATTGGGACTATTGTCACCAAATAGTACCAATAGGTCCAACTATTTGGTTGGGCCTATTGGTACTATTTGGTGATAATAGTCCCAATAAGTCCAGTAAGTTGGCTATAATTTGGTTGGTGGCTATAATTTGACATTCCTTAACTTGGATGACTATATATATGAATTTCCACTTAGAAAATTATACATTGAATTTGAAAAAAAAATATGAATTAGATATGAATGATCTATTTGCTAAGATACGTGTGCTACTTCTATTCTTATTATAATATTATTTGATGTCATGAAAACAAAAGGAAATTTATAACTAACATCTTTTTATATAATGATGATTGTAGAAATTCTAGATAATTATTATAGTGTTACTGTTTATTTAAATTATTATTATGGTTTTACTGTGAATTATAGTTGATTTATGATTTATTTTAGAAGATAAAATATATGGATCCGGATCTAGACCCTGGATCCTACGGATCTCATGGATCTGGGTCTGGATCTAATTTTTTTGGACCCAACGGATCTGGACCGGATTCGGACCCAAGCAAAAAAATTCAGATCTGGATCTGGACCTAACCAGATCCGGTCCATTGCCATCCCTAATTGACAGGAGACGGAAAAGATGCTGATTTTCTAAATTCTAACCGATATTAAAACCTACAGTAGAATTTGATTATAAACGGCTTTATAAGAATGAAACGTCAAATATGAGAAACAACACAAGCAACGATTAGCTAGTGAATGCTGAAGATCTTTTTCTCAAGTGCACGAGTCAGCTCAGTGAGAGCTTGGACATCAGCTTCCCTCGCCTGGAGCTTTGCCAGAGCACTAGGCTGAGAATATGCTATCTGTTGGTAATTGGCAGTTTCAGCAGATCCAATCCTCATTTGCAAATTGGCGTTTGCCTGGTCAAAAGGATAAACTTTAGATACTTTTACCATGATATAATCTTCTGGGTGTACGAACCAAAATATGAGTCCATGCAACCAAGACTGCATATATAAACTCCCAGTTAAGAAATAGTCTGACATATACTGAAAGCACTCAAACCAAATACTAATGGAATGATCATTGAAAAATGCAGCATGATAAGTTGGGAAAGGATTCATACCTTTGTCTGATTCAGCAAATTTGCAGGATCAGCTAACAGTGAAAAGTGGGAGATATCATCAGTGGCATCAACTTTGTCACCAGGGCAAAACAAGTACTCTTGTATTTGTCTGCCTAATTTTAGGTCGAAATTTTCAAAAAACTTATCGGCCGAAATTAATTGTTTCCCAAGTATTGCAGGCATATTCTCGAGAGAGTTTAAAGGCATGCAGTCGATGTCCTGCCACAACATAGCATCAAATACTCGGACTGAGAAACAAGAACAATTAAGAGAGGCACAAGTAAGGATGTAGATTACCATGACAAATTCAACTCCTAGCTCATGACGGTCAAATTGGACCCGACACCTAGAATGATCAACAGTCAGCACACTTCCATCATGGACCTCTCTTGTTTTCGGATGGATAGCAATGACAATTATGACACGTTGTCCAACCGATAAAGGTCTCGCAAGGTCAGTAGGCAGTCCTTCCCGAACACCTTCACGAAGCTCAGTGTAATGTTTTCTAACAGAATCCCTATACTGATTAAGCTTCTCTTTATCTTCCTTTAGGAACTGCTCTGAAAATCGCCGTGGTTTACCAAGAGAACTGCTTGAACATCATCATCGTTTACATAATTAGCAGGTAATATGGTGAACAGAAAAATATTGATCTTAAAAAGAAGACATATACCTTCTAATGACACCCCACTCTACATGGGTTAACCTAGGCACATGACCCAATCCAACATGATACAGATATTCAACAAACTCCCTCTTTGCAAACCAAGGATAATCAATGGCACTGTAGAACCATTCATAAGTACACCATCTTCTCATACGAGGATTTGACAAGCAAATGGACACATTTTCCTGTATGACAAAGGATGCTAAGGTTCTGCCCATTCAACTTTCATAATGAAAAAGTGGGAGAGAACCAAACCTTTAAATTAAGTGCCCCGCCGTGAACTGAAGCATTAAACAGATCACTTTGGTTGTTTGAGATGTTATCAAGAAATTTTGTGGTTTCTTGAGGTCCATTTTACGCCTGCTCCTTACTTTAGTTGGTAAGTTGACTGATTAACCACAGAACTGTGTTTATGATGTGGGATATCCCACATCGACTACACATGCAAGTGTGGAGTGGTATATAAGTGAGTGTCAATCCTTTCCTATAACCATGGTTTTGGGGAGAGTTAGGGCTCTTGCGTGTATCCTAACAATGGTCCGACCCGCCGGATCGTGACGTCTGGGAAGGGCGACCTGCTGATTGGCCGGAAACCGGGTGGGCCGGGAATAGTTCCCGTGGGCCCAGGACTGTATCACAGCGAATGGAGTCGTGGGTGGGCCAGCAACCTGGTGGGCCCCACCGCGACCCAACCGTGGGTGGGAGGACTTCGAGTTGGTCGTCCGTGGACATACGGTTTCGAAGGGAAGGTATTGTTATGATGTGGGATATCCCACATCGACTACACATGCAAGTGTGGAGTGGTATATAAGTGAGTGTCAATCTTTTCCCTATAACCATGGTTTTGGGGAGAGTTAGGGCTCCTTGCGTGTATCCCTAACATGTGCAACTAATTGCGCTGGCTCACTTGATTCTTTTCGTATATCAGCACTGCAAGAATTCTCTGAATTTCTTAATAAATGTGGTAGGCCACTTTGAGAAGATTTCTTACATCTATTCATTAACTTCTTCCCAGCATCTCCCTCCTAAAGAAAAGAAATATCATAAATCAGAGAGCTCTCAACCAGAGAAGGAAAGCTCCAGCATTTTGAGAGAAGCTATAATCTTAACAGAAGAAAAGAGAGAAGCTATAGAGCATTAAGTAAAGTACCTCAAACCGAGGAGATCGACTTAGATGAATGTCTGGACAAGCTTCAGGTTTTAGAATCTGCAATAGCTTGTTTGTGTAAAACTAACCACTGAACAAATCTGGTTCACAACATTAAGAGAAATAATATGTCTGCCTCACCTTAGAAGCTTGCATCTTTGTTTTCTTCGTGGTGTTTTGGTGATAGATAGTTGAAGATCCTGATTTTCTTCAGGAACAGAACTAACAACCAAGCTTTTCCAGGTTTCGAGGTTTTACTTGGTGCAACTTCAGAACTTGAAATTGGCTTGTGCCCTTTCATTCTTACCCCCGAGTATCTACGTTTTTCTTTTTTGTGGTTCATTGGCAGAGATTCTGTAGACAGCAACTCATCAGCAGGATCATCATGTCCATCTTTAAATTGCAGCCTTGAATCTAATGAATGAGAAACTAAGTGAATATTTATTAATGGGAAAAGAAGTTTCATAGAGCAAATGCTAGTGAGTTAAGAACATTGTAATGATATCATTTGATGATGGTATAATCCTTAAATTATACAATTTTATCAAATGAATCTTCAAAATGCTTTTCTACATCAAGAAAATTTAAGATATAAAAACATTATATTGCTTGCAAGTCAGGCAAATATAACCCTGACTCCAATTGATTGAAAACAAAACAAGTGTCACCTCTTTACAACAATATAAGATGAGGAAAGAAATTTGAAGATCGACGGATCCTAGGCAATTCTGGAATAACATCATCACTAGATAAGTAGATCCAAACAATTGAGGAACATAGTTTATTCAGCCATTATCTATTCAGAAGCGGAAAATGTGGATATTAGATAACTTACCATCTTCATCTCCGCTGGCATCATCAGTGACAAATTAGCCAGTGTTTGTAGGGCATTGAAGGCTGAAGCATCATCTAAAATGGAACAAGTGTAGATTAAGCTGAAGCTAATGCTCATAAAACAGCATATGCTGACTATTCCTTAAGACCACATAAATATGTGCTATATCATCAGATGCCTAGCCTCTTGAAAGCCAGAAGACTGATGAAAGTGAGGTATGCAACATCCCCACAATCAATAAACTATTTGATCTGTGCATTGATCAACCAGTACGGAAGATTCTCTTATATTACAAAGGTAATGATAGAACCTTATGGTTGGTGCAAGACCCCAAAAAGGAGAACTAAACCTTTAATGAGCTACAGAACATAAATAAAACCACTAGTTCTACATTATATGCTTATTCATTTCTTTCAACATCAAAGCCTTATAGCTCAGATTTCAGCATTGCAAATTGCAAGAATTTGGAAAGGGGCAAATATTCCATGGCCACATTTGCTTAGTGATATACAAGACAATAATTCAGAGATGAAAAATGCTTTTGTACCTCTTCCAAAGAGAACCTTTTTGCTCTTCTTTCTCTGATTCTGAATGGAGGATCTTGAAATCTTGGTATCAGTGACCTCCACATGAAAGTTGTCTCTCATTGCTCCAAACCCATGACCTTCTTCTGTTCCACTACATTCTTCCTTGATGTCATCCAAGAGATGCTCGCTATTATTACCAATTTCATAATTCTTGCCTTTGAGTTTCTTTGTCTTCTCTTTCACTGTACCGGGACTCCTAGATTCCATCACGGAAGTTTTGTACTTAGACAACTCACCAGTGTCAGTCTCTGTACTTCCTTCTAATTCTTCTTCATCCAAGGCAGCATTGTGGGTGCTGGTCATTTCTGCTAGAGAATGCTGTTACCAAGTTTGGGCAAATAAGTTGGGTATAAATATACATTGTTTCTGGATAAAAAGGTCAAACCACTACCTTTCTCTGAGCATATCTAAAAGGTGATGACATAACACTTTCAGCTATTTTACTTGGAGTTCGTGAAACCTTGGAAGAGCCATCGTTTTGTGATGCCTCTGCCAAAGCAATGGCTATCTCCTGAGCTACTTCATCATCATTGGCATTAGCCTTAAGCTTCAAGCCTGGCCTTCTGGGAGAAACATTATTTTCCTATTAAACTTTTCACTTGAAATGAAACAGGAACCTTGGTGTCCTTTTCCTAACAGGGCAAGGTCAGCTTCCTGAAGAGAACTCAAATATAACCAGGTAAAATCTTATGGTCAGCTGAGGATTAAAGACTGAAACACACATGTACTATAGGCCAGCTAAGGAGTAAACCTAAGGGGTATCCAAGGATATTATGTACAAAAAAGAATGTCCACATAAAGATTAATAATTCAGTATAGGCATGTAAACATTCTGGATTATGTAGCATACATAATGCAGTTTGATTTTATTACTTGTTTGGACCGTTCTCTGACATCTATATGGTCTAGAAGTAACTGTTATATGGCCCACCGAGCTACGAAATGAACAGTCAACAAATTCAGCATGGATGGAAGAATTTATGCATGCCGCATAACTATATATAAAATAAAACAATGCTTTACCTCCTGAGCGTTTCTTCTTCAACATTGACAGGAAACCATAATCTGGTACGGTGACCTGGGAATGTGAAACAAATTGATCATCAGATGCTTTAGATGTAGTAGGCTGGACTTTGCCACGGGCGCACTTCTGAATCTTTCTAGATGATCCGGTCCCATCATTGCTTTCCAGGTCACTGTCACTTCCTGCCTGTCAAGCCAAGATCAACTTAACTTAGTAGAGGCATCAGAAGAAAGCAGTAATTAGATAACAATAAACTTATCCATACCAAATGACAAACAAAAAATATTATGCATATGAATTTCGATACACAAAAGCCCAAGATTTGTGAGTTTAACAACAAACACTGTCTCATAATCTGCAGTTACTTGGCTACATAATTGCCATCAAATGGGATACCGCATCTGTTATCATTATTTTAGTCATTTCCTGCTAAATGAAAAGCAACTTTTATTTAAGAAAACAGATAAAAAACATGCACGCTGGGACATCAAGGAAAAGGAAAGATGTGGAAAATGATACACGAAAAAAATCTCAGAAATCTGACTACCATGGTTTTCACAAATCACAAACATTGATATTATAAAATACTGCTCAGCACCTCCCAATATCAAGTTTGACAGCACTATTTTCTTTATAGATGTAGCTAGCTAACTGAATTAAAGTAGTCTCACCAAATTGCAGTAATGATCAGTCATCATAGCAATCAACCCCTCTGACGAAGCAGTTCCATGTGGAAGAGATAAGTACGCCTGAAATTGAAGAACTCTGAATGATTACAACACTTGAGTATCATCACTGCAGGAGACAAATCAAAAACCAAATTTACCCTATTCATTGTGTACAGGGCCTCTGCCATCTCAGGAGATCGATTTCTCACAGCACTTGCAATCTAGTACATGCAAAACAGCAAAAACCAGCCACATCAATCAAACTGAGTAAGTCATAAAGTAAAACAGACCCTAATTAGTCCATGTTATGAATAACCAAATTGCAATTTTGCTTGTGATTTCTTTTTCTTTCTTTCTTTTTTTCTCTTTTGCCTTTTTATTTTATTTCTGAGATATAGCATCCACAGCAGTTCCTTAAATATCAGATTACAAGAGAGCACAATTTTTATTAACAAATTAATATCACGCTAGCAAGTGGATCGTCATCAATGGGTCCAATATAAAGACTAACCTTTTTCCAATCTTTATTATACTTGCGGTAAGCATCATAAAAACGAGATAGCTCTTCAGTGGCCCATCGAGGCCCAAGCATGCCAGACAACTTTCTTTTCTGAAGAGTTGCTCAAACAAGGATCAAAGCAACAAGGCATAATGCAAATGGACTGTTCCTTTAATCTAACTTCAAGAACTTTCTACTATAATACATTGGCAAGTCCATCTGAACAGATGGAGAACAATGGAACCCAAAAAAGACTCCTATCTCCATAAGGTTAATGACTTAATAATACAAAAATAATTTGAGATTGTCTATAAATGAGGAGAGAGTTCAAAACATAAATTTCTATATTTAACAATTTCCTCGTGGGAATTATGCATGAGAATACAAAACCCACATAACCGACATGAAGATAACCATTAAGGATACAATTTTACTAGAAAAATGATTGATTTAGACAATTTAACGAAACTGAGTTGCACCATAAGTCTCACCTGGCCACTGCTTCTTTTGGTACTATCATCATCTTTGCTGGGAGAATCTTCATGGGTATACCGCCTGTTCACACTTCTAGATTTTCTTGTTGGCCCCATCATCAGCTAAGAACTAATGCACATGTGCAAACAATAATTAGGGCAAACAATAATTAGAAAAATCAATTAGAAAAAAATAGAAATCTACTATCAATGTTATATTTCTGACATCCCTTATAATTAATAATAGAACAACAACAAGTATGCATTGTACTTTTCCTCCAAATATCATTCTTAGTCGTGCCACTGGAGTAATTATCCAAATGCAAGAGTGTCTAAGGCACCAAATAAATTACACCGGTAGTATTCTATTACAACTATTGAATAGCAGACGAGGTACAGTAGAAGAATAAACCATTAATGGGACCACTTCCGCATCAAAATTTAGCTTCAAGACTCAGGTTTTAACCAGGTTTGAATCACAAAGTCTGAAATACAATTGCAATGGCAAAGCCTAAATCTAACCACCAAAAGTGAACTTTATGAGCGAACAACATAATCTTCACAGAGCTAGAAAACTAATCAATATATCAGAATAAAAAGAAACATAAATCACCAAGCCTTCCAACCTTTAAAGTTCAAAGGCGGAGTAGATGATTAGCTTCAATTTTGCTTTCAACAGCACTATTGCTACATATAAACTCTCAATCATGCAAACACGCACCGTAGCTCATTGAGAACAACGCAGCTAAGAGGTCTCAAAATTCAAAATTAAGCATACTTCAAATCCACAAATTGAAAAGTCTTAAAAAAAATTAGCAAAATCACGCGGAGTGAGATGGGTTTTCAGCTAACTCGTCAAATCAGTCAGATGCAGAACATAACATTGCCAAAGCTGAAAAAGAAAAAGCAAAGAACGAAATTTTAAATAATCTTCGACAAAACCATACAATTGATAGACGAAAATCGGGGCAATTTTCAGAAGGAAAACAGTAACGCAAAACCATTTACTGTAAAAACCGAACTGCTCAAAACTCAAACTCAAATCGTTATTCGAATTTAAGAAAAAAAAAAAACTCCCCCTCCCCCCCAAAAAAACATGCCTTTTTCACCTCTTTTACCTATCCAATAAATTCAATTCACCACATTGCAGAAAGCTCTCATATTCAAATTTACAAGCGATTGTTAGTGGAAGGAAAAGGATAACGACAATTAGCGGGCATTTAGAGAGAGAAAAGGAGTGTGTTTTAGAGAGATGAAGGTTTGAAGAAGAAAGAATGTTTGTTTTCTTTTATTGGGAGGTAACAGCCGCGAAACTATTTTCACTGCAATTTGTATTTGCGTTCAGATTTTGGATTTTTAAAGGGCCGTTTAATTTCACTTCAGCCCCTATATTTCATCCTTATTTCAAATGAGTCCTCGTAGTTTTGTTTTCCTCGCATTCAGCCTATATACTTTTGAATCCGTGTATATTTGGTCCGAAAAATGACTTTTGTTTAGATTCGGGATTTCATAAACAGATTAAATTTCAGATGCATTTAATAACATTTAAAAAATGACGTTTTATGGTAAACGTAAATTTGCACACACTTTTAAGATATAATTATACAATATAAATTATATGTGTAAATACATTAGAAGATTTAAATTGAAAGTGAGAATAATACAAAAAAAAAAAAATAGGTTCTTGCGCTCTAATCAATATTGAATTTGAGCAATTTAGGTTGTTGCACTCTAATTAATAAAATGTATTGAATTAAATATTTCATAATTCGAACAAAGATTAATCAGTAAAGTTGCTCTAATTTTCAGATTGGACATTAGTGCTTTGCTAAATAATGGCCCAACAGATTAATTTGAAGAGGCCCACGTTAAAGAATATCCTTTTAAGCGAAAAAATTTTGTGTGCTATTCTCTTTAGTTTTGATATTGATTAGAATTTTAAAGAGGCTAGTTATCAATTTGGGATCTAAAAGATGAAAACTATAAATTCAGGAGCTGCGATTGAAATTATCAATCTAACACTCAAAAGATAATGTAATACGGGTTTTATTTTTAAAATAATTTTATATTGATTTTCAACTAGAGTTCCTTCTTTGTCTATTAGATTGAATAAATAGGTTACTGAGAAAATAATTGAAAGTAAAAGGAATCTAAATACGTGATTGTAAATGGTAGATTGACAATTTCAACCACCCACATACTAAATAAATAGTTTTTAGGTCTTGGATTTAAGGGTGAGCAAAATACCTGAAAATCGAATATCCGATCCGAATCAAATCGAAATTTAAAATTTGGTTCGGATTTTCTGTTCGAAGTGTAGTGATATTTTGCCAAATTTTAGATTTTCAGATCGGATTGAATTTTTTAAATCTAAAAAAAAATCCAAAAATATGAATTATATATAATTTATATATAATAATAAAAATATTTTATTTAAATATTTTTAAATCTAATATAAACATATATAAGAATTAACAAAAATTGATTTTCGGATTTTTTTTCAGAATTTCGGTTTTTTCGGTTCAATTTGGTTCGGATTTTTTATAAAAATTTTGGATTTTCGGTTCGGATCGAATTTTTTCTCTCTAAAAATTTGAATTTTCCGATTGATTCGGATTAGGTGAAATCCGGATGCTCACCCCTACTTGGATTAATTGTTAACCTACCTTTCTTATTAAATCAATAAAATCCACACGCGTATGAGTAAGTTAAATTACAACGATCCCCTCTATTGAGTAATATTGTGTATAAAATCGTAACGTAAGTACACGTGTAAGTTTAAGCTGTGTTCAAAATCGTCACGCAATTTAAAAAACTTTATTTATCAAACAAAAAAAAATCGTCATGATAGATTGAAATGGACAATGTCACTCATACTACCTATAAAGTTTAATACCTGAATCAACAAATTGAAACTTTGAATATTCTGTTATGACATAATGTAAAGTCCAAAAGCTATCACACCAAACAAAAGTTCAAAATCTCAATAGTAGAAATTCCGAAAGCTCGATAATTTTTTTTTAATTTTTTTTAATGTAATTATTTACTATTCTTAGAAGAGACAAAACACTCATTTCGAACATATGACGTCAAAACATAATCACTACAATCCCTATTCCGACTCGTTTAATGTAATAAAATAAATTCACATTTTTTTGCACTATGTGTTTTGTTTAGAAATAAATAGTGAGTGGTATAATTTCGTGGAGGGACCAAGAGGATGTTTGGTTAAAGCTTCCAAAACAAATTTATAAACTGCTTTTGCGAACTTATAAGCCAAACAAACATCCTCCAAATCTGAAGGAAAATGAATAGTAATGTGTTTCGTCGTACCCTCCCAAATAAAAAGGAGGAAAATATAATATTTTGTTATGTTTTGAGTTTTCTTACTTAATAACGTTACGCTATTTAACTTTTATTAAATTGGTAAGCAATATATCAATAAGTTATGAGATTCAAATTCTAGTATCGAAAATCCAGGTGATACATTGAATTTGAATGGAAATACACGTACAGTTATAGGGTGGGAGTGTGACTGACGTTGTCAGATTCAACGTGGCAAATACATTTTGGACCTCGTGACAGTGAAAAATTGTAACATCATATACTAGTATGATAAAAATATTTGCAAACGTGACATTGTTAAAAAAGAAAATCAAACATCATGACAAAATATAGTTAAATAAAGCTGGTTTTGTGAAATTTAGGATCAAACGCAGTGGCGGACCCGGGGGGGGGTCCAGTAGGGGCACTGGGCCCCACTGGATTTTAAAAATATTAGGGGTATAATAGTAATTTTATATTTAATAATTTAAAATATATATTTAAAGGTATAAAATATGTAAAAATAGTCTATATTATGCTTGAAATAAATACATAAAAATTAAAAGGTAGCTAAACATATAAAAGAATGGTTTTTTTTCTTTTTTGGCAATGAAAATACAAATTTTGATTGTTTCAATGGAGACATTAATTATTTTTAAGCATATAGACCGAGTTTCAATTTTCATATTAAATTATTATTTATTTTAATTTTAATTATAAAATTCTTTTATTAATTTATAAAATTATGATTATTTGAATTTAAATATTTTTTGGACCGACAAAATGTCTCTATCCGCCACTGATCAAACGCCTATATATTTGGTGGCATTATTAATATCTAGAGGTGGGACCCCTTGGTATTTGTAGAAACAATAGTAGTAACAAAATCTGTGGGCGACTTACATCTGGTAGATTGATGATTATTTGGTGGCATTATTAATATCTAGAGGTGGGACCCCTTGGTATTTGTAGAAACAATAGTAGTAACAAAATCTGTGGGCGACTTACATCTGGTAGATTAATTAATCATCGTGACATAATTTTAAATTTTCTATATTAATTAATAATTAGGAAAAATAACAAAATCTATGATGGCGACGCATGGCTGAGGGGGACGCAGTCGCATGAGGCCAGACTACGGTGCGCCCACCCAACCAAATCATTTAATCTTCTCTCAAATTACCTCTTCACACGCTCAAAACTCAGAAAAAGATTCACGCTTTAGTAGATTTGGCAGGGAAATTTGATAATCCAATTGTTGAGGTCGGTAACAAACTAACAATCATGTACAAGTTTCCAAATTTTATAATTACAATTTATCAATATCTAATCTTGTACTGCTTTCACGAATCTATTTAGCATTTAATTCAAAAATTTAATAAGACGTGCTAAAATCTTGTAAAAAAAAAAAAAAGATTACAATTTCATGCCGCACTTGTACGTCTTCTCCTACCGCCATCCCCCCCTCTTCGGCGGTTTGGTCAAAGCGAATTGGCCAAAAAACGAATCAATTTTTGTGTTTATTAACTAAATCGATCGAAACTCATTGGTTCGGTATGACTTTTTACTTTCTTTTCGATTATACTCATGTAACTAGACATATCTTTAGTGAACAACAAACATGAATCGATAACTCAAGATCCTTAAATATTATTAATAAATATTAGATGTGATAACTACATTACACTATCTTAATAAAAATCAAGTTTAAGTATGCTTAAAACATAGTTTTAAGACGTTTCTCCTCGAATCAATAGATTTGAGTCGTCTAATATGCGTAAATGTATACATGTATACATGTATGAGTTGTAACTCTATAAAAAAATGTTTTAAGTATATAACCACTTATTTCATTTCTTTTCACAATATTATCAATTTTTGTTGGGCCTGCATATAAATTTCCAATATACATCATTCATTTTTATTTTCTTACAAAATTACCATACATTAATAATCATAGGTATCATACTACAATAATAAAATTGAATGTAAAATTTCCTTCAATAAACTATTATCCTACCTACGTACACTTGGTACATATATTTCTAAACTCAAAGTGATAATATATAAAAGTAAACTAAAAAATTAGTGGTATGAGTTTTATATCAAACTTTATAGAAGTATGAGTTTCTAACCATTTTAGAAATTAAAGGATAAAAATAATCCTCTAACTAAGATATAAAGTTGGTGATGTTGACACCTCTTTTTTTTAAAAAAATTAAAAAAGCTGGTCAACTTTAATAAAGTAAAATCTGTTTTTTCGCATTAAAGTTTTGTAAGAGATGTTAGTAATACTTATTGAAAATAAGTGTTCAAATTCAATTGTAATCACTAGAACATTTATTTTGTAATCTTAAAAATTAAAAAACAAAAGGTTAAAAATGAAAGATGTTTCAAAAACAAAAATATGTATATCTGGAATATCGAAATATCTTTTATCTATAATTGCATTTCGTTGTGTGAACATTATTAAGGTGTGGAAATAAATTTAAAATTTAACAAATATTCTTGAGTACATGGTTGAACACAGATTGATATTTTATGCTCCAAACATAGTTTTTTTATTGATTTTATGTTAATGGAATGAGTAATTTAATATTTAGGCCACCTATTGGATGAATAACACAGTAATTAGCCATTAATAATAACTCGGTAATTAGCTAAGTTTCAAGATTATTGTTGATATGCAATTTTCTCAATTGATTCTCAATTTAAATGATTGTGATACATTTTTTTTATAATCTATCTTGACTATATGAAGGATTATTACTGACATTGTTAAAATTGATTACAATATCTAAGTTTAGAGTACAAGTACATGACGCTCAAAAGAGTTTTTTCTTTATTACACGAGTATGGTACACGAGTGGAGTATACGATCTAGGGTATACAATTAAGAGGGTATTTGGCTGAGTTTATAAGCTCTTTAAAACAACTTATAAGTTGTTTAGGAGCTTATAAGTTGTTGCAAAGTATTTGGCAAAATAAGCTCATAGACAACTTATAAATAAGCTCCAACAGCTTATAAGCTCCCCTAAAAATAAGTTGGTCAACCCTAACTTATTTTTTCATAAACTTATAAGCAATCATGGATTTACCAAAATAACCTTATTATAGTTCGTTATTTTATACACATACACTATCAACTCCACATCTCGTCAATTTTATCTCTCTAACTATGATTTTCTCTCTCAAACTCACGATTCTTTCTCTAGCTTATAAGATCAATTATCCAAAACACTTTAACAACTTAATTATAAGCACTTAAGACATTATATCTTATAAGCTCTTGAAACATCTTATAGCTCTCTAAAATAAACTTAGCCAAACACCCCCTAAGTCTTCAATACATTGTTGACTCAATTGTTCATATTTTGCTTATACATGGTTATTGTACACGATTAGTGCTCTTCAGGACACGGTTTGACCTATGAACCATGTATAGACCAACATATTAGGTTTTTGGCCTTCTCTTCCCTATTCATCATTCAAACGTACACCAAATAACTTCAAATCAATCGATACTCCATTGTCCTCAAAAGTTAAGACAACATATGGGTGATGTGCTTCAACTATCTCGCACGCATCAAGTAGACGATGGAGGGGCCAGTGGACTATTCATCATAGGTTCAGGTGCGAGAAACAGTCAAATAATCTTCATTGTGTACCCAAAAATTTCAGCTGTGTATTGAAGAACACATGCAGAAATTCAGCACAAAAATACATGTTATTCTTGAAAGACAAATTTCATCGGAGCATTCGGCGTTCTTGTTGTTTCTCTTTCTTCTTCTCTTTCGGTGTATATTTACGATCCGATGGGCAATAAAAAGGAAGATTCACTTATTTTTTTGAATACCAATATTCAATTTTAGGACGGATAAGCATGATTTGAAGAGAGAAGGAGAGAGTTCGAAGAGACAGGGAGAAAGAGTTTGAAGAGATCGAAACTGAGAAAGTTGGGTGGGGTCAGATTTTTAGAAAAATTGTTTTCCTTTCTAATTAGTTAAATTGTTTTCTTTGACTGGCGACGTACATTAAATATATATTTATCTTTTTCAACAGTAATAGATGGTTTTATTAATATCAATAAAAAACTTATCTCCCTATCCAAATGGATATATAAAATTACCTCCAAACTCAAGTATTCGATGTTAATTATTCACTTATTTTTTAGCCCTCGGCTCTAATTTTGTAGCAAACTTTCCCCAAACTCATGCATTTATTTGTGGACTGTACACCACCAACTCCTGTTTGGGCACCGACATCTGCTAAATCACAGCCGTTACTTTTGACCGAATCAGAACCGTTCGGTTTCATGAAATTCCATGCACAACGGAATTCAACTGAAAAAACCTCCATTGCGATTGACTTTATTTAAACTAATTAAATAATCCCACGCTCACTTGGATTTGTAGAGCACCTTTTCTTTTACAAAAAAAGATCATTTGTGTACGTGTGTTGGTCTAGTGGGAGTGGTTAATGTCCGAGGTCAAAGATTTCGGGTTCGAGTCTACCGTGACGCGGTCTTTAAATTTATGTATTAAATTGACTAAAAAAAATATCATTTGTGTACGTGTGTTGGCATAGTGGTATAGTGGTTAATGCCCGAGGTCAAAGATATCGGGTTCGAGTCCACCGTGACGCTGTCTTTAAATTTATGTATTAAATTGACTAAAAAAAGATCATTTACTTTTGCAAAATTAAATTTGTATCAAATAATTTTGTTACTTAGTAATTAGTATATGAGATTATTAAATTTTTGCTTTGTACGATTATTAATGAATGTTGAAATCAGAAGAACCTTCACAAATATACTGTGAAAAAAATCAGATTATTCTAGTATGGTATCATATAAAGTCATGTTTATTGAACATTCACTGAATTAATTTTCCTCATCATTTATTATAAATAAGAAATATGAGCTCGATGTAAAGTTTCATTTTTCTCGTGATACTAGCATTATAGCTTTTTGTTCAGGTTATGTTTTTCAACTATTCAATTAATTTACGAGCAAACTTCACTTATTTAAAGCTGTTAAATTAATCAAGAAAACAAGTAATAAATCGACGATTATATAAGTGTAATTTAGTATACTTTAGTCTGCAGTTTAGATAAATGGATGAGAAATGTGGGTGTCACAACAATTGTAAATTTAATATTAAAATAGTTTTAAAAAATAGATATGGAACATGTAAATATTTGCAGTTGATTGAATTCAGATGCTAGCCTGGAGAATAACATTGATTGGTATACCGTATAAATAATCTAAATTGATTTTCTATTATAATAATATACTGCACGTTTGATCACGCGCGAAAAATAAATATTAGGGCCCCTGTTAAAGTACAGAATTTGTGACTTTTCGTGGGCTTCGTCGGAGACGTGTTTCATTTGATTGGTTGATGGCATGGCTTTAATTTATTCTGATTTTATATTGTCATTTTCTATTTTCAAAATAAACATGTGCTAGCTATCTCGCATATCGCAAAATCTCATTAATTATTCTAAAGGGTTGGTCATAAATAGGAAAATAATTATAAATTTCAAAATTATAAATGACAATTTATTACTTCACGTGGATTGGTAATCTACATATGCATACAAGTATGTAACGCTTCTATCATAAATAAATTCATCGTAAAAGAAAACATTAGCATTAAGAAAATCTTGTACAATATATTCAAATAATTCAACCTACACGTTTGTAATTTTCAAATTTGAAATATTTTAATTACAGCGCCCCCACTCAGCCATTGAGCCACCTTAACTAAAAGGACTATTTCGACTGTTTTAACATATATCATATTATCTATTAAGGGAAATCTTGATTCATCACCACGTAAGGCTACTTTTTACTAATTAATATGTTGTACTTGTACAGCCAAGATGCCCTTTTCTCGTGTCACTAAAGACATTGAATACATAGTTTCTACTATTCATGGGCGTATTTTTTTCTAGTATTTAAAAAATTACATTTGATTAAGTAAACAGTTATACAAATGAGGAATTTGTATTGTTCATGTTCTCGATATTTAGACTAGAAATGTGTTTGTTGGATCTGAGTTTATTGTCTTTCAATTTTTCAGTTGCTCTCTCCATGTGGCACATTGATCTTGTTTTTTTTATTCGTAAAATTAATCTCAACTTATTTGATACAAAAGTATAACCCTATATATATTTGTAGAGATATCTAAGATAGATTTCAGAAAATATTGGCATTATAGATATTAGTTAACGAGGCCAGTTAATGTTAAACAGACCAGTTAACAATAATCTCACAAGTCAATATTATACTATATATATATATATATATATTTATATGACCCCATTAATGTATATTGTCATATACAATAAATTAATATGGTTGATCAAGAAAGCCCATTTTATTGTACTAACTAATAAAATCATATACTCAAATAACAATTCGTATAACAAAAAGAAAAAGAAGAAATGAAACAATTAACATAAAAATATGGTGAGTTGGGGACGGGGTGGAATTCGGCCTCCTAAACATGGATGGTAATTGGTAGGAATACCACTATACTATAACCTACAAAATACGGTATCGAGCATAAATTTAAATCATCTAATAATTTAGTCATATTCGCCGTTAAGTTAGTTAAAGTGAGGAAAAAAACCATAACAATAAATGACATCCCATAAAATGATATCTGGTGAAATTTATTTTAATACTAAAATATTATTAGAGCTGTAAAATTTGAATTGAATTGATCGGGCAATCTCACTCAGCTCGAAAATGTGTTTGGGCTATGCATTTGTATGCCAAACCTGAAAAGTAAATTAACTCGATTTGAAAAATTACAATGGGCATACCATTTTGACACAAGACATACTACTTCTCATATAGTATAATTATATTTACTTAGATTTCTTAAAAGAAATTAAAAAATATTTTGTTCCACCGACACCAAGCGCCTGGGGCTAGTCGCTGACTCGCGGCGCGCTTATTTGGCGCGTAATAAAACAAACACCACCAACGAACAAAATAAGAAGAAGAATAAGAGAAAATGGGTGAAAATATGAATAAAATCTGACGTGAAGAGATCAAGAAATAGGAAAAGAAAAGAAAAGTTCATTAAAAACGGAAACGATTTAAAAGTGCACAAAAAAGACAAAAGAAAAGAAGAAAATTAATACACACATTGAGTGTGGAGTATATAACAGGTTGATGTGTTGAATAAAGGGAAAACCATTCTCTCTTCATTCTCTCAGTCTCTCTCCAAAACCACCAAAACCCTCTTGATCAAAGCTGCTCCGTCTCACACAATCAGACACACATCTTAGTTTTTGCGTATATAGATACGTTATATATATATCTCGTATGTGTACGCGTATTGGTGTATTTCCTCGGAAAATATCAATATACAGACAAACTACGTGTATATATTTAGAGAGAGAGGGGGTAGGAGAGAGAGGGGGGAGAGTGTACTGAGAGGTATAGCGCGAGGCAGGCAATGGAGCCGAGGTCGGTGGATCCGGCGACGGAATGGACGGGGCCGGGAGACGAAACCGGTCTGGAAGGCGAGTTACATGTGAATTTCATTTAAATTTCGCTTCAATTTGAGTCAAATTTACTGAATTTAGCTCTGAGCTTGTGTAATGCTGATTGATTCGCGGTTTGATTTTGTTAATGCAGAGCCTATGTGGCGATTCGGCCTCGGCGAGGGCCCGAAACTTACCCGAGAGGCCCGATGAGCCCGACTGTATCTATTACTTGAGAACTGGATTCTGTGGCTATGGCAATCGGTGCCGGTTCAATCATCCTCGCGACCGTAGTGCGGTAGAAACCCTAAATTTTAGCCTTAATTGATTCTGACATTTTGATGCACGGCTGGTTTGATCATGATGTTAAAGAGGGAATTTGTTGGGTTTGTTTATTCATTTGGTTTTAGATATAAGACTAGTTTCAACGAGGATAAACGCTTCCTTATTGCCTTTTTTTGGGGTGGTTTGGTGTAGTGGATTGATTTAATAGAAAAAGAATATTTGGAAGAAATTTGATGATCACATCAAATGGACAAGCGTGCATTGAGCTGAATTCGTGGTGATAGCACCATAGATGAATAGGTAATTGGACCAAAAACACGCCTTTCTTGTTTTTAGTGGAATCTCTGATGGTTCTAATAAAAGTGAAGCGCTTTAGCTTGGGGGAAAAACATATTCATTGTGGATTATTGCATCAAATTGGTGAATGCACACTGAATAGAATCAAGGGGTTTTATATGAATTTGATAGCAACTATGGCCAAGTGTAATCTTCCCCGTTTTGAGGTGTATAACGGTTTTGATGAAACTTATTATGTTGGGCGATAATATCACTTTGTAAACATGCATCAAGTAAGTTTGCTGTTTTCACATGATTATAGGCAATGGGAGCTCTAAGGGCAACTGGAGGTGAGTACCCGGAACGCCATGGCGAACCCGTTTGTCAGGTATACAATTTCATATTATCTTCAGTCTGTACTCATGAATCTACCACATTTTATGCTTAGTGCAAAAGATATCTAATATAGGGGCAAAATACTTCTACGTAAATATAGTACAATATGCATAGGATCTAATGGCCGTGTATTATTTTCTCACTACACTAATTGATTACTTGATGTTGTGGAAATTGCAAATTAATTTTTCAGCCTAGAAAGGCAAGTTTCTGATGGTTGTCTGTATTTTGTCTTGTTCGTTTCATGTGGTTTGTGGAACTTTGATTACTGAATTTGTCTTTTAGTCATTTCTCAATATGGATGAAAATCATTTTCTCTGTATCTTGTGTTAACTAAATCATTGCTGCTTTCTGTCTGTTTAATGATGTTGACCTCTAGTGTACAGGATCAAATCTTGTTCGAACTGCCATTAATGCACTTGCTAGATCTCACTCCTCAAGTGATTCACTTTTTTCCTAGTTGTCACTAATTGTTTTTAGTTTAGCGTGGCGCTTATTGTCTGATATCATCCGCAGATTATATGCTTGCTGGGTAGCCTGGATTCTGTTCTAACTTCTAAAAATCCATAAACTGGATCATACCTCCATTTTAAGCAAAAAATCCTGTCATTCTAGTTGTTTCTTAGAACTCATTGTTATTACCAATTATTGCCAATTTTCCTAATTCTTGATCTGTAAAGTTTATGCTATCTATTGAGATCAAGTTTTGTGCCAAATTTGTAGTACTACATGCGGACTGGAATGTGTAAATTTGGTGCCTCCTGCAAATATCACCACCCAAAGCATGGAGCTGGATCTTCATCTCCTATCACACTCAACTTTTATGGTTATCCATTGCGACAGGTCTGCTGTTCAATAACTTCAATTCTTATACTTCTCAATGTATTCTTTTCTATTTTCTCTTAAATGGAATTCTTGAACTACTCAGTTGTCTCATAGGGTGTTCTTTGTTGCAGGGAGAAAGGGAATGCTCATATTATATCAAAACAGGGCAATGCAAGTTTGGTGTAACCTGTAAATTTCATCATCCACAGCCAGCTGGGATACAGATGCCCGCCCCTGGCGCTGGCCCTGGGCCTTTGGCTGGTCCAGCAGCTATGTCTACACCTACACTTTATCCAACTGTGCAGTCTCCTTCTGTTCCATCTTCTCAACAATATGGGGTCCTTCATGGAAATTGGCCAGTTTCTAGGCCAACCATGCTTCCAGGTTCATATGTTCCTGGAAGTTATGGTCCTATGCTCCTTGCCCCTGGCGTTGTTCCAGTTCCTGGCTGGAGTCCATATTCGGTAGGTCACAGTTGAAGCTTTTTCTTCTTCTTGCTGATTCTTGTAGATACGTCAGGTCTCTTACTAAATTGTAGATATAAATGATATAGGCACAAGTTAGCCCTGGAGCCCTGCAAAGTACTCAACCTACCGTTGGTGCAGGCCCAATTTATGGGATAACACAGTTATCTCCTTCGTCGACTAAATACACGGGAGCACATCTTTCTGGTACTTCTTTGGCTGACCCCTCAAGCAGCAGCCAAAATGAACATGCTTTTCCCGACAGACCTGGTCAGCCAGAATGCCAGTATTATTTGAGGACCGGGGATTGTAAATTTGGCGCTACGTGTAAATATCATCATCCACCGGAGTGGAGTACACAAAAATCAATTGTTTTACTCAGTCCCATGGGTCTTCCGATGCGCCCTGTAAGTGTTCAATCCTCTTAACATCTCAGAAACGATCATAGTTACCATATATGCTCATAGAATAATAAGATCAACCATCTACTATTCATTGCATGTATGCATACTACATGTCTCATTTCGGAAATGCATGCTTTTTATGTGTAATATCTGGGCCCGTATATTACTGCATTGATTTGTGTCCTCATACATTATCTTTCTTAAAATTTCTTTTGTTTGTTCTTAGGGCGCACCACTTTGCTCCCACTACGCTCAAAACGGAGTATGCAAATTTGGGCCCTCATGCAAATTTGATCACCCAATGAGAGCTCTGAGTTACAGTACATCTGCATCTTCTCTGACTGATATGCCAGTAGCTCCTTACCCCGTGGGGTCTACTAACGTGACTTTGGCCCCATCATCATCATCTTCCTTGGAATTGAGGTCTGAACTTCTCTCGAGTTTCAGCAAAGATGCCTTCTCAGCAAATTTGTCATCCACGAGCAGCTCAAGCGCCTCAATTGGCTCAACATTCTCTAGAAGTGGGCCGATTCCTGAATTTGGCGTTCAGCATTCTGGGCAAGGCACTGCCTCCTCAGCTGGTGTTAGTAGCTCTAACCAAGAAAGCGAAGTTAAAATCTCAAGTTGAATGAAAGCTGGATATACCCTATCCCGTTAATACTGTTCGAGCAACTTCCATAAAAACAGACGGTCCGATTTTGGATAACCACCCGACTGGCCTCCCCCCTCTAGGTAATTCTTGTCACTGCTCAAATTTGGGAGCATGCTGTCTATTCGTGCTGCTTTTTTTTGGAAACTCTTGTTTCCCAAAAAAACAGTGATGCCCCCCTTCTCCACCGGATTCTGTTGTACTCACACCTCTTTGACATTCCATTATTAGGAGGAACCATACCAATTTGGTTGTGGAATGAATAATAAATGTGAGGGTAATCTCTCTCTCTCTCTCTCTCCCCGCCCTCTTATTTTGTCTTGGGGCTTTTTGATGGAAGAATTTGATATTTATCAGATTAATTTAAGGGGCAGTTTGCGTACTTGTTGCCTTTTTTTATGTAAGTTCTGTAGTTATGTTAACGCTGGATGCTTCTTTACTTAAATTATCATCTACGCAACCAATAAATATTGAAGGAGTTGCTTCTTTTATTCATATTGTTATTATTATTGTCTAGTTTTAAATTTCAAATCGTGCTTTCCACTTTTCCAAATTAGAAGAAACTAAATGCAAGTGAAATTTGTGGATCATTTCCTAGTACATATTTTTGTAAGCTCTTGGGCTATTTCATCAAACGCATCTTCTCCCTCCTTTTGCATCTTCACACTCATCTCTCTCGCTCTACTCCTGAATCTCTCTCCACTCTCTTCCACAAGCACCTCCTTCACAGCCTCCGCCACTCCCCGTCGAACCCTCCGTCTTCGTCCCTTGCCACCTCCACCCCAACACCTGCCTCTACCACCAGCCTTGCATTCATCGGCTGATCGAGCTTCAGGGGCAGTGCCAGCACCGGCACCCCGAAGTACAAGCTCTCCATGATCGAGCTCCACCCACAGTGGCTCATGAAACCGCCCACGCCAGGGTGTGCCAGGATCGCTGCCTGTGGGGCCCACCCCCGGACGACCAGCCCTCTCTGCTTCACCCTTTCAAGAAAACCTTCAGGCACTGCATCTCCTATGGAAACCTCACTCCCAGCAGGCTCTCTAGCAACCCATATGAAGTTGACATCACTTAGCTCCAAACCTTTTGCTATCTCACTCATTTGCTCCTTGGATAAGTAATTCTCACTCCCAAATGAGATGTAGAGAGTTGAGCCTTGCTCTCTCTCTCTCTCTCTGCCACTCCATGATCTCTGAACCACCAGTTTCTTGATTGTCAGCAAATGTGATAAGTGGACCAGTGGTCACAATCTTTCTCTCACATAAGGTAGACAGATAGTCTAAATACTTGCCCTCCAAACCCAGGCAGGTTTTCATCAAAACGACGTCGTTAGATAGCTGGAAGACCCCATAGACAAAACCTTCCCTGCATCTCTAATTTGAATGGTTTTACCTGCAGCTCTCATTCCCCTTTTCTCATACTCTTTAAGCCATATTGCCTCGTGAGGGAAATTGACCCCACTCTTGTGTGTATAGAAATGATGGGGAAATGCAAATGTTGTGGCGCCCGAGGTGGCAAAGTAGACGGGCCTGATGCCTTGTGATGCAGCGGCCTTTGCCGCCCAGGGCTGCATCATGTCGTAAATAAGCAAGTCGGGTTTGAGCTTGGTCATGATGTCGGGGAAAGCAGGGCCCGACATTTGGAAGGCCTCCACGAGGGTGGGCATGAGGTGTGGTGGGATGTTTTTGGTCGTGTGGTAGAGCGGAGCGAGCTCAGGCATGGATGGGAGATGGAGTTCGACTAGCTCGATTGAAACATGATCATCGTTGTCGTTGTTGTTGTACGAGGAATTTTTGTTCAAACTGTTTTTGATTGAGTCGAGGTTGATGGCTGTGGAGCAGAAGTACACGTGGAAGTTTTTCTTTGCTAGACCTTTGGCTAGTTCAAGAAAGGGAAAAACATGGCCATGAGCCAACCATGGGAACATCAAAACTCTCAAATCACTTTGTTTTTCTTCCATGATTGCTTCAATTCTCTCTCTCTCTCTCTTTCTCTCTCTAGATATTACAAGGGAGTTTTACATAAAAAGACAATGAAGAGGTCGTCGTGGTTTTGTATTTGATGATGACAAATAGGTGAAGTTCCATGAATGATAGTAACAAAGAAAGACTAAGCCATTATTTTTTTTATAAAAAATTCCCATTTTAATAAAACAATAATAAGACAACATAGAAGAGAGATGCAGCATGTCAGACTTTTTGTAAGTTTTCTCGTCGGCGGTAGGCGGCACACCACAAAAGTTTGTGCACCATTAGCCTTATATTAGTAGAATTAATTGTTGATTAATAAAATAGAGGATTAGTGATAGACGAACGTGTTGAGATTTTCCACCACATTGTAAGGCCCCACAAGCTCAGCAGTTTTGACTGCAGAATTTTGTGAGTAATTGTTGCAATAAATACAATACAGTGAGAGATTTTTATACTAACATCTTGGTTTTTTCGATTTAAATTTTCTTTGTAAATAGTAATTCTCACATTATATTACACTGCACCGAATTGATATTCTTGATTTGGGCCCACTCTTCAATATGTCAAGGGAGAAAATAATTCACTCTTTATTAATTTAATAGGTAACCACATTTTCCCTTAATAAGACGAGCATGACCTAATTAATCGAGATTTTAAATTCTAACTTTTCACTTACTCATTCAACCATTTAGACTAGACGAGCGAAAATGCTCATTTTTAAAAAAAAAATGATCTTCTGCATATGTGTCTATATATGCGGATTTTGATATTTTTTTTATATAAATAATATTTAATATTTTTTTAATAAAAAATGAAATTTTTATCCGTCCATATGATATAGACGGATGTAAAAAGTTTTGTGTTATATAAATTGTTAATTACAATGAAAATTATAACTCTTCAGTATTTGTCCCGCCAATTAGATTAGACAGGATAAAATGTTCATTTATTTATAGAAATTCTTAGACATCACTTCTACATTAACCTAATCAATACCGTTCGAAGTTCTAACTTTTCAGTCACTCATACCGACAACTAGATCATATACAACTATGAAAATAGTCATTTCTTCATAAAAATTCTTGACAACTCCTCCACCACTTCACCAATGGCTCCATCTTCCTCCATCCTCATCTTCTCCCCCAACTCCCTCGCCCTCCTCCCACTACAACAAAATGTTCCAATAGTTACATAATTTTTGAAGAATTATGACACATATGGATGTCACTAAATAAATTTGTTACATTTTGTTGATGAGTAACTATTATGCATGTCACAAAAAAAAAGTATGTCACAAAATTTAGTGAGATTTATAAGTGTAACTATTTTTGTGACATATGAACATGTAACTATTTTTGTGAAATGTTAAGGTGTAACTATTTTTTGTGACATTTGAAAATGTAACTATTTTTGTCACATATCAAAATGTAACTAAATTTTTGACATGTAAAACAGTAACTATTTTTTAATGTAAATTTATTCGGCCAATTTTTCAAGACGTTAATTGAATTCAACCAAAACTCTACTAGAAACAGTGCTACGCATAAAATAAAGTATCAATTTTATTAAACTCATTATAGTAACAATTATATTTAATATTTGATGTTCCAACAAGAAAGGGGTAAAAGTTAATACAAGTTATTTAAGTATTACAAAAAAGAATATAACAAAAGAAAAACTCATAACAAAGAAAATCTTCTCTCGGCCCCACAAAGAATACTTCAATTCGAGAAGCTCTGTATTTGCACCTTCGTCTCCTATAAAAATAACAAAAATATTCAATATTAATGAACAAAAGAACTTTATTCTAAAACAATTGTTATTCAATACTTGAGAATGAAATGTCACTTGAAATTAGAAAACCAGTAAAATACTATTAAAGAATGGATGTATTTTTCAACTCCAAACTTAATGAGCTCTGACGAATGACTATATGACATAATTCAGCACTGGAGATCTGGTACTTCAATCTCCAAATGCAACATAGAAACAGCACTGGAGATTTAAGTACCAAATTTCCCTCTACAAACAAAAGCATCTAAGTTGAACCAGAAATCTCTATCCAAATTCAGACAACATAGAGAGAGGGAAGAGAAAAGGCCGGACGATCAAGTCGGCAGCAATTAAAAATCTGCAAAGATTTGAACGGTGGAATAAAACAGGGGTTTTGGCACAGAAAAACAAAGCAGATGGACTGATAACCTTTAAACAAGCAGGGGCTTCGTAGATTTTGAGGTTTGGTTGGTGGAAAAGCAACAAACAGACAAATCAAAAGTCCAAGCAAGAATATCGATTATCAATAATCAAATGTTGAAACTTTGTTAAAGAAACAAGAATTAGTGAAGGAACTATGAATTATGAAATTAGTGAGGAGAATAGAGTTCAAGAGTATCATATAGCTCAATATTATGCATCTATATACAGAATAGAAAAGGTGTAAAATGAGAGTTTAGGATGTTCATATATTTGACAAAAAGGGAGCAGTTGATACAAACTGCTGTGCAAAAGAATTGAAAGACTCCTAGAAACAGACCTATTTTCATAGGCACAAAGGAAAGCATAAGCAAGATTTTTAACCCTGTACTCCACCTTGGATGAGTAATCCGTGCCAGCAAAGAGGCTCACTGCAGCAAGAATAGGCAAAGTAGGCAAGATCAAGCTATTAACTGAAAATAGAAAAACCAACCTCAAAAATTAAAAAGCAGAACTGAAAATCAGGAGGGGACACTGCATACATGAGCAAATAACTTTCTGTCATGACTCATAAGAAAAATAGCTAGCTATAATCATTAAACGAGGTAATAATAATATCTTCCATGCAGTCCTCATTCTGCTAAAAATCATGAGGGGATAACATCTCGTTACACAATTTCTTAATGTGAAAACACTCACCAATATAGATACTAAAACCAAGGGACCTGGATATGTAGATATAAATTGTTTGAAGGAGACTGTTGCATTGGCACATATAAAGTGGCTGCATTTACAAGCATGTCAACCACAATTCTGTTCCTAGGGACTTCCCAAAGCAAGATAAGTGAAGTTATCCTTACATATTATTCAAGCCCAGTTCATGTACCCAATATTCAGCACGTTTTGCCAACTGCACGATTAAAAAAAGGAAGGAATAGATTTCTAAAGTTGTTCAAGGCTCCAGAAAGCCAAAAAAAGAAGCAAAGTTACATCTATGTTCAAGGAATGTATTGCATACTTTTGGACGTATTTCCAGTCCTAGATAATTCCTCAATCCGCAATTTCTTTTGGCAAGCTATAGGAGAAATCTCCAATTGCCTGAATTAGCAACAACTTAGACCAAAAAAAAGTTACTGCTGAGCTTAGGTTCTAGGTGACAAGACGAGACTACGAGTTAACAAATGCAAAGTTCACATAATGTCATCCGTACATGCCCATGTTCTTGAATCAGAAACACAATAAAAGTTAAGAAAAATATCACGATAAAATGTAAATTAACAGAGAAATAGTTAATATTACTTAGTTGTTAACAATACCTTTGAACAGCAGCATCAAACAAAATAACAATTTGGATGTCATGACATAAATAAGCTCTTACCGCTACCAATATCCACCATCAGTGGCAGCGTAGCATTCTTATAAACACCATTCCACTATGGCACTTCCACCGGAACCTATACACAAGAATAGAAAGGCCAAATCTTTGGAACCGAGCAATGCAATATGGAGCTCACACTCAAAACACACACACACACACACTCACAATCCATAAAAAGTTAGAGGAGTTGCATATACACCAAAACTAGACACTATACAAGCATATAAGGATTTCTTTAAACAGAGAGAACAAGACGGACATATGATGATAATGAAGAAACGCACCACTATCGCGAACAAATTCTAGAACCAATCGGCATATCTCCACAAGGCGGAAAAACCATTACGTATCTCGGGTTAAAGAAGAATGAAACCGTAGATAAAATCAATCGGTCCAAAACATCTTTGCTGAATGAGCATGATAAAGCAATAAGAGACGGACATAAGATGAATGCAATAGAAGAACAAGAAATATTCACGAATAGATAACACTAAAACTTTGGCATCACTTTTACCATTTAAAATTCTTCTCATATCCTGTTTCCTTTTCTTAGAGGCTAACCGAATGTTTCATAGGTAAATAATTTTCACTTGCAAAAGCAACTATTGTCTACTGCACCAGGAATTTTCTTAAGTTAGGCTTGTTGCTGTGAACAATTCACATATAATCTAATACATGCAGTTATGCTATTAGATATTGTATTTCTGCATCTTTGCTAAACGCAACAGTAGAATTGGAGTAAAACCTAATTTCAAATTAATTTGTAATGCAATTTACAAATTATCGATTTTGCTGAATTGAAAGAGAGAAACTATACCTTAAATTCAACCGAAGGTAGAGATATGGTGGAGATTCAATCAGAGGAGTGTTGTATGGATGCGATTGTCTTCACGAGTACTGCAAAGGTGAAGGAGCTTGGCGGAAGTGGGGCTGAATTGGGGAATGGTGAGGGCGGCGAAATTGATGTGGTGAGTTAAGAGGTTCGATAGTTTTGATGGGGAAAATTTTGTACTTCCGTATCTGATATTTTTTTTACCACTTTTCTACCTTTGAAAATTAATGTAGCACATTGTAACTCAAAATTTGCAGATTTGTTGGTTTCCTATTTTAATAACTTATACCTGGTCATCTTCGCCATCTTCTTATTTCTATTTTAATTTACTAATATTTACTATTACTATCGGTTCTTCAAAAAAGTTATAGGAGAAACACTTTGCAATTAAATTCATTGAATAAAACATTTCCCCTATATAGATAATTTGTTGGAGCAAGTAAATTGTCTTAATCACGTAAGATTTTCCCTTGAGAAACTAGGAGTAACTAATTAAGCTATTCACATTATATAACTAAACAAAAATTGGACAGATTTTCTAACTTTTCCTTTTTTTTTTAATAAATATAACTTTACAACTTAAATCTGAAATTCCAATTAAGGTTTTTATTTCAGAAATGAGAAAAGCAAGATAATTTCCCTATAAAATTTTAATCTTTTGGGTTTCTAGCATGAATTTGTAAATTTTGATAATGGTATCTCAAAATTGATTCTAAGTTTTGCTCAGAATACTGCTGAAGTTATTCTATTTTAGAAATTTAGAATTTCCCCTATATAGTAAAATTTAGTTATATTCCTATATGTAACAAAAAATAATAATATTGTGACATGTTTAAATGTAGTAAGGTTTAATTACATGGATAGATGTGACAAATTTTACTACATTTTCAAGTGTAACATAATTTACATACATTTTTATGTGTTACAAAATATATTAATGCATGTATTGGTGTAATTAAATTTTGTCACATCTAAAGATGTCATAAATTTTGTAACATTTCTCTTGGTGTCACTAAGAATATGTAACTACTAGACATTTTTTTTGTAGTGCACTACAAAAAAACACGTGTGAACAATGACGAAAAAATCCGTCAGAAAACATCAAAAATCCGTCGTAAACCGATTTATGACGGATCGAGACGGATTTGTACCGTCTCTAAAACCTCGTTGTTAGGCATACAACGACGGTAAAAATTCGTCGCAAAATTTTGAAGCGGACTAGCGGCGGACTTATCCGTCGTTGATAGATTAGTCGTTTGACTCGCCGTTTGTTACGTTGAATTAACGACGGAAATGTCCGTCGTAACTAGCGACGGAAAAATTCCGTCGCTAAATTATTTGGGTAATTCCGTCGAGATCCGTCGCAAATAACGACGGACTTTTTTACGTCGCTATATAATTCCGTCGTAATTGAGTCTCAGATCCGTCGCAACATCTGTTCGCTATTCCGTCGTAAATCCGTCGTAATCTGCGACGGATTTTTTCCGTCGCTAATAGAGTCCGTCGTAGATCCGTCGCTGTACACCACGACAAATTAGATTCTGTTCCGTCTCAGAACCGTCGCAGTTCCGACTTAATTCCGTCTCTATTCCGTCGCTATCCTTAAAATATTTCAACAGCCAGTTTCAGATTATGTTTTACCCGTGTTTTTTACCTGTTCAATACATCCACAATCATCACAAATTCATCCACAATCATCACAAATCCAACAACATCCACAATCATCACAAATCCATCCACAATCCATCCAAATCACAATCCAAATCATCACAAATCCACAATCCAAATCATCACAAATCCACAATCCAAATCACAAATCCACAATCCATCCACAATTATTCAATACATCCACAATCTGATAATTCACAACAACTATTCGATACGGAGTTATAAATCCAAATCTAAATCCAATTCAACAATTCAAATCCAACAACAACAATTCAAAATATCCATAAATGAAGTAAAAACGTATAGATAGGAATCAATATGGTGGAGGGGGTGGTCGAGGTCCAGTACCGCTACTCGAGCCCGATAGGAATCGCTGGAATGCCTCCTGTTGAGCTTCCATCTGAGCTTGAAGACGTTGAAGCATCAGTGCATGCTCACTCTGTTGTGCTTGAATCCTCGCCTCAGTCTGCTCACGCCTCTCCTTCTCCAGCCGCAGTTGCTCAGCCATCTGCTCTCTCTCTAACTTCATCTGCTCCTCCATCTCCGTCAATCTGCTCTGATATCCAGGAGACTCCATACGAGAAGTCGCTGCAGAGCCGGAACTAGAGTCGCTCTCCATGAATGTACGTGAGAGAGAACCAGCACCAAACAATCTCTTTTTCTTCGATGCAGCGCCTCCGAGGATACCCTTGAGGATCTGAGTCCTATCTACTTCTGGGCTCTCATCTGCGCTGGCTTGAGTCAAAATCTGAACTTGGTCCTCCACCTGCTCCTGTATTTGCAGTAAAATCGTTTAACTTTCCAAATAGAAGTTATTTTTACATCATTACCATATTTAATATTTAATCTACTTACCGCGATGCTACGAGCCTTCCCATCTCAGATAACTTCCATCGGGAGCGACATGATATTTCTGAAAAACATCCCACTGGACCTCAGAAATATGGACTCCACGTTCTCTGGCCTATTCATTCATTCAAACATTATTAATGCACACGTAGGTAAATGATAATAAGTATTTGTGTGCATATAATAGAGATACATTGCTACTTAAAAATAAGAAAATTAAACAAGCTTCATTAATGATGTTTTAATCCAATTAGTTTGTGGCGTCTAATAACTTAGCAATTAACAGATTATGATATATGTGAGGCGAGCGAACAACATTAAAACCTAAATTGAATTCAAAACTAAATACTTACAATCTTTGGTAGCATAATCTAAAGCACATCCGGAGCCACCCCGTGCTTAACGATCCCGTCCCTCACCATCCGGCTCGTCATCCTACTCCTCCTAGCTTTTTCTCGCCTTAGTGCGCACCTCAAGTGATTCCAATAATCCCGCCACGCAGCCAATCCGATCCGGGAATGAATTGAGGTGGCGGCGTCGTCGACTCAGGCCTCTTGATCTTATGAATAAGATCCTTATATCTCACCGCCGCCTTTTGGCACCATGCACGGTAGACTACTTGATGAGACAAAGCGGCCGCATCCCGAAATAAATAATTAAAGCATAAATTTGAAAATGATACATTTGAAATGCACATTCATATATATTTTGAATTACAAAACATCACATATATCGATAACCAATACATGAAAGACAAGTTGCACTAAAAATTTCATTTAATGAACTTCACTTAGAAAGCACCTCACTTCATGGCTAAACCCCCAAGATCCTCTTTACCTCCATGTTAAAAGCTTTTCAATTTTACAAGTCCTCTAAAGGTAAAATACATATCCATATATCTTATATAGTGTTGTGTCACAATTGTTTCCTTAGGGATCACATTTGATAAATATTATTTGAACCTTAAACATCATTTTCAACAAAAGATATAAATATTATCAAATTAACTATCACTTAGTCCGAAATAAACCAATATACTTGAATGTAAATCAATAATACGAAAGTCTTGAAAATACACCCGCCTCGATCCTCGGGGACCAATTTCCAACCGAAACCCGATGGTTCATGACCTTCTTGAGCGACTCATTGATCACATGTGCAACATCATGCGATGGACATAAAATCCTACAATTGAGTTAAAATAATATACATTATATTCAAATAAGTACAATTGAGTTAAAATAATCTAATTAACTATAGGTACCCATTCACAATAGTCAAGGTCTTCTTCCCCATCGCCCAGTGCTGCAGCACCCACCGCTCGACCCTCTCTCCACCGATAGTAAGTCCTCCTACCGAGGCGCCAACTCCTTCATCCGAGGAGGTAGATGCGAAATATTCCTCGATCACTAGACCGACTCTCTACCTCGTCCTCGACTTGCCATCCGAAAATAGATTTGATACGTTACTTTAATAATTTTTATTCTTCAAAAGTTATCAATTGTCTTTGAATTTGGTTTCGTTAGCTATTTGTTTAAACATTGTCATTGGAAAAGTTACATCTACAATATCTTTCAAGAATATTTATTTATAACTAACACTAATTCTGATGGTTATCTCGAGCTATATATCTTTGATGTTCTAGTAGACTTTGTAAATGCTTTTATATAATTTCATTTGGATTTAGGTAAGTCTTTTATGAGGTGCTAGGGTTTAAAGGCTAATTAAGAGTCTAAAACCGTCCCGCTTGGGAGGAGGTTGGCATGGTGGCTAGGGTTTTGTGGTGGGCGGCTTAGGAAGCGACCGGAGGTGGCGAGGTTGGTGGACGAGTTGGATTTCACGGTTTGGTTATTGGGTTTTGGATGTTTGATGCGACGTGGTTGTATATATAAAGATTTTACTTACTTAGGTTTTAACAGCATTTTCACATCCGACATGTGATCGTGTGAGGCCTTCTTTTGGAGGTTATGGCGTATATCTTGTTTATGTGTTTTGCTACAAATTAGTTCGTTGATGCTACTTGCTTTTTACAATAAACACTTAAATATAGAGATTAACCGATTATGTTGTGATGTGGAGGAAGCTATTGCTTATCTAACTAATTAATTAAATGAATTTCTAAATATGTTTATACACAAAATAAGAAGAAGAAAAAGTGTATGTTAATCGAGTTTATTTTTTAAAAGATGAAAGTTCGGTAATGTCGAATTACTGCAGCGACATAATTAAACTCTATTCATCTCCATCATAATCATCATCATTCAATGTATTATCATTTTCGATTCGATAATTCATATGAATCGATTCGACAATTCATCATCTTCGATGATTAGTCATCCGCTTCTTCTATGTCCATCAAAGTGCCGTCGGGATGAACTCGTGTCATGTCATCATCAACCACTACACTTGTAATTAAAGGCATTTCATCTTCTTGAAATGGCGGAGGTACTATCGAACTAGATGATTCATCTGAGACTTCCACATTAGCTCTCGCTTTAATTTTGCATACATCCCACCAATCCTTTGTAGATTGTTTTAAACTCGGATAAGGACAATAGTATACTTGAACGGCTTGTGTGGCAAGGACAAACGGTTCATACTTATTATACCTTCGCCTATAATTCACGAAACCAATTTGTATTCGGGATGCACCGATGTCCCCAATCGTGATGGATCAAACCACTCGCATCTAAACATTGTTACGGTCTTCATAGGTAGCCCATGGTATTCCAACTCACAAACCTCCGATGTCGCCCATAAAATCGAGTTCATTCTTGTCCGCACCATAAATTTCACCTTTAATGCACACACCATTGTTCATGGTGGCTCTTTGTGTCCCATGCTCTAACGTGTGAAATTTATACCCATTTATGTAGTACCACGGATACGTCTTAATCATTTGGAGAAGGCCCTTTGCTAAATCCATATGAATGGATTGACGACATTGTTGGTATGGTCTTTGACCTAAATCCAACAAATCAATTAACATCTATCAATCGATGATTAAATATTACAAAAGGAGGTTACGGTTAATGAGATTATATACTCACATATGTATCAAACCAATGTGAGAAGTTTCATCGATTTCCTTTTGAATCTCGAGAGGAGGAGATGCGTGGATGTAATCTTTTCAAGAAATCGATAAACAAACTTCAAAACAAATAGTTACAATTAGTATTTAAATAGTTATACTAATTGAAAGTTATACAACGTGAAATTATAAATACTTACTTTAAATAGTTCCCGAAACTTCAACGCAATTCAATAGCACATATAATCGAGCGACATCATACTCACTCGAATCTAGATATCTCTTGACATTTTTCCAAAAGGCGCGTCCACCTTGAATATTGAAAGCATATCCGGGAAGTCTTCATGCTAATATCTCCCCAACATTATAATTGCGAGGCACATTCTTATGTTTCGTTCTTACGTGACCCTCAAAATAATAAGACAGAATGTTGATGCTTCTTCTACTAAGTACGCATTGCAAATAGAACCTCCACTCGAGCTTTATTTCTCACGTTGTTTTCAACTTACGTAAGTATCTATCAATGTATATAAAAAGATTAATAGTTATATGTGTATATTTATACATATGCACAACAATTGTTAAAGTGAACGTTTTACCTTTCGAATGGATACATCCATCGGTATTGAACGGGTCCGGCAATACGAGCTTCATCTGCTAGATGGACTGGTAGATGTTCCATTGAATCGAAGAAACTAGGAGGGAATATACGCTCGAGCTTGCATAAAATGACTGGAATATTTTCTTGAAGTTTGCACATGTCCTCAAGTTTGATGTTTCGAGAGGTCAAATCTTTGAAAAATAAACTTAATTCCGTTCCTGCTTTCCAAACATTAGGTGGGAGAAGTTCTCGAAATGCGATCGGGTATATCTGTTGCATAAAAATATGGCAGTCGTGACTCTTCATCCCAAACATCTTCAATTTGGTCATGTCTACACATCTGCCCATATTTGAAACATACCCGTCTGGAAATCTAAGACCTTTCACCCATTCGCACAAGACTTTTTTTTCATGTTTGTCAAGTGTGTAAGAAGCTTTTGGATACTTGCCTGTCGACTCATTCATCTTCAACTCTGGTCTATTGCAGTACAAATTAAGTTCTTCTCTTGATTTGCTCGTATCTTTCGTCTTACCTGGAATATTCATCACGTTGTTGAACACATTATCAAATACATTCTTCTCTATGTGCATGACATCCAAATTATGTCGAATCGAAAGAGAACTCGATGCGGTAAATCCTGAATATACTCCGCTTCCTCCAACCACTACCAAAATATTTGGAAACACTACTATTTATTGCATCACTACCCATTTCAGTCACCTTCACTAGTCTCATTCCTTCAATCCTAAATAATAGTTCTTCTCCCGATAGCGCTTCAGGTGGACTACTAGTAATCACCGTATTCTTTCTCGAATCCTCTTCTATCCCTTCGAATTGGTGATCGGGTTTAAAACTTTCGATGATTATCAAACCATGATGTTTACCACTTTTGGTAAAGTAAACGCTTGAAGATCCTCCATGCAATGTGGACAAGCTAACCTTCCACTGTACTCCATCCGGACAACATAGAGTACGCAGAAAGTCACTAATTGTCCAAAGCAATGCAAAGACGATCCGAAAATTTTGTTTCAATGAGACATCATAGGTAAGGACACCGCTTCCCACAAATCTACTAACTCGAAATTAATGGTTGCAAGAACACATCAATCTTTTCTTTTGGATTACGTGGCCTGGCACTAGAATTGTGAGAAACATATATTGTTCCTTCATACACATCCATGGAGGAAGATTATAAGGAGTAACTATAACGAGCCATGAAGAATATTGTTGTCTGATTGACCAAAAGGTTGAAAACCATCGATCGAAGACCCAATCTAACATTACGAATCTCATATTCAAACAAAGGAAACTTCATGTTCAAATGCTTCCATGCGGTGTATACGCGGATGGCGCATGACCCCATCATCGATCGACGATGCATGCCAACGCATATTCTCATTGTAGCCTCGGATGCATACAACCTCGTAGTCGAGGTAAGAGGAAAATAATACATCTTCTTACATGGAATTTGTGATTTCTTTCGAGTTTCGGATGCTCGATTATTGCTCTTGAAACGTGGATGCTCACAAACTTTACATCTCGTCAATTCGAATCTTGTCGCCATAAATCATGCAATTATGTGGACAACAATCTATCTTGTGCACAGCGATCCCATGCCACGCAACAATTTCTTCGTCTTGTAGAAGTCATCAGTGCAAGATTACCATCCGGATTTGTCTCTTTCATGAGTTACATTATTTGATCAAAACCTTTCTCGGATATATTATTCTCGACTTTCCAACTCGAAGTCGAGCCACAGAGACAATTGTGAATGGTTTGAGCAACACGCCACAACGGTTTATCGACGTCGTTCAACATGTCGTAAAATTTTCGTGCCTCGAGATTTGGTTCCTCTTGAGCTCGGCAAAGTTAAGCGAGGACCAGCGGCATCCATTACCATCGTCGACACGTACTTGATTGAGGTTCGGGTGATCTTGCATTGTCGGATCTATACTCACATTTGTCTCCCTCGAAAGATCCAGTGTTATAATTTGGAACAAATCCAAATTTTGAAACGTGATATCGCACGGTATCTTGTACTTGATAAGGTATATTATTGCACTTCTTACAAGGACACTTGATCTTTTCCCCATCCATGAATGATAGTTGATTACTAGCAAACTCAATGAAGTTTTCAAGTCCGAAGAAAATCATGATTTAATCCACCACAGTCTTGCGACGCTTATACATCCATTCACGATTCGACTCATCACGAGGAAGTGGAAATGAGATTCGAGTGAGAGGCAAATGTTCCTGTCATGGGGAAATGGGATTCTGGAAGTGAGAAGCAAATCTTGGGAGATGAATGTTCGCAAATGTTGGGAGATGAAGTGAGAGGCAAATATTCGAGTACCAACTACTAAGCCCGACTTTAATTTGGTTAATGATTTGGAAGTACATTTGGTTAATGATTTGGAAGTACATTTGTAAGAGGGAGATAATTTAGGTGAAAGAGAGATACCGCATAACTCTATTTATTGGTAAATAGAGGTATACGGCATAATTTTCTAATGTTTGGTTATGTTAGGATAATATTTAGATGCAAAAGACAGTATACTCATATTCAGATCCAAGTCTATTTCTACTTTTCATAACAAAAGGTTCTCACGTTATAGAAATAGAAATGCACGAGACATATACTATATAAAAAGTAACACGGATGCATGTCAACATGAAACTAATTTGTAGAGGTATAAAATCGATGCATAAATATAAATCACCAAATAGAAAAAGTTCACACATGATTAGTCTTATTTCTCTTTGATAAAAGTGTAGCAATCACAAAAAATTCGTCTCCTAACCCCTTCACGTGTGGGACATGTGATGTAAATGATCACAACATTAATATATATAGCAATACATATAAATATTAATGGTGTGACCACTTACATCACATGTGAAAGGTTAGGAGAGGAATTTTGTGATTGCTACTCTTTATCAAAGAAAATAAGACTAATCATGTGAACTTTTCTATTTTAAATATGCCATATTGTCCAGATTTTGAATTTTACGAATATGGATGAAGAAAAGTACATTATTGTTACGATGTATATGCAAGAAATATTGATTAAATTCGACAATAGAAATTACGTGGTTCACTCACAACATATTAACTAGCAGACTACACCCCTAGATTATGGCCGATTTTGCATATTGGTGGGCGAGCTCAATTTGACTATTTGGGCGGTGAGCCCTTATCATATTTTGTGATTCTCGGCGAAACGACACACTCGGATCTGCACTATGTAAACCTTAACTCAATCGAATATTTTGATATCCTTTTTATTTTTTCATATTTAAAATATTTGAATTTGATAATTAAGTATGAATGCATTTATAATGGTGATTAATAAGATTATGAAGGTAATTCTTTTTATTTTCTTGGTATATGTAATTTAACGACTATAGTTATTTATGTAAAAATATGAAGGGAGTATATAATTAGTGGTTAATTAATTTGAATTTAAAAAATATCAAAATGCTCACCAACATAAAAACACAATGCTTTGGTTAAATGTTGGGAATTTCTTTATTTTTCTTCTTTGAGTTGAGAGAGGAGAAAATGAGATTTGACTCTGAAAAATCTCATTTTTTGCAAGGATTTTTTTTATAATAAACCTATCTCTATCTTCTCGACATTTTTTGTTTATCCATTAGGTCTATTTGTTATGAATTAGATCTACTCGTTCAAGTTTATATGCTAGGAATGTGTATTGTTCGTTATAAGTCTATCCTTTTAAAATTTAAGTATACTCGATATAACGTGCTTGTTGAAAACTAAGTCTACTTACAATGGTTTATCAGTCTAATAATTTTGTTTTTCAGCTCGCTAATGTCTTTATCGATCCTCTAAATTTGAGTGCAAAGATAAGTCCATGTCACCCACGATAATATTAGACTTTAGGAAAAAATGTCAAAAAAATGAATTATGCTATCACTCACAATCTAATATATGGTGGGACCTTTTTTTTTCATTCAAACAACACTTGAAAAATCTTTCTTTAATCCTTTTTGTACAATGCAGTTAGTATTCGTAAAGGATTTGAAAAACTAGCTATGTGTACCCATACATACCAATACATACCAATACATATACCAATACATACCAATACATCCATTTGCATCCAATACATACCAATACATATACCAATACATACCAATACATCCATTTGCATCCAATACATACCAATACATATACCAATACATATACCAATACATACCAATACATCCATTTGCATCCAATACATACCAATACATACCAATACATATACCAATACATCCATTTGCATCCAATATACCAATACATACCAATACATACCAATACATACCAATATGAACATCCATTTGCATCAAATCATTTAATTATACATCCAATATACCAATATACCAATATATACAAATACATACATATATACTCATAATTCCATATATACAAATACATACATAAATACATACATATATACCAAATGTTATACAAATACATACATAAATACATACATATATACCAATATATAAATCAACAAATACATATATACAAATACATATATACATATATACTATACTGATGAAGGTATGGTGGTGGTACAATGGCGGCGGCACTGGGTTAAGTTTGGTAGGCGGGCTTGGGCGCGGGGGTGGCTTTATTTGGTACATGGCAGTGGGCTGGAGGCGACGCGACACGGCAGACTACATGAGGGAGGGGATGGGGGGGGGGGCTGGGGATGGGGGGGGGGATTTTAGGGTTTGAAGCGAGATGAATGAAATGGGGAAGAACGCGTTATGTAATATTAGTTTTAGCGTCGGATAATTTACGTCGCTATAATTAAAACACTTTAGCGACGTACTAACGACGGAATAATGTTAACGACGGACATTATCCGTCGTTAGAATATGTGAAAAATTAAAATGGTAAATCGTTAATATAACGACGGATTACGTCGTCTTAATACTTACCGACGGAATAACGACTCAATATTCCGTCGTAAAATTTATTTAGAATAAATAAAACTAAAAATAATATTAACGACGGAATAAATCCGTCGTAACTATAATTAAAAATAAATAAATAAAATCCGTTAATTTACTGACGGATCGTGACGGTTATTTAAAGTCTACAATAAAAATAAATAAAAAATCGTTAATATAACGACGGAATTTTTCCGTCGTTAAATTCAACGACGGATCAACGACGTATTTTACGACGTTGTATAATTTTCGTCGTTAAATACGTCGCAAATCCGTCGTTATTTTATTTCGTTTGAGTTAAAATCGCTAATCCGTCATTGGATTACGACCCAAATTTTACTGTCTCTAATCCGTCATTGTTAGCGCGTTTTTTGTAGTGGTGTCCTCATCCTTCGCCCCTCCACCACCGCCTGCCACCGCCCGCCATCAAACCGCCTCCTCATCCCTCTCCACCTCCCCCGCCCCACCACGAGCCTCGCATTCGTCGGTGATCAATCTTCAACGGCATACCACCACCCACCCCAAAATACAAACTCTCGTAATCGAACTCCACCCACAATGGCTCATAAACCCCGACGCCGGATGCGCTTAAGATCGCGCTGCGCGCCCATCTCTCCACCACCATTCCTCCCTCGTTCTCTCCACAAAACTCTCCGGCACCGCCCGCATCCCCTCCTGGAAGCCTAGCAACCCATATAAACCCAACATCAACCATCTCCAACCCTTTTGCGATCTCCACCATCTCCTTCTCGCTCAAGAGAAATTCTCACTCCCAAAAGAAATATACAGAGTCGACCCTCTCTTTCTCATGCTCAACCACTCCATTATTTCCACCGCCGCCGCCACCGCCATGCTTGACCAAAGGGCCGGCAGGGACGATTTTTCTCTCACATAACCTAGAGAGACAATCCATGTACTTCCCTTCAATCCGTCTGCAGCTCTTGACCAACACAATATCAGAAGATAACTCGAAAAGCCCAAACGCAAACCCTTCTTCAACATCCTTCACTTTCACAAACTGCTTGCTAGCAATCAAACCCTTCTTCTCATGCTCTTTCAAACTCAATTCTTCAAAAGGGAAACCCTCGAAGCTCTTATGCGTGTGACAATGGTGAATGAACGAGCCCGTCGCCGCTCCGCCGGTGAAGAAATGGACGGCCGGGATACCTTGTGCTGGCGGTCTTGGCCGACCACGTCTGGAAAAGATCGTATATTAGCAAATCCGGCTTTAAACTCGATAGCAAACTCGATAAACTTGAGCTCGACTGCTGGAAAGCCTGCATCAGAAGCGCCCGGAGATGGGGTGGGATGTTTTTGGTGGTGTGGTATTTTGGAGGGAGTTGAGATGCAGTTCGACTAGTTCGATCGAGTACGAGGAACCTTTGTTGAGAGTGTTTTTGATGAAGTCGAGGTTGATTGAAGTGGAGCAGAAGTATATGTGGAAATTTCTGGAAGAAAGCTTCTTGGCCAGTTCGAGAAAGGGGGAGATGTGGCCATGGGCTAAGAATGGAAACATTAGAATTTTGAAAATTTTGGAAACCATTGTTTTGGCTCTCTTTTTTTTTTTGGTACAACCGTACAAGTTAAGGTTTTTGTTGACAGGTTTGGAGATAGTGGTGTCACTATATGATATCAGTGCCAATCATTTGATAGATCTCTATGTGATTAGAATATCAATTAAGTGAAGAATTATTAATTTATTGATCAAATCTAAGACAATGATTCCATTTCTCTATTACATAACTAATGAATTACGCATATTTTGTTCTAATTAGATACTTCCCCGATGGTACTGATATCTACTTTCATAACATAGGGGGGAAATGTTTATAGCTGCAGTGAACACCATGAGAGTCCATGGTTACATAGTGGTGGGTGGAACCAGGATCTCGAGAGTTGGTGGGGTAAAATATTTAAAATAATTAAAATAAAATAAATAAAAATTATATTATAAAATATACTTACAAATTACGATAATTTTCAACAACTATCCATATTCTTAAATCGATATGATATCAACTCATATCAATTGTATCAAAAAATTCATTCTTAATATAAATAACCAAACAATCATCACAAAAACTTCTGACATCCGTCCGTACGATACAGAGAGACAAAAATATTATTTATATTGAATTTTTACCCTATAATAAATAATAGAGATGAGCAAAACCAAACCAAACCCGAAAAATTGAACCGAAATTAACGGTTTGGTTCGGTTTGTATAGTAAAACGGTGCGGTTCGATTTTAAATTTTAAAATCGAAATTTGTTCGATTCGATTTGGATTGAGAAAACAAAATCGGTTTTCAAACCGAACCGCCCGAAATATTTTTTTATATTATATATATACACATATATATATTATATTTATAACATATATTATTATTAATAATTTAAAATATCCAAACCAAATCGAATATTTTGATTTGGTTTCGGTTTGGTTTTGGACATACAATACGGTGCAGTTCGGTTTACATTTTAAAAGTAATTCAGTTTTCGATTTTCTCGGGTTCGATTCAGTTTTAGACCGAACCGTCCGAATACTCACCCCTAACTAGAAAAAATCATTTACATTGAATAAAAATATCATTTATATTGAAAAAAAGTATCAATGTCTGTACATGTGGACGTCCGCACAGGAGACCATCTCAACAATCATTCATCCAACGATCTTTCATTCGACTTTGAAGCCTATTTTTCACGTTGATGATTTTCTTATGACAAACTTATCAACTCATGTTTGATAACAATATTTGAACCATGAATGAATTAAAATTAAATATATAATTAAATAAAATTTCTCTATTCAAAAATTGACATGTTCCCAAATCCAGAGGCCTAAAACACTTTCCAAATTCCAAAATCATAAAATCAAATATAACAAAATTAATTAAAAACTAGTAAATAATCAAATAATTTCAAATACTTGACGAATATAATTTTTAATCTAATATTCTATAAATTCCCCACTGCTTTTTATTAGATTATTTGACTAAGCTATCCAATTAAAATCAAACTAAATATTGAATCGATTTAAAGTTTTTTGAAAAAAGATAACTCTTAATTAGAATAATGGTTATATCTATGTTCTTTAATCAAGAGAGGAATATTACAATTTCAAAGCAAATTATTTGAAATATAAATATAAATATAAAATTAGTAAAGAAAGACAATAAATTTTAAGATATGAAATAGAAAAAGTAGATACCAATTCTATCTTAAAATATGAAATAGAAAAAGTGGATATAAATTATGTCTCTACTCTTTATATACATTTGGTACAAGAGTAGAAGTAAATGTGGGAACCTCTCAATTATTCAACTTTAATTTTGTTTCATCTTTGTCCCTATTTTTGTTAAAAAAATTTGGTAGGGCAAAAATTGAATTTTTTATAATGTAAAACATAAATAGGAATATATAAAAGGTACAAAAATAAAAAATTGACGGACTCCCTATGCGATGATCTTCTGGAGGCCATTGCACACGCCAAACAACACGTTGTTGTAGATTTTCTCATGCTCGGCGGGAAGCCAATAAGAAAGCTCATAGTTTTGTTAATCTAGTTGTTAATTTAAAAATGAAGGCGACTGGATGGAAGGGGTTACCGTCGACGGTAGACCGACAGCAGCGCGATGGCACCATCGTCGTGTCCTTACTCCTCGCCTTCCATCGATTATTTTCAACAACCACCACCACCAACTTAAAACTAATATACAACTAGGTAGGACACCTCCAACAAGAAAAATAATCGGTCATTACAAAGAAATGAATAGAGAAAGCCATTACCTCTACAAGCTTCCAAAAACGTCTCTTTCACTCTCTACCTCTTTCGAACTCTCTTCCTTCTTCTTCCTAGCTCTTTATTCTCCCTCCAAGCTCTTGAGAATAATGAAAATATGGAGAAAAAGGGACCGCCTTGGTTTGCCTAAGTATATGTATATGAGTATGATTTATAATTTTTGAGACTAAATGTCCGATTTTATCATTTATCAAGTGAATAAAGTATGGTAATGACCTAAATACTTATATGTACATATATGTCTAAACATGACTATGTGACACATGAATACCCCATCTTCTGGTAAGGTAGCTCCGTCCATGGCTGAGCAACCCCAAAAGGTGCACAACTTGTTTATACTCATTTTAAAACGGATTTGTAGAGTAAATAAAATTTTTCGCTCAGGATGATTTTTTTTAGAGCATGTCTTTTTCTTTGTTTCACTCCAATTATAGATAATATTATCATTGAGGGAGGGGGTTAGTGGGATAATATTATTATGAGAGAATTGATGTAATAGATTTTATTTTCCACCCTGAAGAACATGAGAGTAGAAAATGTGGAGGTGCCGAAATTTTCCTATCTTTTCTTATCCCTTATTTTTTAATGATAAAATTTGCAATACCAAAAAGAACGCACCTTATGAGTAAAAATATGCAACACAAATGATAAAGCTGTCAAAGCCTCGACCCGGCTTGAGCCAATCGGATCACATGGATGTAGCCCGCCCCGCCCAAAATACCGATTTCTTCAAGCTTCCTATGGATTAGCGTTACAATTTTTGGGCCTACAAAGCATGGCCCATTAAAATTCAAATTGGAGCCCAGTTTTGACACACATCTGACAAATGGCTTGATGCATGACGCGGTCCTGGGCTCCCTCCCTAGCTAGTTCGTTATTTATTGGCCTATTTATATAAAATTATATGAACTTCGTATGTATTTTAGTTTTACGTATAAATTTTAAGAAGAATATATAAATACACAAATTTATATGTAATAGTAATTTTATTAAGAATTGTTTTTCTCCAAATTGAAATAAATATGACAAGTCGAAATATTAATATGGACAAATCGGATGTTTAAGAAAACGATGTCGTACATATCATTCTAAAACATTTTCATCTTCATTTAGATTGTGTACAATTAAAAAATAGAACTCATGAAATAGATGAGAAAACGTTAATTGTGACACATTGCATTTGAATATGTGATGCTAGTTTCGAATACAGTGTGTTGCAACTAACCATTTCTCAACCTTCTAAAGATATAAGATGACATAAAACAACAATTTTTTAAGATGATATGCACGGAATAATTTTTTAAAACGTCTGATTTATCCACATCAATATTTCAACTTGCCACGTATGTTTCAATTTGGCAAAAAACTGAAACCATGGTAAAATTGCTACAACTTATAAGTTCGTATATTTATATACTCTTTTTAAAGTTCGTGTGAAAAATAAAATGTGTGTATTTATATGCTAATAACTCTTATTTATTTTTATGGTAGTCCCGAAAATGATTGGTGGGGTAGTAGGAAAAAATTTAAGAAATTGAGAATGTAATACTCACCATGTCCACCAAAAGTTTGCATTTAATTTCTTTTTTGGATCGTTCCCCAAAAATGTTCATTTTTATCTTTTGGACCGGCTCCCATATAAATCCTCAAATTTTACCTCAATCTACTTACTTATTAAAAAAAAAAACATCGCTTTACAATTATAATATGTGACCCTTATTCACTCACTTTACATATATTATAATTTATTAAAATCATGTCATAAAAACAATCTGAAACTTTTGATGGACGAAAGAAGTATAACATATCATGCTTTCATTATAACTAATTCTCATATTATTTATTGATGTAACAAAAAATAGTATTAATGGGTTTATGGAAGTCAAACCTTAGAAGTAGTTATATATCAGATCAAGAATTTCAAATTAATAGATTATAAATAATTTCAAATAACATGCTCAACAACTAAATTAATACAAACTATATCAAAACCATTAAGCAAAAACTTTTGTGCCTCAAAATTACTACGTGGACTAGTTCCTGTAGGCAATATTATTAGTTTTCAAGTTTACTAAATAAGGGTATATGAAAAGAAAAAACCGATTTAAATCATTTAACTAAGAGATGAGTTTTTTTCCAAAATAAAAAAAATAAAAAAAATTAGGACACACAAATTTTTAACGAACTATAACGGAATAGGAACTATTTAATGGGAATAAAATGTTATTTCAGATCAAATAACCAAACAGTCCCAATAAACATCATTTATGGAGTAAGATAATAAACAATCAAATATTCTACTAGGATAGTCTCATAAGATTGAAATCGCAAACATTTAATATTTTTCTGTGATCAATTAATAAAGAAATTTTAAAATTTGCAGTGGATTTAAACATGAGACATTTGGCCTCATACATTAACCATTCTATTATTAGGTCAATATACGCTCACAAAACATTAATTAACCTACCAAGACATTAACCACTTACCACTAGGTCAATATAATAAGATCTTTGACTTCATACATTAACCATTTTACCATTAGGTCAAAACACACGCTCACAAAACATTAATTAATCTACCAAGACATCAACCACTTTACCACTAGACCAACATATACACAAAATGATGTGTTTTCAGCACATGCCCACAAAACATTAATTAATCCAACAAGACATTAACCACTCTTCCACTAGACCAACAAAATGATGTTTTTTGGTTTTTTTTGTCAATTTAATACAGAAATTTAAAGGCCGCGTTAATGTGAATTCGAACCCGATAACTTTGACATCAGATATTAACGAATCTATCATTAGACCAACACACGCATACGCAAATATTTTTTTTATCAATTAAATACATAAATTTAAAGTCTGAATCAAGGTGGACTCGAATCCGAGAATTTTGACCTCAGTTATTAACCATTCTATCACTAGGCCAACACAGGTGCACATTGCAAACATTTAATTTGATGAATACCAATGCCAATTACTACATACCTAAATATAATTTAATTTTCCCTTATACTATACTACTTTCCCATATACATACTGCATTTTCCTTCTCCTTGAGGAAAATAATAGGGAGCCAAACTTATATACTCATATTTGTGACATTATATACCACTCATATTCATTTTCAAAATTTATTATATCCTATACCTAATTCATTAAATTAATATATTTTTTGTAAAAAGTATGTAAAAAGTGAAAGCTTGACGTGAGAGATTGAGAATCTGATTCTTTTTTTCATTAAAGTCTATGTAAATTCAAACAAAAGAATACTCGATTTTTGTAGATTTCTTTTTGACTCCCTTCTTTCACTTCTTTATACAGACTTCTAGTTTTCAAAATTTTCGAGAGATAAGAAGAGAGAAAGATATTGCAGAATCAAGAGAAAGAGAAAGATTTGGCATTCTCATTCCCGTGAAGAACAACCCAGAATCAATAGTCGAGCCTGAATCGTTCCCGGAGGTAATATTCCAATTTTTCTCGACTCCCATATGTAATTTTTTCAATATATACATATTACTCGTTGTTTTCGGTCGACTAAGGTTTCTCTCCGATCGAGAAAGCCTTCTCTCCGATCGACTGGAGAGAAGGCTTCATCGACCAGAGAGAAGCCTTAGCCCCTCTTTGGTAGGCTTGTTTCAATAGGTTTGGTTTTGAGTAAGCCCAAAAAATGGACATTTGGTAGGCATGTTATTTAATTTGAAGGCCCGTTCCTAACTCAAAGCCCGTTACTAAAATCCTTGTTTCGATTAGTTTTGTGACTAGCTCGTAAGGTGCGTTTAAACTAGTTTACATTTGAAAATTGGTCAAACTTTCATTCAATTTTACATTATTGCCACTCTCTTCTTTATTGGGTTTCTCAAATGGCTGAAGAAAAGAACCAGAGAGAGAGTGCCGGGAAGGTAAGAGGAAGAAGAGGGGAGAGAGAGAGAGTGCCGAGAAGGTGAGAGGAAGAAGAGAGAGGCGAGAAGGTGAAAGGAAGAAGAGAGAGGGGAGAGAGAGAGACAGTGCCGAGAAGGTGAGAGGGGAGAGAGAGAGAGAGCCGAGAAGGTGAGAGGAAGAAGAGAGAGGCGAGAAGGTGAGAGGAAGAAGAGAGAGAGAGAGAGACAGTGCCGAGAAGGTGAGAGGAAGAGAGAGAGAGAGAGAGAGAGAGAGGCGAGAAGGTGAGAGGAAGAAGAGAGAGGAGGGAGAGAGAGAGAGAGAGTGTCGAGAAGGTAGATGTATCTGGGTTTCCAAAACAAGCTACCAAATAAAAGATCCAAGGATCCATAACCTAACCTAACTAACGTGTCTTGATTAAAATTAAACATAACATGGTACAACCTACATAGGCTACCAAAGAGGCTTAGTCGTAGGAAACAAGAGTTATATGTATATATTGAAAAATAGAACTAGTTTCTGCTTCGGTCGACAAAGGTTATCTCCGATCGAGGAAGGCTTCTCTCCGGTCGAAAATTCTTGTTTCTGATCGACCGAAAACGTCAATAAATAACTTCTTGTTTCCGGTCAAGTATCTTCCTGTTTCCGGTCGATCAGAAACATCAATAAATAACAACTATTAATAAGTTTATTCTTAATTTATTTTCGTTGATTTGATTAGAATTAGCTTTGTTTTCGATCGACCAAAAGCAAAGCTAAACCGAAAACAGGCTAAAACCGATCGGAATCAGTGATTTTTAATCTGTAATTAATTTTTTGATTCATTTATGTTAATTTTAATTTTAAAACATGATTCAATGATTAACTTTAGATAAATTCTTATATTGATAATATAATTGTAAGTTAATTGGACAATCATTTAGAATTATTTAGTCGACACTAATTGTTCTGCAAAATAAATGTGGATATTACAGATTGAGATTGATTGATATTCGATCAATTTTTTTTATTCAAAATCATTAAAATAATAAAATGATTATATAGTTATATATATTTCGCCAAAATAATACATAGATAAACGTTCCCAGTCACATCATTTATCAAACAGGCACAGCACACATACATATTTCTGGCACTTTCTACCACAAAGTCGGGAACCAATCTTTCGAGAAAACACATACCCACACACTGAAACAGAGGAATGGGTTCGGAAGTGAGCAATAAGCAGGTGATTCTGAACAATTATGTGAAGGGTTCTGCGAAAGAATCCGATATGTCGCATAGAACTTCCACAATTCAGCTGAAAATTCCGGACGGCTGCGAGGCGCCATATTAGTGAAGAATCTCTACTTGTCGTGTGATCCTTACATGCTTTCTCGCATGAAGAAACTCGAGGGCCGTTGCATCGATTCTTTTACACCAGATTCTGTAAGTTTAGTTTTCTTCTTTTTTTTTGGTGAAAATTTTGATGAGTTTTATTTTCTTGTTGTAATTAACTGTGTTTCTGATTGGATTGTGTATCTGGATTTTTTCACTTTTCTTTTGTTAAATTGATATACTTCAAAATGATTGCTTGATTCGAAATTGTGGTATGAATCTTCAAGAATTGACTGATTAAAATATTAGGTTGGGCCCCATAATTATATAAAATTCATTAAAATGATTGCTTGATTAGAAATTCTTGTGTGAATGATCAAGAATGAGCTGATCAAAATCTTATTGAAGTAGAATTTTTCATGTACATTATTATATGATTTATGGGGTCACTCTCGAATATGAATAGGATGAGGGCTGTTATTCATTTGAGTTGGGCGCTTAATTTTATAGATTTATAAAATATGGTTGCTTGATTATAAATTGTTGTGTGAATGGTCAAGACTGAGCTGATTGGAATCTTGTTGGAATATAATTTCTTGTATACATTGTTTGTCACTCTCAAATGGGGAGAAAAGGGGGGCCTTAATCTGATGATGTTCTTGTTCGATGAATAGATCGAGATTTTGGGAAGACAAAAAACTGTATCGTTCCATTGATGTAATGTTGGCTACAATTTTTTGTTGTTTCTAAGACTAGTCATAGTTTAGGTTACCCTCTTTTTCGTGACAGCCTGTTGTTGGATACGGAGTGTCGAAAGTTTTGGATTCATCCAATCCAAATTACGAGAAGGGCGAGCTAGTTTGGGGATTACTGGCTGGGAGGAATACAGCCTTATTCAAGATCAAAGCAAGTTGTTTAAAATTCAAGATAAAGATTTGCCACTCTCCTATTATACAGGGATTCTTGGTAAGTTTCTCCAGTCCTTAAGCAGCAAATGATGATCAAGTTTTGTAGCTTGTGGCCTTTAAATTGCACACTCGATTCCTAGTGATGTATTGGAATAGGCAGAAGGGAACTGAACTAGTTTTTTATGGCTCTGTTGATTACTAAAATTATTAAATATATTTTTACTATCTTAGATTCTCTATGTTGATTTTTGTTTTATTTTTATAGCTGAACGAATGTGCTTTGTCTTTTCCTTGTAGGTATGCCTGGCATGACGGCCTATGTTGGTTTTTTCGAGGTTTGCTCTCCCAAAAAGGGGGAAACCTTTTTTGTCTCTGCTGCATCTGGAGCTGTTGGTCAGCTCGTTGGTCAGTTTGCAAAGTCAATGGGGTGTTACGTTGTCGGGAGTGCAGGGAGCAAAGAAAAGGTCAGTACCCCCGTATGAGATTTCAAAACTATTTCTTGTTCAAAGAAGTAGTAAAGACACATGGTGTTATATGGCTAACATTTTTTATAAGTGACAACATTAACTTTCTGGTAACTCATTATCAACTTAAGAAGATCTAATGGTGGATTATCGACGACTCATTGGATTATTGAATTAATTCGTTATGTATTTCTGCACCAATTTACTTTTGTGGAATTTAGTGTTTGACATTTGATGAACCAGCTAGTTCATTAGCACTTAATATCTGCTTTTACTTTGATGAAGGTCGATCTCTTGAAGAACAAATTCGGGTTTGACAATGCATTTAACTATAAAGAAGAGCGAGACTATAATGCAGCTTTGAAGAGGTGAGCTTTGCCTCCCTTGATGCCTCAAAGATAATTTATCATTGTTATGAAAGTGTATTCTTATAAATTCTGATGTACCTATAATATTTTTACTTCTCTTAATTTTTAATGATAGTTTAGCAATTCTTTATATATATGTATATTTAGGTTTGATATAAGAAAATAATCCTTATGTCTCCACAATTATTTAAATTTGTGATAAATTTTATCTATTTCTGTTCAAAATGATAACCTTTTCAAATACATTTTAGCTAGTATTAATAAATTTGTGATGTTGATCTCTCAAACTTTAAACTAAATCAATCTCCAAAATCTTGTTCTCATTAGGTACTTCCTATGGCATTGACATCTATTTTGACAACGTGGGAGGAAAATGCTCGAAGCAGTCCTAAACAACATTAGACTTTACGGTCGTATTACTGTTTGTGGGATGATCTCCCAATATGGACTCGAACAGCCGAAGGTTTGCACAACTTGTTTAACATCATAACAAAACGGATCCGTATGCAAGGATTTGTTGTTGACGACTACTACCATCTCTACCCGAAGTTCCTTGAGATGGTTGTGGCTCAAATCAAGGAAGGGAAGATCACCTACGTCGAAGATATAGCTGAAGGCCTTGAAAGTGCGCCTAGCGCTCTCGTTGGCCTATTCTCCGGTCGTAATGTCGGGAAGCAGGTGGTGGTACTTGCTCGTGAGTAGGTCTATATTGTTTCTACATATGTCATACTTGTGCAGGTGGTGATTCTTGCTCGTGAGTAGGTCTATAATTTTTTCTACATATGTCATACTTGTGTGGTAGAGCTCTTGCGATTTTCTGGTTAGTATTTCCTTTTATGGTTTTTGAGGTATTATCAAATTTTTATGGGAAAACGGAGATGTGTTCTATCGTTTATGGTATTTATTATTATTGAATTAATTGCCGGAGATAACACAATGTTTACGTAAATTTGCAGTTTCTACATGACTTTTAAAGTGGCATGCAACATCATATTTTGATACTATTTTTGGAATCAGAAACATCACCAATTTTTGTAGCAATAAATAAGACAACGTCGTTTCAACGGTAAAATGACGTTTTAGAGGTACTTATGACATATCGGATAAAAAGTTCAATAGATATATTTAATAGATTTTCAAAAGTGTAATAATTTGTGCATGATGTGACCATAGAATATCGTTTGTTTTCCAAAAATTCTGGCCTCGGAAAAAGTCTATCAATGTCTTCTTTTCGCATTATGAAGTAAATGAGCAACACTTCTTTTCTTTTTGCAAATTGTAGTATGATTTTCAACTAACAAAATACGATCCTTCTTTTTGTTTCTACTTGTGTACCAATTACATTATTTCTTTAGTTTTTTCAAATTAAACTTTTTAGTTTAGTTTTATTACTTAGGTTTGATTATTCCAACTTATAATATATAATTTTCTTAGTATTTAATTTATTTTTGTAAGTTAATAATTTACTTGTCTCATGTGGTTTGCGCTATTGCGAGAGCGTAGGGTTTATCCAAGACGCACCTGCACAAGGTAGCGGTGCGGGTTCCCGTGATACCAAAAAAAAACATATATAATTTTTTTAAGCTTCAATTTTTGTAATAATAATTTAATTTTTAAAATAAATAATGGACAAAAAAATCGATATTGGAACCATTACATTTATCAAGTGAACACAGTCTCGTACAGATCCCATATTAAATGACATAGGATCTTCTATCCTATTTACATATTAAATGACATAGGATCTTCTATCCTATTTTTGGTGTTCCATTCTATGTCTCAATATTAACTTTTTAGTTTCTAATAGTCTTTTTTTCTTTAATTTTGTAACTTTTTATGTTTTAGTTTAATTTGAGATTATTAATTAGAGTTCATTAATCCAATTAGAGTTTATAGTTATTTTTTAATTTTTTAGTTAATAAATATTATTAACATTGATTAATCCATAATTATATTGCATATATTTTTATTTTTTTGTTTTTTAATAATAAATGTTAATTATGATCCATTAAAAATATAGGACATAGTATCTGCCCCATATTAATATTTTAGATGGACATATGTACACACACATGACACATTAGCACACATCATCACCGTAGTCAATAGACTTATTGGAGGGTCCCATTGGCGTGCATCCAGTGGCCGCGTCAATGGGATCTTTTATTCTGGTTGGAGGAGAAATTACCAAAATAGGGCTGTGCACGGACCGAACCGCACCGAGAAAACCGACCGAACCGATCGGTTTCGGTCGGTTCGGTTCGGTTTCGAAGGTTGTCGGTTATCGGTTCGGTTTATTATTTTATCTACTATCGGTTTCGGTTCGATTCGGTTTTAAGCATTACGGTCGGTTCGGTGCCGAACCGAACCGAACTCATTAAGATATTTTATAATATTTTATAATTAATAATTGCAATTGAATTAATATTACAAAGTGAAACCCTAAGAATTGAACTCATTTGTGTGCACCACTGTTTCTACTTCCTGAAGACTGCGGCGCCTCTATTCCTCTCTATTCCTCAAGTGATTGCAGTTGCCGTCGCCGCTGCACATCCCTTCTTCGACGAACATCTTCATTCCTCCGGTGAGTCTGCTACCTCTATTCTCTAGTCTCTCTTCTACTTATTCTCTAGTCTCTCTTCTACCACCGACGCTGACGTCGTCATTCGCACCGGAAAAGGCAGTCACCGCTGCTCCCGTCGTCCACTGCTCCACCATCGCTGCTGCCGTCGTCCAGCAGTATGTAATATCTTTCTCATCTGCACCACCACAACTCTCTCTTATTATTTGTAATTATTTCTCATCTGTAATATCTCTATCTTCTTGTCTGTATATTGTAATTGTAACCATAAATGTATAAATGAAGCCTTCAAATTTCTGCAAATAAAGACGCTTTTCACGTATAAATGAAGCCTTCAAATTTGGACTTGCAGGCTTGCAGCCACAAACGTGATCAATTATAGCAGACACTAAACTGATTATTTCTACAAGAAAATAATTATGTGGACAACAATGTTTATGAAAGTGGAGTGAGGTTAATTTAGTATCACTTTGTTTGTTGCTTTCATTTCTACGTGAAAGGCAACTTCTTAATGATAATTTTGAAGCCTCGATTAATGTGGAGTGAGGTCCCCAGTTCCCAAATTGTTGCTTTCATATATACTGGAAGACATAAATAGCAGTTTGTCAAATTATTTGGTTTTGTTCATATTATGTGGCTTGTTTATTTCATATTATGTGGTTTGTTTATTTCAGATTTTATAGGTATATGTAATTATGTATTATATTCTTTGAGGTAGAATTAATTTTGATTTCATTTTGGAATAAATATATATATATATAAAATTTATAATCGGTCGGTTTTTCGGTCCGACCGAAATCGATCGGTTTTTTCGATTCGGTTTTTGGTCGGTTCCAAACTTTTATTCGATCGGTTCGGTTCAAAAACATAAAAGTCGGTTCGGTTATCGGTTCGATAAATTTCGGTCGGTCGGTTGAACCGACCGACCGATGCACAGCCCTAACCGTAGAGACCAAAATTAAATGGAAATTTTACAGCCGCTGTTGATGAAAGCAAGGCCTAAAAATAGTTTCCTAATTCCCACTCTCAAACACGTACCTATAAAATGATTCCAAAACTTGTCGAACTCATTCATCACAATTTACAAAAGCAACCATTCAAGAAATAAAACACACAACACACACTGAAAGAATTCAAGAAAGAAAACACACACACACACTGCAGAAATGGGAGAGGAAGTGATGAGCAGAAAAAATAAGCAGATCATACTGAACAACTACGTCAAGGGCTCCATAAATGAATCCGATATGTCGACGATCAGCTTGAAAATCCCAGACGGCGCCGTTTTGGTGAAGAATCTCTACTTGTCGTGTGATCCTTACATGCTTGCTCGCATGAAAAGAATTGAAGGCCACTACATTGATTCTTTCCAACCTGGCTCTGTAAGGTAATTGTTCTTTTTTTCTTTTTCTTTTCTACTTTTTTTCATCTTGTTTAGATACTCAAAACCCTAGTTATATTAATTTTTTTCTTTCGAGTAGAGCACCAAAATATAGTTGGATTACAAATTTTGTCTTCACTTTATATCCATCCATTGATTCAAATTAGTAATGGCTAGCTTGGGGAGCCTGAATAAGTTTGATTTACGATCGGGCTGGACCATACTTCATTTAGTCCCAGTTGAATTTTGCTTGATAGTTTGACAGCTCTGATAGCCATTAATATAATAATATTTAGTTACATCATATATTTAGTTTTAATTATTTCTTTTTTTCATATTTCATGGTCATCAATATATACGCTATATGAATTGAGTTAGCATATTATTATATTGGATGATATATCAAATGCTAGCAGTATACCTGTACTGGTGAAATCGAATCGTTATTCTAGCATCACTTTTGATTGTTTTTGTATGTTGATGACAACCTATGGTTGTATATGGAGTGTCGAAAGTGTTGGATTCTTCACACATCGATTACAAGAAAAGAGACCTAATTTGGGGATTGGCTGGTTGGGAGGAGTACACTCTCATTTCGGATCCAACGTCTTTAAAATAAAAGAAACCGATGTGCCTCTGTCCTACTTTACAAACTTCTTGGTAAGTTCCTCTAGTCTATTCCCCCTTTAAAAGCGACTTAATTGGTAGAAACGACAGCCTAGTAACTGAAAAGGTCAATAATCAAAATAGTATCTACAAATAACTTTAAGAACGTCCAATAAATACAAACATGTTATTTTGATACAACCCCAAAAAATAAAAAATAAAAATTGATATCTTAGCTTTCTTTTCTTTTTTTAGTTTAATGAGATTAAATCTGCAGTTGTTATTATAGATGCGCTTAACCTGAACTATAATTCTAGTATCAATTTTGATGGTGGTGTAGGTATGCCGGGCATGACGGGGTATGCCGGATTTTTCGAGCTTTGCTCTCCCAAAAAGGGGGAGACTGTTTTCATCTCTGCTGCCTCCGGAGCAGTCGGTAAGTTTGCGAAGTTGACCGGATGTTACGTCGTTGGAAGTGCAGGGAGCAAAGAAAAGGTTAGATCGTTGATGAGTTTATCAATGATTTTAGAATCTCATAAATTAATATTCCATAAATCACTGTCTTAATTTCGTTTTGCATTGATAAAGGTTGATCTCTTGAAGAACAAATTTGGGTTTGACGAAGCATTTAGGGGGGTTTTGGCTGGGCTTATAAGCTGTTTAAGAGCTTAGAAGCTCAATCAACATGTTTGGCAAATTAAGTTGTTAGAGAACTTATAAGTTTTCAAAATAAGCTCTAAGAGCTTATAAACTCTATTAAAAAAACTCCAAAACCCTACTTATTTTTTAATGACCTTATAAGTTACAACAAAACTACAAAAATAACACTGATATATTTTTTTATTTTCATGTTTACTCTTGTTATCCAAACACTTTAGCATCTTATAAGCTCTTAATACATCATATCTTATAAGTTCATAAAACAACTTATAAGTTGTTGGAGCTTATAAGCTTTCTAAAATAAGCTTAGCCAAACACCCTCTTAATTACAAAGAAGAGCAAGATTATGGTGCAGCTTTGAAAAGGTGAGTGTTAAATATTAAGACATGATACACGACACAATTAAGTTTTATTCTGAGTGATAGCTTAGATTGATAAAACTAATACATTTTTATTGATTGAATAATCTTGAGCATATTTGATCATATAATTCTCTAAATACACAATCTACACTATCAATCTAATCTACCACCCAAAATCGAACGTTAATCTTGTTGTGCTTATAAGGTAGTTCCCTGATGGCATCGATATCTATATCGAGAACGTGGGAGGGAAGCTTCTAGAAGTAGTGTTGAACAACATGAGAGTCCATGCTCGCATTGCAGTGTGTGGGATGATCTCTCAGTACGGGCTCGAGCAGCCCGAAGGCATGCACAACTTATCTAACCTAAAATCAAAGCGGATGGATTCGTATGCAAGGATTTCTTGTTTCCAACTACTACCATCTTTACCCCAACTTTCTTGAGATGGTTCTGCCTCGCATCAAGGTCGGCCAGATCAATTACGTCGGGGACGTAGGCAAAGGCCTCGAGAGCGCGCCCGCTGCCCTCATAGGTCTTTTCTCCGGCCAGAATGTCGGGAAGCAGGTTGTTGTAGTTGCTCGTGAGTAGGCAGGTGTGTGTTTCCATTATGTAGTGATATGGCAATGCCCTTTCCCATTGTCTAATATGTGTAGTTTATGTGTTTTATTATGTTAGTCATTGCATGAAAATCGAAACATGCTTTGGCTCGTTCGATTGTATACTATGATTTCAGCAAGATTTATAAATGTGTGAGTCGAGCTACTCATGATCTTAGTGAGATTCACTAACATAAGCAAATCAAACTCGCTGATCCAATCAATACTCCACTCTTTAGTTCGCAAACAAACTGAAGTATGAAAGTACTACTTCTATATTTTGGTTAATGATAAATATATTAATTATCTAATTAACTCGTAAGAAAATACTAGATTTTAGTATGTTATATTTTAAGAATAAACATATTTCCTGAAGAAAATTAAGAAAATTTAAATTAAGATATCTCTATTACAATGCTCATTCAGCAATTAAACTCAAACAAATTCAGGCCTTAAATGCATCGGTAAATTAAGCTTTAATTGATCTTGATAATAAATAAGTCAAACTTAAAGCTTAAAAACAACGGGCTCGATTCGATTCAATTACACCCTCAGCTTCCTATTAGATTGGGTTCTCAATGTTTGGTGAGAGAGAGAGAGAGAGACACGATATATGAAACCTCAAAGCAACAAGTTCATTATTTTCCTTCCTTAGCTTGAGTTCAAAAAAACAGAGTAAGCACATCACTACAAATCCACAAAGCATATGAATAAAAAGGGTAAAAAAAAACATGCCTCTTTTGGAAGACTAGCACTCTAAATCTTCCTCTTCTTAGTACGGGCAGTTTTGTATCCAGACTTAGTAGGCTTCCCCCACGGCGTCCGTGAGCAATGCCCATGCTTCCCGCTACTCTTGCTCTTTCCTTCACCACCACCGTGGGGATGGTCGACTGGGTTCATTGCCACACCTCTCACTGTGGGCCTTATCCCCCGCCATCGGGATTGTCCTGCCTTTCTCAGCTTCTTCGTTCCGTGCTCTGGGTTCGACACTGCCCCTATCGTCGCCCGGCATCTCTTGTCTATCAGTCTCTTCTCTCCAGATGGCAATTTTATCTCACAGTACCTGAAAAAGGCATCGTCAGAAATAAACCGCACACAGTAACCACATAAGCAGAGTAAGCAAAACCTTGGCCACTCACAGGTATACCTCTCTCAGAAAGCTACCATTGGAAGACTAATGCACAGCACAACAAAGAATGTAAGAAATTGGCTCATCGAGTGAAACAGTGATATTGGACGTAACACTATGAGCAACCTTCCTTTCCATGCAAGAAGTCATGCCAAGTTTTTCAAAGTTCCAACAGGGAGACGAGACAAGCTCCTCTATATAAGCCCAGGGTTTGAAATAGACTCGTGCTTAACTGGTATGGCTCATTTGATCTCTGTAGCTCAAGCATGAGTACTTACAACAAATGCAGCTATCGTATCCCAGAGCATTAAAATTTTATTTCCCTTTTCAGCAGTGTAGAAATTTAAGACTCCAAATGTACAGTAAATTTTGGTTTTGATGCAGTGATATATGATTCCGATTATATAACCCAATGTAAACGGTAATTAATGCTTAAGAGAGTATAGAATGGAGGAGGATGTTGATGAGAGAGGGTGAGAGTCAGCAAAGTAAAGTTGTAGCCATGGAAAGTTACCTAAGGCCTTTTAATTATGAAATCTCCAAACAACTATAAATATGGAGCTAGTATCATACGGCTTCAGATCAACTTGAGCTCATAGATCGATTGAGCTCAATTGAATTAAAATTCTGCCCAGCCAACAAGTCTTGCTAGACCCTTTGATCTAGCAGGAGAAGAGAATCTATGCTATGCCATTTTGTCCATAATCTTTGCTGTACATTTTATCACTCTTCATTGAAAGTCAAAACATATGATAGAAATCAAGTCCAGTGTGTTGTGCTGAAGACTATACTACTCTACTCCCTGTCGCACTTCTATTAGTACGATCTACAAGATGTCTAGTAAAGTTTTTTAGTACAATCTAGTAATCTACGGACATTCCATGGTCTTACATAATGTTTTTCACATGTCAACAAATTTGTGGGCTTGAGCTCAGTATCGCTCCACCAGAAAGAGCTTAATCTAGGAGTACTAAATGCTAAACATCTTAAAGCAGGACATCATACACACTTTTGGTCTTTAGAACTTTGCAACCAAGTCGAAATAATGAACCAAAATACAAAATATCATTCACCTATATTAGTTAAATCATATTTTCTCCCTACTCATCAGTTTCCATCAAATACTGCGCCCATCAAGCATTTACCAAATTCCCAATCATCATATCATTTATTTTACCCAACTTTCCCAGCATTAGACAAGCATCTCTCATACACTAAAATTAAATCCGTACCTGACTGATCTATTCGGTTCTGTAAGTATCTTAGCGGAGGTCCCTGCAGCGCGCACTAGCTTCCCACCTTGACCCGGCCGGAGCTCAATGTTGTGAATTTGCATCCCAATTCGCATATTTGACAGAGGCATACAGCTTCCATATTGAGAGCTTATATCAAGTGTTAACATTTGGTTCATCATCGACTTCAACGACGGCACTTCTTTCGATTCCACCATCTCGCCAGCGCCTACGAATCAATAATTCATAATTATCACTAAACCAACAACCGTATTAAAACTGAGACTTCTTTCTGGGGTATTATTAGAACACATTTATTGGTCAAGTAGAAAGCCCCAATGCAATTCGTTGGGAAATCTCAATTACAAATCGTAGCTCCAAGATTCAATCTTTCTCTTCTATTTCCATCAATTAATCCTGATTTCGATCAATAATTTAATTTCTCCAACATTTTTCTATCTTTTGCTAAAATTTCTAAACTCCGAACTTGCGGCAAACACGAAATCATAAGCCAGAGTGAAGCAAAGAAAACTTATGTACACGATGAGTGCATGTGGTTAAAAGAACAGTGGGTGTCCATGTGTGTGGATTACCAGTAGAGAGAGAGCAAGATGGAGCGAGAAGACATGAGCGAAGGAGAGAGGAGGAGACAGCGCGAGCTCTAAAGAGTGCCATTTTTCTGCTCTTGTCAAATCAGACGAAATGGGTCATTTGCAATTTGAAGGGTTTCTGAATCCCAGCAAAATGATGTCATTTCAACACGTCATCCCTGTTCTGTTTTTAGTGTTATTTATTCATCATTTTAAGATAACTATCATTTTAAATTCTAAATTATACTAGTTTCATTAAAAATATCTTAAATTATAAAAAATATTTATTTAAATCACCTATTATCAATATTTTATCAAAAAATAATTTGAGTATTTTTCTATCCCCAAAATCTTCACGTGATTCGTCAAATGCCACTGAATTTCATGTGGCATCTATGTTGTTTTATCTTTTATTTTTTCTATGTGGTACTCAATGAATCATATTAAGATTTTAGAGATTTAACGTAGGATATTTTTGATATGAAGTTTGATTATTTAAATAAATATTTCTAAAAGTTTAAAATATTTTTGATAAAACGGGTATAGTTTGAGGTTTAAAATGATATTTATTTTTCATTCATAATTCTTGGTATATTCATCCAATTTTTTTAAAGAAAAATAAAAATCTCTACACCATCCAACTTTCAATTTTTTTGCAATTATAACATCTTTATTTTTTTTCATGAATTCGCATCCAACAAAGGTTTTTTTGGGTCAATTAATACAGAATTTTAAAAATCACATTACGATGGACTCGACACAAGATCTCTAACCTCAGACATTAATCATTATACTATTAAACTGACACACGCACACTGACAAAGGTTTTTAGTGTTGTGAATTGGTAGTGACTAGTGTGCATTAGGACACGACATTCTTGTGGATTTACGTCAAATTCTACTGGCTAAATTAATTTTGAGGATGCCTATATCTATAAATATTTATGTTACAATTGTAAAAAGTTGAAGTAATTGAGACGTTTAAAAAATCGTATTGTAATTATAAATTCGATGAAAGATTGTGATTAAAATCGGCAATTAACCCAAAGTAATAATATGTACATATTTCAAAAATTGACATCCAAAAGTTTCCTTAGAACATAAAACAATGAGATACAAATAAAGCAGATTCAAGTTCAGCTATTAGAGAGAACTAGAGGCTTGTGTTCAATAGTGTTTACAGATGAACTACAAAATCAAACTTATTTCTCCATCTTTGAAGGATTAAATCGATCGCGGCGATGAATTCTGCATTGCTGAAATTTTGAGGAAGCCCAGAATCACACCGGAAAAGAGTACCCACGGAGGTACTTCGAATCGACTCCCGATTCTCGTACAAGTGCCACTCTGCCAGTTCGAGCGACCTGCGAAACAAGCTCAAAATTGTTTAATACATTGAAGTACGTGGTAATTAGCCTATATAACCAGATTCTCATTCTAGTTTGTGTATGGATCACATTTGATATATACGCATCATATTGCATGGCAACAAAACAAACCCAGACGAGATACTCCCTTCTTCCCAAAATTAAGCTCGTTATCTAAAGTAAACGAGCACTAAATTTTATTTTTCATTAATATAACCCTATTCAGTGATCTCGTCAACAAATAATCTTTTATTTCAAGTCAGTAACTGAGGATATAATAGAAATTTGTAAGTTCATTTTATTTTCCAAACATACTAAATACATTTCTTTATAATCAAGGGTTAATTAGTACAAAATTCACAAACTTAGAACCATTTTTTGGTTTAAGACATGTTTTATAAATCGTGCAATAATCACACATTTTGTCGATTTGTAGCAAAAGTAGGCACAGCCCAAAATTTTCATGTGACAAAAAAAAAAGACTTGGCACGAATATTATACCATGCTTGCATAAATTTGACGAGTACACGCTGGTGTGCAAAGTAGCCAGACCACATCATTTTAGGTTCCCGGAATATGTAGGACATGTCTATTTTGCTACAAATCGACAAAATGTGTTGTTATTGTTATAAAATCAAAATTCAGTCAAAGTTCGTGAATTTTTTAACAATTAATCCTACAATAAATGCAACAAAAGTGGCCTAGTTTGAACAGTCGCATACCTCACAAATGCCATATGGTTCCAACAGTCTTTGCAAGGCAACCATCTTGTCCAAATCTCCAGTCAGCTGAAAAGTTACAAAAAAGCAAATCTAGTGACGAGAACATAAGAGTAGAGGATCGCAAGGCATAAGTAGGAGTATAGTCGCAACATGTGTTGTTAACTCTACCATCACTAATAACATGTTCTGGTTTAACTCCATTGTTAATGAGGGGGGTGTTTACTTTGAGAGGCAACTTGGATATACAATACTGTTGGAATATGGAACCTGAATGGATTGTATAAAATTTTTTGGACCCATGTTTTTTTGGCCCAGACGGAATCCTAATGGCCTTAGGGTTAGGGTTTGATTATTGTTCTATTTAATAGCAGTTTCTCCTTGTAATCCGTATCCGAAATATCATAGTGAAATCTCTAACTTGACATTGCCTCCAGACGTAATCGCAAGACGAACTGGGTAAACAATTCTCGTGTTTTTATATTCTGTCGTGATTGTGACGTGTGTTTTTCCCAACAAATACATAGGATTGTTGACTATGTGAAGGATTATCCAAAAAGCTCAAAGTTGTTCAATCCATTGAAGTATCTGAAAATTGGCCTTTATTATTTTTATATATGCAAGCTATCGCCCACAATAATTGCCCCTTGAAGTTATTTGTTGTACAATCAATAGATGATTGCTATTAACACGTTAATAACATAAATGTTACCTCGAGGGTGATAGTGTGATCAGAGACATCAACTGCTTTGGCTCTAAATATGCTAGCAATGTCAAGAACATTTCGACGAGCAGTAGCATTTACAGCGATTTTGATCAGCATCAGTTCCCGCTCAGCGAAAGGCAAATGTGTGAGATCTCGGACCTAAAGATATAAAGCTCGGCGGTCATTTCATTTTTCAGAACGAAGCTAGATTTAAAAAGAACCAGAACATAAGGCAAGCAGATTCTCATTTTCAGTCAATAATATTTATGATGCTATTATTTTAGCAGCTCGCCTTAATCTATATGAATGGGTAAACACCCACTATAAGTTGAAATAAATAGATCATAGTGGACCACAATAACAAAAGGAAAAAGGCTGCACACTACTAAAAATTAAGGAAAAATATCACTTTCCATCCCAAGTATGCACATTTTCAAAAATTGTCTCACACTATATTGACAGTTTCATACCAAATAAATTGACTTTGTTTATTCTAGTATGAAAAGTCATTTTTGCCAATTTGAGGAAATTATATTTGAATAAAATTTGCAACAACTCTTCAATACCGGAAAAGTAGGTCTGTCCTAAATTTGAAAATAGAGTCAATTTATTGGGTACTAATCTCTCATTATCAATAGTATGGAACATTTACAAAGAAACACGCAAACTATAGGCTAGAAAGTGTATTTACCTAAAAATAATAACAGTTTCACGACCAAATAAAAACTTCCCAGGACAGTAGGGACGGATCTTATTCCCATCTCAACTTGCAAAATAAAGTGATAATAAAATACTCTCACCTCGTGAAGATCCACCAACTTATAAAGTTGCTGTACCAACTTGGCAATTGATTCGTCTGTACCAGGAACGACAGTGGTAATGCGTGATAGCCCCTCAAATTCAGAATGACCAACAGCTAAACTCTAAAAATAAGAAGCACCCAAAATCAACAGAAGTATCAGTAGGCAAACAAAAAGTACACAGGAAAGTCCAAAGACCAATTTTCAAGAAGATATAATAAAACTGAAGTTCATACTTGTATATTATATCCTCTTGAGCAAAAACCCCGTGACAAGGTTAAGGACTCCAGGAACATCATTAACAACCATGGTAAGAGTGTGAGAGCGAAGCCCACTAGTCTGCCATTTTTAAGGAGACATATAAGCAAGAAATTCTCGAATATAGGGTAGCTGGGTGGCCTAGACATAATCAGTATGTTAATTTATTGAATAGAGAAATTTATAAAATGGTGTCCCCTGCGGCTGGCTGTTAAAGTCGAAAACAATAACAATAAAGAAGATATTAGCTCTAAAATCGTGAGCCAAACATTAAACAAATAAGACAAGAATAGCTCCTTACATCATCCTCGTTCAGAACTCCCCAGTGAGCATCAAGAACTTGATTGATAAAAATTCCATCATCCGACTCCACAGGGTAAACATCTCCCTTCACACAAGAAACAATAGTCTTAGGCATTTAAATTACATACAATAGCCACAACACATCAAAATTTTGTAAAATCGAGTCTGAGAAATCAAACATCAGAAAACCACGTGATCAACTATTTTCTTCACCATCTTCAGGTTTAGCGAAAAGAAATTTCAAGGTCTTTCTTAAGTCGACTGAAAATTTGAAATGGAAGATTTCATGTTCGGTCATACATTATGAACCAAAATTAATAGATGAAAAAAGAAACACTTATTTACATTTTGTGCGTAAGACTAGTGAACCATATAGGTACATACCCCAGCAGACATATCTGATTCTGCAACGTGAGTCTCCTTAACAGTCTTTGTAACTGTACTAGCAGGCTTTGCTTCAAGATCTGGATAAGAAGCAGCTGAGAACCTCCAAAAGGAGCAGATTCACCCATCTTTTCCTTCTCAAGGCAATCTAATCCATACAAACAACATCAACTTACATAGAGCGCAAAATGACAAAACAAGAACAAATAATTTTCCTTAGTTCTTTTTACCTTTCCTGTCCTAGCAATCTCTCTAATTCCAAACTTACTTAAATTCCTCTGCACTGCAACCATCTTCCTGGATCTCCAGTAACCTATATAGACAAGTAAGGAGGAATCAGTTCTGGAAATGTCGTGATTGACCACCATTGCAAACACATAAGTTTACAAGCATATCAGAAGAGCACTAATACAGACATAACAGCACTAACAAATTTGATTGTCACCCGATATCTGGTGAACGGTGTAAGCAGCACTACCAGTCATCTAGTATAGTATAAGAGTCCCTGAAAATACTACAGAGCTTAGAAGAGTCACCAAAACGAACTCTATACACCTTATGGAGGAAGTTTTATATTGTAATCCGATGGGGATATCTAAAAGAACCAGCTTACTAATGGGATTCCTTCTTTTCCAACTATACCAACATGCTCCTTTAAATAAAGAAAAAACATTAAATACAAAATCAATCTGCCCAGCGGAATATCCTCATTGAGGTTCTTGCATATGCATGACATGACAGGAATAATGCTTACAAGACAAAGTAACATGTTATCATGTAAGACTGTAGATATTTTGAGCCCAGAGGCCAAACGTAATACCATTGAGTTCGAAGGGTTGGGGAAGAAACCAACCATAATAAATGTTCAACAACATAGATGTTTTTGAACTATGAGATGTAGCGTGAGATTCAAATAAGAACCATTTTTAACGTGAGAGCAAAGAACCACAAGAACTCATTATGAGCCAAATGAATTCGCTATGAAGATTGATGCATCCGTCAGGAAAGTTATTGCACCAAAAATTCAAATTTTTTGTCGAGGTTCGAACACATGAGGGGTGAAAATTCTATTTTTCTAGATGCAGTACCTTTTTCCGACGGATACATTAAAAGTTAGTTCTCCGTTCTCAAATTAAAAATGGTTTTTATGTTACCTCCTCCCCCCATGAGATGTATATGTATTTGTATATAAGGGCCTATCTTGGTGCAACTACTCAAAACTAAAGAATATTTGCAAAAACTTAAAACTACAATTGTAGCAGACATATTGCAAGTAAGCTTACAATACATAATGCGTTATTCTAATCAATAAGTTGTTAATCCATACTCAGTAGAGGTTTTCTTTTATACTTGCACAAAATTCTGCTATCTAACATGTAAAATGAAGAGAAATAGACATCACCTCAATGGTAAGTGAGTGATCAGAGATGTCCACAATTTTTGCCCTAAAAATGTCCACAAGCCACATCACCTGGAAATAAAGCCAGCAAAAACAAAAATGAAGTTGTTTAGCCACACAGGAGAAGGGAAAAAGGCTAAACAAGAGTGTGTTAGTACATATATAGGACCAAATACCAGACAGTGAGACACACTCGACTTCCTAGACAAGAATAAAACAAGTACAAAAATAACGTATAACTACAAAACCTCTGCTCGGTATTCTGGATCGGCATTAATTTTGATAAGCATTAACTCCCGTTCCACTTGGGGCTCCTGCGAGATGTCTTCAACCTGATTGTCAAGTTATCACAAAAATAGACACTATATTAATGGGCAAAGACGAGCAATCATATGAATCAATAGCAAAACCAAATACATTCATGATGAACATGCAAAAACTAAAGGCCTCAGAAAATCATTTCAAAAACAGTAGAGATTCTACAAAATGAGTCGAAGATATTTTACAGAAAACAAGCAGGAATAAATTTTAAAAACTTTTAGAGATAATTCATCTCTGCTGCAGTGAATCGAGAACTTGGCTCTAAGAATATCCTAATCAAAAGTTATTTAAAATAATAAGAAATATATCATCAGAAACAGGAAAACCAAGAAAACAATGACGACCTTCAATACATTGACGAGCTTCTGAAGCTGCTCCATAACCTGCTGTAGCACCCTTTCAGTTCCCGATACAACTATAGTGAACAAAGCTTTATCTCTGTTCAGTCCCACTGCAAGGGATTCAATGTTATACCCTCTCCTAGCAAACACTCCGGCAATTCGATTTATCATTCCACTTTCATCACCAACAAACACAGAGACCGTGTGGCGTTTCACCCTGGATTCATAACGCCATTAAACAGTTTAAACCCATCACCAAAGCATTCCAAAGAAAGAATCGAACACCAAACACACAACGAGACAAATTGAACGCATTCTTTCAGGCCGAGCAAACTAAAACCACCCTCAATTCCCATTAAACTATTCTCAAATTAAAATAAGCTTGCACAATCCAACTCTAATCGAAATTCTACCCACAAAAACACCAACTTTGCTCAGTTTTTCATCTGATCATGCAAAAGGCTACACACATTGACTATAAAACGTAAACTTCACAGCTACGGATTGCGAACCTGAGGCATACCTAGCTTACTAATATTAAAATTTCACAGAAAACAAAAGAAATCATAATCACTATGATTTCAACAAAAGAACTACTGATGTTAACAGACAATAAGCATATATAGAAACAAGATACGAGACAGTTACTTTTGTCTGGAGACGGATTTGTTGCTGCAGGTGAGAGGAGAATCCGAAACGGCGATAACGGCGTCGTTTTGCTGCTTGCTATCGCCATTTGCGCTTTGGGCACAAACCGCAAATCTTCTTCTCGGATTCGAAGAGAATTTGACGGAGTGAAGGCCAATTTCAGCTTTGAGAATTAGGTCGTTAGAATACGCAGACGCGCCAAATAACGCAGAGTGGGTGGCAGCAGCCGCCATTGCTCGTGTGGTGTGTGTCAGTGTGAGCTCGTGAAGGAAAGAAAGGAAGAAAAATATGTCCAACTGGTGCGGGCTGATGGATCCGACCCATTTACAAATGGTGCCGGTCAGACAGGCTCTCCAGGTTGTTGGATCGACCCGGCCCGGTCAGATCTTGGTGCATAAATATCTCGATACAAAAAAGACGAAATGCTCCGATCCAACAATTAATTTTTCTGGTTTGCTTTCCACTCTTTATCAACTTGGAGCCGCAGAAAGTTATGCATTTTTATGATAAATTTTATCATTAATAATTATATATAAAACACTCATGTTTGCACACGAGATTTTTTATTTTGAATGGAATTTCACTTATTTATGTTACACCACTTATACATAGGGGTGTGCAACGGTCGGTTTCGGTTTCCGGTTAAAAATCGAACTAAACCGAATAAACCGATAACCGAATTGATTTAAATTTTTTGACCAAATCGAATCGATCTTATGCTTTCGACCGAACCAAAACCGACCGAAATGCAAATAGTCCAAACCGTCGACCGACCGAAATAGGTTTCGATTCTTGATTTTGTAACCGAACCGAAACCGAATCACATCTTAAACCGACCGAAACCGACCGAAACTCATCGGTTCGGTTTGGTTTTTCGGTTTCGGTTCGGTTATGCACACCCCTACTTATACACCAGTTTGCACCCAATCGGTTCCATCAATTACTTCTTTTTAAGGGTCCCATCAATTACCAGTATATGTATATATATAATATGTGGTTTAAATAAGAATAATTTTTAACGTGAAAATTAAAAATTACGAAAATTTATTATGAACCAAATGAATTCGATATGAAAGTTAATGCATTCGGTGGAAAAGTTACTTTTTAGTTACTAATTACTTCCCCCGTCCATCAAAAATTTGTATTATTTTTGGTGATATGAATTTTAATAAATTGTAATGAGTGTAAAGTGAGTAGAGATAATAAATGAATATATTAATAGGTATTGGAAGTAAAAAAGTGGATCATGTATGGTTTTTTGTAAATAAGTGGATAAATAGAAGATAGTTGATGTTTCAAAAAATAGAAAATGCAAGCTTTTGGTAGATGAATTAAAAGGAATTAAATGTAATCTTTTGGTGGATGAAGAAATATAATTTAGTGTGTGTGTGTATATATATATATATATATATAGTTTAGTTAAATGAGTAACCATTCTTATCCTAAAACTAAGAACCAATGAATTCGTTATGAAAGTTGATGAATCCGTTGAGAAAGTTAATGAATTCAAAATTTAGAATTTTTCACCCGGTTCGAATCCCATGAGAGGCGAAAATTCTATTTTTGGATTCATCAACTTTCTCGTGGATTAATCAACTTTCACCGTGAATTCATCATTTTTTGTTCTCACGTTCTCAAAATAAAAATGGTTCTCACGTTAACCTCTATATATATATATATATATATATATATATATATATATATATGGGATGGATCACGTGAGAATACAAATATTGGTAAGAAATAAGAATCGACATTTAACGTTAAAGTTGTTGCACTAAATGTATAAATTTGTTGCATCAAATTTAACATATAAAGTGTAGCACTTAATGTAAAGTTGTTGCACGTAATTTGGTGCAACAAATTTATACATTTAGTGCAACAACTTTATACGTTAAATCTTTGATTCTTATTTCTTACCAATATTCGCATTCTCACGTAACCATCCCCTATATATATATATATATATATATATATATATATATAAGATAAGAATTATTTGACATATATATGATATTATAATTTGACGCTCTTTTTTCTTTTATTGTTTGTGTTCCAAAACGTTGTATTAACAAGATGATGAGATAGAGATTATTCAGGTGAATGATTATTGGATAATTTGGTGAATGATTTTGATATATATTAATTGATTAATTATTGGGTTATTGGTGTATAAATACATTAATTTTGGGTTCATTTTGATTTTTTCTACGAACTTTAAAAATTATCATAAAATACATAAATTTATTTATTCACTTTAGTGATTTTACCACGAATCAAACTAAATTTGACTTGACATCTCAAAAAAAATTCATAGATAAAACGATCAGTGATATAAATGACATCGTAGAGAGATGATATTGATTGGACTGATCCCAACTAGAACCAGACGATGAAACAAACGAGAAGACTTGATTTTTGTAATGAGGATTGACACGATGAATCATAGAAATAAAAAAATCTGATTTATTTTGATGGAGAGATAATGTTCTATTTTCCATTTCTACGATGTCGTTTATATCATTAACAGTTTTGTCTATAGTAAATTTTCAAGATGTCAAGTCAGATAAAATTTGGCATGAATTTGAAATAATGGTAAAATCACTAAAGTTATTAAGTTTATGTATATTGTGATAATTTTTAAATTTCGTGGGAAAAAATAAAGTAGGCTCAAAGTGGTGTATTTATGCGCCAATAACCCTTAATTTTTTATATATATACAAATTTTTTAAATAAGTTAATAGATTTAGGGTAATTGATGTTTCCAAAAATAGAAATGCAAGCTTTTGATGGACGAATAGAAAATGATTAAATGCAAGCTTTGATGGATGAAAGGAGTATAAATTTAGTATGTGTGTGTATATATATATATATATGTTTAGATTTTATTTATTTTAATATAAGATAAGAATTATTTTGACATATATATGATATTATTTTATATATATAGATTTTGTAAATAAGTGGATAGATTGAAGGTGGTTGATGTTTCAAAAAATAGAAAATACAAGTTTTTGGTGACTTAATCAAAAAGAATTAAATATAAGCTTTTGGTGGGCGAAATGAGTACAATTTAGTGTATATATATATATATATATATATATATAGATTTTATTTATTTTAATATAAGATATATTATTTTGACATATATATGATACTATCATTTGATGCTCTTTTTCTATTATTGTTTGTGTTCCAAAAGTTGTATTAACAAGATGATGAGATGGAGATTATTCAGGTGAATGATTGTTGGATGATTTGTTGAATGATTTGATATCTATTAATTGATTAATTCTTTTATATATATAGATTTTGCAAATAAGTGGATAGATTGATGGTAGTTGATGTTTCCAAAATAGAAAATGCAAGCTTTTGGTGGATGAATCAAAAAGAATTAAATGCAAGTTTTGGTTGTGAAAGGACTATAATTTAGTGTGTGTGTGTATATATATATGTGTCTAGATTTTATTTATTTTAATATATGATAAGAAATATTTTGACATATATATGATATTATATTGAAGCTCTTTTTCCTATTATTGTTTGTGTTCCAAAACGTTGTATTAACAAGATGATGAGATAGAGATTATTCAGGTGAATGATTGTTGGATGATTTGGTGAATGATTTGATATCTATTAATTGATTAATTCTTTTATATATATAGATTTTATATATAATTTTTATACATAATACCTAAAGGATTAATTAGTCCAAACATTATATCCATAAATTAAGAAAATAGATATAATTAAAATCGATTAATATAAACCGAGATCCTCATTCTTAATTACTAGGTATATTATAATTGGAAAATTTCAATTAAATTCAAAATAGGTTGGAACAAGAATAATAAATGATAGGCTTGTCCCCTTTAAAATTTGGGCCCGTCTTGTATCTATCTTTAAATCTAACTTGGAAATGAGTTTTGCTAGTTCGTAAGCTATACTTCATGAAAGTTGCCTTGTCAAGTCAACAACTTAATTGGTTTTGAAAAGGCTAATTAGCCGGTGATTGGACATTTTCATAATTGAAATGTTATACCTTCACTTTTGTAGTTACTTTTGATACGATCATAATTTGTAAACATATTTAATAATGTACTCCTTCTTTCTACCAAAAGTTTGTATTGTTTTTGGTAGCATAGATTCTAATAAATTGTAGTGAATAAAGAATATGTTCCACATTGTAAACGTATAAAGATGAAAAATATAAATTTTTTGATGGACGAACAAAAAAAATTAAATACAAACTTTTGATATATAACCAGACGTGATAATTTCAAACGAGTAGGCTGCACTCTTCGCTGTGAGCTTGCATTCTTATCTAGACATCGGCCCTTAAGAGAAACTTGGCTCAACCACACCAAGTTCCTTTAACCAGATCGAACTATATAAAGCATACGTAAAAATAACAATCATTATAAAAAGATGGCTAAAAAAAAGTAAGAATAAAAATTCACGAGCTGACTCAATCTAATTTTAAAGTTTACATAATGAAATAGAAACAGTTTTTGTTTTATAAATTGAACAAACTTGAACTAAGATATCACGAAACACCACTTGAAAAATAAAAAAAGCAATACATCCCAAGAAATTTCATGTAATCCTAGGTTGCAAACATCCTAATGTCCTCATCTTGCTGAAACAAAGCCATTTCGTCCTCCTCCAAATGCACCCACACCTCAATCCCATTCCCTTCTCTCTTTTCCATGAGCACCGTCATCTTCGCACCAGGCTGCGGAGCAATGCTGGCCCACACAGGCTTCCCCCACCCGAAATCAGCTTTGTAGAATCCAAACTTACTATAATCGCTAAAACTGATGCCGTTCGCCTCGCCACGGCTGCCACTCTCCACTGCAGCCTTCATCGAATGCATAACTTTATCGTTGCGTGCATCCCCACCGAGCGACAGTATCTCCCCGCAGTCGGAGATAGATTTACGAGTCGCTTCGCTTATCAGATCATGCAATTCCCCAACCCCTGGGCTACTCTTATGTTCATCATCAGTTGCAGCGATCCAGCTGCAGATCGAGAGCAGTAGCAGATTTCCACAAGTATGTCTATGCAGAGGTGGAATTGTTCTCTCTCGCATATTAACCGGCATACTGATTAAACAATCTCTGAATCGGCCGTGTTTGACCCAATCCAGGCCGATCTGGACTCTGGCTATAAAGGCACAAACCACAGAAACCCTGAAACCCTCTTCAGGTTGCCCTCGTCCGCCCTCAAACCCGATCTAAGGCTGCTTATAGCTTTCTCGTCGAATGAAAACCTCTTCACATCAATCTTTCGAGTCTCGCCATATGTTGTAGGTATACCGAAGTTGTTACCCTGCTTTTTCCCTGGAAACAATACTGCAGTGTCGAATCTAGGGTTGATGTCCATGTTGTCTCCTGTCTCTGGATTGCTGGCATTCGACCAGGCGGAAAGGAACGTTGCCATTGAAGCTCCATCGAAGATCTTGTGAGAAACACTGATTCCGATTACTACTCCGCCGGATTTCAATCCTGTGACCTGAATCGACAGAATCGGATAGGTGGAAACGTTGAACTGGCCATTCCTGCGTGGAAGGAAACCATAAAGGTTTTCGAGATCTCTTTCCACAATCAGGCTGGCCAGCTCAACATCTGGAGCTTCTGCTTCGAAAAACTCGGCTCCCTCATCGTTGCAGTCAACGATTTGATCCTTCAAGATGAGTCTACCGGCAAGAGGGTAAAACTGGACTAGCACTCTACCTAGAGATTCTTCCAAGTCGATTTGTTCGTTCTTCGACGTGTAGAAAAGAAGGACTCCGACTTCTGTGAGTGGGAGAAATTCATCTAAGAATGAGAATTTGTAGTTTTTGAGGTTTGGAGGAGTTGGAATGCGTGGTTTCACCAGCTTCTTGTTTACTACTTTGATATTGTTCATGCTTGAATGCTGGTAATGGCGTCTTTAAAGATTAATGCTTTATGATATATATGTAGTTTCCTTTTATTATTAGCTGCACAAATTAATTAAAGATGGAGATCGCTAAGCCACCATCTTTGACTAAAGCTGTCAAAGTTCACATATTGTGAAAGCACCATCTTTGACTCAAGCTATTAATGTTGACATATATATAATGGACTTGCCTCTTAAAACTAATGTTAAGTCATGAACTTCACTAAAAAGGATAGCACATAAAATTTAGTTGAATAAGTCATTTTCTTAAATAAGTTTTAGTTTATATGAGAGACAAAGTAAAGTAAATATTTGAAACATGCTAGTGTAATTTCGGAACGGAAAATGTCGGGAAAGTTGACTTTAGAACAAGAGTATTTTATTCGAAATTTGACATATGCCAGATGGAAAAATCCTTGTAAAAAGTGATAGCGTTAGATAATTTTTAGTGTGTCTATATAGAAATATTGAGATAATTTATTTGTTCGAAACCCGAATTTGTTAATTAAAAAGTTTACAGATGATTCGTATTGTTATCAAATTCTAATTTAGTTTAAATTCCACGAAGTGGTAGTTGGGCCTGAGATGTAGGTATCATTAATTTAATCCACCTGTTTAAAATATTGATTCGTTATTTATTCTCGGCTTGAAAATTGTGCAGATCGCCAAAGATGCATGTGTCTTTATCTTAAAATATAAGTATAGTTCCTTTATTATTAATTCCACCGACTAAAGATGGAGAGGATTAGATTACGAGGATTGGTTGTGCGATTTTGTAAGATACAATAAATTTTGTCAAAATTGCCTTGTTCGCTAATTTTTTTTATGACACCGTTTGAAACAAAGTTGCATTCCACAAAGATTGAAATATTATGAATAACTACTATCGATAGCTAGAGTTCTCTATATAGACTTTAAATTCAATGTTGAATTAATTATCTAAAACATGCAATTTAAACTAAGTAACAAAGCAAAACTAATGGAGATAAAAGTAGATTAAAAAGAATATTCTAAAACTTTGGATTCAACGGATTCAAGCAATTAAACAAGTCTAGGTCAATTTACCATTGCAGATTCAATTATTCCTAAGACAAACACATAAATAATTTAAATTTGATGTGGACAGTTTTATCCAATCCTATGCGGGCCCGTTTCACCCTATGACAAATGAAGACAAGAGCTAACATGACGTAATTCAAAAAAAGAACTGATCTGAGGTCAATCCTAAGGGCACCATTAAAAGAAATGACCCCAGGTCTGATAGGATGATTCAGAGTTTAATGTCACAAAACAAAAAACTGCGAAGACACGCGGTTGATAGCCACTCGATAATAAGGAGATTCGGGTAACATAATTCGGTTAAAGAAAACTCTATGAACGCGCCACTAACCGACATGGGTGAAGATCGGCGACAGACAGGTGATGTAAGAAAATGACCGTACCTACCCCTTAGAGTCAAGCATAACGAGGATGAAAGTACGAAAATACCCTCATATATGGAGTAATGAAATTACTAAAATACCCCTCTCCTTAATGTCTATACATTGCTTGGAATTTATCTGGAAAATGCAAGAAAAAACGAAAAATATAACAAAAACCCTACCAAAATGTATACTTGAATATTGAAAAAATTCAAAAAGTTCAAAAAGTATTTTGAGCAAAAAGCCTTAGTTTTCGTCGTGTTCATGATATATTTTCTTTTTTATTCTTCTCGTCACCTCATCATTATTCACCATATTTTTTGCACTTCAAGATTATTTATTTAGCATTTTTATTCACTTTTTGTGTTGAGGAAAATCCTATAGTCAACAATTGACACCGTGTATATGAAATATTGGGTTAAGACGTGATGTTTCATGTTTATGCTCTTTCTTTTGGTGTTTTCCTATGTGAACTATTGCTTACGTGTGTCTTGGATTGTCACCCATTTTCGTCTGGATTTGACATGCTTAGTACCCCTCCTACCTTTTGAGGGCGCTCATTGTGCATTTAGTATTTTATCGTTATTGTGCTTTATTAGAAGGTTAGTTATGTGTATGTTAATTTGTTGATTGTTATTAAAAATTCGAAGGTCTAGGATTGGTAATCTTAAAAGGATTTTACTTGAGCACGTGAATGATAAATAATGATAAATGTCAGTAAATATTCAGTAGCATAAAGGGTTTAACTCTGAAAATTGCTTTATTTGTGCCTTTAATTGTTATATGGGTGTTTCGTAGCCGTAATCTTATAAAAATGCAACGAATATTGGATGACTGTGATACCCCCGAGTCATAATTGTTATCAAATTCGAAGAGGTCAGAGTTGATTAGGTGCTTTTATGCACCAGGGAAAATGGAAGCCAATGTGAGTCGGGTCGGGATCTAAGAGAAGAGTTTTCAAAAGAGGCGCTTGGCCTTCAGGGTAATCGGGACACTACTACTTCTAATGGCGGATCTGTCGCTAATCCTATTCCTATTAGCATACCATCTCTGGCGAGCGTGAAAAATGTTAGTTACCTTGTCCACCCAATATTGATAAGACAAAAACTTGGGTGAGCTCCACCTCATCGCTCACCTCTTTGTTAAAATAATTATATATTAATTATGATGAGTAAGGATAATTAGATTTTATCAATTTATAATTAAATTTATTAATTCATAAATATGGTTTATTAATCCATAATTAAGGTTTATTAATTTATAATTAAGGTTTATTAAATCAAATTAGGATTTATTAATTCACAATTAGGGTTTATTAACTCACAATTAGGGTTTATTAATTCATCATTAAGGTTTATTAATTCAAAATTAAGATTAATTAATTCACAATTATGGTTTATTAATTCACAATTAGGATTTATTAATTCAAAATTAGGGTTTATTATTCAAAATTAGAATTTAATAATTCATAATTATGGTTTATTAATTTCCATTAGGGTTTATTAATTCAAAATTAAGATTCATTAATTCACAATTAAGATTTATTAATTTACAATTAGGGTTTATTTATCACAATTTGGGTTTATTATTAATTCAAAATTAATATTTATTAATTCACGATTATGGTTAATTAATTTATAATTAAAATTTATTAAATTAATTAATTTTAATTAAAATTAATTTAATAATAATTAATTAATTTAAAAATTAATTAGGTGGTGGTCTCACTTGCGTGTACGCACAGGAGACCACCCCTATTGATAATGTTCAATCATATGATGCTTCAAATGTTTGCCCGTCCATAGATGGGTATGCATATATGATTTCATCGGTGAGCATCTATACCGCCACAGGGAGTTACACCTGAAGGGAAAGAGAAGTCACCAAAGAATCGAAAACGCTAATGGGAGAACACAAATGCAACGGCCCTCAAAAAGTCACAAATCTGCAGAGAAAGTGATTGACTCTTCTAGTGGAACACAGAATGGAAATCATGAAAGAAAGGAAGTTTTTGGTTCGAGGAAAGAACAAACTCCCGAGCAAAGACAAGAGCATGACTTACGGGATGTTTGGTGAGCTTATAAGTTCTTTAAAACAATTTATAAGTTGTTTAGAAATTATACGTTATTATATAATGTTTGACAAAATAATTTCTTAAACAACTTATAAACTATGAAAATAAGCTCCAACAACTTATAAGCTCTCTTAAAAATAAGTTGTTCAACTCTAATTTATTTTTTCATAAGCTTATAAACAACCATAAATTTACCAAAATAATTAACCTTATTATAGTTTGTTTTTTCGTACATATACACTACCAACTTCACCTCTCGTCAATTTTATCTCTCTAACTATGATTTTTTTTCTCTAACTCACGATTATTTCTCTAACTTATAAGATCAATTATCTAAACACTTTAATAACTTATAAGCTCTCTAAAATAAACTTAGTGAAACACCCCTTAATCACAATATCGAAGGGAAGGAATAAAACAGAAAGGCCTTTGGGAATTTTTTAAAAAATGAGATCTGAAAAGCAACCGGCCCCGGAAAATCGAGAAAATTCAGTGTAAAGGCTGATCCAAAATGAAAGTGTGTAGTAACAAAAGTGGAGAAATATGAGGAGGAGGAGCAATTATAGAAAAAAAAAGTGGCGTAAGGGGCCCACATGATTCTCGCAGGTGCTTGGCCGAAGCGAAGTCTATTTTCAGAAGAAATCTTATCAGATGTTTTGCCTAAAAATTACAAACCCATTAACATTGAGTACGGTGTCAAAGAAGATTCGGATGCGCACATGGCTCGATTTGAAGGGCTCATACTTCTCTACAACATTGACTGATTTAGCTCGGCAATGGTTTCAAAAGTTGGAACCTGACTCCATCCATTCTTTTGAGGATTTATACCAAATTTTCATTCGTCATTTAGCTAGTTCTCGGAAAACAAGAAAGGTTGCTATGTCACTCATGGACATCAGGCAAGAACCGCAAGAAAGGCTGAGAGAGTACACTGCAAAATTCAACATAGCGACATTGAAGTACCTGATGCAGAGGCACAACTTAAAGGTTACGTCTCTGTCAGATGATTGAAGCCGGGAGCTTTATACGATTCGTCGCAAATTGATCCCCCTGGCGGTTTCGATGATCTTCTATCACGAGTCCCGGGATACATCCAGCCAGAAGAAGCGAAGACATCTGGGAAAGCAGAGATGGAAAAGAGCAAATCCAAAAGTATGGACATATAAGGGCGAGAGAGAAACATGTCTGCAGGAGAAAGGTTTTCAAACAGGGGACCTCCCACTCGTGGACCCCCAGATTTGATAATGCTTTGTGACAGACTTATGCTGTGTCTGGACCCTTGAGAAGAGAGGAGGAAATGCAACGGATGGATCCATTTCAAGAATATACTGTTTTGAATAAGTGTTTTGAAAATCGAATTGGACTGATCAAGTTCGATCGATTTAACCGCGAATCAATTAGGTCAATGGTCCGATTTATGATTATTTTTGAAATTTATAAAAACCAGTGCAGATCGTTCAAAATCGGTCAAAACTAGATAAAATAGATGACCTAATAAAGCGAACCGATTTAATAATTTAAATAATTGTAAATGTAAAATGAGCAAAATAATGCTAATGAGATTCGAACTTGTGGCCATTAGGTTAATAGACTAACAAACAACCAACTCCACTAATTTGAAACTTTTGATTATAATTCTTTGATTAATTAATTTATTTACAGTAATAATATTAATCTAAATATTAAATAACTATTATTATTATTTCATTCGTCCGTAGTTAATACTATAAATATATTATTATTAAGTTAATATTATTATAGAATTGACATAAATAGTGATTATGATGTAAAAGAAGATGACTGTTGAATTAATTGAGTGTAATTATTCTTTGTTATATATATTTTTTCTTGTAAATATATACCAATGAATAAGTATGATGAAAAATACTATCTCACCAACTATATTTGTTGATTTAATTTCATTTCATTTGATACGTCCATAAAACTTGTTCACTTTTCTTTTATAAAATGAACTTCATTCAAAAGTCAATATTTTACCCACGCTCAATCCACTTATTTATAAAAATCATCAATAACCAACAATTTCCACTTACATAACATATTTTATTATGTGAATCTCATTATTCAATCACTTTACACTAATTGTATTTATTAAAACTTGTGTCCATAAAAGCTAAGATAATATATCAAGGACGAAGGAGTACTATTTAATTTTGGTTGATATAATGTATAGAAAATATAAAATTTGACCTAAATTTTTATATTAATAGTTTATTCTAAATAGTAATATGTTTTATGTAAACACATTATTCATATAAAAATCAAATATTTAGTGATTATCCGATTTTTCAAAACGGTTGATCAAATCGATGGTCCAATGACCCAATCAAGTGATCTTGATGTTCGATGCGGTTTTAAAAATATTGCTTTGAATAAGCCAATCAAGACCATCTTTGAATCCGCAAATACCATAATAAGTATGACCATCCCACGGAGGGTTGTGCGCACTGAGGAATTCTCCGGAGAAGTTAGTACGAGAAGACAAAGTTAATGTAATTTGTACGATAAAGGAATGAAGATCGAGGAAGAACAAAAGAAGATGCAAATGTAGAACAAGGCGGAAGAAGGCCTCCCCCGCCTCCAAGAATTCCAATGAGAGAAGTACATATGATCATGAGAGAGTTGTAGATGGTCACTCCAACAGAGAAAGAAAACAAACCATCAAAGTCGTAAAGCTAGGTCACATGGAGTAATGCATATCAGTGCGTCTTTATGAAATATCCTTTGTTCCAAAAGATGAAAGTGTTGAATAAACATAAATGTTATTTTTAATGGATCTTAAATTTAGAAGTTAGTGAGAAAATAAAAGGTCAAGAGTTTTTTTGTAGTTGAAAGGTCAAAGGGTGATATAGGAGATAGTGCTCATTTATGGCTTTTAATTGAATTTAATTGTTGGCATAGTAGTTTTAAGTGTCTATATAAAGGCCATGTTGATTTCATTTGAGATGAGAACAACAAAGAGGAATACAAAAGTTATTATACTTTTTCTCTCCACAATTCATTTCAGTTTTTTCAAATTGGTATCAGAGCTAATGGCGAATATAACGGGTCAAATGTCGCTACCACGACTAAAAAAGGCGAACTACGAGAATTGGAGCATTCAAATGAAAGCTCTTCTCGGATCGCAAGATGCGTGGGAGGTGATCGAAGATGGTCTGGAAGACCCAACAGATACCACGGGATATATGGCGGCTGAAAACAAGGCATTGAAAGAGGCGCGATCAAAGAATAAGGCGGCACTATACATGTTGTTTCGAGCCGTTGACGAGTCGGGCTTTGAGAAGATTGCCAGCGCAACTACTTCAAAAGAAGCGTGGGACACTTTAGAAAAAGTGTTCAAAGGAGCCGACCGAATCAAGCAAGTGTGTCTCCAAACTCTTTGTGGTGAGTTGGAGAGCATGAAGATGAAAGAGTCTGAAAGTGTATCTGACTACATCACCCGTGTACAAGCCGTGGTGAACCAACTCAATCGTAATGGAGAAACATTAACCGATGCACGAGTTGTGGAGAAGATTTTGAGATCATTAGCTGACAATTTTGAGAATGTTGTGTGCGCGATAGAAGAGTCAAAGGACCTTGCGATGCTCACAATGACGAGCTTGCCAGTTCTCTCGAGGCACACGAACAACGTAAGAAGAAAAATAAGGAGGAGATACTCGAGCAAACACTTCAAACCAAGGCGTCAATCAGAGACAAAATGCACTCTATTCTCAAATTTTTGAGGTAGAGGCGTGGCCGTGAAGTCGTGGAAATGGTCGCGGTGGTCAAGGCAAAGCAATCATGAAGGGTACTATAAGGAGAAGAGATAGTCAAACCAACCAAATTGGCGTCGAAGAGAACGCGGTCGAGGAAGAGAAGGTCGGTCGATCTATTCCAACATCGAGTGCTACAAGTGTAACAAATATGGTCACTACGCAAGGGATTGCAACTCCGACAAATGTTATAATTGTGGTAAATTGGGGCATTTTGTAAAAGATTGTCGAGTTGATCAAAAGATGGAAGAAACAACCAACTTAACCTTAGAAGACGAAGCAAATGAAGGACTTCTCTTGATAGCTCAAAATGAAGTCAACATGAACAATGACACTCTGTGGTACCTCGACTCGGGGGCAAGTAACCATATGTGCGGTCAAGAGTACCTATTCAAAGAGATGCAACAGATTGAAGATGCTCATGTGTCCTTTGGAGATGCATCAAAAGTGGAGGTCAAAGGCTGAGGTGCGGTTTGTTATTTACAAAAGGATGGCTTGATAGGGTCAATCCAAGATTTTTATTACGTACCAGACCTCAAGACCAACATTTTGAGTATGGGACAACTCCCGGAGAAAGGTTACTCGATATTTTAAAAGATCGGGTACTACACTTGAAAGACAAGTAAGGACGTCTGGTTGCTCGAGTCGAGATGGCTAGAAATCGGATGTACAAACTAAATTTGAGAAGCATGCGAGAAAAATGTTTGCGAGTCAACGTAGAAGACAAGGCGTCGTTGTGGCATCTCCGCTTTGGTCATGTACATCATGGTGGTCTAAAAGAGTTAGCAAAGAAGAACATGGTGCACGGGCTGCCGGACATGGACTACGAGGGCAAATTTTGTGAAGAATGTGTTCTTGGCAAGCAAACGAGAACCTCGTTTCAAACAAAGGCTGTATATCGAGTTAAACATCCTATCGAGTTGATCCATACCGATATATGTGGACCAATCACCCCAGAATCTTTCACCGATAAAAGGTACTTCATTTCTTTTATCGATGATTTTTCACGAAAAACTTGGGTTTATTTTCTAAAAGAAAAATCCGAGGCATTCGAGGTTTTCAAAAATTTTAAAGTGATGGTGGAGAAGGCAACTGGCAGACACATCAAAGCCGTACGATCCGATAGAGGTGACGAGTTCGACGGCTTTCATGAAGTATTGTGAGGAGCAAGGCATAAGGAGATTTCTAACCGCACCATACTCTCCTCAACAAAATGGTGTGGTCGAGAGGAAGAACCGGACTATTCTTGACATGGTTCGATCAATGCTCAAGAGCAAGAAGATGTCAAGGAATTCTGGATAGAAGCTGTGCAATGTGCCATCTATGTACAAAATCGATGTCCACATGTGAAGTTAGATGATCGAATACCACAAGAGGCGTGGAGCGGACAAAGGCCGACGCTCTCATCTCAAAGTGTTCGGTAGTGTGGCTTATGCACACGATCGGATCAACGAAGAATGAAGCTCAAGACTAAAGCAAAAGGTATATTTTATTGGATATGATGAGAAGACAAAGGGTACAAGCTACTAGACCCGATAAGCAAGAAGGTGATGGTGAGTCGTGATGTGCGAGTAAACGAAGCAAGCGAGTGGGACTGGAAAAATTCAACAGAGGTTACCATCGGTTGAGAATCATCAACATCGCACCAACAAGCATATCAACAAACTCAAACTACCGATGATGAAGATGAACCACGACAACCCAAAATACGAAGTTTGCAAGATTTGTATGATTCGACAAATGAGGTACACCTTGTATGTCTTTTGGCTTATGCTGAAAATATCAGTTTTGAAAAGGCGGTGCGAGACAAGAAGTGGCAGACTGCCATGAACGATGAGATTAAGGCGATTGATCGCAACAACACATGGGAGCTAGCAGAATTGCCGAAAGAAAGTCAGCCTATTGGTGTGAAGTGGGTGTTCAAGAAAAAAATGAATGCTCAAGGTGAGATAGAACGGTATAAGGCGCGACTTGTTGCGAAGGGATACAAGTAAAAGAAATGAATTGACTATGACGAGGTGTTTGCTCCTGTTGCAAGAATGAAGACAATCAGATTACTCGTGTGACAAGCTGCTCAATTCCAATGGCTGATATTTCAGATGGATGTTAAATCAGCATTCTTGAATAGTGTGCTCAAAGAAGATGTCTACATCGAACAACCACCTGGGTACATGAAAGTCAGAGAAGAGAAAAAGATGCTAGAATTGAAGAAGACGCTTTACGGGTTGAAGCAAGCATCGTGGGCATGGAATACACGTATCGATACATATTTCAAGGAGAACGGGTTCAAGCAATGTCCCTACGAACATGCCCTTTACGCAAAGAAGAATGGAGGTAATATGTTATTTGTTGCTCTTTATGTCGATGACCTAATTTTTATGGGTAACAATGATGAGATGATAGAAGAGTTTAAGGGCACAATGATATGGGAATTTGAGATGACTGATTTGGGCTTGATGAAGTTTTTTCTTGGCTTAGAGATCAGACAAGTAGAGACGGGTATTTTTGTATCACATGAGACATATGCAAAAGAGATTTTAAAGAAGTACAAGATGACAAATTGCAACCCGGTATCAACACCAATGGAACCAGGTGCAAAACTCTCAAAGTTTGATGGAGGATAACGTATCGATGCGAATGGATACCGGAGTTTGGTAGGAAGCCTTCGCTATCTCACATACATAAGGCCGATCTTTCATTAAGTGTCAGCATTGTAAGTCGGTTCATGGAGGAGCCGGTTTATCCACATTGGAAGACGTTAAAGCGAATACTACGATACATTCAAGGAACGGTGTCACTCGGGTTGTTCTACTCGAAAGCAGAAGATTATAAGTTGGTTGGGTACTCCGACAGCGATTGGTGTGGAGACATAGATGATCGAAAAAGTACATCGTGATATGTATTCTTTATGGGAGATATCGTGTTTACTTGGCTTTCAAAGAAGCAACCGATCCCGGCGCCTCGACGGTGAAGCGAATATGTAGCAGATTCGTGCGTATGTCATGCGATATGACTTAGAAATCTGTTGAGCAAGATGGAACTAAAGCAACTAGGTGCAACCGTGATTCAAGTTGACAACAAATCGCCAGCTTGAGTTGGCAAAGAACCCAATGAACCATGAAAGAAGCAAACACATCGATGTTCGCTTTCACTTTATCCGAGATCATGTGAAGGAAGGAAGTGTGGAATTGGTGCATGTGGCAAGTCGATCAAGTTATGGATATCTTTACAAAACAATATCAAAGTTCTTCTCGACAAATGCAAGAAGATGATTGGCATGATGATGGTAGAAGCATTTAAGTTTATGGGGAGTTTTGTTGAATAAACATAAATGTTATTTTAGTGGATCTTAAATTTAGAAGTTAGTGAGAAAATAAAAGGTCAAGAGTTTTTGTAGTTGAAAGGCCAAAGGGGGATATAGGAGATAGTGGTCTTTTATGGCTTTTAATTGAATTTAATTGTTGGCATAGTAGTGTTAAGTGTCTATATAAAGGCCATGTTGATTTCCTTTGAGATGAGAACAACAAAGAGGAATACAAAAGTTATTATATTTTTCTCTCCACAATTCATTTCAGTTTTTTCAGAAAGACCCTTGTTGCAATATCATAACGACGTGTTGGTTTGTACGGAAAATCTGGCGGGTTACTTGGTGCACATCGTCTTTGTGGACACCGAAAGCTCGCTCAATGTTTTGTTTCGTGTCCGTTTGACAACAATGAATATTGTGGAAAATTAAAATCTTCCCTAGTCCTCTATACGGTTTCGGGTGAATCATACCTTCGTGAACTATTGAACCGCCTTACATTGGGAAGCCCCGGATCCGTAAAACCGTAATAATAGAGTTCATTGTAATCGATCTACCCAAGCCTGCCTACAATGTCATTCTGGGACTACCCGCCATCGGTGCTTTTCGAACCGTAGTGTCAACATACTACCTGAAGATCAAATTCCCCTTTGAGGAAGGAGTGGGAGAAGTCTACAGAAATCAGGTGGCTTCAAAGGAATGTTACGTCAAGGCGATCACTAACTGTGTCGGGGAAAAGAGGTTTGCCACCAAAGATGAAGATACCAAAAGCAAAAAGCAAAAGAGATCTGGAATTTCGCTTGGCGAAAAGATATAGCTGGAAGAGTTAACTGAGGCAAATGGAGAGCTTGAAAAACAGCCGTTGGTAACACCAGGGGAGCAATGTTTCAATATTGAATTAAAGACGGGCCCCATAACTGAAGAAAGTGTTGAAATTGAAGCAAACTGGCAATGACCGATTGCAGTTACAAAGGTACTCGAGGATGGAGCCTATCTTCTTTCAGACATGACTGGCATGCCTCTAACATGGCCATAGAAAATAAATGCACTCAAAATGTTCTATACTTTGATATTTGGAACATGTCAATTATTTATGATTGCTAGTTTATTGGTGGACGTCGTTTACCACCAAATAATTCATGCTAAGAATCAAGATTAATATAGCAATAAGCAGGGTTGAACCACAAAAAACGAGTTACTGAATTCAATTTCCTAAAGATCGAGTTTGGTGTACCCACTACGCCTTAAATTGGAGAGATAAGAATTAACTAAAGAAGTAATTAAATAACTAAAAGAAATAAGAAATAAATCAAGATAAAAGAGATTCGATTCGAATAAATCCACACTAGTTACTACCTCTGATCATCGACATAAATATATATTAATTCTCATGGACCAACCAATTATAGGGTACCGTGAATGCAACGGACATACCCCAATTCCTACGTGCTTTATCGATAACTAGCAAGAAACGCTGAACTAATTATTTTCCTTATCAAAACACAACCTAGTTGGAAACGTCAAACCTAGATTTAATGTCCTAATAGCTTTAAGAATTGAAGGAACCCAATTTAGATAAATTACCCATGAACGCAAGTAATAATTCGTTTACCAATTTATTCTCTACTACCAATACGATAACTTTGTCACTAATTAGCCATATTCTAACAATTACGGATTGGGAAAACCAGTTGACACAAATCTAAATTAACCTAAGGTGATCAGACTTAAGAAAATCAGATTGAAACTCTCTCCTCATCGAATTAATTAAACAACAAATTAGGTCTCACAGATATTGAACTAGTGTTTCATTATTCTATCTGAATCAAGAAATTAGCTACTCGTACTATGAAAATTAAACACAATCAAAACATATAAATAAAGCATAAATATTAATCTACTGAAACAATTTAAAATAGAAATTTAATCACCGTAAATGGATGCCAAAAATAGTCAATATATTAATTCACGAACTGTAAAAGAAATCAAATATTCAACTTCTCTCTTCAATTTCTTGAGAAAAAAAAGTAAAATATAATATATCTCTGCACCAAAGCTTCTGCCTCCTCTTTACCCCCTTTTCTAAGGTTGGAAAAAACATATAATAATAATCAAATATCTCATCCTAATCTCACCCCTACTCACGTCCAGGAAGTTAGGATAAGAAACAAATCTTTCTCAACTTCTCCTCAAAAGCTGCTGACTCCCATCCTATATTTAAGGGAAAATAATATTCAAAGAATTCTCAATACTCTAAACTTCTTCCTCCAAGCCGCCGACTCTCTTTTTGGAATCTTCTAAATTTGCACCAAAATCTCTTTAATCTTTGTTTTCTTCTTTCTTTCACTCGATTTTCTCAACATCAATCTCTTTATATTTCTGTACAAAATATCATTTAAACTGCAGTTTAATTCCAATAAAGCACCCAATAAATATGAACAACAAAATATACACATCATTTATGTTCGTTGCTTGTCGTCTTGGTCGTTCAATTCCCTAAGTGTTTTCATTGTTTACTCTCTGAGATTTGACACAAGTATGAATAATGTTTCCTAGTGTACAGATCCTTCTTAGGGTAACTCCAATGTTAAAAATTAAAATCCAATTCTTTACTGCTACATAAGTGCCACATCAGTTTTTAATACTCACCAACTTCTTTCTATATTTTTCTCCAATCATATATCTAGAAAATCAAATTTTATATGGACTCCATTAATATATATATATATATATATATAGACACACACACACATATTCACTTAAAAACTGGAAGAAGCGGTTGAGCTACGGTTGAAGAAAGAAGAAATGATCTCCCTCTCTCCCCCTGCAAAAAGCCAACTTTCTCAGTAAAAAGTTGGAATATACAGTCACTATTTTACAATGTATAAAAGCTAATAAAAGCCAACTTTTTCAATTGATAAAAGCTGATAAAAGCCAACGTTGGAGTTACCCTTAGACCTTTCAAATGCGTTTATTTTAGAATTATATATTTTCTTATCATAAGTTACATACATGTTACTCGTATGGGAAAAATTATTTGTTTGGGCATATGAAACATACATAGTATAAAATCCTTATCATATTTGAAGAATAAAAAAATCCTCACTAAAAGGCCCCACCTCGGAAGTATAAATTCGAAGTTGCAACTTAATGATATGTTTATATGAATATGCACAAATCACCGGGGGAATTAGGAATGTATACCTTCCAAGATCCTATCCTTTACACATTAATATTCCCTCGTTGCTACCCTACCCTACCGGGATCTCTTTCTTGGCCTCGGTTCAGATCAATTTACATGGAGGCTGACAAGATTTTTGTTAAGAGGCTTCTGTTCAACAAGGAGGCTTTAACAAGTGTGAGATCGAAAATAAGGGTAAATGGTGGGAAAACGTCTCTGCTGTGCGTGTTGTGTTGTGTGTGCCCTTATAGCCAGAGCTTTGATCCGCCTGGATCGTGAAAATCACGGGAAGAGCAGAGATTTCCTCATGTTTCAAGCGATTAACATGCGGTCGAGAACAGTTCCACACGCAGTGCATAGCTGCATCCCAAGCTGGGGAGACTGGAATTCAAGAACTGGTAGATCTAATGCTTTGGGAAACATTGCAAAAGAAATATTCACTCCTGACACGAATAACTTAAATTTACTGATTGCAGTAAGTTTGGCTTTTTACGAAGCTGATTTTGGACGGGGGAAGCCGGTGTGGAAGAGCATCGGACCGCTACGGCCGTCTGTCAACATGGTCGTGCGTGCTCATGAATGACAAAGAGGGCGATGGAATTGAGGCATGGCTGCATTTGAATCATAATGATATGCGTTACTTCGAGCAAGATGAGGAGATGAAATTGTTTACCAGAGATAATTGTGTTTTAAATTCCAAACTTTTAGACATTGTTGCAAATTGGATCTAAATTTTGAATTATATATTGCAATAAAAAACTAACTTTATCAATACTAGCAAATTAGACCCTTCTATTTTTAGCATCACTTTGGAACTAAGTTTTGACACTCATGCAGTGTTAAAACTCAAGATCAAACGAGAGCTTTTGAAATGTATTTTATCGGTTGTCTTTCCATATTGTCAATCTTGTCGATGGACGTACGGGATTTTAATTCGATCCATCGAAAAACTCCAGCTCCACCATATCGACTCTCGACTCAATAAATGCATTGCCTAGCGGGCACACTAATAGTATATATGCAAATAAACACACACATGATGATTCACTCAATATAGCATCCATGCGTCTTGAATCTAGTATATCATAGCATCATATTGAAGTCAAGAAACGACACACACTATACATATAGCACAAACCCCACAACTGTAGTTTCTCAAGACCCACAAATAGTAACAACACAGAGTTGGAACTTTCTATATATAGTAAGTCCATCACCTTCAACCATGTCCAAGTCTTCTCCTCTTTCTCCACTTGGTAATGCAAACTCGAGTTCGAGCACCAGATTGGCCAGCACGAACTCGACAGCTGCGAGGGCGAATGCAACGCCTGGGCATCCCCTCCGGTCAGCGCCAAACGGGATGAACTGGAACTGCCCTTTGAAATCAACATAACTATTCAAGAATATCTCTGTCAAAAACTTCTGGTTCTTGCCATATAGTGACGGATCTCTCCCAATAGCCCACGCATTGATGACCACTCGTGTTCTGGCAGCAATGTTGTAGCCTAGCAGTTGAACGTCGTGTGTTGATTCTCGTTGCACGAGTAGTGGGAGAGGATGGTGCAGTCTTAAGGTTTCCTTGATCACAGCTTTCAGATATTGACATTTATCTAAATCTGCTTCGGTTATTGTTGAATTAAACCCTGCAATGTTTTTCAGTTCCGTCTTCAATTTCGTCATGATCGTCTTGCGTCGTATGAGTTCAGGCAACATCCACTCGATAAGTGTGAACGTTGTATCAGTCCCAGCTGCAAACATGTCCTGCAGGCTGTAACAGAGATCGTTATTGAAGATGAAAATGGAAGCTTAAGAACATGTATTTGTATGAGTAGGTTTATTTCTATGTTATGATTACTTTCGTTTGTATGGGATGGTATAACTCAAGTGTTTCATGTGTCACACCATTAAATTTATTATTTTAATAATATTTAATATAAAACTAAGAATTGTTATAATATAATATACTATAATTAAAATTTCTTATTAAAATTAATTATATACTCTAATTTTGAAATAATCAATCTTAAACAATCAATTATTAACTTAAAACTGAAATTAAATGCTAAAAAAATAATTATATGTCCTAATTGGGTATAATCAATCCTAATTAACAACTACAAAATTAAACTAAAACAATAACTTAAAATTGATGAAGAAAAATGAAAAAGAAAATTAAAAATGAGACACCGCAAGGACATAGAAATCCCATGCATTACAAAGGGTTGAACAAAAAGAAAGAAACTTGGGTGTGTGTGTTGACTAGCAGTAGAATGGTTAATCCTGAGACTAAAGGTCTCTTGTTCGAGTCCACCGTGACGCACTTTAAAATTTATGTATTAATTAAAAAAAGTGTGTGTCTGGCCTAGTGGTAGAGTGGTTAATGCCCGAGGCCAAAGGTCTCGGGTTCGAGTCCACCGTGACGCAATCTTTAAAAATTTCGATTAAATTACCAAAAAAAAAAGAAAAAGAAAGAAACATTATTGTTAGTAGAATTGGCATTTATTTCTTTGTTTCAATATGCTTGAAAGATATTTGGCTTTATGGATCATCAGAATCTCACTACAAACATCACAAAACATCTCCTTTAGGCTCCACTAATGCATATATAAAAACTATGAACCCATGGGTTGGTCGTCACATCCTGGGCTTCCAAACGCTTTATCCGTCCTATGTGGTTTGCGCTATTACACGCGACCGCGGCCACCTAACGCGCACACTGGCTGGCGGCTGCCTCCCCATGATATCAAAAAAAAAAAACTATGAACCTCAACTATAGATCAAAGCTACTTCCACTATTCACACCCTTTTATCAATTCCACAAAACAAGCATGTACATTTTCCGAAGCTACAGATAACAGAAAAAAAAAAAGAATTGCAATCCAATCTCTGCTCTCCATGAGCAAAGACTTGATATAAGGAAAAAAGCAAAGGGAATAACTCACCAAAATGAGAACTTAAATGGAAATTTCATCAAGAACGAATCCACCTCTATCATTCCTCAAGCAAAACATCCACAAAATCCTTCTCGCCTTCGCCTCTCTCATCCATGTCCCCCTAACTCTACCACTCATCCCGTTCACATACTTGATCCAAACTCTCCGATGTCGAATCCACCCAACAATTAATACCCCCGAATCTTCCGGAACCTTCTTGAACTTAGCCACTCTGCAAATCACATCATTAGCGAAAGCAGCAAACGCCTCACTCAAATTAACCACAGTTTTCGACTACCTAATCCTCTCCATCATCAACAACACATCACTTGTAAAAGACTGAACTCTCCCATTACTCAAGAGAAGATTGTGAAATGCCCTTCACATGCCTCCACTACTCACCATAGCGTGAACAAGCTATATCCGATTTGCTACAGATGAATTAGGCCGATTTGAGAAGATTTTATCATGGGTTTTCAATACCTCTCTAGCTGCATCAGCTGAACTTACAACGAGAAACGGCACGTTGCCGAGATGGAGCAGCATCATGGGCCTGTGTATTCGGGCCAAAGATGAAAGATTTCGGTGCGGGCTCGAGCCCATTTGGTGTACATTTCCGATTATTGGGAGGTGATGGTGGGAGGTTCTTTGAGGGCTTTGTAGAGCTAAGCCAATTTTTAATTAAGAAAATGGTGAGCAGAAACAGGGGAGAAGAGCGGCCTTCGATAACCATCGGACGTTGATGGTGTAAGAAAACATAATTTTTTGGTCGGAAAGTTGTACTTGGTGAATTATACTGATCACCTTTAATTGTAAGCGGCAATTTTTGTATTCGTTTTTTAAAAAAGTGGTTTGTAAGCATATATTGATTCTGTTTTGGAGGGAGAAAAGTGAAATGGCAGCTTTTGGAAAAAAATAGCTTTGGTTTTACACAAAAAAATATTTGGTTGTTTGTGAGATATAGAAAGCAATAATACATGCAAATTTTCTCTCGAGTGTAAATATGATCATTGATTCGCTTTGTGAAGAAGGATCAGTTTGCGTGTAGAGAGGGAGAAGCGTGGGTGTGGACATGATCTTGTGACATACAACATCATCATCATCATTCATGGAAGAAAGCGCAAAAAGGGATTCTTATCAGCTTCTTCGGTGCCAATTGATAAGGTGACCATAATGTATTAGAATAGAAATACTTCATTTGTCTCCACAAACTTAGATCAGTTGGTTAAGAGGTAGCAGAAAATACTTGGTTTGACATAGTTATTATCTATTTCATGTCGAGGCCTCCAAGAGTTTATTGCTTCAAGAGATTTTAATCCATTGAAACTGCTTATTTTGATAGGTTTCAACTACCTAGAGGGAGGGCGAGGATTCATGCAGCCTAAGAGCCAACGGTTTATGTCTCGGAGCTGCAAGCAGAGTTCGATTCTTTATATATATGCTCATGAATATGATGATATACGAGATCTTCGAGCTGGGCGACGCAACAAAATTTGTGAATTTTGTGAAAGGGTGTTTTGTCTTTCAAAGGTTTGGTGGTCCTAGATTTCCATCAATACTAAGATTTTAACCTTTGTGGCTCCTACCAATCTCGTCACCATAACTCGACGATGTATTTTAAATGAGTGTAGGTTGTCAAATCCATCACGCTACTATATATTTGCAGGTTGGAGAAAATTGGATTGGACCGAACACGATCCCTAATAATGAATTGACTCAAAATGTCCGATCTGAGTCGGGGATTTGGCTCGTATTTCGGATGGGCTTTCATGTGCTCCAAACTCCTTCAAAAATCAAATATTTTTTGTGGAAATGTATTAAAGGAATTTTTCTCCAACACAAAATATCTCCTGCCTTTGATTATCAAAAGTTCTAGGATATTTTTCCATTTAAGAATTAGTTTGAGAATTTTGTACTTGAAATGAAGAGGTTCTCGATCGTGGTTTTGATTTTAACAATCAATGATTGAATTAATCGGAGTTGATACCGAAAGAAAATCAATTTGATTTTATTTGTTAGTAGAATATAATTGTAGACAATAATGAGTATATCAGTATTAATTTACAATTTTGTATATGTATTAAGGTACAATTATAAAAAGTTTAAATGTTGGAATATAAAATGGTAAGTACTAAAATTGTTATCGGGCAGTAACTTTAAGGGTAAATAACACATAACACTCCAACGTTTTCGACTTTTTACATTCATGTTCCAACGTAAACATAATAACAAATTAGGCCATAACCGTTGCAGATTTTTTATATCCGTGTCCCGATGACTTAATCGGGCCTAATTTGCTTATGTGGCATAGTATTTCGGGCCTAATTTGATTATGTGGCACACATATGTTAAAAATTGGGTTTCTCCCTACAACCACAACTTTCTATGTACAACTCTTAATGCAAAACATATAACATCTCCCTGACGAAAAAAATGCATCTTCACTAATTATTAAAAATTTCAATCAATAAACTTGAAAATTTGGGGATACGAAATCGAGCACGCAATTCGACGACGAAGAAGAATTTCACGATGCACTCAGTGAATTCAAGTTTTACGATTGTCATCCAATTTTGATGAATCAATCTCGGTCCTCTAAACCATCTCTTGAAGAAAATTCCCCACCGTCGGCGATTCTCTATCGCTGTAGGTCTCGCTCGAGTAGAAAATTCTTCGAGGATTACTCACGAAGGTCGGCACGTTGGAAAGCATGGACAATTACTTGAGAGACGGAAAGGTATTGCTTTCTCAGAAAATCGAGGAATACGAGAAGGGATTGAAAGATTCAAAACTTGTTTTGCAGAAAAATGAGACAAGCGAAGAGAAATCATCGATAACTGATGATACCGCTGAATCTCACGGTGAAGAATCAAACTCCAAAGGAAGTGATCGGGACGGAGGCAGTAAGGGGCCTGGGGGCCCCATGCCCCCCAAGAATTTTGAAAAAATACAGGGGTATTTTAGTAATTTCATAATTTAGTTAAAAATTAATTATTTTTATGATAAATTATCGTTGCAAGATTATAACGGCTCCACGATTTTTATAAAAATACTACTAAAATACAAAAAAAAGGATCTTCAGATTTATCAAAATCACATTGACAATATCAAAACAGCACGAAAAGTGGACAGCAAAATTTTAGTCGTTTAGCATGAATCTCATGATTAAAAACAAGATTTTTGTTTGTCTTTTGTGATCTTAATCTTATTTTTCTGTTCAGTTTTGCTTTACGAAAACTTTAAAAAGTGGGAGAATAAATGAATTAAATTATCCAATCCCATAAACACGATGCAGATTGACGAGAATTACTGGATTTAACATTAATTTTGTGGCACGTTATGTGGACAAGAATGGATGTGTCATATAACGTTTTCTTGGTCTCGTGCACGTTAGTGACACCGCTGCAACCTCACTTGAGAAGGCACTTGATTCTTTGCTCTCTACTTATGGTCTAAGTGTATTTAGTTTGAGAGGTCAAGGATATTTAACTTTTAATTATTGTATCTAACTTTTATTTTTTGAATATTATAATGTAATTTAAATAATACTATTTATTTTTATTTTTACTATAAAAATTATTTTTGGGCCCCCCAACATGAAATGTCTGGCTCCGCCACTGGAAGTGATGATTCGAGTTCGAGCCTATTGTTTACGCTGGTCAGTAATCAAGCCCGTCACCTTCCAAATTCTTTTACTGGTCAAAATTTTTACGTTTACGATTCAAATGGCATATTACTCATACATGATTGTGTTTAACCCTTTGGGACTTTTGATGGCATACAAATGGTATAAAATTCGGGAATTGAAAACAAATTAGAATCTCATGTTTGGAATTGTTTCAAAATATGTGTATTAATATAAATAAAATGAATGACACGAAGAGCGCTCACCATGGTCATCATTTTGAGGTGGGTTAATGATGTCACGAGGCTAGGCTTGGGCTTAGGTGGATTTTCGTACACACGTAGACACAACGGGCCCGATTCTGATGGTTAGGCATTATTATGAACCCATTCGAAAGCATATCCGATTTGTTATTATGCTTACGCTTGAGACACTGGACGTAAAAAGTCGAAAACGTTAGAAAGCTTATACAGATTTACCCTAACTTTAAATACTTTAACTACTAAAAATGTATATAAAATAAAAAGGAAATGGAATGATAAACTGATGACACATAAAGAATCTAAAATCGCCGAGATTTTGGCGGGTGAAGTGTAATTCCTCGAGAATCCATTATACACTCTCATAATCTCCTCTCCTAAAAAAATGATGAGTTTAAACGTCACTGATTCTGCAATTTACCTCTTCAGCGGCGGTTTCGCGGTCAAATCTCACGCATCTCGCTACCTCTTCAATGGCGAAAAACGGCCGCCGTTTCCGCGGAAGCCCAGAAACAGAGTAGACTTTAGCGGAATTCGCGACTCGAGCGACGCGATTCGCTCGCTGCGGGAGCTAGCGGCGATGTCTCCGGAGCCCTCCATCCGCGTCTACAACAATCTGCTGAGTGACATCGCCAAGAAGGAGCTGTACTCGGTTGCACTCAACGTGTTCGACGAAATGCGCCACTTGGGCGTCACGGCGGATTGGTACACGATGAACATCGTCATCAACTGCTGCTGCCTCCTGAAGCGCGTCGACTTCGGCTTCGTCATACTGGGCGTCTTCATCAAGAACGGATACGAACCGAACACGACGACTTTCAACACGCTGCTGAAGGGGCTGTTCCTGGCCGGCGAGATCGGAGAGGCGGAGTTCCTGTTCAAGAAAATTTTGAGTTTCAAGCTATGTGAGACTAACGATGTCATGATTTTGACTGTGGTCAACGGGCTCTCGAAGGCCGGGAAATCGCTCACGGCCCGCGATTTGCTTCTGGCGTTGGACGAAGCCGGCTACGAGCCTAATGTTCGAGCTTATAACACCGTGATTGATGGCTTGTCGAAGCGTGGGATGGTCGACGAGGCTCTGCTTCTTCTGTCGGAGATGGTGGAGAAGGGCGTCTCGCCTAGCGTTGTCACGTGCAACGCGTTGGTAGACGGATACTGCTCGCGTGGGGAGATGGTTCGAGCCAGAGAGCTCTTCAATTCAATGGCGAAGATGGGGATTAAACACGATATATTCACCTATAGTAGCTTGATTAAGGGATACTGCAAAGAGGGGAATCTCGATGAGGCGTGGCGTTTCTTTGATGAGATCCCGCGTGTAGGGTTGAAGCACTCGACAGTTTCATACTCTACGATGATTCAGGGGCTGATACGCGGGGGTAGATTTGCTGACGGATGGAAGCTTTTTGAGAATATGGAAGCTCGGGAGCTGCATCCCAATCTCCACACTTACAACATCTTGTTGGATGGCTTATGTAGGGACCACCGGATTGATGAGGCGTTCGCGTTTTTGGGGGTGATGGAGGCGAAGGGCGAGAATCCTAATATAGTCACGTACGGTGTTCTGATCAACGGGTTGTGCAAGGGCGGGAGGGTGGATGAAGCTAGGAGCCTCTTCGAGGAGCTTCCTTCGAAGGGGTTGAAGGCGAACACGGAGATATACAACATGATGCTCGACTCCCTCTACCACAAGGGGCGTGAAGGGAAGGCGAAGAGGTTGGTGGAGGAGATGGAGAGGAACGGCTGCACGCCTGATGGGGTGACGTACAACATTATCGTGTGGAATTTGATGAAGAGGAACGAGGTGCGCGAGGCGATCCCGTTCTTGGAGGAGATGTGCAGGAGAGGATTCGAAGCTCATTCGGCTAATATGTCTGTTTTGCTTCATGAACTGGGTAGAGAAAGTAAAGATGAAAAATTGCAAGAGCTTGTTAAGAAAGTTTGTGCCAAAAATGAGAGGTGAATGTCATATATTTTGAAGTTTTGAATACTTGAGTGAAGTTATATTTGATTCAACAAAAGTCAGTTTTTCCCTCTTCAGCTGTTTCATCGTTTTTCTCGATCACATCACCATATCATAATCATTTCTTCCCGAGGCCAAATGTCTCGGGTTCGAGTACCGTGACGCGGCCTTTAAAATTTCTGTATTAATTGACAAAAAAAAAAAAAATCCTTTCTTCCCAGTCATCTTCTAACACGGGACAATATACGTCGAAAACAAATGCTTTTCAACAAAAAAATAAAAATATTTGAAAACTTAACAATAATATGAATGAATGTCTCGTTAAACACAAACAAAAAAAAAACTGTTAGAGTTGATTAGCTCTGACTAAGTCTCCTCAATATAAGGAGTTAGTTATATCGATAGGAGGAACACTATAATCATACTAATGAAATTTACAATTTCATATAATTTTTAAAATATTCCAACTAATCAAAATAGAATGACTAATGGTAAAGTACGAGCTCAACGTTCTTCACAAAGAATACCTACATTTTTCACAAATGTGTACTGATGAGGATCATCATGTTCATGATACCATATTAAGTGCAATGAATTGTGATTTTGAGCAAAAAAAATTGTTAATTATCTTCACAACTCGTAAATTGTAATTTGAATGCATATTTAACATTACCACTTACAATACTCAACTTTACAAATTAATCTACAAATTATACTTGAAAACATAAACATATTATCGTGCAGAGCAAGGGGGGGCACTAGTTTAACTTAGTGATAAACATGGATTTTCAATGATTTATTATGTTGAGTTGAGTCTTATTTAATATTGAAAATCATGTTTGTAGAGATGATTTGTTTAGTTTTCATTATTTTGAAGAATCGATGCTCTTAGCAAATTTTGACATTTTTTCGTGGAAATTGGAGAATTAATTACCGAGTTAAAAGTGGATAATGTTAAACTACATCTCAATAAGAGTCTATAGGTGCAAACGATTCAGAATCGGAATACGAACGAGAGAGAACGAGTCAAAACAAGAAAGTTATGCAGTTTGCCGCGAACAGAGCGGGAATTTTTTTATTTTTTTTCCTATTTCCGCGATTTTTATGAATTTTTCATTTTTTCCTTGTATTTTTGAGTCCATCTAGGATTTATGTTCCTTTTAAGGTTCAATAGTGTTCTCCACATATAAATATCACCTCTTACCATTCAATTCGGAAGTTTCCATTTATCCTTTTCATATTTTCGTAGTTAGATTTTATTTTTAGAAGTCTTCATTAATCTTTTTACATATTTTAGAGTTAGACTTTATTGTAGAGTTCCTTGCGAGAATAAAGATTTATTATTGTACCGTTCAATTTCAAGTTCTTCATTGTGGAATTCCTAAACAGGTTTTTATTATTATTTCAATCATATTTCTCTTTATTTCTTCTAGTTTAATTCTTGTTATGGGTAACTAAATTCTTATTGATTCTAGGGTTTGTATGATTTAATAAAATTTTATATGATTGATTTGTAGAGCCTATTTACATGTCAATTTATGATTCTTAATTTTTTTATGCTAGAAAACTGACTATTATTGATGCATGCTAGTTGTCTAATTAAAGACTTTCTCATTGTCTTCACATCGGATATAGTTAAAAATCTGTTCCACAGCTCGTATCCACTTCTCAGCATCCATCGGGTCACCTAGTCCATCGAACAACGGAGGTTTCTCTTTGCGGAACCTTTCTTCAGTCGTACGGTATGGTGCTACTTGTGGGTTAGATTCCTGATGGACAAAATCTCTTCCTTGTCCACGACCACATCCTCGTCCTCGTCCTCGACCCCTACCATTCCCTACCGGTGCGTCTCTCATGCCATCTCTTATTGGTGCGTCTTCCACTCTGAAAAGATAACACATAGATGAGAAACTAACCCTAACAATAATGATGTAACTCAAGTGAATCCCCAATCTTTTCATGTTACTTCTATGTTCAAACGCTTCTATGTGAAACAGTGAACTAGTTCTTTCTAAGTTGTTATAGCGAGGCTATCACGACTTACATTTTCAAAACAGCCCTTGGGTACACAAACAGTTTGTGAGAGAACCTATAACTTATTCCGATCATTTCAGGATATGAATCCAAAAATATCGTCATCAACCATTTTCGTTCTTGTGGAATCCATTGTCATGTAGGTTCCAAAAATCTCATGCATGATCGAAAAGGTTTGAAAATCCAATTCGACAATCAATTTCATTTGGGTCGTTAAGTGTTCGGGTTGTCCCTAACACGACAATAAACTTAGCTATCTGAGTACAATGACTCACGATAACAATGTGAAAGCAATTAGACAATTAACAAAACAACTTATGAAAATAACTTGTAATTCACATGGCAACATTAATCAATGGCGTACATCATTTCATAGTCCAACTTTGAAACATTTAAACCATACCTTTGTTGATCAACAAGCGTGATCAGAAGTCGAGAGTCACTGAGATTACAAGAAATCTAGAGATACTATTCTAGACTTGACATGAAAAGATTTTGGCGGTCACAGACACGAAAGAAAACTTATGCTCTAATACCACTCTGTCACGCCCCAATTCCTAATATAATGGAAGCTCGTAAATCGAGGCACGACTAATGAAATACGGAAAGATATAAAGTAAGTAAGTTGACTCGAATGATCAAGGCAATAAACCCTTAGAATTTGGGAATAGCTTCCTAAATGAAAATGGAAGACATCGAATGATGTAATCCAATCAAAACAACATTTATCCTCAGGATCACAAGTTTAGTTTCTGCTTCTGATAGCCAATATACATCAAAATACTAACGTCGATGATTCAGAGTCTAAGCTCATCAAAAGGTACAATTCGAGTCATAGACAAGAAGGAAAATGTAATTAGAGCTACTTCATCAGCGGAAGTAAAAATACGGAAATAATCCGTCAAAATAAGGAGTGAACCCTAATCTCACCTCGCCTCACACCGCCCATTGATCAACCTGAAAACATTTGAAAATATTCAATGAGTACTAATGTACTCAGTGGACATGCATTTGCTAAAAACATTTCATAAATTCGTAAAAGCAGTTTATCCAATCATGATAACATGACTTAGAAGGTTTTAAAAGAGAAACCACTTCTAAGCATGCGAAAATATTCATTCATTGGGCCCATTGTCACGACTCTTCTGTTACTCGCTTTGATCCCGGACCTCTAGCCACCGTCGGATCACATGCCCACATTATTGTCATCATGGACGTAACCCGGACAAACTTATAATTTCATGACGACTTCTAACGCATCCGCATAAGCACCCTTATAACGCCTCATGATTTTGTTAGTGCCCGATGGAGATCAACCCACCAAAACAACTAACTTGTGTACACAATTCTCAATTAACATATCAAGTTTAAAGAGAATTTCGATCGATACATTTACAAGCCTTAAAGAGAGTAGAGCGCACAAAAACATTTTACCGATAAACAACAGATTTCATGAAATATCGTAGCATATAACTCAAATATACTTTTGTAAATAAAGCCCACCTTGATAGGACAAAGCATGACGAAATCACTATAGTATACGTCTCGGGAAGCAACGCTAATCCTCTTGATCGACAAAACCTACAAGAAGCACTAATCTCAATAGGTCTCCAAAAGTTAGTCTTAAGTTCAAGTAAAGGTAGAATACTAACTTATGATTCGTTAAACCCGAGTTTTCAATATATAAATAAATTTGAAAACTAATATATATCGGCTAAGGGCACCAACAATACATTTGCTCGATTTTTCGTTTAAAAAAGCATTTAATTTCATAATCTTCTTATGATAAATACTTTTTACAAAAAGTATAATGCAATTGAAATACATACTAAATTCATATATATTAAGGATTCTCGCTTAATATAACACATAATAAAATTCTCAAATTATGCACTTGTCTAACATAATTTAATTTATTAAATATTCTAACTTAATTAATTTCATTAAAAGAATTTAATTAAATTAATTAGATAGGTCATGATCATAAAATAAAGTAACTTAAACTTGGACTTAACCTTGACTTAGTCAATTAATTAATTAGACTTAATAGCAATTAATTAATTAATTAATTAATTAACTTACCATAATTAAATAATTTAAACTTATGATTAAGTTTAAGTTAATTATTTATTTAATTAGACTTAATATAATTTAATTAATTAAGTCTCAAAGTTAAACCTTATTTATTTAATTAATTTAAAGTCCAAAGATTTAATTAATTAAAGTCCAACTACTAATTAAATCTAAAGCCCACATTTTATTTAATTAACTAAGGTCCAACTATTAAATAAATTCACCAAGCCCAATCCATAAATTTTCGCCCACAACAAAGAAATTTCATCGCTCCTTATTATAATTTTGCCCAAACTTTAAAACAATTTCGCACCCATTAGATTTAATTAAAAAGAAACAAGCCCAACATTTAAATAAAAAAACAGCCCAACACTTAAATAAAAATTAGCCCAACACTTTTATAAAAATCAACCCAACACTTTTATAAAAATCAACCCAACCCATGAATTAAAAAATAAAACAAAGCCTAACTCTTTTTTTTTAATAAACCAAATTTATAACATTTAAAAAAAATAGATCAAGCCAACCCAACTCACAAACCCTAAACCTATAACCTCTCCCATTTTTCGGCGCCGCTTTCCGGCAGCCGTCGCTGTCGACGACTATATTCCGGCGACCTCATATTTTTATATATTTTTTTTTCTCTTCATCCGTCTCTCTCGCCTCCCTCACGCCTCTCGGCCCCCTTCACGCCTCCCCTGCAGACTCACTCACAACACACACACACGCTGAGGCCACCGCCGCCCCACGCTTACCGGCCACGCCGCCACCACCTCCTCTCCTCGCCCGCCCGACGATGCACGCACACACACACACACACGACGACAACACACACACAAGAATACGCACACACACACGCAGCCACACACATACACCCGACGACATACCACACACGCCAGGCGATACGCCGCCTTTTCCACCCACAACGCCTCCGCCACCACCAGCCTCTCGTCCGTCTCTGTCTCTCTCTCACTAATACAGCCACAACTCACACACACACGCGGCACACACACGCATGCGATGCACAACTTATACACATACACACACGCGACCGTAGCCGAAGCCTCCCCTCTCTTCTCGACCGAACACCAGCAGCCGGAGCCACCGACGCCGCCGCCGACCAGCCACCCCACATACATCTCTCCTCCCTCTCACTCTCGTCCACACTCACGCACACGCGGCGCACAACACACACGCCAATGCACACACACACACTGACGGTAACACACACACACACGACAGTAACACCCACACACACAACAACACAAAAAAATACATATGTGCATATACATATTAACAAGAATGAGAGATTCAAGTTTAAACCTTTGTAGATCCTCTTGTTGATGCTTGGGGAAGAGTGAGGAATTGTGAAATTGGGAGGCTAGGGTTCAAAAATTGGAAGAAGAGAAGTTTCATATAGTGTAGGTTTGGTTTGTCCATTGGGCTTTACTTTTGGGCTTTTTAAACTAAAGCTCATTAAATTATTAAACACTAGCATAATTATTGATATAATGATTTATAAGTATATATATAAATCATATTCGATTATTATATTATATATAATAATTTCGTAATCATTTCATAATATTTAATGAAATAATTTCTTTTGTCGAATTTAAAATTTTTCTTTCTCTCGCACACGAATAATTTAAAATTCTAAGTTCGAAAGTCATTCTAATCCTATTGAGAAAGACGGGTATGACATCCTCCTCCTTATAAAAATTTCGCCCTCGAAATTACATACCTTGGTAATCTAGTTCGGATACTTAGATTTCATTTTGTCTTCAAGTTCCCATGTGTCCTCCTCCGCATCGTGATGGTTCCACTTTACTTGACGAGAACAATTTGTTTGTTCCAGAAAACTTGAACTTTTCTATCCAAAATTTGGACATGTCTTTCTTTATAACTCAAGTCCCGGCTAAGACTACTTCATCGTAGCTTAATTACGTGTTTCGGATCAAACACGTATTTTCTTAATCATGCGAGACATGAAACACATTGCACGCCTCCAATACTTGGTGGCAAAGCCAACCTATAGCTACAAGGCCTATTCTATCTAGGATCTCGAAGGTCCTATATAGCGGGTCATAACTTTTCTCTCAAAACGATAACCCCTTTCAAAGAGAAACCTTAAGAAAACTCGATCCCGACATTGAATTCAAGTCGGATCGACGCTTGTCGGCGTAAGTCTTTGTCCGTCTCCGAGCTTCTTTGATTCTTTCTTAATGTGATCGACTTTCTCGACCATCTCGCCGTATTGATCGTGACCCGATGCCTTCCTTCTCTCACTTCGTCCCAATAAAGAGGTGATCGACATTTCACCATACAATACCTCATATGGAGCCATTCCAATCGTTGTCTCGTAACTATTGTTATAGCAAATTCTACCAATGGAGCAAATCTTCCCAACTCCCACCTTGTCGAGACTAGAGTTCGCAACATCTCTTCTAAAACTCAATCGCTCTTTCCGATCGCCATCGGTCCGAGGATGAAAAGTCGTATTGAATTCACGGGTTCCCATGGCTTCCTCGCAAACTCTTCCAAAACGCTATGTGAATCTAGAATCTCGATCGATGTAATAGATACAGTACTCCATGAAGGCGCATTATCTCCTTAACGATAATTTTGCAAGCTTCTCCAAACCAAACGCCATCCGAATCGGTAGGAATTATGTGACTTTGATAGACGGTCCACTATGACCCAAATGGCAAGATTCTCACGAACCGACTTTGGTAGCTTACCACAAAGTCCATGTCGATATGTTCCCATTTCCATTCTCGCACGTGTAGTGGTTGTAGATCCCGCACGGCCTCGGTGCACGCCTTAACTTGTCGACAAGCCAAACATCGCTCAACAAAAGATGCTAAATCTCTTTCATTCCTTTCCACCGTAACGCTTTCTTCAAATCTGGTACATTTTTGTACTTCGGATGTGCAGCTTTATGGAGTATCATGAGCTTCACCATAATCTCATTCTCGAGTTCTTCCTCGTGGCACACAATCTTTCACCAAACATCAAAGCGCTGTCTTTGCTTCCGTGAATCCTTTTGTTTCGCTGCTCTTGCGCGCAGACGATCTTTCCAGAACCAATCTCCTTTGTGCATCAATGATCTTACTCGTAGGTCGTGTAGTCGTGAGACTAGCTATACGAACCGACATTGTCTTCGAGGATGAACTATTTCTAAACCGAGCGTGGCGGGTCACGAAGCGCTTCTCCGCTGGGTAATGAAACCCTAACTTTGCCTTAGTCTTTCTACTGTATGCCCGCCACAACGCTCGCTTCCGTGATGGTAGTTGATAGTACAACAGAATCCTTTACTAATTCGAGCTATCTTCGTTGTCTCATATTCGATCCTTCGCCGAAAAGTCCTTCAAACTCTTATGATCCGTGAAGATTTCACACCGACCCATAAAGGTGTGTCTCCAGATCTTCAAAGCATGCACGATCGCAGCCTAACTCTAAGTCACGAGTCGGATAATTCAACTCATGGGGCTTCAATCGACAAGATGCGATTCACCTTCCGGTTTTGCATTAGTACACAACTCAGCCCCAACTTTGAGGCATCCGTAAACAACGAATCCTTCATTCTCATTGAATTGCTAACACCGAGCAAAGGTTAGCTTTGTCTTGAGCTCTTGAAAACTCTTTTCACAGCCTTCGTCCAAATGTACTTGGTCCCTTTTCTTAGAAGTCGTGTCATTGGTCTAGCAAATTTTGAAAATCCTTCAATGAATCGTCTGTAGATCCCGCCAAACCGAGAAAACTCTCGATCTCATCATGCGCTTGATGGTGTCCTCCATCCCTCGACGGCTTCCACTTTAGCAGATCTACTTTGATTCCCTACCACACGATATGTCCGAGGAACATCACTTCCTTTAACCAAAATTCACACTTGCCGAATTTGGCATGAAAATTTTCGTTTCAAAAATCTCGAGTACAACACGCAAGTGCTCTTCGTGTTGTTCCTGTCTTAGAGTAGATGAGAATATCATCGATAAACACCAAGACGAAACTATCAAGATATCGATGGAAGACTCTATTCATTAGATCCATAAAACAATTGGGGCATTTGTCAACCCAAACGGCATCACCGTGAACTCGTAATGTCCGTAACGTGTTCTAAACGTTGTCTTAGGAATATCATCCTTTCTCATTTTGAGTGATGGTATCCGCACTTAGGTCTATCTTGGAAAATACTCCACCATTTCGCTTGGTCGAACAAGTCGCTCATCCCGGGAGAGGATATCTATTCTTAATAGTGAGCTTGTTCAATTCTCTCGTAATCGATACACATCCTTAATGTTCCGCTTTTCTTCTCGACGATCAGACCGGTGCTCCCATGGCGATACACTAGGTTGTATGAAACCCAGTCCAACAGCTCCCGAATCGAACCTTTAGTTCGTAATTCAAGGGGCCATCCTATACGGTGCTTTTAATACCGGAGTCGCCCGGTTCTAAGTCGATTGTGAACTCTAATTTCCGCTCGTGGCATACTGTAATTCTTCTCGAAAACATCTTCGCACTCTCAAACCACCGGAACTTCTCCAATTGTTTTCTCCACCTCTCGTTTTCTTGTCTGTCGACTAGAAATGCATAGCAACCTCATTTCTTCATAATCTTGGTGGCTTTCATGGTAGATATCACCGATACTCCTTTTCTCATTCTTATCCCATGGAAATTCGTCCCCTCTTTTCCAAGGGTCTGGAAGGAGATCTTTCTCTCGTTGCACAAAATTGTGACATTGACTTTGGTGAGCCAATCCATTCCTAAGATGATGTCGAATTATATCATAGAGATGACATATAAGTATGCCCTAAATTTTTCAGCACCACTATTTCTCCACCTGGTGTGCTAATCACTAAAGCTTCACTAGATGGTTCAGGAGTTAAGTCTAAAGTATTACAAGCAGCATGTGAAATGAAAGAGTGTGATGCTCCCGTATCAAACAAAGCTATAACAGTATACCACCACATTGATCATACCGCCGATTTTTTCTGCTCGGGCCGCTTGCTTCGTTCTGCAGCATAGCCCTCGCTTGTTGGTTGTCCTTGGTTTCCTCCGGGACCATGGGTTTGCCTTTGTTGATTTCCGTGGTTTGCTGTCGGGTGCTCTCCTATTTTTCTTTGGGCATACTGTAGCAAAATGTCCAATTTCTCCACAAGAAAATAAGCATTGCCCTTCTCGACATTTGCCTGAGGGTTTCGCATTCCGCAAGGTGTTCGCCTATCATTGAGGTGGATTCTGATTCGCTCGGACTCGCCCGTGGTTTCTTTCCATTTCCAAAGTTTCTCCATTACCCTCGCTTTCATTTCTTTTTCCTTTGTCATTGTCTTGAGAGGCGATGCACACCGTTGTGAGCTTTTCCTTTCTCTCTCGCGTAAGTAACTCGATGGTAAGAGCCCTTCTCGGCGCTTGGCATATGTAAGATCACCCCGACTTGCTAGGAAATCGATATTTCATGACGTAATCCGCTTCTCGAACTTCTCAACAGAGCCAGATCGTCCACCGATGTGGGGCATACCTGACAGCTTGGTCGAAAGTCGGTCATATTCAAGGACTGTTTCTAATTCTCTCGCTCAGATTCCGTAACTCGCTCGCTTCTTCCGACGGTAGCATCCTCGGTATGTACTTCTCATACAGCTCGCCTCAATTCTTCCCATGCGAGGTTCTCGAGTTCCTCCTCACCATGGCGCGCCCCACCGACTCCACCGTAAGTCGCCTTCTTCATGTCGGTAGGTGGCGACTTCACTTTCTCCTTGTCTTCACATCTGACATAGTTAAAAACTGCTCCACACCGTATCCACTTCTCAAGATCCATCGGGTCACCTAGTCCATCGAACAACGGAGGCTTCTCTTATGAACCTTTCTTCACAGACGGTCCAAGGCTACTTGTGGGTTAGGTCTCGATGGACAAAACCTCTTCCTTGTCCACCACCATGTCCTCGCCCTGTCCCCGACCCCTATCATTCCCTACCCATGCCTCTCATGCCATCTCCTATTGGTACGCCTTCCATTCCGAAAGATAACACCTATATGAGATACTAACCCTAACAATAATGATGTAACTCAAGTGAATCCCCAATCTTTTCATGTTACTCTATGTTCAAACGCTCTATGTGAAACAAAGGAACTAGTTCTTCTAAGTTGTTATAGCGAGGCTATCACGACTTACATTTTCAAACAACCCTTGGGTACACAAACAAGTCATGTGAGAGAACCTATAACTTATTCCGATCATTTCGTGATATGAATCCAAAAATATCGCCATCAACCATTTTCGCTCAGGAACCCATTTTCATGTAGGTTCCAAAATCATACATGATCGAAAAGGTTTGAAAATCCAATTCGACAATCAATTTCATTTGGTCGTTATGGTTCGGGTTGTCCCTAACACTATTAATAAACTTAGCTATCTCGAGTACAATGACTCACGATAACAATGTGAAAGCAATTAGACAATTCACAAAACAACATATGAAAATAACTTGTAATTCACATGGCAACATTCATCAATGGCGCATATCATTTCATTGTCCAACTTTGAAACATTTAAATCATACCTTTGTTGATCACCATGGACGGTAAGCTGAGAGTCACTGAGATTACAAGAAATCTAGAGATACTACTCTAGACTTGACATGAAAAGATTTTGGCGGTCAGAGACACGAAAGAAAACTTATGCTCTGATACCACTCTGTCACGCCCCAATTCCTAATATAATGGAAGCTCATAAATCGAGACACGACTAATGAAATACGGAAAGATATAAAGTAAGTAAGTTGACTCGAATGATCAAGGCAATAAACCCTTAGAACTTGGGAATAGCTTCCTAAATGAAAATGGAAGACATCGAATGATGTAATCCAATCAAAACAACATTTATCCTCAAGATCACAAGTTTAGTTTCTGCTCCTGATAGCTAATATACATCAAAATACTAACGTCGATGATTCGTAGTCTAAGCTCATCAAAGGTACAATTCGAGTCATAGACAAGAAGGAAATGTAATTAGAGCTAGTTCATCGAAGTCAAAATACGGAAATAATCCACAAAATAAGGAGTGAACCCTAATCTCGCCTCGCCACACCGCCCATCGATCAACCCGAAAACATTTGAAAATATTCAATGAGTACTAATGTACTCTGGGCATGCATTTTCATAAATATTTCATAAACCGTAAAAGCGCTTTATCCAATCATGATAACATAACTTAGAAGGTTTTAAAAGAGAAACCACTTCTAAGCATGCAAAATATTTCATTCATTCGGGCCCATCATCACGACTCTTCACTCGCTTTGATCCCTGCCCCAGCCACCGCCGGATCACATGCTCCCATTATTGTCATCGGGACGAACCCGGACAATTCACGACGACTTGAACGTATCCGCACAAGCACCATAATAACATGACGCATTTGAACGCATCCGCACAAGCACCCTTATAACGCCTCATGATTATGTTAGTGTTCGATGGAGATCAACCCACCAAACAACTAACCAAAGGTACACAATTCTCAATTAATGTATAAGATTAAAAGAGAATCTCGATCGATACATTTACGAGCCTTAAATGATTAGAGCGCACAAAAACATTTTATCGATAAACAACAGATTTTAATGAAATATCGAGCATATAACTCAAATATACTTTTGTAAGATAAGCCCACCTCGATAGGACAAAGCCCGATTTAATCACTATAGTACGCTGCCTCGGGAAAAAAGTGCTAATCCCCTGATCGATAAAACCCACAAGAAGCACTAATCTTAATAGGTCTCAAAAGCTAGTCTTATGTTCAAGTAAAGTATGATACTAGCTTATGATTCGTTAAGCCCGGTTTTCAAAATATAATTAAATTTGAAAACTAATTTATATCGGCTAAGGCACCAACAATACCCTTGCTCGACTTTTCGCTTAAAAACAATTTAATTTCATAATCTTCTTTGTTAAATACTTTTTTTTACAAAAGTATAATGCAATTAAATTGCATACTAAAATCATATATATATATTAAGGACTCTCGCTTAATATAACACATAATATAATTATCAAATTATGCACTTGTTTAACATAATTTAATTTATTTAATCATCATAACTTAATTAATTTCATTAAAAGAAATTAATTACATTAATTAAGTAGGTTATAATCATAAATTAAAGATAATTTAAACTTGAATTTAACCTTAACTTAATCAATTAATTAATTAACTTAATAGTAATTAATTAATTAATTAATTAATTAACTTACCCTAATTAATTAATTTAAACTTATATTTAAGTTTAAGTTAATTATTTAATTAATTAGACTTAATATAATTTAATTAATTAAGTCTTAAGGTTAAATCATATTTATTTAATTAATTGAGCCCAAAGATTTAAATTAATTAAGGTCCAACTACAAATAAATTCACTGGAGCCCAACTCATAAATTTTCAACCCACAATTTAAATTCGCCCGTAATTAAAACAATTCCATAGTCCATCAAGATTTAAATAAATAAATAGGTCCAAATTCAATCCTTTAACTAAATTCAGCCCATCTCATTAAATAAGAGAGCCCAACCCTTTTATATAATAACTTGGGCCCAAATTTTAATTAATTAAAAGCCCATAACATTTAAACAGAAACATAGAAGCCTAAGGTAATTAATTAAATGAGCCCAACTCATTTAAATAGTTTAAGCCCAATACATTTTAAATTAAATAGCATAAGCCCATAACTCTCAAACCCTAACCCTAATTCTGTCCATTTTCCTACCGCTTCCGTAATGCTGCCACCGTCACGCGGTGAAATTCACGACACCATTTTTTTTTTTCTTTTCTTTTCTTTCTCACACGCCTCTCGCCTCTTCTCTCATTCAACACACACACATATGCGGACCACACACACACACGCACGACGCCGCCGCCTCCACGTCCGATCAGAACGTCACGGCCGTGAGTGCGCACGGCCATCTCGCCACGGCATCCTCTCTTCCTGCCTCCTCTCCGCCTACACACACACACACGAACGCACACACAGCGACGAAGACACACGCACACGGCGACTGCAGCCAAGCCACCGCCGACGCCGCCGCTCTCGCTCTCCCTCACTCACGCCAGTACACACACCCACACGAAACATATACAAAACACATACACGAACGCACACACACACACGGCTGCACACACACACATGAACGCACGCACACACCCACGGCGAACCACGACCGCCGCTGCCGTCGTCACACTTGGCCGGCCACGCCGCGCCACCGCCTCATCTCCTCTCTCGCCTCACCCTCTCGGTCCGTCTCTCTTTGTCACTCATACCACAAAGAACACAAAACATATACATTCATATACACACACGATACATACATATAGGAAGAAGGGATTCAAGTATAAACCTTAGATTCTCTTGTTGATGAGGTCAAGAAGAAAGTGAATGAGTGAATGAATTAGGAGGCTAGGTTTCAAAAAAAATGGAGAAGGATAAGCTTATATAATGTATAGAATTGGGCTATCCATGGCTTCCATTTTGGGCATCGTTAAATCAAAGCCCATTATACGATTTATTCTCACGGGCTTCAAATTCGATCCTAAAGACGATGAATTAATAATTAGACGTTAACATGATATTATTGATATAATGATTTATACATAAATATATATATAAATCATACTGATTATTATATTATTTATAATAATTTCGTACTCACTTTAGAATATTTAGTGAAATAAATTCTTTGTTGGAATTTAAAAATTTATTTCATCTGCACGAATCATCTTATAATTCTAAGTTCGAAAGTCCTTCTAATCTTATTAAGAAAGACGGATATGACATTGTTAGTGCTCAATGGAGATCAACCCACCAAACAACTAACTAGTGTACACAATTCTCAATTAACATATCAAGTTTAAAGAGAATCTCGATCGATACATTTACGAGCCTTAAATGTAGTAGAGCGCACAAAAACATTTTATCGATAAACAACAGATTTCATGAAATATCGAGCATATAACTCAAATATACATTTGTAAATAAAGTTCACCTTGATAGGACAAAGCCCTATTTAAATCACTATAGTATACGCCTTGAAGCAACGCTAATCCCTTGATCGACAAAACCTACAAGAAGCACTAATCTTAGTAAGTCTCGAAAAGCTAGCCTTAAGTTCAAGTAAAGGTAGGATAATAACTTATGATTCGTTAAACCCGAGTTTTTAATATATAAATAAATTTGAAAACTAATATATATCGCTAAGTGGCACCAACAATACCCTTGCTCGACTTTTCGCTTAAAACGATTTAATTTCATAATCTTCTTATGATAAATACTTTTCACAAAAGTATAATGCAATTGAAATACATACTAAATTCATATATATTAAGGATTCTCGCTTAATATAACACATAATAAAATTCTCAAATTATGCACTTGTCTAACATAATTTAATTTATTAAATATTCTAACTTAATTAATTTCTTAAAAGAATTTAATTAAATTAATTAGATAAGTCATGATCATAAAATAAAGTAACTTAAACTTGGACTTAACCTTGACTTAGTCAATTAATTAATTAGACTTAATAGTAATTAATTAATTAATTAATTAATTAACTTACCATAATTAAATAATTTAAACTTATGATTAAGTTTAAGTTAATTATTTATTTAATTAGACTTAATATAATTTAATTAATTAAGTCTCAAAGTTAAACCTTATTTATTTAATTAATTTAAAGTCCAAAGATTTAATTAATTAATGTCCAACTACTAATTAAATCTAAAGCCCACATTTTATTTAATTAACTAAGGTCCAACTATTAAATAAATTCACTAAAGCCTAATTCATAAATTTTCGGCCCACAACAGTAGCCCATGTTCCTTATTATAATTTTGGCCCAAACTTTAAAACAATTTCAGACCCATTAGCATTTAATTAAAAAGAAACAAGCCCAACATTTAAATAAAAAGACAGCCCAACACTTAAATAAAAATCAGCCCAACCCATGAATTAAAAAATAAAACAAAGCCCAACTCTTTTTTTTAATAAAACCAGCCCATAACATTTAAATAAAATAGATCAAGCTCACCCAACTCACAAACCCTAAACCTATAACCTCTCCCATTTTTCTATTGCTTTCAATTACGACTTACTCACTAGATTCCTACGACCTCACATTTTTATATATATTTTTTATTTTCTTCATCCTCTCTCTAGCCTCCCTCACGCCTCTCCTGGGCCCCTTCACGCACTACTACAAATATCACTTTCTCTACATCTTATGACTACGTCAGAAAAGCGTAGTCTATAGATGACTACGCTTTTATCAAAAGCGTAGTTCATGTGCGATTTTTTCGACATTTCCACTTCCAAACAAATCAAATCCTTATTATTTTCTTTTATGCCTACCATGATTCGAGCAACTTCAAATTTATTTCAACTTTATTCGAATGATGATCTTGATCCGCTTTAGAAAACCCGATCTTAAATCAAAAGTTCTCTAATAAATTTCACTATTACTCGGATCTCTTCTAATCAAATGTTGAGCTTATTTTATGTAGATCTAGATGGAAGCTTGCTCTATTACAGCCCTTATCTTAAGTTTTTGAAGTTGAAAATAATTTATGAATTGTTCAATACATGTTTCATGTAGTTTGCACCGATACTATGATCGCCATCACTCATCGCCTTAATGCGAAAGCCTTCACCGATCTTCGACTCATTTAAAACCGCAATTGTTGTTGTGGTTCCATTTCTTTACGCTCACATGTAAGATAAACATTTCATTTCTTTAATATAATCATTTTTTCATACAAGAGTGCTAATATTCTATTTTCGAATTGTTAATAGCTTCAAAATCGGTCTTACTCTCAAGAGGACATTGATGAAGTTCGCGCTGAACGGGCAAATTTCATGCTTCTTCACATATAGTCTGGATGTTTTAGTTGTAAGTTATCGATCTTTCAATTATTTTGCACCGTGTTATGGAGAATACGGTCTTATTGTTTTGTTAAGTGATGTGCATAGTATTTTCAGATAAAGGATTTTGTAGATGTAATGAAACAGATCAGATATTTTTGTATAGTGATTTTGTAGTCGTAATGAAAACAGATCAGATATTTTCGAATAGTGATTTCAACGTAGTCGCAAGTATATTTTAATCTCATTTGCTTGTGCTATTAATCAGATGTGTTTAAATAAAGAAATTAACTACTATTGAAATTGAAAACCGAGTTGTTATTAAATCGACTACGGGTTGTAATAGAAAAGCGTAGTAAATTCGGCATTAAACCGTAGTAAATAAACTCAAAACCGTAGTTAATACATACGGACCACGACAAAAAGCGTAGTGTATGTGCGAAATTTCAGTAGTTCTGTTGGCATGACTACGCGCAAAGCGAGTCTATGTGAAAAGCGTGAGTTCATAGTGACTACGCCGAAAAGCGTAGTCTATAGTGGGTATAGACTACGATAAAAAGCGAGTGTACGAGCTTAACTATTGTAGTAGTTCTGTAGTATAGACTACGCGTAAAAAGCGTAGTCTATGTGCGAAAAAGCGTAGTCTATAGTGGGTATAGACTACGCATAAAAAGCGTAGTATATGAGCGAACTAATGTGTAGTCTGTGTGTATAGACTACGCGTAAAAAGCGTAGTCTATGTGCGAAAAAGCGTAGTCTATAGTGGGTATAGACTACGCATAAAAAACGTAGTGTATGCGCGTCTTTTCCAGAGTCGAGGGTATAGACCACGCCAGAAAAGCGTAGTCTATGCCGAAAAGCGTAGTCTATAGTGGTATAGACCACGCTAAAAAGCGTGAGTGTGCGCGCCGCATTTTCCAGAGTTTATGGGTATAGACCACGCAAAAAGCGTAGTCTATGTCGGTGCCGTAGTCTATAATGGGTATAGACCACGCTAAAAGCGAGTGTACGCGCGCGCCTACTTTTCTACACCACTTTCTCACACCACCGACGCACATAGACTACACATAAAACGTAGTCTATTCTGCTTGTAGTAGTGACGCCTCCTCTCGGCCACCACAACACACACACACACGCGGGAGGCCACCGCCGCCCATCGTCAGTTGGCCACGCCGCCGGCCACGCCTCCTCTCCCCGCCCCCCGACGACGCACGCACACACACACACAGACAACACACACACACGACGACACAGCGCACACACACACACGCAGCCACGCACACACACCCGATAGCACACCCACACACGCGGCGGCGATAGTCGCCGCTCTTCCACCCACAGCGCCGCCGCCACCACTAGCCTCTCGTCCGTCTCTGTCTCTCTCTCACTAATACAGCCAAAACTCTCACACACACACGTCACACACACCACGGCGACGCACACACACGCACGCGACGCACAACGCATACACACACACACATGCGACCGCAAATGCAGCCTCCCTCTCTCTCGATCAACACCAACAATGAGCCACCGACGCTGCCGCCGACCAGCCACCCCATCTACATCTCGCCTCCCTCTCACTCTCGTCCACACTCATGCACACGCGGCGCACAACACACACGCCAACGCACACACACCGACGGTAACACACACACGACAAGAACACCCACACACACAACAACACACAAATATACATATGTGCATATACATTAACAAGAATGAGATTCAAGTTTAAACCTTTGTAGATCCTCTTGTTGATGCTTAAAAAAGTGAGTGAATTGTGAAATCGGGAGGTTAGGTTCAAAATTTGGAAGAAGAGAGCTCATATAGTGTAGGTTTGGTTTGTCCATCGGGCTTACTTTTGGGCTTTTTAAACTAAAGCCTATTAAATAATTAAACACTAGCATAATTATTGATATAATGATTTATAAGTATATATATATAATCATATTCGATTATTATATTATATATAATAATTTCGTAATCATTTCATAATATTTAATGAAATAATTTCTTTTTGTCGAATTTAAAATTTTTCTTTCATCAAGCACGAATCATTTAAAAATTCTAAGTTCGAAAGTCATTTTAATCCTATTGAGAAAGACGGGTATGACAAGATTCTTGAGACCTAATGTATATATGACATATATTAATCTACTATTTAGAGACTACCCGATTCAAGAGATCAGAATTATCTATGTGATTCTTCATCTGGATTGACTTAATTTTGGTTAATATGGCTATAGATTGATTATGTGATTTTCTATTATATTATTATATTCCATAGGATCATTCTTTTTATCTATTATTTTATAGATCTATTTATTTTGAATTTATCATTTATTTTCTCATTTTTTATCAAAACTTACTACACCTATTTGTTTGCTTGGATAATTATCATGTGTTTGTGTTTATTACTTGTTGTATTTTCATGACATCAGTCTGTGATGATATGAACTCTATTTACTATTGACTACAATAGACACCGTTTACTTGCAGTATTATATTGCTAAACTAGAATTTTAGTGATCACTTAGAAATAGACTTCACAAAGAAAAGTTTTGGATTTGTTGGTATCGATCACTTATTTTTAACCAAATTAATAAAGTTTTTATGTTGGGTTATTGACTCCTAAATATAAGAACTTTAGGTTCATTTTGATTTTTCTTATGAACTTTAAAATATTAATAAATACACGAACTTAATATTATAGTGATTTTTTTCATAAATTGAATGACGGTCAAAATTGAAGTTGACATGGTAGTCTATGTGGCGTTACTTCATCAAAACAACATCATTTTACTTATACAATATATATTAATTGGCTCCTAAATACATGAACTTTGAGTCTATTTTGGTTTTTACCAATAACTTGGCATTAATGTGATTTTTCCATAAATTGAATAACGGTCCGGCATGACCATTTACGTGCACCATTTCATCAAAATGACGTCGTTTTACTTATACATATATATATATATATATATATATATATATATATATATATATATATATCTTAAATCAACTTGACACCTCTATCTAACCCAAAATTCATCGTAAGTTTGAGGTTAGAGAAAGAGAGAAGAGGTGGGGGACGATGTGGGTTGGAAAGAGAGAGAGCGGGTGTCAGGTGGATTTAAGATTTTTTTTTAATACAAATGTATAAGTAACACGACGTCATTTTGATGAAGTAGTGTTGCGTCGATAGTCATATCAATTTTAATTTTGACCGTCATTCAATTTGTGGAAAAAAATTAAAATAATATTAAGTTCGTCTAGTTATTGACAAATTTTAAAGTTCGTGGATAAAATATAAATAGGCCTAAAGTTCATGTATTTAGGCATCAAATCAATATATATTGTATAAGTAAAACGACGTTGTTTTGATGAAGTGACGTCATGTCGACTGTCATGTCAGCTTCAATTTTAACAGTCATTCAATTTATGAGAAAAATCACAATAATGTTAAATTCGTGTATTTGTTAACAATTTTTAAAATTCGTGGAAAAAACCAAAATGAACCCAAAGTTCATGTATTTAAACATCAATATCCAAAATAAAAAAAAATTAATAAAATATCAATTTGGTTTAGATCGTTCCATTTGATTGGTCACATTGAACAAGTACAATAGATTTAATAAATATTTATTTATATTTTTCAATAAATATTAACCTAAAATCATAGCTAAGTAAATGATAAAAAAAATATCCACCTATAATGCATGCGCACCATATTAGTAAAAGATAAAATGACTCATGAAGCCATGAATATACATTAAGAGCTTCTGATAGAATAAAATCTTTAATTTCAATGGTTCATATTTCAACTTTTTCTAGTTTTTCTTTTTAATATATTCCTCAAATTTGTTTCTTTTTTATTTATGAAAATTATTCATAAAATATTTCTAGTTATTATTCTCTACATTATTCTTTATTTATATATTTTATCATCTATGGTCCACCAATATCCTTACATATTACACTCAACAAACAAAACTTATTTACATATTTTATCACTCGTGATCCACTACTAATTAATTTAATAATATTTTAATGTGAAATTATTACTCCACCCATAAAATACTCAATAACTTTATTAAAATCGTACCGAAGATTCATATGAAAATAATTTAGGAACGGATGGAGTATTAATTAATAACTATGAGCGTGTGTGGGAAAATTATATTCTTGCGCAGTGATTATGTGTGTGAAGATGAACAAATCATTCCCACCTTCGTATATTTAAGCTTACAATTCGAACTCGATAAAGGCCCAACAATAATATTTAATGTTTCACATTGCATAGGAATCTCGTGTCTTTTAATACGAAGAATTATAACCAATAATGAAATAAGAATGTGTAATTAGGCAGCACATGTTTAATTATTTAGTTATACAATTACTGGGGTCCCCTAGTCTAAGTAGCTCCCATGCTCAAACATCAGTTCTTTATAATTTTTAATGTACCACGCCCTATTAATTACTGGTCCCAAATCTAAGTAGCTCCTATAGTAGTATTATTTTTGCAAATGTGTCACGCCCAGGAATAAAGCATAGGAGGGGGTAGTTATATCTTGAAGCATTTGACTGTTAATTTATTTTTGTACGTCAGGACCACAATTTTATGTCTACCTAACATCATCTTTATATATGAACTGTATATTCTTTAACAAAGATATATATATAAAAAAGTTAGGATTATTTTATTAAGTTTCAAAAGTTTGGTGGTAAACACAGCATGTTGGAAATGCACCATAATTTGAAAGTCATTAATTAGTCATTTTCCTTGTCATTGTTATTTTGTCATTTCATGACTTTAGTATTGGGAAAAGAAACAAATAGAAACGACAAGGAAATATATAATTAGAAGAAATTAGAGCTACAAAATGCTAAAATCTACATATTATTATGTAACAGCGCCCAAAAAATAATTCTTAATTGACAAAGTATATATTTATAATGTCATATCTAAATCTAGGGTGGAAACGGTTCGGGTTCGCAATCAGACCGATTTTTTCTGCTAACCGAATCGAAATTTTCATAAATTTAATAACCAAACCGAACTTTTATTAAATTCGGTTAACCAAAACCGCATCGGTTAGTGCGAGTCGGTTTCGGTTAACCAAAAATTATTTGAGATTACATAAATTTATAAGAAACGATACGTCATAAGATACAACTTGCAATCGATGTAAACTTTTCAAATTTTAATATCCATAAAAATTCATCCAATATCCATCAATAATTCAAAATAAATCAAAGCAATCAACATCAATCCATCAACAAACTATCATGTTCATGCAATGATAATTTGATACATTAGAGTAATTTGATAATTTGATATATTAGAGTAATAGGGTTTAACTTTAATTAATATTAGTAATTAGTTTTTACATATTTATAAAAAATTAAAATAATTAATAAAATAAAAAAGATTTTCAGTTTTTCGGTTAATAACCGTTCGGTTATCGGTTAACCGAAAACCGAAAAAAATTAAAATATTATACCGCAAACCGAACCGTAAACCGAATATGCGGTATACGGTTAACCGAACATGGTACGGTTTCGGTTCGGTTCGGTATTAACCGATAACCAAAAACCGTTTCCCCAGCCCTATCTAAATCTATCGGTAAGTTAATTAATGTAATAATTTATTTCTTTCCCAATCGAGCACCTGACGATTGACTATAATTCAAGTCATGTGTAGAGAAGAGGAATACTTGATAAAAAACTATCATATGTTTGTATTTATATTATAATATAGATATATTAGTAGTTAAATCTAAACGTTGTCATATTGAATTAAATTTATATGGTCTGTGCCCATGTGATAGAAAATCTCCATGTGCATCTAATGAACTCTCAATTTGTTTATCAAAGTATTTTCATAAAAATGATAACTATTGCAATGTGAGTGCGTGCACTATATTCTATCATATTAATAACCATGCACATGACTTTTGACACTCTAACCATGCACCACTATATATATTAATTACTATTTTCATCCATCAAAAGTTTACATTATTTTTTATGGAACAAATTTTAATAGATTATATGAGTGGAGGAGAGGTTCCACATTATAAGTGTTAAAAGAGAAAAATGTAAACTTTTGATGAACGGATGAAAAATAAATAAATGCATGTCTTTTATAGACGGATAAAATATATAATTTAAATCCCACTCCTCAAGAAACTATAGAAGCAAACTATACTCCGACGACATAGATTAATTAAGTTGAGTTAATAAAGCTCGACAAACATTAAATAAATGATAATTTGAATAATGTATATAAGTTGGTGAAATAAATTGTCTATCAACTTATATTAATATTTTTGTAAAATAAAGACAAATGCATAATAGTTGCTGGTTAAACTATATTATTAATTCATATTCAAGTATGTCGTCATCTCGCCACTTAGAAACATAAAAGTAGTTAAAAGTGTGACATAAAATTAACCTTAAAAAAGTATTTGGTGTTGGTGGCGAGGAACATGTAGGCCTCTAGCCTTTCATTTTCAATATCTTTTATATATGTACAATCTAAAATTTTAATTTTATTTACCGTTTCTGTTTAACATAATATTTATTATTGCATCTAAGAATAATTTCAAACATAAAAATTTACATAAAAAGAATTGTGTCAGATCGTAAATCTGACGGATCAAAACTAGCCGGATGGTGGATCTTTATCGTTAACACAGTGGTGTATTTTAAATAGAGTGATGTTATTCTACACATTGCTACGGCCACCACAATCAACTTTATTAAATGAAAAATTCATTTATTTAATTTTTGATCTATTAAAAAATTAGTTTTATATTAAAACTATCTTATGGAATTACAATTTTGCACCTATCGAATGAAAATTTTAAACTTAAATTTAAATTTAATAATTTAATATTTTTCAAAATATGTGGAAAAAGGGTGTGTGGCCAGCCACAATGTGGCCACAAAGATTTACTGTTTTAAATAACCAACTGATAACATATTTTACAAAACTTGGTGCCATGATTTTTCCCTAATTTTACAATAATTGTACGATCATCTCAAAAAAAACTAATGATACTTGTACTTTTCAACATTAATTACATTTACCCAACATATCGGCCGAATTGTTAAAAAGACTTGACATTTAAAATATGAGGGAAAAACTGACCTAATAAAAAGTTTACAAATAAGGCATGAGACAAAATTTCAATTAATGTCCAGAAAGATGAGTTCAGTTGTCGGAAATTTTATTTTTTTTATAAAATGATCCATACATCTTTTCCAGACCAAAATTTTTGCCATGTGTTATATTTGTAACTTATTTAAAGAGTCATGATTTATTCCTCCAATTTGAAAGAGGATCAATTTCAGAACTCGACTGAAAAGTTGGGCAAAAGATATAGGGCCGTTTGGCTAAGCTTATTTTAGAGAGCTTATAAGATGTTTCAAGAGCTTATAAGTTATTAAAATGTTTAGATAATTGATCTTATAAGTTAGAGAAAGAATTGTGAATTAAATAGAGAAAATCATAATTAGAGAGATAAAATTGACGAGATGTAGAGTTGATAGTATATGTGTAGAAAATAACAAACTATAATAAGGTTATTTTGATAAATTCATGGTTGCTTATAAGTTTATGAAAAAATAAGTTATGGTTGACCAACTTATTTTTAGGGGAGCTTATAAGCTGTTAAAGCTTATTTTCACATCTTATAAGCTGTTTAGGAGTTTATTTTGTCAAACACTTTGCAACAGCTTATAAGCTGTTTTAAAGAACTTATAAGCTAAGCCAAACACCCTCATAATCAACCTTACCCTTCATTAGTCAAACCTAAAGCAAAACCTAGCTAATTCGCAGCGACACCGGCGGATAAAAATAAACTGCAAAGATAAGAAGCAACATGTCCACGCCCCAATATATTTTCAAACTTTTCAGACTGCGCTTATTTAATGCCACAGCTAGCAAGCATCACGTTACATTAATTATATATAATTAGTGTTCATTTGTTGTTTTCTCTCATCATTTTCTTTTCCTAGTATCTATCATTTGCATTGTCTTGGGAAAATGTCGAATAAAGAGGAAGCAAACACCATTCTTGTTGCTCCTATCTGCCATCCTATATCAAGGTACTTCTCTTTATACCAAATTCTTTATTTTTTTTATCGTGTTTTAGTTTCCAATCCCGTTTTAACCACAGCCCACATTGTGTACGCAATAATATCGATATCACATAATTTTATTTAATTTTTAAGGAAAATATCACATCATGTTTCAGTCACATATTTTCGAGTTAATGCATGATGTATGATATCATTACTATTATAAACACAATGTCCATCGGTGAAATAAAACTCGAAACTAAAATATGATTAGATATTTACAAAATTTTATTCCACATGCATTTAGTATAAGAATTTGTTACGGGATCGCAGCAAGTAATATTCATTGGTCATGATCAAATAATTGAAATATATTTACTTTTTTTAGCTAATTGCATCCACTATAAATATATTAATATATTGGTTGATAATGATATATATATTTGCAGGTGGTGGTCGAAGGAGACGGTGGCGATAGTCACCGGAGCTAACAAGGGCATTGGTTTCGCCCTCGTTAGGCGGCTGGCGGAGCTAGGGCTCACGGTGGTTCTGACGGCCAGAGACGGAGGCCGCGGCCTCGCGGCCGTTGAAGCATTGAAGAATGAAGGCCTCCATGTTCACTTTTGCTGCCTTGATGTTTCTGATCAAAATTCCATCAACAAATTTGTATCATGGTTCAAACAAGCTTTTGGGGTTGTGGATATACTGGTAAGTTTTTTGATCATTTTTATCATTAAATTTTATTTTTCAAACAATGTATTATGCTATTATAAAAGTTTGCGTGTATATATGCTGAGAATTTGGATATATCTTTAATATTTTTACTTATTTAAAATTTTAAGAATAGTGTAATAATTATGATGTCAAAGTTCTTTTGAATATGAAATTCATCAAAATCTTGATAGGTTGATTTGTTTTTACATGCTTCACACATCATTTTCATAGTATTAAAAAAGTGGTATTTGATTGCATATGTTCTTGTCAATTGAAACAAACCTTTTTAAGTTACAAATCTTGATTGTTTTTTTTTGTCAATTAAATACGAAATTTTTAAAGATCGACATTACGGTGATTTCGACCGGGCCTTTTTGGCGCAAGATTAACCACACTACTACTGTAGGCCAACACACACCACAAATCTTGATTGTTGATGTGTCATATGTTGATCTGTAAATGTTATAAGGTTTTCTTTTCTTTCTATAGTATTCTTTTTAATTAGTTGAATACATGACAAAATGATTATACTAGAATTAAAATTTTAAACTCAAATTTTTGTCAAGCGTCACAAATCAAAATATACATATCGAGACAATCGCATTAATTGATAAATGATAAATAATCACCAAATTGATGATTTATTTTAAGGTGGTCGGTTTTCGTCGTATTGCCATAAATTCTGATTTGGATTTGGTGAACCGACCAAATTATTTATATCGGATTTTAAGTTGGATATGTAAATAATTTTGATTATAAATAGGAAAGTTGGTTGAAATATCTCGGAAGGAACAAATTTTACATGTAGTGAGTCAAAATGCATCATAATATATAGTTACTAAGATAATTAGTTCGTGAATATAATTTGGTTAATTAAATAAAACAACTTGATGCAAGTGTAGTAATAGTACGCGCATGTGTGTTGCAAATTAATGGTGGGGTACTTAATGTGTGAGATCAAAGTTTTTAAGTTCGAGTCTATCATCACACAATTTTCAAAATTATTTGTTTAACCATCAAAATAAATAAAATATTACTAATAGAATAAAATAAAATATTGCTAGTTTGGTGAAAATTGATTGTGGTAGAGCTATTCGATATAAAAAATGTGGAGTAAGGAATTAATTTATATACCTAACTAAGTAGATGTATACGTACGTGTTCATCAAGTCAACAATAGTTGAAAAAAAATAGTTATTGAATTGAAATACAAATTAATTTAATCTTCTGTTCATTTTATTACTGAGTGTCATGTATGGTATTATATTACATATTTACAGAGTTATATGTAAAATCTGTTTGTTTGCTTCTTCTTCTTTTTTTGAGTTGATTGTTATTTAGCATCGTGTGTTTGTCTGGTTGCACAAATTTCCACAATAAACTTCATATATCAAGCACCGAATTTATTATATTTTTTAATACTTTTTAGTGAACTTAAAAATCATTTACTATAAAATCATCTATTAATTAAATCCAAATTCCTCTATTCAAGTTTTCTCTCAAGATTGACCACCGACAACTAACAATCGACACACCTATACTTAATTAAAAAGAATATATACATGGTTAATTGATACAATAATACTAATTTGAAAAGTCTTTCTTCAAAAAATAAAAAGAAAATGGACCATTCAAATTAGGAAATTTGAATGACTTAGTCTAATTGATTATCCTAGGTCAATTCTTCGAGTTTAGATATATCAGTTTACATAATTAATAGACCAAAATTTTATTGCATAATCTTCAACTACACATCATTTTTTTCTTTGTCCTTTTTTTTGAAAAAAACAAAAAGGAGAACTTATAGGCTTCATTTTTAGCAACAAAATTAATGTTGGTAGCATAAAAAAAATAAAAATTATTTATTTGTTTCCAGATAAACAACGCGGCGGTGTCGTTCAACGAGCTATACGAGAACTCGGTGGAGCAGGCGGAGACGGTGGTTCGAATCAACTTCTACGGCCCGAAAATGCTGACCGAGGCCCTTCTGCCGCTCTTCCGCCGCCAATCCACGGCGGCGAGGATTCTCAATATTAGCTCAAGGCTTGGACTATTAAATGTGAGTAAAAAATTATTTATAATCATAATATACACACACACGCACATCACACATGCAACTCAAGATATATCAATGAAGATTTTGCATTCACGTATTTATTTGAGCCTGAGTATTCTTTGTGTATAAATATATACATATTTTGGATTTTTAATTTTCTAAACAGAGGGAACAAAAGTTATTCATAGTAGAAAAATACTCAATATATGAAGTGTTTAATTTATGGAAAGTATTAAAAATCAAAAACCGTGTGGACAGATTAATTAATTATTAATTATTTAATTGATAGTTAGTTAGAGTTTTAGTTAAGGTTTAGTAATTCACATTTATGATTTATTAATCATAACTAATATTTAATTAAGATGGATGCATTATGTTTATGATTTATTAATCACAATTTTAATATTTAATTAAGATGGAGATTTATGAGTACGCCCTCTTCTTTAATACTCTCTCTGTCTTATCCAAGATAACATGTATTTTTTTTGGGCTGTCACACTCATGATGGCCTGTTTCCTTTTTAGGAAATAATTATCTCTTTAAAAGTTGTGGGATCTACTTACTTTTTATCACTTTATTCACTTTATACTCTTTTCCTAAATAACCATGCTTAAAAGAATGGATCGTCTTGGATGAGACGAATGGAGTACTTGCTACCATATTTAGTTTCCATTTTCACTGTTTGTAATCGGTTCGACTACTAACAAAATAATAAAATAAATCTCTTTTTTTTCATGCAGAAGCTCAAGAATCCCAAATTAAAAGCAATGCTTCTCGATGAAGAAAATCTATCAGAAACCCAAATAGAAGGAATGATCCATTTATTTATTGAAGATGTGAAAACTGGGACATGGAAAAGCAATGGATGGCCTCAAATTTGGACTGATTATGCAGTTTCAAAATTGGCTCTTAATTCATATTCCTATATTTTGGCTAGACGTTACAAAGGGCAAGGTCTAAGTGTCAATTGTTTTTGCCCTGGCTTTACTCAAACCTCCATGACCGGTGGCAAGGGCTTGCAGACCGCGGACACCGTGGCTGCCATTGGAGCTCGCTTGGCCTTGCTCCCGGCGGAGGAGCTGCCCACCGGGAAGTTTTTTGTGATAGGGTCGCGTAGCCCTATTACTTCAAAGCTGTGATGGAATATGGTAGTGAAGTTTTGGAGCTCTTCTGTTTTGTTTCGTATGTGACATCCTTTTCTTTGTTCATTTAGTAGTTTTATTATCGAATTTATTATTAAGTCGGACTTATATTCATGTCTCATTTAGTATATACATACATCGAAGCATATATAAGTAATGAAGGGAGTCTTTGTGAAATCGTATTGTGATAAGTCAATATTCATATTCAAACTTGTATTTCATATAATAAAATTACAAGTATATTATTGAAATATGTGTTTGATTCGAATCTACAATTCAAATATGACATTGAATATGAATTTGAATCTAGATCTTGACCTATCTATTCTAGAAACGTCATATATTTAATATGAAAAATGGCTATATTTTCATTAATTAAAAAAATGTAAGGAAGAAAAGGCAGAACAAATAATAATCATCATAAATTCATATTAATTATTATGGGGACTTAGGCACGTAAGATGTGTGGGTAGAAGAAGATAGATAGATACATAGATAGATAGAAAGTAGATAGATAGGTAGATAAGAAAATAAATGATGACCAAAACTAGATGGAACAAATGTGACATACTCTTTTTATTTAATGCAATATATTTCGAGGTCGAATTTATTCTGAACTTCGTGTTTTTGTTTATTAATAATTTAAAAATCGAACTAATAAAAACCTGTTTAGTGCAAACAAACATATAAATTTTTTAGGGTTTGATTTTTATATAATTTACAAACTGAATCATCTTAATTAATTTATGAGGTATAAATAATAAAAAAAAAAAGATACTAACATGAATTACACATCAGCAGTGTTCATGGTTGGTACTCACTGTACTCCTTATCAGTTATCAACCCTTACTATATTACAAACATGGTCATGTAGCTCAAAGAGACTCATCATGACAAAATACTTTGCTTGACATAAGGGCTTGCTGGCCCAAAATGATATCCTTTGTTATAAGCATAAACAATAAACATTTGGCATATGTAAAATACCAAGCCTTTTGCGCACACAATTCATAATCCATCTTTGAAACTTTTAAATCATACCTTTGTTGATCAGTTGGCGTGACGGTAAGCTGAGAGTCACTGAGATTACAAGAAGTCTAGTGATACTATTCTAGACTCGACATGAAAAGATTTTGGCGGTCAGAGACACGAAAGAAAACTTATGCTCTGATACCACTCTGTCACGCCCCAAATTCTTAAAATAATGGAAGCTCGTAAATCGAGGCGCGACGAATAAAAATAATAGAAAATATGAAGTAAATAAGTTGACTCGAATGATCAAGGAAAATAAACCCTTAGAATTTGGGAATAGCTTCCTAAATGAAAATGGAAGACATCGAATGATGTAATCCAAACAAAACAACATCTATCATCGTGATCACAAGTTTAGTTTCGTGCTTCTGATAGCCAATATACGCCAAAATGTTAAACATCAAGAATTCAGAGTCTAAGCTCATCAAAAGATATAATTGAAGTCATAGACAAGAAGGAAAATAAAATTAGAGCTAGCTCATCATGAAGTCTAAATACGAAATAATCCGTCAAAATACTGAGTGTACTCTAATCTCGCCTCCTGCCGTCATCCATTGATCAACGTGAAAATATTTGAAAACATTTGGTGAGTACTAATGTACTCGATGGACATGCATTTTCTATAAACATTTCATAAACCGTAAGCGGTTTATCCAATCATGATAACACGACTTAGAGGGTTTTAAAAAGTGAAACCACTTCTAAGCATGCAAAATATTTCATTTATTGGGCCCATTGTCACGACTCTTACATTTCGCTTTGATCCCGGCCTCAGCCACCGCCGGATCACATGCCCCATTATTGTCATCGGGACGAACCCGGACAATTCATAATTCCATGACGTGCTTGAACATATCCGCACAAGCACTATAATAACATGACGCACTTTAACGCATCCGCACAAGCACTATAATAACATGACGCATCTCGAACGCATCCGCACAAGCACCATAATAACATGACGTACTCTAACGCATCCGCATAAGCACCATAATAACATGACGCACTCTAACGCATCCGCACAAGCACCCTTATAACGCCTCATGATTATGTTAGTGTCCGGTGGAGATCAACCCACCAAACAACTAACTAGTGTACACAATTCTCAATTAATGTATAAGATTAAAAGAGAATCTCGATCGATACATATACGAGCCTTAAACAGAGCGAGCGCACAAAAACATTTTATCGATAAACAACAGATTTCATGAAATATCGAGCATATAACTCAAATATACTTTTCAGTAAATAAAGCTCACCTCGATAGGACAAAGCTCGAAGAATCACTATAGTACGCTGCCGGTAAAGCAGCGCTAATCCCCTTGATCGATAAAACCTACAATAAGCATTAATCTTAATAGGTCTCGAAAAGCTAGTCTTATGTTCACGTAAAGGAGGATACTAACTTATGATTCGTTAAGCCCGGGTTTTCAAAATATAATTAAATTTGAAAACTAGTATATATCGGCTAAGGGCACCAACAATACCCTTGCTCGACTTTTCGATTTAAAACGCATTTAATTTCATAATCTTCTTATGATAAATACTTTTTTTTACAAAAGTATAATGAAATTGACATACATTCTAAATTCATATATATTAAGGACTCTCGCTTAATATAACACAAAATAAATTATCAAATTATGCACTTGTCTAACATAATTTAATTTATCAAACATTCTAACTTAATTAATTTCATTAAAAGAAATTAATTACATTAATTAAATAGGTCATGATCATAATAAAGTAACTTAAACTTGGACTTAACCTTAACTTAATCAATCAATTAATTAAACTTAATAGTAATTAATTAATTAATTAACTTACCATAATTAAATAATTTAAACTTATACTTAAGTTTAAGTTAATTATTTAATTAATTAGACTTAATATAATTTAATTAATTAAGTCTCAATTTAAACCTTATTTATTTAATTAATTAAAGTCTAAGTTTTAATTAATTAAAGCAAGTCAAGTCATTAATTAAATTAAAGCTCAATCATTAATTAAATCTAAGCCCAACTATTATTAAATTAATTAAAGTCCAACTATTTATTTAATTCATTTGAGCCCAACCCATTTATTTAAATAAGGTCACCCATCTTTCTATTATTATCATTCCAATGAATATGCGCCCAACACATTTAAATAACCCAACCCAATTCATGAATTAAAATAAAACAAGGCCCAACATTTTAATTGAAGTCACCCATAATTTAAAAAGGAATCATTGATCTTTGAATAGAAAACCCACCAGACATATAAAAATCGCCCACCTCTTAAATAATAACTTGGGCCCAAATTTTAAATAATATAAGCAAGCCCATAACATTAAATAAATGGAAACCACCCAAGCCCAGCCCATTTACTCTCAAAACCCTAAACCTAATCTCTTCCATTTTTCGACGCTGTTTTCGTATGGCCAATCATGGCGACCCATTTTTTTTTCTTATTTTCTCTCTCTCTCTGCCTCTCTCTCTCGCCTCCCTCACGCTCATTCATACACACGCGGACACACACACCCACACTCGTTGTTGCCGCTGCTCCACGCCACGTCGCCGGTGGCGAGCCGCCGCCACCGGGATGCCACCGCCACCCTCCTCTCGGTTTTTCTCTCACGACATTCACGCACGCACACACACGACGCGCACAAACACACACGAGACGCACACACACGCACGACGGCGAGCACACACACGGGCGAGCCACGACCGCCGCCGCCACTTCGCTTGGCCGACCGTCTCCTCCTCCACCGCCGATGTATACCCACACACACACACACGATGACACACACGACACACGCAAGACACACACACACGCGATGACGACACGCCGTCGCACACACATACACGCACGCGACGCGGCCGCCGACCGCCACCGCCACCTTGACCTCCCCTCTCGCAAAATACGCACAAACCCTTCCCCTTCACCTTTCAACTCACACGTAGCACACATAAAAAAAAACATATACACACATACACTAAAATGAATGGAGTAAAATTTACCCCTTTGAGTTTCTTGTTGAGGCTGCAGGTTTTTTTTTTTTGAAGTGGAGGCTAGGGTTTCATAAGAGAGAAGAAGGAGCTCATATAGTGTATATAATGGATTTTCCAATTGGGCTTTTCTTTTGGCCTTTTTAAAATTGAAGCTCATTAGACATTTTATTCTTACGGGCTTAATGTTCGATCCTAAAGACCATGAATTAATATTTAAACATTAGCATAAAATTATTAATACAATGATTTATAAGTATATATATATAAATCATATTCGATTATTATATTATATATAATAATTTTCGTAATCACTTTATAATATTTAATGAAATTGTTGAAATTTAAAATTTTCTTCCTCCAGGGTAAGAATCGACTTAATGAATTCTAAGTTCAAAATTCCTTGAAAAAATTCTATCGAGAAAAACGGGGTATTACATCCCTCCATCCTTATAAAAATTTCGTCCTCGAAATTTCGGTTCTTTGATCCCTAACATGGGGTACTAGATTTTTGCCCTATTATTCAGCCTTCTATGTGGCCTCCATCCTATGATGGTTCCACTTTTCTTGTTCGTATTTAACGATTCTACGTACTTTTAATATAGAACAATCTACTTTGTTCTAATAAATATCATGATCTCATGATTGAATATCCTTATTAATCTCTTCTCATAGACAAGTCTTAACTTAAGGCTACATCATTATGCTTGTTCAAAAATGCGTAGTAACTTTCCTTTCTCCTTCGATAGTAACAACTCGATGGTGAGTGTTCTGCTTAACGTTTGTGCATAGGTGAGATTTCTTTGACTTGCTAGGTAAAATCGATAGCTTCTAGCATAGTTCGTTTCTGAATTCTCTGCGTTTCTCCTCAGTGTTCACCAAACGTGAAGCATGTCACTTCTCTCTATCTTTGCAACGTATATAATTAAAGATCTGCTCCACTGCTCGTATCCATTTTTCTACATCCGTAGAATCGCCCAGTCCATCAAACGTTGGTGGTTTCTTCATGAGAAAATTTGATGTGATGATCATTCTGGTGTTACTTGTTGTATTGACTCTTTGAGAATAAATCTCTTCCTCGACCACGTTCGCGTCCTCGACTTCGTCCTCTTCCTTGTCCTCCATCATGTCCCGTACATTCGTCTTCCATTATGTGGTCAAAGGTTTAATTGGTTAATAAACCTTTTGACATTGTATGTGCATTAATGGAAATAGCTAGGCGTGTTACTAGGAAGAGAACAAGAATAACACGCATTAAGGTATGAGCATAATATTTATATATAATATGCTTTAAAATAGGACTTTCATTATTTCAAATGACATAATTTCTTTCCAATATGACTCTTGAATACATAAGTATAATACAATAGCTTACAGCAGGATTGGGGTGCTCAAAAGTAGTCTAGGCTATACACAAAAGAGTCTGACTACAACCAAAAGAGTTGGGTGGATCTGACAAAATTGAAGTTCTTTCTGATTCATGACCATAAAATTCTGACACGTCCATCTTGATTCGTTATGCTGATAAATAAATAATTAAATAAAAAGTCATATAGTCGCCTTTCTATGATAGCTTCCTCGAGATCATCATCATGGTCTTCATCACGTGACATTGGTTCGGGCGGGTTACGGTGCATTCTCATACGTCCCTGACTCTCCATGTTATCTCATCGGTGTTCTCTCGCAACGGCTTTTTACTTTGTCGTTGTCGTTCTTAATTCAAGTCTTTCCACTTGCGCTTTTGTATTTCCCTCAGCGTGCAACTTTTACTTGATTGGGTTGAATTAGAGTCGTTCAAGATTTGAGGTTACCAGTGGCGGTGTGCCAAACGTGCTCCAACGATTCCAAATATGATTGGTCTGCTTACGAAAAGACGTTAGTTATTGAACTCGCACCTACTATCTCAGTCATTTGGTCGAATGTCCATGCTTTTCATTCATTCAGAAGATGTTGTATGAGCCTTATCGATGCTTCGATATCATTCACTTTCCCATTGCATGCGTTCTTCCAACGAGTCATAAATTCTCATAAGAACCTCTCGACATAAAGTTCTTGTTCAAAACTTACTGAGTGTCTCGTCTTTTCTATCCATCTAAAATAAGCATCTTAATCAGTTCCATTTTAACAGAAATAACGCAGGGTTCAATCTGACTAAAGTCCTAACTTCCATAAGCATTCTAAGTTCTTGTTCTTCAAGATCATTCTTACGTTCTTCTATGTTCCATCCTTCTATATTTCTTTTGTTGTTCAAGCCTTCTAATGTAGACAAAAGGTCTATATCATAAGGATCGCAATCCTATCATAGCATAAACTAGTCATCTCGCTAACCATGAGACTGCACTATTCTGAACTGATAACTGTGTGTCATGAAGGTCGTGAGAAACCTAATATGACAATTATCCTTTATGCTGTGTAACATCTTTCTTACCACAGAGTTAAAACTCAAAAGGTATCTTTTAACATTAAAACAGGTCATAGAGTCAAACTCAAAATGACAAATAATTGAAATGCTATCACATAGGCTAATGAGTCATAAATATGACAAATCTTTTCTCTTTCATTTCTTCTTTCTACAACTCGCTTATGTGAGCTCGAGAGACTCATCATAATTTTTCTTCTATGAAACATGGTCATGTAGCTCAAAGAGACTCATCACGACAAAATACTTTGCTTCGACATAAGGGCTTGTCGCCCAAATGATATCCTTTGTTATAAGCATAAACAATAAACATTTGGCATATGTAAAATACCAGCCTTTAGCACACAATTCATAATCCATCTTTGAAACTTTTAAATCATACCTTTGTTGATCAACATGGAGGCGTGACGGTGGTCGAGAGTCATCGAGATTACAGAAGTCTAGTGATACTATTCTAGACTCGACATGAAAAGATTTTGGCGGTCGAGACACGAAAGAAAACTTATGCTCGATACCACCATCACGCCCAAATTCTTAAAATAATGGAAGCTCGTAAATCGGTAGCGACGAATAAAAATAATAGAAAATATGAAGTAAATAAGTTGACTCGAATGATCAAGGAAAATAAACCCTTAGAATTTGGGAATAGCTTCCTAAATGAAAATGGAAGACATCGAATGATGTAATCCAAACAAAACAACATCTATCATCAGGATCACAAGTTTAGTTTCGTGCTTCTGATAGCCAATATACGTCAAAATGCTAAACATCAAGGATTCAGAGTCTAAGCTCATCAAAAGATATAATTGAAGTCATAGACAAGAAGGAAAATAAAATTAGAGCTAGCTCATCAGCGGAAGTCTAAATACGAAAATAATCCATCAAAATACGGAGTGTACTCTAATCTCAGCTCTACCCCGTCAGCGTCCATTGATCAACGTGAAAATATTTGAAAACATTTGGGCTGAGTACTAATGTACTCAGTGGACATGCATTTTCTATAAACATTTCATAAATCCGTAAAAGCAGTTTATCCAATCATGATAACACGACTCGAGAGGTTTTAAAAGTGAAACCATTTCTAAGCATGCAAAATATTTCATTTATCGGGCCCATTGTCACGACTCTTCATTACTCGCTTTGATCCCGGCCTCAGCCACCGTCGGATCACATGCCCCATTATTGTCATCGGGACGAACCCGACAATTCATAATTCCATGACGTTTTGAACATATCCGCACAAGCACTATAATAACATGACGCACTTTAACGCATCCGCACAAGCACTATAATAACATGACGCACTCGGAGCGCATCCGCATAAGCACCATAATAACATGACGCATCTCGAACGCATCCGCATAAGCACCATAATAACATGACGCATCTAACGCATCCGCACAAGCACCCTTATAACGCCTCATGATTATGTTAGTGTCCATGGAGATCAACCCACCAAACAACTAACTAGTGTACACAATTCTCAATTAATGTATAAGATTAAAGAGAATCTCGATCGATACATATACGAGCCTTAAACAGAAAGCGGGCGCACAAAAACATTTTATTGGATAAACAACATTTTCATGAAATATCGAGCATATAACTCAAATATACTTTTCAGAATAAAGCTCACCTCGATAGGACAAAGCCCGAAGAATCACTATAATGCTGCCTCGGTGAAAGCGGCGCTAATCCCTTGATCGATAAAACCTACATAAGCATTAATCTTAATAGGTCTCAAAAGCTAGTCTTATGTTCACGTAAGGAGGATACTAACTTATGATTCGTTAGCCGGGTTTTCAAAATATAATTAAATTTGAAAACTAGTATATATCGCTAAGGCACCAACAATACCCTTGCTCGACTTTTCGATTTAAAACGCATTTAATTTCATAATCTTCTTATGATAAATACTTTTTACAAAAGTATAATGAAATTGACATACATTCTAAATTCATATATATTAAGGACTCTCGCTAATATAACACAAAATAAATTATCAAATTATGCACTTGTTCAACATAATTTAATTTATCAAACATTCTAACTTAATTAATTTCATTAAAAGAAATTAATTACATTAATTAAATAGGTCATGATCATAATAAAGTAACTTAAACTTGGACTTAACCTTAACTTAATCAATCAATTAATTAAACTTAATAGTAATTAATTAATTAATTAACTTACCATAATTAAATAATTTAAACTTATACTTAAGTTTAAGTTAATTATTTAATTAATTAGACTTAATATAATTTAATTAATTAAGTCTCAATTTAAACCTTATTTATTTAATTAATTAAAGTCTAAGTTTTTAATTAATTAAAGCAAGTCAAGTCATTAATTAAATTAAAGCTCAATCATTAATTAAATCTAAGCCCAACTATTATTAAATTAATTAAAGTCCAACTATTTATTTAATTCACCTGAGCTCAACCCATTTATTTAAATAAGGTCACCCCATCTTTCTATTATTATCATCCAATGTATATAAGCGCCCAACACATTTAAATAACCCAACCCAATTCATGAATTAAAATAAAACAAGGCCCAACATTTTAATTGAAGTCACCCATAATTTAAAAAGGAATCACCCAATCTTTGAATAGAAAACCAGCCAAACATATAAAAATCGCCCACCTCTTAAATAATAACTTGGGCCCAAATTTTAAATAATATAAGCAAGCCCATAACATTAAATAAATGGAAACCACCCAAGCCCACCATTTACTCTCAAAACCCTAAACCTAATCTCTTCCATTTTTCGGCCGTTTTAACCATCACACCTGACCGGTTCGGATTCGACGACCTATTTTTTTCTTATTTTTCTCTTATCTCTCGCTCTCTTCTCATGGCCTCCCCTCACGCTCACTCACACACGCGCACACACACACCACACTCGTCGCCGCCGCTCGCCACGTCGCCGAAGGCAGCCGCCGCCACCGGATCGCCACGCCCACCTCTCCTCTCGGTTTTTCTCTCACGACATTCACGCACGCACACACGACGCGACAAACACACACACGCGACGCACACACGCACGACGGCGAGCCACGATCGCCGCCGCCGTCGCCGGCAACTGGCCGACTGCCTCCTCCTCCACCGTCAGATACCCACACACACACACACACGATGACACACACGCACGCAAGAAACACACCATGCAACACACACACACACACACGCACGCGGCGCGACCGCCGCCGCCTTGCCCCTCGCAAAATACGCACAAACCCTTCCCTTCACCTTTCAACTCACACGTAGCACACATAAAAAACATATACACACATACACTAAAAGAATGGAGTAAAATTTACCCCTTTGAGTTTCTTGTTGAGGCTGCAGGTTTTTTTTTTTTTTGAAGTGGAGGCTAGGGTTTCAAAAGGAAGAAGAAGGAGCTCATATAGTGTATATAATGGATTTTCCAATTGGCTTTTCTTTTGGCTTTTAAAACCAGCCCATTAGACATTTTATTCTTACGAGCTTAATGTTCGATCCTAAAGACCATGAATTAATATTTAAACATTAGCATAAAATTATTAATACAATGATTTATAAGTATATATATATAAATCATATTCGATTATTATATTATATATAATAATTTTCATAATCACTTTATAATATTTAATGAAATTGTTGGAATTTAAAATTTTCTTCCTCCAGGGCAAGAATCGACTTAATGAATTCTAAGTTCAAAATTCCTTGAAAAAATTCTATCGAGAAAAACGGGGTATTACAAAAGTCCACACAAACTCAACGGAATATTACAACGTTCTATAACTTGCAATACGATGGTCTACATTCAAGATACAATGTCGCAAGGGAAGAGCATAGTACACATCGATGCCCGACGCCGAGACGAAGCCGTTATACAGAGATCAGTTCACGCTCCCAAAGAATCTGGAAAGCGGCAAAGGCCCGTCAGCGTCTTCATTTTCACTGCTCGAGTGCTTCGACCTCGAGCGCCGCTTCTTCTCCTTCTTGCTTCTCCTCGACCTGGACTTTGATCGCTTTGACTCTCTCTCGTCATCATCACTGCTGGATGTTTCTGACGAGGAGCTCGAACTAGAATCTGAAGATCTCTTCGAACGCTAGAATTGAGTGATGTGTGTACTTAATTAGACTTAGCATTCACAGTGAGGTACTACACAGTCAAATAAATAAAAAATCAACCTTCATTTGTAGTTCATATCACGACAGTTATAGCAACTAGTATATTCTTTATTATAGAATTAGTCCTTCAGTAACGTTGCAAGGGAAATTGAGATCCCAGTTTCTAAAGGTGCAGGCTGACAATGCAGATGCAAAAAGGTTAAGAAAATGAACCTAGTAACCAAGAACAAAAAGGGACTCGAAAGAATGATAATATGATGCCAAATGAAACATCCATTCAGTCAGAAAAGCATATTATTGCTCGATGTCAAGATCTAAGAAGTGGAATGACTGGTACAACTAGTTCTAGCATTGGACATGTCCCAATCCCAATTTAATTTCCAATATTGCACTAATAGGATATATGATGTTTAATATGCAGAAAAGCTGAGAAAAAGACTCAGAAGCTTCATGAATAGAGAGTGATCAAATCAAAGACTAGCTAAAGCACTTATACTGCACACGAAGAAATTGGGAGAAACTGGTTCTACACTTTCCTTCGCCAATTGAATGTATTTCCTAACTCTTATTGTTATTTGTTATGGTGCTCTAATTGTGAACAAATATAATTATAAGCCACGGTAACATGATTGGTTGACTACTTCTTATCATAACCAGTAGATCATCAATTAAACAAACTAGTAAAATATCTAAACAGGAAGCGTGGTATGCACCTTTCGCTTCTTGCTGCTGTGTTTCTTTGAATCTTTGTCCTTCTTATCTGCAAAAACAGCGCTGATAGCATAAAAAGCTATTATTTATGAGTATAAAAGTCATTGCCCGTTCAAACAATTACCCCTTTTGCGCTTGGATTTGCTGCTGGAGTGGTTTTTCCCGTGTGCAAGTTTACGTGATCTTTCAGCATCTAGCTGAGCCCTATACTCTCTCATCATCTTGTCTTTATCCGCTTCCAACTCTCCCCTTCTCATTTCTTCCTCCTAGCAATTACACCGTTAGACTCTGACATATTTATGCTAACAAGTAACAACTAACAAGCACCGTTTAAGCTTGAACCAAGTAAAAACACGGAATGTGGTCGACCGACTGAGAATTTGCAAGGAAGCTTGGTTTGAGCTTAGAACGTGTTCAGCACAAGGGGTATCAGGATAATGAAAGACACAAGAAATGCAATCCTAAAAGAACACAATCCCATAAATCACCTTTTGCTTCTTTTTGTACTCCTCCCATGTAATTGTATGAGAAGTTTTGAGACTGGCCAAACGAGCAGCATGCCATTCTGGTGAATGAAATGAACCATCCACCTCGTAGAGTCCTCATCAGAAAATGTACAGACTAAATGCAATGAAGTAGCAGCAACGAAGGAAGAATACACTAGAAGTTCGTCGGGCAACAAACAAGTATCTTGATCAATTGATAAGTCAAGCCAGTCTACAGAGGTACTAACTAGCATTAAAAAAGCAAACTATTCCTTTGAATCTAAGAATATGTTTAAAACTGAAGAATTGGCGGCCTCAAAGATACCATTGCACAGGTAATATTAAGTGGAATTACCCTCTTGGTTTCAGTAGAAGGATAAACTGCACATTCAATTTTTACCTCCAAAAATGAAATCATCCTTTAATCAAAAGCTCTAGTACTGCTCAAATGAAAATTAGTAGCTTGGGATTATCAAATGCCTCTGAAAAAGGATTGTTCCTGATGTTTACTAAGGAGACTAGAAAACAAATAACTATGTATAGGCTCAATTGAAATTGTAAGTTATATGCTTCCAATAGTTGCCAACAACATTGAAAATTTGGTACTTACTTTCTTATGGATATATATGTTTGAAAAATAAATATTTTTACCAGCGGGAACATTATCAATATTCCACATAGAGCATTCAACTCCAAAGTCCAATCACACTCATAAATTACATATAGTAAGTAGCTAGTATGTGGTTTTGTTCTTCTTAAGCTCATCACAAATGACTTATAATCAATTCACCCATCCGCTTACGTCTTAATTGAAGTTTTCCAACTACACTGTTTTCTGGAAAAAAATATATACATATATCTCTACAGAGGTCGAAGATAATGCAGCCCCGAACCAATGGCACTTCAACACCCCATATTTAACCAATTGAGAACTTCACCAATAGTTGCTCACCAACAGAACATGCATTTCATCTCCAGTTATAGCATCAAAGGTCAAATCTTTTAACATTAACTCATCGACAACTTAACAAAAACTGAACTAAGTAAAATCCCAAATCAGAATCAGATTAGCCTAATGTTTTCTTCAACAAAACCTCAATGTGCAAGAGCCAATTGCTCATAGCTTCAAGATTTCCAACACCCTAATAATCTTCCCATAATAACTCCCAATCCAGTAACAGATAAAAGAAAGAGAAACACTAAAAACAAAAGTTGTCCAGCTAATATCAGTGTTGTAAACTTGCAACATTCTTTCTCGGCGTCAAGTTTAGCACTATACATTTACCTCATAAATCCTCCGAAGTCAATTCAATTAATTCATTTTTAGCGTAATTCAATTAATTCATTAATTATACAAATTATCATGAAGTTGAGAATCTCCATCAACTACTTCTGTAAATTCAACATCTAAAAGGAAAAAACAAAATAAGCGCTACAGTGTACAGTATGAAAGGGTACGAACCATGCCATCTTCAACCTCATCCGGCGCGGCGGAGCTGGAGCCAAGCCGAGATCTTTGCATCGCTTTGTACGCTTGATTTTTCCCCATTTTTATTACAGTGAATTCTACAATCTTATCCTAAAATTCTTGAGAAGAATATTGAGATGAGAATCATGAAAACAAGGAATCGGAATTCTGAATTTATTCCATAAATTTATGGAGAATTATCGAGGATAAAAATGGTAGTTTTGTTGTTTGTGCGGGCTTCTGAGGTTGAACAAGGGTTGGAATTTGGGGGCTGATTCACGATTATTATTATCTGCAATTTATTACAATTATATGTAGTGTATATAATTATATATTGGCATCAATGATGAGGACAAAATGCCAAAAATACCTGACTGAATCATGACTCAAGGAGGTTATTAATAAAAGGTTTTTAGGGATATAAATTATAATTTTAATTATATTTTATGGCATAATCTTTGTTTCAAATTTTAAAATTAATCGAAATTTCATTTAAAAATCTTGACTTTTCATCGAATCTTCAAAATAGCATGCGAGCAACATTGAGCATCGAAATGCTGCCTTGATACACGAAGTCCTGAACTTCTATCATTTTTTGTCATATGTGTTATTTTGTTAGTTTTGTTGATGACTTTATAACTACGGATTTGTTTTTAAGCCATTTAATTTAGTGTTTGAAATTTGAATATTTAGCATTCCGATATAAAAAAATCGCTCTCGTGCTATTTTGGAAATTCTACAAAAGATCATGATTCTTTTTATATTTTTGAAAGTCGTGCCATTTTTATCAACTATAACAAAATGTTAGGTACCTGAAAAAAAGGTTGGTCATAAAGGATATTCAAATGCCGGACTTTTATCTATGTGTACTTATATCATGGCATTTTGAAATATTTAAATATGGCCCGCAAAATTATTCTATTATTGCAAATATATCTTCGTTATACAGCGAAGTCGACAAATGTCACCACCTCGCTTGATTTCGTCACCCCTCGCCCGATCGAAGATCACAGGAGCATCTTGCAGCCAATGATGGTGTTGAAGGATTTCATCGCTCACACGACAATGCTTGATCTGTTGGTTTAGATGAGCATCAGCTTCGCGATGGAAGACAACAAATGATGGTCTTAGATTAAGGAAATAGGGTGGCAGCAGCGGGGCTCACATAACCCTTATGAGAGAGATAAGAAAGGCGTCTTGCACATTTTTAATATTTTTTGTGTTTGCTTTTGTTTTTTATTTTTCTTTATGTGGGATTTTCATTGCTCACACGGCAATGCTTGATCTGTTGGTTTAGATGAGTATCGCTCGCGGATGCGAAGATGGAAGACAACAAACGATGTCGTTTGTCTTACGTGGCAAAAATTAACGACTATATCAGTAGTCGTTAATCAACATCATATTTCCTTTGACATCGTTTATATAATTCGGTTGTATTTGTAATAATGAAGTAATTTTTAGACCATATTTAAATATTTTAGAATGTCAAACCATAAGGCATCCATACGGATAAAAATCATACCATATTTAAATATTATCTTGATGATAAACTATAGCTCAAGAATTATATGACTAAATTTCTAGGTCTAAATAATTTATTGGGTTTTCCTTCAAAAAAAATATATTAATAGTGCTCTCGTAAGGGCAAGTAAAATAAAATTTGAAAGTTAAGTGACTTGGTAATTATACTAAAATATATTCTATTAATATGTAATACCGTTACAAATTGTAGGCAATATATTCATCTATAACCCCTTCTTGAGAATGGTCTAAGGTTGGTGAAGCTCCTGTGGTCTTTGACTAAGGCCTTGTCACGAGCTGGGCTCGAACTAGCGCCCTTTGATGACTTCTTTGGCTAAATGCCATGCGACATTTTATGATTTTTAATTTTTATTTTGCTAATTCCATAAATTTCCTTATTTAACAAATTATATTTCAATGTATTTTTGGGTTAATTAAGTAAAATCAGTATATAAAATGCATTTGGAAATTTAGTGTTTATTTAACCACTTATCATTTATAAAAACTTATAAATATGAACCAAAGTATTATTTATAAAGAAAAGCTAATATGGTATTTAGGGGAAAGCTTATTTTTTTTTAAGTTTCCAAACTAGGATTTGACATATGATGCCTATATATAACATCTTCGATCATCTAATATGCATCTTATACTTAAAGATGAATGAAATATGTTATATTGCATATAATACTATACTAAGTTAAAATTAAGATTATATATGTTAATATTGAGTATGTCAAATATAATTTTTATTATATGAAAATTATATTGTTTGTGATAAAAACGAAGGAAATCATGTTGGATATTTTATCTTTATATTCTAGACGTATACATACACATACTTTAGAGGTGAATTCGAAAATCAAAATTTTGATCTATGGAGCCATTTAGGAGATCGTAGCCTAATTCAATATTCTGATTGGGTACGATTCAGTTAAATATTTTTGCTAAAATCAAATTAAACCGAATTTGTTATTTTTGTCTAAATATACAACCTCTTTAATTCGGGATATTAGTTGATATTATTATACGGTACTGGTAAAGCAACGAGTAGTACCAATTATCCTAACAATTTATATTTAGAAATCTAAACAAATTGGATTTATCAGTATCGCTGTATGAGTTTGAGACGATAAGGAATAGCAAATTATTTTCAAAATTCGATACATATATATACATTCTAGTTGGGTCCAAGTGATTGAAATATATTTATATATGAACATATGACCTTTTTAATTAGGATAATTAGTGGGTATTACCACACATAATCGGTATGGAAATGAGTAGTACCAAATATTGTCGTAACTCGACCTTTTTGATTAATTTAGGCAAGTAGATATTTTTATATCTAAATATGGTACCTCTTTCATTATGATAATTAGCATGTATTACTATAAGAGAATGAACAGTAAGCGAACAAATACTAAAACCACTTTTTAGTTGAGTTTGAGACATATAACATATACATTCTAAACGGATTTTATAGATTATATAGTTTCAAAGTTTATACTTGAATTAATTTCTATTCTTTATAGTCATTATTTACTTGGGTTTGAGACATGTACATGTTTATACATTTTAGACGAATCCATGGTAGCTGAAAATATTTTTATATCTAAATATACAACCTTAATTCGTATAATTAGGGGTATTACTATACGGAATTGGTACGAAAAGAAATAGTAAAATTACTCTTCAATCGAATTTGGAAAAATATACGGATCTCATAGATTGTATAGTTTCAATTTATACTTTGAATTTAATTTCTAATAATTCTGTACATTTAGAGATGTCTTTTATTTAGATCAGTCTTCATTTCTTATATTTAGAAGAATCTTTTATCATTATCTTTTTAACGTATGTGTGGTTTAATTTCTATTAATTCATTGCAGATAAGGGAAATGGAAAAGAATCAAAGAAATTGCTATCCTTATAAATATTTTTCTATTATAATTATGCCTATCATTTAACACTTTTTCTATTAAACTGTTGAAATACTATAGCTTCAAAATAAAGTATTAACTTAATTTTTAATTTATATTTATAAATTACAATACAAAAACCCATCAAAACTTGATGGATTATATACTAATATGTATTAATTTTACCCAGTATTAAAATTTATTTATATTAAAGAATTATTTTGCCTGTCTAAATAAGTAAGAAAATGACTCGCTTTGCAAAGTATAACATAGTTTGAGGAGAACTTACATGTAAGCAGCTATATATTTAAGCAGAATCACATTTTCAAAATTTCAAGATTTAATTTCAAAAGACTTCAAAATGATTATTTGATTTAAAATTTAAGAAATGACTTTAAGAGAAGCATTTTTCAATGGTTAGTTAATTTTAACACTTTATTTTGGTGACGAAGATTGGAATAATGGGCCAAGAGAAATTGAGCTGGGCTCAGGATAATGGATATATACGTTTATGGGCCAAAATATGCTTAAGCTTATATATGTATATATACATTCACCTCAAAAAAAAGGCATTGGTACCTTTCCATACCATATTAGTTGACTTATTTGCTTCATATACATAATTATATATAGTGTTTAGTTAGACGCTTTATAGATTATCTATTTCTTTCTTCAAATTTAAGAATCATAATTCTAAAACATCGTAACTCAAGCGAAAAAATGTGAAGATTGATTTTGAAGCGAAATATGATTTCTTCAATATATAAATACATGTGACAATAGTTGCTCCAAAGTCTCCAATTGTCTAACGTGGCATTATCGTCTAAACTTGATTATATTAATGCTGCAGAAATGTATATAAAGAATATTGGGTCATTAATAATTATTATAGTCGATGAAGTATAAACAACACAACATTCATCCTACATAAAGACTAAAATACATAATGATTGAAATTTATTAGCTAATTAATGTACTCCATCAAATATAACATATACTAGTGTACGAGGCAAGTGAATGGTCGGGTATAAATAATATATGTTCTAAAAACAAATGCTAGCTATTCCGAGGGAAAACAAGTTACTTACTTTTTTCTTTTTTTAATCCATATATAAGTGCCTGAATTCATGCAAACATAGCTATATATATAAGAGAAAAAAGTTGTGTGTGTGCGATCATCCGCAATACTGATCTAGTTTTAACTAATTATACTTAAAGAGTGTTAATTAGGATAGTAATTCATAATTATAATTTATTGATTCATAAAGGGTTTTTAAATTGTCCGCACCAAACGAACGTTAGTACAGAAGTGCGGCCCCAAATCTTCAATTTCAAAAATAAGATATCATAATGCGTTCAACTTTATAGTATTTTGCAATCATTACTTCTGAATTCTCACAATTTTTTTGCTCTTTGCTATAATCAACGATCACAATAGTTTGGCAAATTTTGAATCTTTCAGTCAAATTTTAGCCTGAGCTATTTTGCATCAAGAATGCTTATGGGGCCTTTAAGGTTATTTGCTTTTTCTTTAAACATAATCATAAGTACTATAATTGAGGATAACATAATTTGGCGACATTTTTGGATATTTTTATCAAACTTTAGCATTTGCCATTTTGTATCAAGAAGATTTATGAGGCCTCTAAGTTACTATTCCTTTAAACAGTATTTTCAAAGTTTGTGGATCTATTATTCTATACTTTGTTGTTTTTCCATGAACACATAAATTCATGTACATCTCAGACGTCATCATGAGACGACAAAAGTGTTATTTAATATAAATAAAAGTATCATTTACATTAAAAAAAATATAATTTTTTAAATATCATTTACATTGAAGAAAAATATCAAATATCATTTATACTGTAGAAAAGTATCAAAATGTGCATGTACAAACGGATATACAAAAGACCACCTCGAATATTTGATCTCCTTCAAAATTAAATTGTATCATGAATAGACACGGGAGCTCCAAAAAAAGTAATGCATGGGCAATCCACTCAAAATAATGTTTTCCTAGCCCGAGACAATTAGAAAGATGACCCATTTATGTCTATATTAATTTTATCTCAAAATTTCTCCTCTATTTCTTCCCAAATGTAGCCCTCACCATTCCTACTACACATTTTTCATTTTTTTCGATCAATAATGTATATTCACCCATAGATGTAAAAGGATGAGATATGAGATTTTGTAATAATTAGGTATTGATTGTGAGAGAGATCAAATACTGAAAATTGCTAACTTCAAGTCTTCAAATAAAATGTTAGTATATTTTACATGGACTCAAAAAATCAAAATTTTATGTAATAAATGAAAACCAGCCAATAAAAATATATGTGGGATATTGTATCAAGTTGAGCGGCAAAATCAATGTGTAGACATTCTGAAAGCATGTTTATTGTTTAGTATAATCGTCATGCAATATACACGGACAATAATTGGCTTAGGTTAATTCTTATTTTCCAAAAGTAATTAAATTAATTATGCTATAAAAATTTTATGTATCGATTAGAATTATAAAAATTGGAACTGAGTTTTAACGGTTGATTATTTAAAAAAAAAAGAACTTCAGTCTTGAAAAGAGTACTTTAGTACTTGATCAACTAAATCTATGTTTTCTGTCCATAACTTACAATTTTCAACACTAAAATCATGATGGCAAAGAAAAGTTAAACAAAATTAGTATCTCCCGCCAAAAAGCTTCGAACTAATAAATGAAAACAGCAAACATGAAAGGTTGAGTTTAGGATGATATAGTGAAATTCAGTTCGAGGATTAAGAGCTAACGAAAGTGGTTAAATCCGACGAGTTAATTTGATTTCATGATGGACCGAGTTACATAATTTTTGCCCCAAAACTTTTTTAAGACGAACTAGAAAAAATTGATAAAATACAAGATACTACTTTGCCTCCCGTCGCAGTAGACTCGGGTCGGGCCAATTCTCTTGACAACTCTACTAAGGATTAAGTCACCAAGTTATAAGTCTAAGAAATCAAAACTATTTTTAATAACTCATGGATTTGTTTTTCGACCGATTCAGAGATAGAGATTATCTTTGATACATATAAATAACTATATTATACCCATTTTTATATATTGTGTATAAAACATCTATAGATAATATAAAAATAATTAAGAAAAAGTAGGGAACCCAAAACTGCAGATTTTTTATTTTTTGAAAAGAATTTAGAAAAGAAGAGTGAATAAAAGCAAGGTACGACAGTGAGACAGAATCAAGGGAAGTTGAATAGTGATTAGCGAAGCCCGCGAATTACGGCTTGGCACAGTGGAAATTAGAAGGCAGCGGTATGGAAATCTATACCTGTCGGTTTTACAATTATCGGATACATTGTATTGTCTAACCGGTTAAAATTCGGTACTTATAAATATTAGAAAGTCGTTATAAAATATAGAAAATAATGTAGAGGGATGAATGAATATCTATTACTAAATATCTCTATTATTTATAAGGAGATATAAAGTTATGATTAGAGTTTTGATCATCATCTATATATAGTAGATGTATAATATACATATTTACAATATTCTCCTTGAATGATCAATCCTAAAAGAAAAGATGTTGTCGTATTAAAATTTTGATAGGAAAACCCAATGGGGCAAAAGCTAGTCAAAGGAAAAATAGTACAATGATTTTCCCTGTAGATCTTTAAATTTGGTGCATGTCGATCTTGTGTATCAATTTTTTGAACGTTGATGATGGTAATGCCTTTGTGAATAAGTCCACTAGATTACCCCTTTGAGCGGATCTTGGATGTATCATCCTTTGAATTTCGTAATACAAGCGACATTGTCTTCATAAAAGACTCCTCTTGGACATCATTATTTTGTTAAATAATTATTTTAGATTTCGAGAATATTATTACACTATTATATAGATTGTATAAAATATTTTTATTTTATTTTATTATTAAATAATTATTTTTTCCGTCAAGAAGGGGCAAAAATCAATTAATATAAAGTGAATTGGGTAAAAAGTAAAGTTAATGTATATGGATGGGGCAAAAGTGATAATAAATAAAAGTGTGTAAGGAGCTGGATAGAAACAATACAATCGGCAATAGGGATTTTAGATTCTGTCATCTATGTCAACATCTAATTTATGAAGATAACCTATATGATCAACAATAGGTCTTTAGATTCTGTCATTTCTGTCAAGCTTTTTGCTAATTAAATTCGATTTAGAGTATTAAAAGGGTGGTCTCCTGTGCACTAGAGCGCACATTGAGAACTAGAGGTGGCAAAGTAACGGACCGGATAGGCCCGACCCGGCCTCGCTCAGCCTTTAAATTTTTCGGCCGGGCCTAAATTTTTGGGCTTAAAATATGAAGCCAAACCAACCCCGGACGGACTTTTGGGACGAGCTTTTTAGATAATTTTTAATTTTTAATATATAAAATTAATATTTTAAATTTAAAAATAATTATTTAATTAAGATCTCATAACTCCTTAACTTAAATAAAGAATCGTTGATGGGAATATTTTGAGCTTACTTATTCTTATGATAATCTTCTTGTATATCTCGACCTATTTAGGTATTCATGCGATGATATTGTAGAATGCAATATGATTTTAATTCTTTAATTTAAGGAGAAAAATTAGTAATTACAAATCAAAGATAAATGATATTATTAAACGTCAATCCGACTTATACTCATAAAATAATAGAATAAAATAAATTAATTTTATCAGATATATTTAAGATCAATGATTCAAAATAGATTTTACATACTATAAGATCATTAATCATCAATGATATATTTTGGAATCATTTCTCTTAGGAATTATTTTGAATGATTTATGAGGTTATTATTTTTCCGAATTTATTTTTCCGACCAAGATGTGAATTAGTAAGAAAATTGTTACTATAAAAATAAATAATTATATAAAATATAATTAATATTATTAAAACATATAGATATGTATATTAAATAATATTATAAATATATATATATATAATAAAATCAAAGGACTTTTTAGCCCAAAACCCGAGCTTTTTGGCCCAAAGCTCGGTAGGCCGAGGTTTTTTCATGGGCTTTTAGGCCGGTTTTTTGGACCTTTAATTTTGAAGCCCAAACCGCCCAAACCCGGGTACCCCAGCGGACTTTTCGGCCGGGCTCATTTTGCCATTCTAGTGAGAACCACCCCTAATTAATAAATTAATTAATATATTAATTAATTATTAGTATTTAATTAACTATTATTTAATATTGTATTGATTTTAATTAAAATTTAATTAATTTTAAATAAAATAAATGAACCCTAATTTAGTATTAATAAACCCTACCTTTGAATTGTTAATTTTTAATTAATAAACCTTAATATTAAATTAATAAGTTCTAATTGTAAATTAAGAACCCCGATTTTGAATTAATAATCCCTAATTGAAATTAATAAACCTTAACTAAAATTAGTAAACCCTAATTTTGAATTAATAAGCCATAATTGAAATTAATAAATCCTAATTAGAATTAGTAAACTGTTGGGGATAGATCAAACAATTACGTAATGGGACGTCGGGTTAGTCCGATACGACGGGCACTAGCAACCTGAGACCACATAACACGTTAGAACCTTCCTGGAGCACCGGTGGGGGTGTCGATTGAAGGGCCTCCAACGCTCAAGTCAATTAAAATAATTGACGAAAATATGAGTAAGCAATTAATGTAAAAGAGATAAAATAGTAGATCGTGGTTGGTCGGACTGGCTAGTCAGGCCTAGTCAGGCGATGATGATCCCTTAGGAGTGAGAACATGGAGATGGAGAAGGAGAGTGGGTGAGAGCGTCGAGATCGTTTCAATATGTGGAGGTGGATGTGAGTGTGAATGATTCGATGATCATTTTGACCTAGTTAAGTCGAATTTATAGGATGGTTGGGTAGCGACTAGGGTTTCTACTTGGCTTGCTAGCAAGCTTCCTGTTGTTCGATTTTCTAGATAAGATAACCCACGATCTTCCTTAACTTCCTTCCAAGTAGAAGCGTTGGGTAGTAGGGTTTGACTCGATTGACTGACCTAACCCTCCTTATGGGTACGACGATGGGCTTTGCGGGATCCGATCAGCAATCAGCTTATCTAAACGAGTTGGACTGACTTGTCTGATTGGGCCGAGTAATCGAACTATACGAAGTTTGTCCACTACAGTTTGTCCCCTACTCTCTAGTTAGAATTTTTCTAGTTAGAGAGTAATTAGTGCAACTGAATATTTGATGTAAGATTGTCTGGGTCTCGTCGTAGTGGCATTGTTGTATATATATGAGAGAATGTACACAATTAGATCGCACAGGGTTGTATGGCTGCGGTATGTGTGAGAGAAGGTAAGCAAGCCAACCGACCACCGGGTAGCAGCTTGCCTTGCCGGCGTGACAACCTATGCGTGTGGATCGATTAGGGAGTGCACCACATAAGTAGCATATGCAAATAGAAAATCGAGCGATCCAGGATATCGACGTGATCAAGACTCATGTTTGGTTTGTTTGGCTGCCTACTGTAGATGTGTCTGACTTATCTGACATGATTTTACCCATCCTCATAGGTATAGTATTAGATTGGTATGGTGGGTAAAGTATGACCTCACATTTTCTCATAAATATAGTGTTTGATTGGTAAGGTAGGCAAGATATGATCTTACACTCATTCCAAATGTAGTGTCAGGTTGGTTGGTTGGTGTGACATTTCATCTCCTCATAAATATAGTGTTGGATTGGTATGGTAGGTAAGACATGACCTTAGCCCCCATTTCATATGTAGTGTTGGGTTGGTATGGTAGGTAAGGTATGACCTTATCCCCATTCAAATGTAGTGTCAGGTTGGTTGGTTGGTAGGTACGACATTTCCTCCCCTCATAAATGTAGTGTTGGATTGACATGGTATGTAAGACGTGACCTCTGCCCCCTTTCATATGTAGTGTTGGGTTGGTTGGTAGGTATGATATTTTATCTCTTCATAAATATAATGTTGAGTTGGTATGGTAGGTAAGGTATGACCTTATCCCCTTTCAAATGTAGTGTCAGGTTAGTTGGTATGTATGACCTTTCCCCTCCTCATAAGTATAGTGTTGGGTTGGCATGGTAGGCAATACATGATTTTAGCCCCCTTTCAAATATAGTGTCGGGTTGGTTGGTAGGTATGACCTTTCATATCCTTATCAATGTAGTGTTGGGTTGGTATGGTAGGTGTAGTTCTATCTTTCTATATGTTCATGCTTTCATTTGCCCTATAATTCTTGTGATCAACCCAACTTCATGTAAACAAACTTCGAGCTTGGCCTGATAATGCTCGACGGCTTGATAGGTAAGGTGAGTTAGCTGAATATTTTTTTCTTTTGATTTTATATGGGTAGATGGGTCCGTCGGACTGCTTGAAGACTATTAGAGCTTTCTAGTTTGGATTATAGGCGTCCGACTTCTCTATTAGCCTCTTGAGTCGATTTTGGATAGCTTGAAGCCTATATATGTGAAACATGTCATCCCCAGTTTAAGACTTAATCATTTTGGTTGAGACTAAACTTGTATGTCATTGTTCCCAATTGTTTGGGATGAATGGTTGATGAGAGTACGAGGTTGTGCTCCTTCGAGTTGCCTACATACCCTGTTAGGGGATCAAGCCCGAATGTAATTCTGACCTGTATGAAAAGGTCTGTAATCGTTTGGTAGGAATTGTGGGTCTCATGAGACCTTAATGAAGTAAAAATAAAGGTAGAGAGTGCGAAGTTCAAACATGGTACTGTTTGAGGTTAATGACGTTCCAACTATTGTTGATATCGCGCTCGTCTATTGCTTGGTGTTTGTATGCACCGTGTTCGACCATCTTGGTATTAGGTAGGGTCCTTCCCAGTTGGGGGCTATCTTGACAACCCTGACTTCATTGGTGTTCTCAAACCCATTTCGGAGCACCCAATCACCCGATTTGAAGGTCCGGATGTGGATATTCTTGTTGTAGTATCTGGATATGTTTTGTTGGTATGAGGTTAGTCTTATGTTAGCTTTGTTCCTTTTCGGGGAGAATTTCCTTTGTTTCTGCTTTCCAGGTGGGTAGTGAGGATCGACTTGCAACCTGTGAACAATAATATTTGGATCAATGCATGTCATATCCGCATGTGACCAAACAAAACAATCGTGATATTTAGTTAGGAAGTGAATAAGCTTCTCTTTAAGTACAGAGTCGAGTTGTGCTCTGATACGAACTTTGTGGTCTAGGTAATCCCGGTAGATTTGAACTTCATCTATCTCCACTGTTTTCTTGTCCATAAGAATGGCTTGTCGTTTTGGTTGATGAGAGAGTACAGTTGGTCTGCTGGAGATACCTGACTATGTCGTGTAGGTTGTTTCATCTGTGAGGTTTCGTTTGATCGTGTAGGTTGGTCCGATTGAGTTGTTTGATTTGTCTTTAGACATGGTAGACCATCTTGATGTAATTGCTACAAAGATACATATTTTCCCTTTAGGGTTGTCTAGTAGCGCGGCCATGAAATTTCAGGTCCCATCCGATCTCTTTGACGCCCCACTTCGTTGGGAACCTAACCACCTAATGGAAAGTGGAAGGCATTGACTCCATGTCATGGATCCGTGGATGGCCTAGGATAATATCATATGCAGATGGAGCATCAATCATGAGAAATCGGATGGATAGGTTGACACCCTCATCTCTTCAACAGTGGTCTTGTTCTCTCGCTGAAGCTAATCAAGATGGTAGTCTTTCGAACTATGTCAGACTCGTCTAGGTGCATTTCCCTGTAGGCATTAAGAAATAAGACATTGGTAGAGCTACCGATGTTAATTAGTACACGTTTGGTATCACAATTAACGATAATTAAGGAAATAACTAAAGCATCGTGATGAGGGTTTAAGAGCCTGGTTGATTATGATGTGGTGAAGCTTATCCTCTGGGCAAGAGTGGTCGGGCTTATCCGGTTGGGTATATTAGTTCATAGCTTGCTTGAAGCGGCATGTCCGTATGTCTCCTGTCACCGAGAGTGTTATACCGCTCACTTCTGAGCCACCTAAAATCACATTGACCGTTCTCTGTGTGGGTGGAGGTTTTGGTGGACTGACATCCCTGTGATCGTCTCTCTCGTCTTATCCTTGCCGTAGGGTTTGCTTGCCTTTTTCTGTTAGTAAGTCGGCAAGGTGTCCATCTTTCAATAAGTGTGTCACCTCCAATCTCAGCGCGATGCAATCTTCCATTCGATGGCCATGATCGGCATGAAATTCACACCACTTGGACCTATCTCATTGGTATGGTAGGGATCTCATCTTTTGAGCCACTGACTTTATTACCAAGTCCCTCGAGGACTTTCACCGTCTCGTGAGGCGAGATAGAGGGTTGTATTCTGAATTTTGCTCTTTCACGTGGACGTGTGTTGGGAGTTCTATCATACTCTCTCCTGATATCTCGTCTGCGTGGAAATGGGTATGGTTCAGCACGTCGATCACCACATGATCTTCTTTCAACTCGGTAGTCTCGTCTGGAACTCTCGAGTGGGTAAGACCTCTGAAGATTGTATTGGTCCTCTTCCTATTTGATTTGAGGCCAAGCTTGAATTAGCACATCTTCCATGGTCTTGCATGGGTACTTGTTGTGGTCTTATACAGTCTCGAACCGGGCAATAAACCCTCGAAGGTCAGAATCAAGTCTGCTCACTACAATTAGTGATGGAAACCTTATCCTTATTGAAACGCCCGATGTAATCTCTGAGAGGTTCGCCGTGTATCTGAACGACGACATAAAGGTTTTCTGAATTTTTTTTCAATTTTCTGCTACTATCATACTGTTGAACAAAAACATCGGTTAGTTGTGCAAATGAACGCATAGAGATATTTGGAAGGTTTGTATACCACTGTGGGGCCGGTCCTATCAGACTAGAATCGAACCCCTTACACATGCAAGCCTCCTTCATGTCTTGAGGGATAGCGGCAGTGAACATCCTCTGACGGTATTTAGCGATATGGTCATCCGGGTCGGTCGAGCCGTCAAACATCAACATGTTTGGTAGGTTGAATAGCTTGGGCATTTTCACCAGGGCAATATTGTCTACGAAAGACGAGTCGGCGAAGCAGCTCTCGGTACTTTCTTGATAGGAGCCGGAACTCCAGGTATTCGTTGGATGATGGCCTCAATTTCCTCCAACCTCCTGGCCAAGGCTGAGTCTAGGGTTTGGTATGCGTTAAAGGTAGTTCCTTGTCGTGGTGGCTCGGATTGGAATGGTTGGCCCCGGGTTCCACCAAATTGTTCAATCGGGAGAGTCGGTCTTGGTTCGTTGTTGGACGGTTCCAATAATACAGTGCGTCATTGGTCGTCGTTTTGTGGATCTGTTGCGTTTGTCTCAATTGTTTGGTCTGAAACATGAGTCTCGTGCTCACCCGCGTTTACAAGAAGGTAACCTAAGTTAGGTTGAGTGATTTCCGATCTAGTGTTCCCTACTGAAGATGTCAGGTCATCGGGCATCGCTTCGGTCCCGTTAGGAGTGAGCGGGATGTCCTCAATAGTCGGCATAGAGTCAATAGGGATCCAAAATCATGCGTCCGAAGTGCTTGGTTTGGCGGAGATGTCTTGATTTAGCTATTGTTGCCCAAAAGCAACCAATTCAAGATTTTGTTTTTCCAAAGAACAACCTGTTCTCCCTTTCGGGCCATTTGTTCGGTCAGGGCGGTGATTTTCGCATTCATCTCTACCTGGATGAGCAGCTCCGACTGGGTTGATGCATCACTCACTTCATGTGTGTCGTTTAGGTTACTCATAGTAGAGTTTCACAGTAGTTCGTCGGTATATTTGATTGCTAGGGCCCCACGGTGGGCGCCAAATTGTTGGTGATAGATCCAACAATTACGTAATGGGACATCGGGTTAGTCCGGTACGACGGACACTAGCAACCTGAGACCAAAGAACACATTAGAACCCTCCTAGAGCACCGGTGGGGGTGTCGATCGAAGGGCCTTTAACGCTCAAGTCAATTAAAATAATTGACGAAAATAAGAATAAACAATTAATGTAAAAGAGATAAAATAGTAGATCGTGGCTGGTCGGACTGGCTAGTCAGGCGATGATGATCCCTTAGGAGTGAGAACGTGGAGATGGAGAAGGAGAGCGTTGAGATCGTTTCAATCTGTGGAGGCGGATGTGAGTGTGAATGATTTGATGATCCTTTTGACCTAGTTAAGTCGAATTTATAGGATGGTTGGGTAGCGACTAGGGTTTCTACTTGGCCTGCTAGCAAGCCTCGGTTGTTCTGATTTTCTAGGATAAGATAACCCACGATCTTCTTTAACTTCCTTCCAAGTAGAAGCGTTGGGTAGTAGGGTTTGACTCGATTGACTGACCTAACCATACTTATGGGTACGACGATGGGCTTTGTGAGAACCGGTCAGCAATAGGCTTATCTAAACGAGTTGGACTGACTTGTCTGATTGGGCCGAGTAATCGGACTATACGAAGTTTGTCCACTACATAAACTTTAATTGTGAATTAATAAATATCAATTTTGAATTAATAAAACCTAATTGAAAATAATAAATTTTAATTAAAAATAATAATTATAATTGATAATTAATACATCCTAATTAATAATTAATAAAACTTAATTATCCTTAATTCTCTAATTAATACTATTAAATGCTGCTTTAATGTGAGCGCGTATGGTGAGTGCGCGCTCACAAAAGTTTTCGTCTATCTAAAAATATAAAAATCCATACGGTGTTCCTTTGAGAAGTTCATAGAATTGGGAGTTCTAGACTTGATAAAATTGGAAAATGGATTTATAATTGTTAAAATTTTAGTTTGCTTTAGAGTTTAAGAAGAGGAGTTCAATATATGTAGAGGATCAAACATAATTTTTTTCTTTCGCAATATTTTTATGATCATGGTTCGTCACGTGATGCATTGTTACAATGTACATAAATATATCTTTTGATAATAATCATAAGTCATATAAAAATAAATGATTTAAATTGAATCCCACGTACTACAAAATGCAAGATTTTTACACGATCATGTCCCATATGACACATTATGAGGGTGTTTGGCTGAGCTTATAAGCTCCCCAAAAACAGTTTATAAACTGTTTTTTAAACTTATAAACTGTTTTGGGGGAGCTTATAAGCCTAGCCAAACACCCTCTATATCTGAAGAAGTTATTGGGAGAAAACTGGAGAAGTTATTGCTATCTATTTTAAAAATAGTAGGCGGTTTATTTTAAATGCCAACTGGCATAAGAAACGTAAGAGTAAAATTGACATGATTAATTTGATATAATTTTCGAACAAACATATCGTGAAAACAATAGTTGAAGTGTTGTAAATAAAATATAATATAGATATACCACATATATGTAATGATCTAATCATAACCCTAATTTTGTATCTCTCTATAAATAAAAGGTTTTAACTCATAATAAACGGACGTTCATTTATCTCTTTTTTATTATCTCTATATTCTCTCCACTCTATGACATGAAGAATAATATATTGACTTCTAAGGCCAACATCTGCATAGGCTAAACTTGGGTATTCAATTCATTTAATACACCAATCCAATTAGGTAGGAATTTATTATGCATATCCAAGTAATATGAAATCTCGCCCATTTGAATATTCTTCAAATTATTTAATGATATTTTATAATATCAATCATCAATATGCCCACTAAATGAGTATTAAAATAAAAATAATAATAAAGTCATAATGAAATAACTTATTTATTTGTTAAAATAATCTATAAATATTTTTAATTAAACATATGATGGTTGACATTTTAATGTCATCAATAATTATATAAAAAACAAATTATAAACAAAATAAATAATTAAATATTTATTTATAATTATTTCAAATAATAAAAAAATAGAAAAATATATGAGACACCCACACGAATTTAGTACAGTCAAACAGTGTTACACCAAAATTGATGCTTCACTTAAAAATGTTACCAATTTAGTGCATAATTAGAGTGATTTGGTTCAGAAACTAAATTTAGTGAATGTGAAAATTAAAGATACCCCAAGTATATATCAGTTATAAATTAGAGCCAAAATGAGATAAAATACTTCCAATTTTGTTAATCCGTAAAACTGTATAGATGAGTCATACTTTATGAAAAAAATTTAATTGCCGTTAAATATACGAACTTTAACAAAATTACGATTTATCACATGGACTTTAAAATTTGAATAATATTACATAAATTTTCGATTTTTTTGATTTTTTTTCATTAAATTGAATTACCTCCAAATTGAATCAAACATGACAAAATCAGAAATGATATAACAATCAAACGACATCATTTTGGACTGTAAAAATAAAATAAAAATCCATATTGTTGGGAAAACTAGGTTTAGCCCTCTCCCGAGGATCTATCTTGGATGTTTAATCCACCATACATTAATTATATACCTAGCATGCGTCTATATAATTAATTGCAACACGTTGGGGTTTTCTCGTGTTTACCTTAGAATTTGCCAAGGCGGAATGGATCGAGACTCGTGCTTTGACCTTCTGGACTGTATCCCGGTTGCCCAATCTCCAACGTCGAGTGAGGACGATCTATGGAGAATGCTTGGAAAATCACCCTTTATCCTCTCTACACTTTTTTCAAAAATTCTCTCCAAGAACAATGGGAGTCTCGAAAATTATGATGATGATTATTAATCATTCACATAGATTTAATCTCTTACCTCATATTTATAATGATTACCATAATCCTATATGGAAATTACCATAATCCCATATGGAAATTACCATAATCCTTTATGGAAAGGATTATTACCATAATCCTATATGGAAAGGATCTATGCATATCCCATAAATATAATAATATCATTTTAGGATAAAGAGAATCAAATCATTACCTTGTAGAGAGAGGGCCGATTTCCATACTTAGCTACGAACTGGATGGCCAATTTCAGGATCAAATCTGAGGAATAAAGATGGGCCTCAAATAAATTAATTATCTTATGTTCACCGAACATAAATTAATTTATAAACATTTATTCATGCCACTAGAGAATAAATGTCGACTTACCCATTTATTACCGAAGTTGAGCTCGGCTTGCACTTAGACATTACTGAATCCCGTATTTAAGATATCGAACGTCCATTAATTATTTATAGCATTCATCGCTTAAAATAATTAATATCTTTAATTCCTTAAGTAGTACCACTCAACCTTATTATTGTACTTGAGCTAACTCAACCTGCAGGGTTTAGTACAATAAACCTTTGAGCTCCTGAAGGACATCATCATCCTAAACGGATACGCGACTGATCTGAGATAACTAGCATGACATACAAGACCGCCACCACCTAAGACGCGGAGAATATTGGGTTAGAACATATAACCCTCACCCATAACAAGTCAAAGTGATGGTCGAACTCATACTCACCTAATACCTTATCGAGGTTTAGATCATCGTAAGTCACCGAGATCTTGGTTCTTCACGATGGTCGATAGAAGAACTCATCTCACCGTGATCCTTCAATACGCCGTAGATGTACCAAAGATGACAAGCAACCAAGTCAAGTCACTTCTTATCTATACCGCACTATACCGACAACTCGTCCTCAAGTTGTCTCACCAGTGAAACTTTTATATCTCATTAAGCTTGACCAATCATACGGACTTACGTGATCTTCTACACATCGTATGATCTAACTTATATATGAGATAAGAGGACACGATATATGCAATCAAGTATTCATTTCGATAGAGATTGTAATAGTGGTAACGAAACATCAGATACAAGCTCAACCAAAACCGCTTTCAAGATACAAATCCAACAATCTCCCACTTATACTAAAGCAAACTTTTAGTATACAATGTGTCTCTACTAGCTATTACAAACAAAACCATCACTTTGCTTCTCCCACTTATACAAAAGTTTCCTTTGTAAGTGGGTGCCATCTAGCGCAATTCAAGTCCTCTAACGTCCCGACGTAGACTTATTGCGCAGGCTTTAGCGGTGCCATCTAGCGCAATTCAAGTCCTCTAACGTCCCCGACGAGACTTATTGCGCAGCTTTAGCGGTGCCATTTAGCGCAATTCAAGTCCTCTAACGTGCCCAACGTGACTTATTACGCAGTTTTAGCGGGTGCAATCTAGCGCAATTCAAGTCCTCTAACGTGCCCAACGTAGACTTATTCGGCGGCAGTTTAGCGGTGCCATTTAGCGCAATTCAAGTCCTCTAACGCGCCCAACGTAGACTTATTACGGCAGGCTTTAGCGGGTGCAATCTAGCGCAATTCAAGTCCTCTAACGTGCCCAACGTAGACTTATTGCGGCAGCCGTGAATGGATCTGCTAGGTTATCCGTCAGATCAATCTTTGTAATCAAGACGCCCCTCGTCAAACGTTTTTCGTATGACATGGTACTTTCTCTCTATGTGTTTGGTTGCCTTGTGGATCCGTGGTTCCTTCGAGTTTGCCATTGCACCGAAAGTTATCACAAGAAACCATGATCCTCTTGGGCAAACCAGTACCACATCTAGATCCACGAGGTAGTTCTTGAACCATACAGCCTCCTTAGCGACCTCGAGCGGCTACATATTCGGCTTCCATGGTAGAGTCCGCAATGCATCGCCGCTTTGCACTCGCCAGATACGGTTCCACCTCCCAAGGTAAACACATAGTCCGAGGTGACTTTTTCTTACCACGGTCGACTTGAAATCGAGTCTCAGATAACCCAAATGCATTAGACTATCTCGCATGGTAAACTAGCCTATAATCTCGAGTCCTTTTCGTACTTGAGTATATGCTTTCATCGCAATCCAATGAGCTTGTCCAGGTTAGATCGATATCTAGCTACTATGCCTACCGCATAGCGGATATCGGGCCTCGTACACAAAGATTGCATACATGAGACTTCCTACGGCGGGCGTGCAGGAACTTGTCTCATTCCTCTATCTCCTTTGCATCATAGGTGATCGCTCGCCTAGGTAAAGGAACGCCATGTCCGAAAGGTAGCAACCTTTCTGGCGGTCTGCATACTCAAACGAGTAATCACAAGATCAATGTAAGACGCCCGAGATAAGCTCAATATTTTCCTCTTGCGATCTCGGTAAACCTTGATCCCAAGAATGTACGATCTCCTAAGTCTTTCATTTGAAACCGATCGGATAACCAAATCTTTACGATCGATAACAACTTCACATTGTTGTCAAATAGAAGAATGTCATCTACGTAAAGTGCAAGAAATACCACATTACCGCCGACATCTAAACGATACACACAACTCTCGCTAGGCTACGGTGGTAAATACATAGGACTTTACCACCGCCCAAACGTAAGTTCCATGATCTTGCATCATTGTCTTGTATCGCCTTGTCACGTCCATGGGTCGATTATCGCTCGCTCGTTTTACGGACTAAATCAAGATTCACCCACGAACATAAATCGCTCGGGTCGACGAACAACCCTCCCACTCTGACGAGGCACTACAGCACAATGGCAACGGTGGGTGCGAGAACTTGTGGTTCTCTATCTTGCACAACTTGTTGGGTAGGTACCACTTGACGGTCGGTATCTCCAAAGGAACTCGACCCACTTCAATTTCTTGAAGTATCTGGTGTCGATCCTCCCACTAGACTCGACATCTCGCACCTTTGGTCTAATCGGTGGTGGAATACGATCATCTTCTAATTCTTGAAGAATGATTTCAACTTTGATTTATGATTTTTCATGTAGTCCTCTTCTAAGAATCGGGCATTAGTGCTAATAATGACCTTCCGATCCTTAGACTATAGAATAAACCACATTTCGCCCTCTAGGATAGCCAATAAACAGCTTTGCGTCGGATCTAGCCTCCAACTTGTCGACTACTTGTTCAAAGACACGTCCGGATCGCCCCATATCCTTATGTGGTTTAAACTCGCTCTGCCCAAACCACAACTCGAAGGGGTCTCTTCGATCGACTTGATGGTACTAGATTTAGCAAGTATGCCGCCGTTTCTAAGGCATACCCTAACGAAATAGGCAAAGTTGCATAACTCATCATTGATCTAACCATTTCCAAAAGAGTCATATTTCTTCGCCCGACACACCATTTTGTCAGGTGTGCCTTGGTGAAGTCTTGTTGGGAGGTAATCCCATACTTCACTAGATAGTCCATGAACTCGTTATCGAGGTATTCGCCACCGCGATCGACCATGATGACTTGATACTCTTACCAAGCTTCGCTCCACTTCACGCCTTAAACTCTTTGAATTTCTCAAAGCATTCGGACTTGCGGTGAAGCGGTATATGTATCCGCACTTGAGTAATCACAATGAAAGTGACAAAATACTGCATTCTCCACGAGCTTGTGTGGACATCGGTCCACACAGTCGAATGGACTAACTCTAACATTTGTTGTTGGATTTGTATCTTGAAAGCGCTTTGGTTGAGCTTGTATACAATGTTTCTGTTACCACTATTACAATCTCCTATCCGAATTGATTACTTGATTGCATATATCGTGTCCCCTTATCTCATATATAAGTTAGATCATACGAGGTGTAGAAGATCACGTAAGTCCGTATGATTGGTCAAGCTTAATGAGATATAAAAGTTTCACACCGAGACAACTTGAGGACGAGTTGTCGGTATAGTCATGTATAGATAAGAAGACTTGACTTGGTTGCTTGTTTATCTTGACACGCCTCCGGCGTATTGAAGGATCACATGAGATGAGTTCTTCTATCGACCGTCGTGAAGAACCAAGATCTCGTGAAATACGATGATCTAAACCTCGATAAGGTATTAGGTGAGTATGAGTTCTTGACCATCACTTTGACTTGTTATGGGTGAGGTTATATGTTCTAACCCAATATTCTCCGCATCTTGGGTGGTGGCGGTGCTTGTATGTCATGCTAGTTATCTCAGACGAGTCACCGTATCCGCTTAGGATGATGGCGTCCCTTAAGGAGCTCAAAGGTTTATTGTACTAAACCCCGCAGGTTGAGTTAGCTCAAGTACAATAATAAGGTTGAGTGGTACTACTTAAGAATTAAAGATATTAATTATTTTAAGCGACCAAATGCTATAAATAATTAATGGACGTGCGATATCTTAAATATGGGGATTCGTAATGTCTAAGTGCAAGCCCGACTCACCTTCGGTAATAAAGGGGTAAGTCAGCATTTATTCTCTAGTGACATGAATAAATGTTTATAAATTAATTTATGTTCTCGGCTGAACATAAGATAATTAATTTATTTGAGGCCCATCTTTATTCCTTGCATTTGATCCATGGGCTGGCCCATCCAGGCCCGTAGCTTAGTTTGAAAATCGGCGCCCCCTATTCTCTATGGCAAGGATTTGATCCTCTTTATCCATAAGGATATTATTATATTTATGAGATATGCATGGATCCTTTCCTAATGGGATTAAGGTAATGCATTATAAATATAAGGTAAGAGATAAGATCAAAGCACGAGTCTCGATCCATTCATCCCGTTCATCCCCGATAGATTCAAAGGTAAACACGAGAAAACCCCTACGTGTTGCAATTAATTATATAGACGCATGCTAGGAATATAATCAATGTATGGTGAATTAAACATCCAAGATAGATCCTCGGGAGAGGGTTAAATTAAGATTTCCCATCAATTGGTATTAGAGCCTGGGATCAGTATCTTGGCTCTGTTGGATTAATTCACGTTTGATTATAACGTGCGCAATTAATTAATTGTGAATCTGTCGTTCATCGTGGCTCGGTTTTGTTTTTGTCGAATTTTATTTTTCACCACGAGAAAATCCGTGGTTAGATTGGATTTGTTTTTCCGTAAATCTTATCCGTAAAGAAGAACAAAGACGAAAGCACGAAGAACGAGAAGATGAAGGTATGTTGAAAAAGCGGGCGCCGGGACGGCGCGGCGTCGCGACGGCGCCGAAGCGCAAGCGCGGCGCCGCAGATCGCGCCACCCAGTGTGCGTGTTTTTCTCGACACCGGCGGCCGAGGCGTGCGGGCGGGCGAGGTCATGCGTGGCGCGCGCCAGCGCGGGCGCGCGGGGCGCGTTTTCGCGCGACTCCCGTGGCGCTCGGGCACGGCGGGCGGATCGCCGCGAAACCTCGGTCGTCCCTCGGCGTACAGGCGACCTCGGTAGTCGACCTCGGCAATACTAGGTGATAAACGCGCATTTTACACGTTTATTGTTGATATTTAAAGATGAGTTTAGATCATTTAATGTGCGTTTATGTATCGATTCTTAATGTTTTATCTATTTCTAGAAGATACTGCTCTTGGGGTTTCTCTTTGGTGTTTTGTAGGCTTTTCAGGTGATAATCGATGCATAAGGTAAAGATGTAACCAAACATGATGAAATGGATATGACAAGTATGGATGTGAAAAGTTTATAATGTTAAAGAGCATCTCGATAGAGTCCATAGGCGCAAACGGATCGCACTTCGAGTTCGGACGCGAGAAGCGGAGCGAAACAAAGTGAAGTCGCGGGAGCCAGGCCGACCGAGCTCGCGGCCGCGAGAATCGCCAACGCCCAAAACGCCCGAGAACCTCGCGACCGAGCTCGCGACATGAGCCCGGCCGCGGTGCGAGGCGGCGAACCCCAAAATTAGGGTTTTCAGCCTAATCTATAAATAGAGCTTCACCGCGCCCAACGAACCCCAACGATTTTGCACGTTTTTCCTCAGTTTTTATCTGTTTTTCATTTATTTTCGCTTTAGCTTTGATTTAGATTAGTTATAGCAATAGTTATCCATCGTTTTACATTAGTTCTTCGCATTGGTAACGATCTAGCACGATTTCGTCCGAAGGAATTCCATCTTTTTCCCGTTTTCCGTTGGATTTGGATACGAACCCAACCATTGTTCTTCAGACGCTTCCCTACGGGTTTTATCAATTTAATTTCCGTTTTTATGATTATTGCGTACTTTATGTCGTTAATTATGTCTAGCTAATTTCTGTTCTAATCCTAGGGTTTGCATGATTCTATCCTATATGTTGTGATTCCTGCTATTGTTATTTACCTTCCAGGCATTGATTCATGATTCATGGTGCTTAATTATATGTGTTGATTTCTGATCAATCTTGATGCATATCTAGTTGCCAGTTAATGACGTAATTGTATTAATTGTCAATCGATCTTGAATGCATGATACGAATAAGCCTTGAGTCGTAACTGAGATAGGACATTCGTAGGAAGCATATTCTTAGTGATCCTTTTGGAGTTGCTTATTTTCCTCTAGAGACGTAACTGTGATAGGGAAAATTAGTAATCGACTGCCGCAATTGTCGTAACTGAAGTTGTTGGTTATATTTGTGATCTTCCATCTTGCCTGGATTAAAACGGTTAGTAATAAGCAGGATAAACGTCGTTGTGGATAGGATTGGTGCATTCCTAGGGTTAGTCTTTCTTCATAGTTATCTTCCGTGATTTTATTGCTTTATTTATATTTCTGCTTGGTTACCTTTGCTTTGGATTAAGTTCCGAAGCCCCAAAACCTTTCACCTAAATGCTGTGCTTGGATAATGATGAATTATTGTTGAATTAGCTTCTGTGTTTTCGGATTGCAATCCCTGTGGATACGATACTTCGCTTACCCTATACTTACACCTTTTACGTGTGAAAAAGGAGCGATCAAATTTTGGCGCCGTTGCCGGGGATTGTTAAGATCACATAGGAATAATTTGACGATTTGGATTTATTAATTCAAGTTATATTTATTATATTATATTTATTTATTTTAGTCGGTGCTAAATTCTCTCTTTTCTCAGGTGGTTTATGCGTACAAGATCTGGGGACCTCACGAGTATTACTAGTTCCCGAGATCGAAAGCTCTCAAAGGAGAAGAGGGCGAGAGAAGAGGCGGGCTGCAATGGCGGCCCAATCCATAAAACGGGGCATTCCTCCCGAGCAAGTTGACGTATGCTAGGACTTTGCGAGACGCGTCGGATGGCAACATGGAATCATTGTCCTGCTCGGAGGAAAGACCTCGAATCACATGTACCGACATCTCACCGGCAGCCCAAGGAGGCGGTTGGGGCCCGCACGTTGATGCAAACAATTTTGAGTTAAACCGCCCGATCGGTATGGTCCGAGGAGAGCGGTTTGGGGAGGTCATGGAATACCCGAATCGCATCTCGAAACGTTTCTCGATATTTGTGACACCATCAAATGTAATGGGGTGCCACAAGACACGATCCGGATGCGCATGTTCGGTTTCTCAAGGCTTGTGACCGCGAAGATTGGTTCAAGAGTTTGGACCGGTGGCATCGACACTTGGGGAAACTTTATAGAAGTTTTTTCAAAATACTTTCCACCGCGAAAGCGCAAAAGATCATCGCGAAATCTCTCATTTTGCCAAAACCACGACGAATCATTATTCGAGGCATGGGAGAGATTCAGAGGTCTATTGAGACGATGTCCACAACATGGGTTCTCGAGGAGCAACAAATCACACAGTTCTCGGTGGATGACATACGAGACATAGGAGCATGGTGGATCGTCGGCAGGGGCTGCTTATTGAACCGACCAAGAGACGAGGCAAGCCGTATTGTAGAAGAGATGATCGCCAACAGCTATCAATGGCCAACGGAGAGAACGCCGTGTTCAAAGCAAACATTGCTGAGAGTGATTCAAAATATGACGATCTCATGAAGAAGTTCACTCTTACGAAGAGTCGATTGAGACGAAGAACGTCACCACATCAATCAGAGGAATCATTCGAATCTCCAACAACCTTCAACAGACTTCAATGTTCATAATTCGATTCAAGAGCCGAGGAAGCCAAGTCTCGAAGACATGATGCAGCACGGTTGTAAGCAACCAACAATTGGCAACGAATCAGAATTTGTTCATAAGCAACACCGGGCAAAAGATAAATCATTTGGAGTCCATCGCGACGGCTATGGGGAAGCATATGAAGATGTTAGAAAATCAAATTGGTCAAATAGCCGTACAAGTGAATGCACTACAAAAGACGGGCCAATTTCGAGTAATACTGGTGAACCCGAAGAATCAGTGCTTCGCCATTCAGACGAGGAGTGGACGAGCCTACCCGAGCCCTACCGAGGAAGAAGAGCAAGAAAGCATTCAAGCGTAAACTCGCGACCGAGCTCGCGATCATGAGCCCGATCGCGAGCCATCCGAAAAATTGTCCACGAAGCCCGCGACGAAGCGCGCGCCGCAAGCCCGACCGCGAGCCATCGAGTATCGAGCGCCATATTTGTTCGCGAGCAACCCAGCGCTCGCAAACCCGACCGCGAGCAATCGTGCAGGTGGCGGCCGAGAAATCGGTCTTGTGACTCGCGCCGCAAGCTTCGCACGCGAACACGAGATCGTAGTGATAGATTCTCGCGACCTTTCAACGATCGCGAGGTCAACCGCGAGGCGCCCGAAGCTAATCGTCGCACGCACACCTCCGGTCCTGTTTCGAGTCGACTTGTCAAGTCGAAATATGACGAGGAGTTTGTTCGTTCAAAGAGGTTTTCAAAAGTTGAGATAAATTTGCCTCTCTTTGAGCCATAAACATGCCGGATACATGAAATTCTTAAAGACGCAGCGCTTGCAAGCGAAGAAACTAGGAAATTTGAGAAAATTACCCTAACCAAGAATGCAAAGGTGCCGTCTTGCAAAGGCTCCTCTGAAGCGAAGGATCCCGCGGTTTCACGTTAGAGTCTTGAGATCGCCGAGCGCACTTTCCAAATGTTTTGTGCGACTTGGGGCGAGCATCAACTGATGCCATTGAGCGTTTTCAACCGGCTACACCTAGGAAAGATGAAGCCGGCGAAGATTTCATCGATGATGGTGACCGGTCACCACATATCCAAAAGGTATCGTCGAAGACGTGTTGGTAAGAATTGAGATTTTGTTTTCCCGCCGACTTTGTTATTCTAGATATTCCCGAATTCAAACAACAACCACTAATCCTTGGTAGACCTTTTCTAGCAACCGGTCGTGCATTGATTGATGTGCGGAAGGCAATCTCACGTTTCGTGTTAACGATGAGGAGCTCAAGATTTCCATATCTGACGCCAAGCAACACGACTTTGGAAAGCCGAAAGATTGCCGCCGATCACGACTGCCGCCGCCGCACGTTTAGTGTTTAGAGGGTACTTTCGACCGATCGAGGAAGGCGTGAGAAGGAAGAAGTGGACTCGGCATGGAACTCCGAGTGTATCGTTCGAGTTTGGGGGCCCACTTCCATAGTCGATGGTGGAGATCCGTAAATGCTAAGTTTAGGAGGATCCACGAGTTGAGAAGGATTTCGCCACCACAAAAACGCCGGATTGAAAAAGGTTAGCAATGGTCTAGCTAAAGACGTTAAATTGAGCACTTGTTGGGAGGTAACCCAACGTTTTCTTTTTTTTTGTTTTCGTTTTGTCGGTCTTTCGTTTGTGTTCTTTTTCTTGTTTCGCTTTTCTTTTCGTTTCGTGTCCACGATCAACGAGTTAAGTGAAGTGTGTTAATCCATGTGGCGATGACGATAGAAATTTTTGTGAAATTTAATGATAGTGCGCATGATATGTTAGAAAATGACGCATGAATGACGTGAGATGGCTTAGAACATTGTTTTCACCATTTGCTTATCCCGTGAGACTTGAGCTTCACCGTATACATATCTTGATCTGATTTACATTAATTGTGTGATATCATGCATGTGATTATCTTCTAGAACTTACCGTTTTACGTATCGAGACTATGATATGTGTTTCGATTTGGAAAGGATAAAAGGCCATCTTTGTTAACCACATATTCACCCAAACACTAACCCGATGATATATACCATTTGTCGCTTCTTCGAGCCTTTATTAGACTTTTCTTTCGATTAACGGATGATAGGAGGTGATGATGGATATAGGAATCAAAGGGGTTGAAATTTTGATGTAGTTATGACGAGAAAGTTTCTTTTAGAAAAATACATACGTGGTGAAGAATAGTACCTTGTTCGTGAAAATTAAACCCTATAAGCTCTGAAAAGAAAAGAAAAGAAAATGTTAAGTTCACTATGAGTGTTGAGCATAAAGGGTCTTTAATCAAAGTATAGGTACCTTCGTGGCATTAAACGTTGATTTAGCACGTTGGGAGAAAAGAGGAAAATGGACAAAGTCCATATGTGTCGAAATGTATAAATGGTGGTGCTTGAAATATTCTTGAGTCACTTAGCCATATTTTATCCTACCTTAACCAATGTGCCTACATTACAACCTATGAAAAGACCTCTTTGATCCTAATTTGAACACAATGACGGTGGAGATATTAGAGAACGGCAAGCCTATGGTAAGATGTTGCATTGCATTGTTCGTTGAGTGTATACACATCCTTAATTTCTTTATGAGTTTGAGTGTATCCTCATACTCTACACATATGCCTTTGTGAGGTTGAATTAAATGAGTTTTCCGTAAATTGTTGTTTGTGTTGAGTGGACTAACGTCGTCATGTGCACTAATGTTTTTGAGCGTTGATATGTTTCGGAGGCCTAGAATGGTTATCATCTTTGCTACGCTCGTTGATCTTTCGTTGTGTCTTTCTGTTATGTTTTTGTTTGAGGACAAACAATGCTTTAAGTTTGGGGGGTTTGATAAACGAGCATTTTACACGTTTATTGTTGATATTTAAAGATGAGTTTAGATCATTTAATGTGCGTTTATGTATCGATTCTTAATGTTTTATCTATTTCTAGAAGATACTGCTCTTGGGGTTTCTCTTTGGTGTTTTGTAGGCTTTTCAGGTGATAATCGATGCATAAGGTAAAGATGTAACCAAACATGATGAAATGGATATGACAAGTATGGATGTGAAAAGTTTATAATGTTAAAGAGCATCTCGATAGGAGTCCATAGGCGCAAACGGATCGCAATTCGGAGTTCGGACGCGAGAGAACGGAGCGAAACAGTGAAGTCGCGCAGGAGCCAGCGACCGAGCTCGCGGCCGCGCCTAATCGCCCGAACGCCCGAACCTCGCGACCGAGCTCGCGTCGAGCCCGCCGCGCCCAGAGGCGGCAGAACCCCAAAGTTAGGGTTTTCAGCCCTATTCTATAAATAGGGCTTCACCCCTCGCGCCCCCAACGAACCCCAGCGCGATTTTGCACGTTTTTCCTCAGTTTTTATCTGTTTTTCATTTATTTTCGCTTTAGCTTTGATTTAGATTAGTTATAGCAATAGTTATCCATCGTTTTACATTAGTTCTTAGCATTGGTAGCGATCTAGCACGATTTCATCCGAAGAATTCAATCTTTCCCGTTTTCCGTTGGATTTGGATCTGAACCCAACCATTGTTCTTCGAGGGCTTCCTACGGGTTTTATCAATTTAATTTCCATTTTATGATTATTGCGTACTTTATGTCGTTAATTATGTCTAGCTAATTTCTGCTCTAATCCTAGGGTTTGCATGATTCTATCACATATGTTGTGATTCACTGCTATTGTTATTTACCTTCCGGGCATTGATTCATGATTCATGGTGCTTAATTATATGTGTTGATTTTTGATCAATCTTGATGCATATCTAGTTGCCGATTAATGGCGTAATTGTATTAATTGTCAATCGATCTTGAATGCATGATCTGAATGAGCCTTGAGTAAATGGCGAGATAGGACATTCGTGGAAACATATTCTTAGTGATCCTTTTGGAGTTGCTTATTTTCCTCTAGAGGCGTAAGCGTGATAGGGAAAATTAGTAATCAATCGCCGAATTGTTATAAATGGCGAAGTTGTTGGTTATATTTGTGATCTTCCATCTTGCCTCGATTAAAGCGGTTAGTAATAAGCGGGATAAGCGTCGTTGTGGATAGGATTGGTGCATTCCTAGGGTTAGTCTTTCTTCATAGTTATCTTCCGTGATTTTATTGCTTTATTTATATTTACGCTTGGTTACCTTTGCTTTGGATTAAGTTCAAGCCCCAAAACCTTTCACCTAAATCTTTGTGCTTGGATAATGATGAATTATTGTTAAATTAGCTTACATGTTTTGGTTGCAATCCACATGGATACGATACTCGCCACCTTCTATATATACGCCTTTACGTGTGAAAAGGAGCGATCACTAAGCGACCTCGGCGGGCAGCTCGGTAGCTCGGCGCGTCGGCATTTCGACCCGTTAAGCGAGCTCGGCGGCGAACATGGCGCGGGGTGCGGGCAGCAGGCGCACGTATTCGTCTTGAGACACCCGACGCAGCGAGCCATTTTCATGATCGCGAGGTCAACCGCGAAGCAACACGCGGCATACAGAAGCGGGCGTGGCGCGCGCATGCTCGATGGGTCGCGGTCGCCTTCGCGACCATGAGGCAACCAGCGAGGAAAGACGCGAGCGGCGGCGCGCAGGCTGGGCGTGTCTTTGTGGGCATTGCCCTAGCGGCGGCCCGCCCCATCTTGGGCCGACCGGCCCAAATTCGGTCCGAACCCGTTTTCCGGCCCGGACCCGTTTTTCGGCCCGAATCCAGTTTGTGAATTCGGTCCGTGCCCGTCTGCGAGGCCCATTTTGAAGTTGATGAAGATCATGCTTTGCTATTCTATGTAATAGATTAGGCGGGAAAGTGCGTTCCACGAGTGGGCCACGATGAGCGTTTATTTTATTTTAATCGTTCGTTGCATGTCGTGGATGTTTAAATTATGCGGAAACATGCTATGTATGTTTAAATTACGTAGACAAACATATTATATGTTTTCGTGATTGGATGCGCATAGTAAGCATGCTAGGTTTATCGCGTTTTCAAGCATATTTTAGAATTTTGCGAGCATGTTTTACATGTTGATTTCTATAGAAAAGCATGCTAGGATTACGTGATCTGCATGGACAAACCTTTTGAAACAAAAGACTAAGCAAGTAACCCGACATATTAATTATCAAATTAAAATGTCAAGACCTCCACTTTTTGATCTCTATACAAAGTGAGACGCACTGTGAGTAAACGTCCACACGCGTGGCTTGCTTGCACTGTTTATCATAAGTTTGTTAGATAAGATTTCTAAATAAAACATTTTAAATCTATTGAGAAGTGGGAGATTCATGTGTAAACGTCTACACGCGTGGCTTGCATGTGCGATTCTCATAAGTTCTCTAGAGATAGTTTTAAAATGAGATAACAAAGGAATTTGAATTGGAAGCGGTATGGTCTAGTGAGTATGCCAATTCTAAGAATTCATTTTAACGTTAAAATTGTGGTCATTGCTTGACATCACCTCGAGTACAACTTCCCTTGAAGTCCCTTCCTGCGATAGTGATGTGGTCTAGTAAGGTCCAATCATTAATTTCATTTGTCATAATGATAAGTTGACATGGATTGAAATTAAGCGACTAAAAGTTATATTTTAGTGCGGTCGGGGGTTCATGTGTAAACGTCCACACGCGGCTTGCGTGTGGGATTCCTTGGGCGATTGGAGGTTTCAATCAATATTGTTTTATCAAAGGTTACAATATTGTTATTCTGAATTATGTGCGATCGTATGCTTATGTGTTTACATTATCTTTTCGGATATGTCTCTTACACCGATTATCAATATGCTCGCACAAAATCCCTATCGGTCCGAATTTTATCGAGTGGAAGCGAAACATTGAGAATGTTCTCCTTTGCGGAAGAAAATCTATTTGTACTCACTACACCTCGTCCCAAGCCTCTAGGCGATTCATCTCTTCATGAGGGCGCAAGGAGCACGAGAAATGGGACAAATCAAATAGAATGGCAAAGTGCCTTCTTTTGGTCACTATGTGCGAGTCCCTGCAACTCCAGCATCAAGAGATGGAAGATGCAACCATGATATGGCTAAGTCTTATGAAATCGTAAGAGGAGTCGGATAGAATCGCTTGTCATAATTTGAAAAATCAATAATGTCAAGTTCGATGAAGGAAAGCGATTTGGTGCATGACCATGTAGAGCAAATGATCAATCTCTTCGGAGAGCTCGAGTTGGTTGGAGGATATATTGATGACGTGGTCAGAATCGATATGATCCTCAACACTTTGCCCAAGTCTTTTGATGACTTCCGTTATAAAGTAGTCCTTTATGATAAGAGTTATACTCTAGATTCATTGCAAGAGGATCTAGTAGCGGAAGAGCATAAAATGGGTAAAGGTGCCTGATCTTTAATCGCTCCTCAAAGAAAACCCTTTGCTTTATCGAAAGATGAAAAGGAAAAGTGGAATTCAAGAGATGCTAAGGCTAAAGAAAGAGTGGGAGTAATGAAAGGGCTCTACCGGGTTTGAAAAAGCGAAGGAGAAGGCAAGTGCTTGAAGTGCGGTGAGGCCCAGGCATTGGAAGGCTAAGTGCCCGTGCTCAAGGCTCGAGTTCGCCATTTGCTTTAGTAACGGAAACATGTTTAGCGACTTGTTCTACCCATTCTTGGGTAGTAGACACGGGTGCGACTGATCATGTTTGTTACACCTTGCAGGGGTTCCTGCGGACAAGGGAGCTGAGTGATGGCGAGATAACGATCTCCATGGGCAACGCGGCGAAAGTCGAGGCCGTTGCAGTCGGAGATGTTACTTTATGTTTTGATAGAACAGTTTTAGTATTAAAGGATGTTTTATATGTGCGGATTTTCATGGAACCTTGTTTCATTTGAAACTATTTATTCATGGATATTATCGTTATTTTGATAGTGGTGTTTCTATCATAAGAAATGGCGAAGTTATACGTGTTGGCACGTTATATAATTAAGCTTTATACTATTTCTGCTAAACATAATACCTATAACTATGTTGCATCTACATCAAACCTTAAAAAGAGAAAGTTTTCTTCGCAAGATGACACTACATTCCTCTGGCATCTTAGATTAGGTCACATCAATCTAAATAGGATCCAAAGACTAGCTAAGAATGGAGCGTTGGGTGATCTCACAGTTACTCCGTTCCGAGTCTGCGAATCCTGTATAGAAGGTAAGATGTCAACGGACCTTCAAAGCGAAGGGTTATAGAGCCAAAGAAGTGTTGGAGCTAGTCCATTCGACCTATGTGGACCGATGTCCACACAAGCTCGTGGAGGTGCAGTATTTTGTCACTTTCATTGGCGATTACTCGAGTGCAGATACATATACCGCTTCACGCAAGTGCAATGCTTTGAGAAATTCAAAGAGTTTAAGGCGGAAGTGGAGGCGAAGCTTGGTAAAGTATCACGTCAGCTGCGGTCCGATCGCGGTGGTGAATACCTCGATGTGAGTTTATGGACTATCTAGTGAAGTGTGGGATTACCTCCCGCGCAAGATTACACCAGCACACCACAAAGAAAATGGTGTGTCGGGCGAAGAAATAGGACTATTTTGGAAATGGTTAGATCAATGATGAGTTATGCGGCATTGCCTATTTAGATTACGGGGTATGCCTTAGAAAGCGGTGGCATACTTGCTAAATCTAGTACCGTCAAGTCGATCGAAAAGACCCTTTCGAGTTGTGGTTTGGGCGAAGCCTAGTTTAAACCACATAAGGATATGGGGCGATCCGGCACATGTCTTTGAACAAGAAGGTGACAAGTTGGAGGCTAGATCCGGCGCAAAGCTGCTTATTGGTTATCCTAGAGGAGCGAAATGTGGTTTATTCTATAGTCCTAATCGGAAGGTCATTATTAGCACTAATGCCCGATTCTTAGAAGAGGATTATATGACAACCCATAAATCAAAGTTGAAATCATTCTTGAGAATTAGAAGATGATCGTATTCCACCACCGATTAGGCGAAAGGTGCGAGATGTCGAGTCAGTGGGAGGATCGACACGGATACTTCAAGAAATTAAAGTGGGTCGAGTTCCACCGAGGAATACCGGCCGTCTGGTGGCTCACCCAACAAGTTGTGCAAGATGAGAGACCACAAGTTCTCGCACCCACGTTGCCATTGTGCGATGGCGCCTCGTCGTAGTGGGAGGTTGTTCGTCAACCCGAGCGATTTATGTTCGTGGGTGAATCTTGGTTTAGTCCCGGAAGCGAGCAGCAATAATCGACCCATGGGCGTACTGGCGAGGCGATCTGAGACATTGATGCAAGATCATGACACACGCTATGGACTTAGAAATTGAGTCCATAACAGCTATGGATGTATCTGAAAAGACACCTCTGTCGGATGACAAGGAAGCCATAGGTAGTAAGTGGGTATAAAGAGGAAGAGATTGATTGAGAGGTTTCGCTTTTAAAGCCGGGCTTGTGGCGAAGGGTACACTCAAATTGAGGGCATCGATTTCGATGAGACCTTTTCGCTTTGTAGCAATGCTCAAGTCCATCGAATTCTTACGGCCATAGCAGCCCACTTGAACCTTGAGGTTTGGCAAATGGATGTGAAAACCGCTTTTCTAAGCGGTTACCTTGAGGAAGGTAGAGACATCTATGTCGGCAACCCGAAGGTTATGTGGTGAAGGGTGAAGAGCATCTAGTATGGAAGCTTAAGAGTCCATTTATGGGCTTAAACAAACCTCACGATCCTGGAACTTACGCTTTGGAGGTGGTAAAGTCATATGGATTTACCCAGTTGCTAGAGAGAGTTGTGTGTATCGTTTAGATGTCAACGGTGATGTGGTATTTCTTGCACTTTATGTAGATGACATTCTTCTAGTTGGCAACAATGTGAAGTTGTTATCGACGTAAAGATTTGGTTATCGATCGGTTTCAAATGAAAGACTTAGGAGATGCAGCGTACATTCTTGGGATCAAGGTTTCGAGATCGCGAGAGGAAAATGTTGAGCTTATCTCGAGAGTCTTACATTGATCTTGTGATTACTCGTTTTAGTATGCATACCGCCAAAAAGGATCGCTACCTTTCGGACATGGCGTTCCTTTATCTAAGGAAGCGATCACCTATGACGCAAAGGAGATAGAGGAAATGAGACAAGTTCATTACGCTTGCCGTAGGGAGTCTCATGTACACATCTTATGTCGAGACACGATATACGCTATCACGGTAGGCATAGTAGCTAGATATCGATCTAACCTGGACAAGCTCATTGGATGCGATGAAAGCATATACTCAAGTACACGAAAGGACTCGAGATTATAGGCTAGTTTACCATGCGAGATAGTCTAATGCCTTTGGGTTATCTGAGACTGGATTTCCAAGTGACCGTGATGAGAAAAAGTCTACCTCGGGCTATGTGTTTACCTTGGGAGGTGGGCCGTATCTGGCGGTCTGCAAGCAGCGATGCATTCGGACTCTACCATGGAAGCCGAATGTGTAGCCGTTTCGGAGGCTGCTAAGGAGGCTGTATGGTTCGAGAACTACCTCGTGGATCTAGGTGTGGTACTGGTTTGCCCAAGAGTATCATAGTTTCTTGTGATAACTCGGTGCGATGGCAAACTCGAAGGAACCACGGACCCACAAGGCGACCAAACACATAGAGAGAAAGTACCATGTCATATGAAAATCGTGAGATGAGGAGCGTCTTGATTGAAAAGATTGATCGACGGATAACCTAGCGGATCTATTCACAAAGAGCACCGCAAAAAGTCTACGAAGTGCATGTTCGAGGACTTGGATTGCGTTTGATGGCACCCACTTAGAAAGGAAACTTTTGTATAAGTGGGAGAAGCAAAGTGATGGTTTTGTTTGTAATAGCTAGTAGAGACACATTGTATACTAAAAGTTTGCTTTAGTATAAGTGGGAGATTCTTTGGTTGTATCTTGAAAGCGGTTTTGGTTGAGCTTGTATACAATGTTTCACATTACCACTATTACAATCTCTATCTGAATTGATTACTTGATTGCATATATCGTGTCCCTTATCTCATATATAAGTTAGATCATACGATGTGTAGAAGATCACGAGAAGTGTATGATTGGTCGAAGCTTAATGAGATATAAAAGTTTCACACCGAGACAACTTGAGGGCGAGTTGTCGGTATAAGGCTGCTGTATAGATAAGAAGTGACTTGACTTGGTTGCTTGTCTATCTTGATGCGTCTCGGCGTATTGAAGGATCACGATGAGATGAGTTCTTCTCGTACCGTCGTGAAGAACCAAGATCTCGGTGACTTACGATGATCTAAACCTCGATAAGGTATTAGGTGAGTATGAGTTCTTGACCATCACTTTGACTTGTTATGGGTGAGGTTATATGTTCTAACCCATATTCTCCGCATCTTGGGTGGTGGAAGTGCTTGTATGTCATACTAGTTATATGTATCAGTCACCGTATCCGTTTAGGATGATGGCGTCCCTTAAGGAGCTCAAAGGTTTATTGTACTAAACCTTGCGGGTTGAGTTAGCTCAAGTACAATAATAAGGTTGAGTGGTACTACTTAAGGAATTAAAGATATTAATTATTTTAAGCGATCGAGAATGCTATAAATAATTAATGGACGTCGCAATATCTTAAATCGAGGATTACGTAATGTCTAAGTGCAAGCCGACTCACCTTCGGTAATAAAGGGGTAAGTCGGCATTTATTCTCTAGTGGCATGAATAAATGTTTATAAATTAATTTATGTTACGGGTGAACATAAGATAATTAATTTATTTGAGGCCCATCTTTATTCCTTGCATTTGATCCTCAAATTTGGCCCATCCGGGCCCGTAACTTAGTGTGAAAATCGGCACCCCTATTCTCTATGGCAAGGATTTGATCCTCTTTATCCATAAGGATATTATTATATTTATGAGATATGCATGGATCCTTTCTAATGGGATTAAGGTAATGCATTATAAATATAAGGTAAGAGATAAGATCAAAGCACGAGTCTCGATCCGTTCATCCCAGAGCAGTTGAAAGGTAAACACGAGAAAACCCTACGTGTTGCAATTAATTATATAGGCGCATGCTAGGAATATAATCAATGTATGGTGAATTAAACATCCAGATAGATCCTCGGGAGAGGTTAAATTAAGATTTCCCATTTTCTTTGGCTCTATAACCCTTCGCTTTGAAGGTGCAGTCGACATCTTACTTTCTATCTGAGGATTCGCATTTGGGAATGGAGTAATTGTGAGATTACCCAACGCTCAATTCTTAGCGGTCTTTGGATCCTATTTAGATTGATGTGACCTAATCTAAGATGCCGAGAGAAATGTGGTGTCATCTTCTTGAAGAAAACTTTCTCTTTCTAGGGTTTGAAGAAGATGCAACATAGTTATAGGTATTATGTTTTGCGAAATAGTATAAAGCGAATTATATAAAGTGCCAACACGAGATAACCGTCATTTCTTATGATAGAAACACCACTATCAAAAATAACGAAATATCCATGAGTAAATAGTTTGAAAGCAGAAACAAGGTTCCAGAAAATTCGGCACATATAAACGTCTTTTAAAACTAAAGCTGCTCTCAAAACATAAAGTAACATCTCCATCGCAACGGCCTCGACTTTCGCGCGTTGCCCATGGAATCGTTATCTCGCCATTACTCGACTCACTTATCGCGGGAACCCCCGCAGGTGTAACAAACATGATCGATCGCGCTGTGTCTACTACCCGAGAATGGGTAGAACAAGTTGCTAAACATGTTTCGTTACTAAAGCAAGCGGCGTACCTTGAGCCTGAGCATAGGGCACTTAGTCTTCCAATGCACGGTCTTACTGGTGCTTGAAGCACTTGCCTCTCTCGCACAGCTTCTTGAGCCTCGGTGGCGACCATGTTCTTGCTCCCATTACTCCCACTATTTCCTTGCCTCTACCACCTTTGGTGCCCTTTTCTTTTCCATTTTGCAGCGGAAAATTTGGGCCTTAGATGTGCTAGAAAGAGCATGTGCTCCTTGCCCATAACTCCTTTCGCACCACGAGATCATTGAGCAACTGACTAAGTGAATACTCGGTCTTGCTCATGATCGCATTCACGCTAAAGTTCTCAAAAGACTTGGGCGGTGTATTGAGGATGATATCGACCTTGGCCGCCGTCAATACCTCCTCCCAGTGATCAAGACTATCCATGAGATAGTCGTGTGGGAGACATGTTCATGGACCGAACTTCCTTCTTCCATCTTACACGCCAATTTCTCTTATTGTGTGGGCGGTCGTCCGATCCGATTGCCCAAACTTACTCTCGAGACTTGACCAAATATCGATCGCGTCTACCATCGATCGATCTTTGCGGTGCAAGCCTTTGGACATAGTAGTCATCATATAACATTTAGCCGTATTGTTTGACTTATTCAAAGTACGCTTGACTCTCATTGCTCATTAGTCGATCGTCGATGAGGCATCGGGTTTAGGAATAGTGAGAACAAACATGTGTTCTTGATAAGAACATATTCCATGTTTCGTTTCCACTCGATAAAATTTAATTTGGATAGCGGTTTTGTGCGAGCATATTGATAATCGGTGTAAGAGACATATCTCGAAGCGATAATGTAAACACATAAGCATACGATCGCACATAATTAAGTAACAATAATATTGTAACCTTTTGATAAAACAATATTAATTGAAACCTCCAATCGCCGAGGAATCCCACATACAAGCCACGCGTGTGGGCGTTTACATGAACCCCTCGACGGACTAAAATATACCTTTTAGTGGTTTAATTTCAATCCATGTCAACTTATCCTTATGACAAATGAAATTAACGATTGGACCTTACTAGAACCACATCACTATCACAAGAAGGGACTTAGTGGGAAGTTGTACTTGAGTGATGTCTAAGCAATGACCACATTTTAACAAAGACGAATTCTTAGAATTAGCATACTCACTAGGACCATACCGCTTCAATTCAAATTCTTTTGTTATCTCATTTTATATCTATCTCTAGAGAACTTATGAAAATCGCACATACAAGCCAGCGTTTGGGCGTTTACACATGAAACTCCCACTTCTCAATAGATTTAAAATGTTATATTTAGAAATCTCATCTAACAAACTTATGATAAGCGGTGTAAGCAAGCCACGCGTGTGGGCGTTTACTCACGGTGTATCACTTTGTTTAGAGATCAAAAAGTGGAGGTCTTGACATTTAATTTAAAAAATAATTAATTTGTCGGTTTGCTTGCTTAGTCTTTTTGTTCAAAAGGTTTGTCCATGCGAGATCACGTAATCTAGCATGCTTTTCTATAGAACTCAACATGTAAAACATGCTTCATGAAATTCTAAAATATGCTTGAAAGCGATAAACCTAGCATGCTTCATGCGCGCTGAATTACGAAAACACTTAAGGTTTGTCAGCGTAATTTAAACATACATAGCATCTCTTGCATAATTTAAACATCCGACATGCGATGAGCGATTAAAATAAAATAAAAGCGTTCATCGTGGCCTCACTCGTGGAATCTGCACTTTCACGCCTAATCTATTACATAGAATTGAAAAGTACGGATCTTTATAATCTTGACGGGCCTCGCGTGCAGACGCGAGCCGGTTGGCAGACCTCGCGTGCAGGCACGGACGGACTCTTCAAAGCGAGTTCGGTGGAAAAATGGATCGGTCTCGACCCGTCACACGGCGGCGTCCCGGCGCCGTGCACGCCTTGCGTGCCGTCGCCCGCATGCTGTGCGACCCGTTTTTCCCGTCGTCTCGATCTGGCTGTTTTCGTCTTCGTTTTACTTTTACAGATAAGATTTACAGAAAAATAAATCTAATCTAACCACGGATTTTCTCGTGGTGAAAACAAAATCCGACAAAATTAAGCGAGCGCGATGAGCAGCGGATCAACAATTTATTAAGCGCGTAATAATCAAGCGTGAATTAATCCAGCGAGCGAATCACGATCGGGGCTACGATACCAGTGTTGGGAAAACTAGGTTTAGCCTCTCCAGGATCTATCTTGGATGTTTAATCCACCATACATGGATTATATTCTAGCATGCGTCTATATAATTAATTGCAACACGTTGGGGTTTTCTCGTGTTTACCTTTGAATCTGTCGGCGCGAATGGATCGAGACTCGTGCTTTGACCTTACGGACTATATCGGTTGCCCAATCTCCAGCGTCGGTGAGGACGATCTATGGAGAATGCTTGGAAAAATCACCCTTTATCATCTCTACACTTTTTCGAAAATTCTCTCCCGAGAACAATGGGAGTCTCGAAAATTATGATGATGATTATTAATCATTCACATAGATTTAATCTCTTACCTCGTATTTATAATGCATTACCATAATCCTATATGGAAATTACCATAATCCCATATGGAAATTACCATAATCCCGTATGGAAATTACCATAATCCTTTATGGAAAGGATTATTACCATAATCTATATGGAAAGGATCTATGCATATCCCATAAATATAATAATATCCTTTTAGGATAAAGAGAATCAAATCATTACCTTGTAGAGAGAGGCGCCGATTTCCATACTTAGCTACGGGCTGGATGGGCGGCCCATGGATCAAATCTGAGGAATAGAGATGGGCCTCAAATAAATTAATTATCTTATGTTCGGCCCGAACATAAATTAATTTATAAACATTTATTCATGCCACTAGAGAATAAATCTTGACTTACCCTTTATTACCGAAGTTGAGTCGGGCTTGCACTTAGACATTCTGAATCCCGTATTTAAGATATCGAGCGTCCATTAATTATTTATAGCATTACATTGCTTAAAATAATTAATATCTTTAATTCATAAGTAGTACCACTCGACCTTATTATTGTACTTGAGTTAATTCAACTGCGGGGTTTAGTACAATAAACCTTTTGAGCTCCTTAAGGGGCGTCATCATCCTAGCGGATACGGTGACTCGTCTGAGATAACTAGCATGACATCTGACCTTGCCACCACCCGAGATCACGGAGAATTTTGGGTTAGAACATATAACCTACTTGTAACAAGTCAAAGTGATGGTCGACAACTCATACTCACCTAATACCTTATCGAGGTTTAGATCATCGTAAGTCACGAGATCTTGGTTCTTCACGACGATCGAGATAGAAGAACTCATCTCTTGTGATCCTTGATACGTCGAGGCGTGCCGGCATAAAAAGCACCAAGTGAAGTCACTTATCTATACATGACTATCCGAGCAACTCGTCCTCAAGTTGTCTCGGTGTGAAACTTTTATATCTCGTTAAACGACCAATCATACGGACTTACGTGATCTTATACACCTTTGTATTATCTAACTTATATATGAGATAAGGGGACACGGATATATGCAATCAAGTATTCATTTCGGATAGGAGATTGTAATAGTGGTAACGAGAAACATTGTATACAAGCTCGAACCAAAGCGCTTTGATTATCAAATCCAACACATATCACATCATTAATTACCCTTCTCGTTCCATCTTCCATCTCTCATCCCATCTAGGGCTGTAAATGAGCCAAGCTATTCGGAGCTCGATTCGACAAAAGTTCGTTCGAGTTTGTTTAGTGAAGCTCGTTAGCTAAACAAACCAAGCTTGAACATGATAGTATTCGACTCCTTAGCTCGTGAACAAGTTCATTAACTGATTTACTTTAAAAATATAAAATTATTAAAGATATCATTATTTTCTTTCTATAATTAATAATTATTGTATGAAATCTCTAATTATTTTTATTTATTATAAGAAATCAATAAATATATTACGTTATTATGGATAAAATAATTTATTTTTAAAATAAAATAATCAATATTCTAAACATATACCTAAATTTAGAAAATTTATTTGGGTTCGATTAAAGCTCGAATAAGCTCGTGAACTCGAAATATTCAATAAATAAAACTCGAGACTCGACTCGATACTAAATAAACCAAACTTGAGCACGATTGTGTTCGGCTCGATTCGATTCGATTACACCCCTAAATTCTCACCCCACAACCATCCTCATTCCTCTTCTCTAGTGACCCCACCACCACCATCAATATTAAGAAAACCAGTTCTCCGATTCAAGGATGACACTATGATGCCTCCGGGCATCCCCAGCCACTCCAGCGCAAATCCCAACTAGTATCCAAATCAAATTTAAGGGGAAAAGGATGGAACCTAACCTCTCCCTTCTACCAACAAAAAGAGGAACACAGAAACCTTTGCTCTCGAATGAAAAGGAAAAACCCTTCAAACTATAAAATCAAATTCCTTAAAACAAAATAAGCCTTCATAATTCAATCCATTTTGCTCTCGAATGAAAAGGAAAAACCTTCAAACTATAAAATCAAATTCCTTAAAACAAAATAAGCCTTCATAATTCAATTCATAACCATATCACAAAACCCCAACTCTTTTTCTCTACACAACCTCTACCATTCGAAACCCATGATAAATAAATTTGAATTACCTTGTTCCCACTCTGAGGCACGTTCTATTCAGTGAAAAGAAGGGCTAATTGCACTAGCTCGAAGTCGACAATGCAAAGGCTAGGCTTTTACTTGGAAGAAAAGAAGAAGATGTATCCTCCTTTCCTTTTCACTCAATTTCTTTCCTTAGGAAGGAGGATGTTGGTGGGATGAGATGAGAGAACGGAGGAGATGGAAGATGGAGAGATGGGGTGGTGATAAGACGTGTAAATTATTTCTATTTTTTTATTTTTCTTTATTTTATATAACAATCTAAAAAGACGTCGTTTGATTGTCAGATCATTTCTGATTTTGTCATGTTGTATTCAATTTAGGGTAATTCAATTTTATTGGAAAAATTGAAAGTTTATATATTGTTATTCAAATTTTGAAGTTCATATGACAAACAATTCTAATTTTGAAGTTCATATGACAAACCAGAATTGTGTTAAAGTAATCCTACAAAAAATAGAAAAATTGAAAGTTTATGTATAATCATTCAAATTTTAAAGTTCATGTGACAAACCATATATTTTGCAACAATTAATAATAGAAATCTCGTATATCAAAAAATTAGTTACTATACGCAGACAAGAGGAGAGTGGGCATGAGAAGATGTTGATATGCCTTGAAATATTTCCCGTTTCGAGATCTCGTTGCGGTCGGTAGTCGGAAGTCGAGGCGGCCTGCAGAAATGCAGGGGAGGCGTCCCGGCCCGACAGTATCACGGTGTTGGATTTGTATACTGGAAACAGTTTTGGTTGAGCTTGTATACAATGATTCACATTACCACTATTACAATCTCTATCTGAATTGTTTACTTGATTTCATATGTTTGTCCATTTATCTCATATATAAGTTAGATCATACGATTGTGTAGTAGATCACGAGAAGTGCGTATGATTGGTCAAGCTTAATGAGATATAAAAGAATCCTGGTGAGACAACTTGAGGACGAATTGTCGGTATAGGTTGCGGTATAGATAAAGTGACTTGACTTAGTTTCTTATCTATACTGGTATGACCCTGACGTATTGATGGATCACGGTGAGATGAGTTCTTCTATCGACCGTCGTGAAGAACCGGATCTCGGTGACTTTCGTTGATCTAAACCTCGATAAGGTATTAGGTGAGTATGAGTTCTTGACCATCACTTTGACTTGTTATGGGTGAGGTTACATGAGATAACTCGATATTCTGCATCTTGGGTGGTGGCGGTGCTTGTATGTCATGCTAGTTACCTGTATCGAGTCACCATATCCGTTTAGTATGATGGCGTCCTTAAGGAGCTCAAAGGTTTATTGTACTAAACCTGCGGGTTGAGTTATCTCAGTACAATAATAAGATTGAGTGGTACTACTTAAGGAATTAAAGAGATTAATTATTTTAAGCAGTCAGAACGTTATAAATAATTAATGGACGTACGATATCTTAAATACGGGGATTCGTTAAGTCTAAGTGTGAGCCGTTAAGTCTAAGTGCGAGCCCGACTCAACTTCAGAAATAAAGGGGTAAGTCAACATTTATTTTCTAGTGGCATGAATAAATGTTTATTAATTAATTTATGTTCTGGGCTGAACATAAGATAATTAATTTATTTGAGGTCCATCTTTATTCCTTGCATTTGATCCCCGTGCTAGTCCATCAAGGCCTGGAGCTTAGAGAAATTCATCCATCTCCTTGTAGAGTCCACCTGGGACTCTGTTTTGATCCTCTCTATCTGAAGAGATATTATTATATTTATTAGATATGCAGAAATCCTATCTTGATAGGATTTATGGTTGCATTATAAATATAAGGTGAGAGAAAATCAAACTTTAATCCAAAGTGAAATTTTTGAAAACTATACTTCTCAAAGTTGGAATTTTCGAAACTTTTCAAGAAGGAAGAAGGAGAATTTCCGCATTACTCTCCATAGATTGTCCTCACTCAACATTGGAGTTTAGGCAATCGGGACACAACCCGGAAGATCAAAGCACGAGTCTTGATCCAATTCTTGCCTGACAAATTCATAGGTAAACACGAGAAAACACCAACGTGTTGCAATTCATTATATAGGTGCATACTAGGAATATAATCAATGTATGATGAATTAAACATCCAAGATAGATCATCGGGAGAGGGTTAAAATCAGATTTCCCTACATGCAGTGTTGGGCCTTAACACTTGTTTTGGGCTTTACTAGTCGTATTGGGCTGAGCCCATCTGATTTATTCTCTTAGTACTATATATATGGTCTTTGAGAGCTGTAATCTAAAATTTACGAAACCACAGCATTAATAAATGCATTCTTCTTTTACGCGTGGGCGTAACCAATTCATTGTTGGTGAACCACGTAAATCATGTTTGCTACGTTTACGTTTATTAATTGCTCGATAATCATATTACTGTCACAACAAATTGGTATCGAGCCATTCGATGAGGTTATGAATTTTCCGCCTTTATTAGGGTTTTTGAGTCGATTAAAAAATGTACGCTTTCAGCGTAAGGTTGACAAATTCACCGGAGAAATAGTTTTGGCTTATGGCGGATCAAGATCGATCGTTTACGAGCGGCGGGGCTTATGGGCGCCCGCTATCCGAAAGACCGAGAGGAGAGAAGTAGATGATTGTGAGTGGAACATCGCAGAGGAGAATGCCCACTCGACAATCATGCTATGTCTGTCCGATGATGTTATCATCGAAGTTGTTGATCAGGAAACTGATGTCGGTCTCTGGAAGAAGTTGGAGAGTTTGTACATGACGAAATCTCTAACTAATAAGTTGCTTCTGAAGCAACGTCCGTTCAGGCTGTGTATGCAGGAAGGTACCTCTCTCCGGGATCATCTAGATAAGTTGAATAAAATTTTACTTGATTTGCGAAATATTGATGTCAAAGTAGATGATGAGGATGCTGCTTTAATTCTGTTAGTATATTTGCCTGAATCATATGAGAATTTTGTTGAATCGTTTATTACTGGAAAAGATAATTTGTCTCTGGAAGATAATCGATCTGCCCTTCACAACAGAGAAGATCGTCAATAGGCATCTGGCTCGGCCCAAAAAAATCAGGCATCGGGGCTATATGTTACGGGTAAGGGACATAAGAAATTTGGAAAGAAGAAGCCGAACTATAAAGTTCCAAAAGGTCCTAAACCCGAAGACATTTGCAATTATTTTAAAGAATCGGGGCATTGGAAGAATGATTGCCCTAAGAAGAAGCAGCGGGAGAAGAAAGAAGGTATCGTGATTCTGCGGTGTGGCGGCGATACAAATTCTGAAGAAGATATGGCCCTGGTTGTAGATGAACAATCACATCGTAATGATGTGTGGGTTCTAGATTCAGGGCATCATACCATATTGTCCTAACGAGAGTATTTCTCGACTTATGAGCATATAGATGGAAGCAATGTTTCTATGGCCAGCGATGTTGTGCGCAAGGTGGTTGGAATTGGCTCGATCGGGATACGGACACATGATGGGGTATTACGCACCTTGAATGAAGTCGGGCATGTTCCACAAATGATGAAGAATCGATATCATTGAGTCTTCTTTCTGACGAGGGTTTCGGTTTCAAGGTGAATGTGGAGTTATGTATGTCATCGAGGTTGAAGGTGGTTACGGCAGGCTCGAAGCGTGGTACTGTATTTTCTCGAGGTTCTACCGTGGTTGGTTACTGCTGGTGTTGCATCATATAAGGTTCAGACCAAGGATATGACCAGGCTATGGCATATGAGGCTCGGCCATATGGGAGAAAGAGGGATGCAGATTTTATCAAAGCAGGATCTTCTTTCTGGGCATAAAGTGCATAATGTTGAATTCTACGAACACTGTGTGTTTGGGAAGCTTCATCGCAGCAAGTTTCCAACGAAGGGTGTTCATCAGACCAAGGGGACACTCGACTACATTCATATGGATTGTTGGGGTCCGTCACGGGTTGAGTCTATTGGAGGTCACATATATTTTGTGTCTATGATTGATGACTACTCAAGGATGACTTGGGTGATTATGATGAGGCATAAAAGTGAAGCTTTCAAGAGGTTCAAGCAGTGGAAGGTGTTGGTAGAAAATCGGTGGAAAGAAGATCAGCGATTGCGGGCGATAATAGTGCGGGTTACGTTGTGCGAGTTCAATGAGTTACGCAAGGATGAAGGATATCTCGACACCACGCCATTAGAGATACACCGCAGAAGAATGGTGTGGAAGAACACATGAATCATACATTGCTGGAGAGAGCGAGATGCATGCTCTCTAATGCTGGTTTGGCTAGAAGGTTCTGGGCAGAAGTAGTAAATATGGCATGCCATCTGATCAACTGTGGACCTCACACTGACATTGATTGCAAGACACCTTACGAGGTTTGGTCTAATAAACCTGCAGATTATTCATTATTGAAAGTTTTTGGTCGTACTGTTTACAATCATGTGAGTGAGGGTAAATTAGAGCCAAGAGCTAAGAAGGGAATATTTGTTGGTTTCGGGGATGGAGTTAAGGGATATAGAATCTGGTCACCTTCGGAGAATAGAGTTATACTCGGTAGGAATGTGATATTTGATGAAATCTATGCTTAACTTGTGTGAAGTCCGTTGGTGCGAGAGAATTTTAGTAGTGTTGATAAGCGGTGGGCGCAAGTCACTCTCGATGATAGTAAATCACAACTCCAATGTGGAGAAGATCAACATACTACTGCTGAAATTACTAGTTCAGATGTTCATCTAGATGATCACCGGACAAGCATAGATGTTGATAAAGCCAGAGGAGCAGTGAAGCCTCGTTCGAGTGCAGTTTGAGGATATGGTGACTTATGCCTTACAAGTCGGCGACGAGGTGGAAGAGGGCGAACCATCGCAAATGAACCATCCACGTATAAAGAAGTTGTTTCGGTGGTGAGTGCGCTCGATGGCTCATTGCAATGGGAGAAGATATGGAATCACTTGCGAGAATCGACTTGGAAGGCGGTCAAGCGGCTGGGAGAGGAAGATTGTTACGTGTAAATGGATCTTCAAGAAGAAGGAAGGAACCACACGATGAAGGTGTTAGATATAAGCTTCGGCTAGTTGCGAGAGGTTCACGCGAAGGAGGGTTGACTATAATGAGATTTTCTCACGGTGGTGAGACATACTTCTATCATAGTGTTACTAGCAATGGTGGCACATCAATTTAGAGCTTGAGCAGCTGCATGTGAAGACGACTTTCTACATGGAATGTTGGAAGATGATATTTACATGACTTCGACGAAGGGTTCCATGTTCTGGAAAGGAAGATTATGTTTACAATTGGAGAAGTCCTTATATGGACTAAAGCGGTCTCAAGCGGTGGTATAAGAGGTTTGTGATTATATGATCGGTTGGGATACAACGAGTCCGTAAGATTGTTGTGTGTATCACAACAAAGGCGATGATGGTTCCATGATTTATCTTGTTATGTATGTGGATGATATGCTCATAGGCTGCGAAGTCAGTCGATATTGAAGTTGAAGGATCTACTCGGTCTTTGAGTTCGATATGAAGGATTTGGGTCTTTGCTAAGAAAATTTTGGGCATGGAGATATATGGGGAAGAGAACGGAAGAAGCTTTTCTTGTCACATAAGAGCTACGTTCGGAAGATTTTGTCTAGATTTGGCATGTCTACATCTAAACTATTGATACTCCAAGTGCTACAAATATTCATCTATCCTCACGATTATGCACATGATCATGGCGATCGGAGTACATGTCTCGAGTCCCGTACTCTAATGCGGTGGGAGTCGATGTATGCTATAGTGCATGCTAGACCGGATCTCGCACATGTTGTTAGTGTTGTCGGCGGGTTCATGGGACAACACAGGAAAGGAGCATTGGCGGTGTGAAGAGGATTTTCTGTTACCTTAGAGTGCGTCGATGTTGATGCGATTTATGGAGGTGATACTCAGCAGATGCATGTTGGTTATTACGATTACGATTATCTTTGGAGATGTTGTGATGAAGATCTATATTGGTTATGTATTCACTCTTAGTGGTTATTGTTAGTTGGAAGGAAACTTTGCGGGCTCTGATTACTGCATACTGGCTGAAGCGGTATATGGCGTTGACGAAGGCTGCTAAGGAGGAATCGGTGAAAGGGCTAGTTGGTGATCTTGGTCTACATCATGATCAAGCTATTGTGTGTTGTGATAGTCGAGTGCAATCATTAGCGAGGATCGGGTCCGCGTGAGAGAGACAAAACATATTGATGTGATGTATCGTTTTTGAGGAATGAGAAGAGAATCAAGGTGATGAAAGTAGGTGCTGTTGATAATCCTGCTGATATGTTCACTAAGCCGATATTGTGTGGATTTGCTAAATGTCTGGTATTGGTTGCCCAGGAGGGCAAATCGAGGAGTAGAAAGGAGGTCATTAAGTACGACATTGTAATGATGCATCTGCAAGGATGATTCAAGTCAAGGTGGAGATTTGTTGATATGCCTTGAAATATCTCCCGCTTCGAATAGTTAGACGGGGATCGGTATGCAGTGTTGGGCCTTAACACTTGTTTTGGGCCTTACTAGTCGTATTGGGCTGAGCCCATCTGGTTTATTCTCTTAATACTATATATATGGTCTTTGAGAGCTGTAATCTAAAATTTCTGAAACCCTAGCCGCTAATAAATATGTTCTCATTTTCTGCCCAAGAACGCAACCAACTCATTGTTGGTGAACCACGTAAATCTGTGTTTGCTTTACGTTTCTGTTTATTAATTGTTCAATAATCATATTCTGACACAACAGAAGAGATTCCCTTGTCCCAAATCTATGTGGGAAGCATGTAACATAGTAAAAAACCAAATAAATAATTTCAAAAAAAAACCAAACACAATTTTTTTGTATGTCTTGTTGTTGGAGATGACAAAACCCCAAATCAGAAAAGGTGAGTTTTTGAGCTCACGCATAATAAAGTTTTGGTGTGTGAAAATGAAGAGCCATTTCATGCTTTGCTAATGCCACCCACACTTTGGCAGATTCATTTCACAGTCCACAGCTTTGGTATAGCTGCCCATCTCTTCTTTTTCACTGTTTGCATCTATCTCCATTAGGACCATTACCATGCATTTTATTTTTTCTACATATATATTCCTCCTCACAAATATTTGATTTGATATAAAGTTGCCTGTAAACATATACTATACATTAGGTATTTATGAAACTATTCAGGTTTCAATTCTAAACTATACTTTAGTTCTTTATGAAAATGGATTCCATAAATCTAATTATATTAAAATCTAAAATTAACTTAATGTTCTGACTAATTTTTTTACAAAAATATTAGTGATCCAAAGTTGTAGAGGTGGGAATAGTATTTTGCACGTCATTTTGCACCTGGTTCTTAAGTGTATTTTACACGTCATTTTATTTATTCTTTCTAAAATTAAGATGGATGGAAATGCTGAATTGGTTCTACGTTGAAATTAATTAGATTAGATTTATGAGGTCCGTTCCTCTCTCTATATATATGAAGTGCAGTCTCGTTATGAATTCGGAAGCAATCATTAGTTTGATCAAATGTCAAATTGATGGAATAATGATATATATTTTTAATTAAAAAAATTATACGTTTTCACTGTTAAAGCAAGAAATCCGGATTGGACTGAAATTGAATATATAGAATCAGAATGAAACCAAAAATAAATTACTTAAACATGAATGTTGCATTAATGTCTAAGTTCTTATTTAAACATGAATTGTAAGGTAATCATACGAACTATTCGATATAATATTATCTTATAAGTAATGTTGCATTAATTTCCAAGTCCTTACTTTAAACATGAATTATAAACTAATCATACGAACTATTCAATACCATATTATCTTATAAGTAATGAAATAAAAATGTATATAACATGCATTTATGATACAAAATCTATAATTAAGTGTGAAAACCAGTTAAATACTCAAATATATCATAAACTAACAATTTTTTTTGAATTTATTCAAAATTATCGACTTTGACCAATTAATACCTAAACTACATGACATTATGCCAATATATATATTTGAACAAGTTTTCTGAAAACTACATGGAATCGTTATGGATTCAAAATAACCTAACGCAAAAATACATGTATGATAATAAATTTTATGTCACATAAGCTCAAAATACGCAATTTTAAGGAGATTTTTATACATAAAAAAGAAAGAAGAAATTGAACATATTTCTGCATCAAAATTTGTGACTATACTACTCAATTTTTAAATATTGGAAAATTTATCTACAATTTTATATGGTTTCTTTTAATTCAGATACAAATTAATTAAAATCGACAATCTATAATGTAACTAAAACCTCAATTATAATTTAATACTATATATTTGAGTATTTGGCTAAATCATGCATGAAAAGGAGATATATAGCGGGAGGAGGAGGTTGGAGGAAGAAGGCCTCCTGTAATTTGATGTATATAAGTTAAATTTTGGCAGTAAAGGCTGCAAACCCGAAGAGAGCATTTCGTGAAAATTTTGTGAATTGTCAGATAATATTTTTGACCTGTTGTAAAATCTAATCTTCATCATTCGTCATAATTCATTTACTATTCCCACTCCTTTTGAACAACTTCTTTTCTTTTCTTAGATTGTATTATGTGATTCATTCAATCATGGCCTAACATTTGCTCTTTCCTTCTCTCTAATGGTTTTTTGATACTATTTTATCTTTTGTGGATATGCAGAGGCACCAATCGAAAATTAGTTCAACATTATTCTTTATCATATAGGTTGTATATTGCTTCTCTAGTCATGACATAATCTATTTTATGAATACTCATGAATAATTAACTTTAAAATATATAATACACTCTTCACTTGAAACAAAAGGTAATTGCACCAGAGAGAAATCCACCATAGTACTCTTTAAATATTTTATTTTGGATGAATTAATCACTTTAATGGGTATTGATCGATCTTAATTTCGTAAGGAAATAAATCTTGTGAAACACAAGGATTTCGTGGTTCGATCTATGCATAAGATCTCGTCCACGGGAGAGAGAGTATTAGTGTATTGAATGTGTGAAGCGATTACAAAAGTGTGAATGCCCTATTTACGTCTAATCTAGCATCTATTTATACACAATGATAAAGAGTTTGACTCTAGTCGAAGTCTTTTCCTATTAAGTCTGAAGTCTTCTCTATTATGATTTGAAGTCTTCTCCCATTAGGACTCTTTTAGATATGGCCGAGCGCCTGCGTTCCCAACGGTTGATGGAAGTCTTCTTGGGCGAACTTGTCCGGGCCGAGCTTGATGTCGGGGTTACTTGTATTGGGCACGATGCTTGGGCACAGTGGTTGGGCGTATCTATCCTGACCCCAAAAAGCGCAGACGGTGTCGTCTTGATTTGGGGTTTTTATGGCGTGGCGGGGTTGAGCGATATGTTGACATGCTTCTCTAGGCGACTTGGTGTGTCAATGCCTCGATGTCGTATATCAAATCTTTGTGTTGGCGGGCGTCGCCGAAGACACGTGTGTTTAAGCGTGTCTCTTGCGAGGTGTTATGGCCGCTGACAAGGTGTTGGCGATGTCTTCTGGCTTCACGCATCGAGGCGTTCGACCCGATGTCTTGGCTGGCCGCTGGGGGCGTTGACGAGTCTTATGAATGGCTCGCTGTCGATGCGTTCGGTAGGTCTTGACGGGCTTCGCTGTCGGGCGTTGGTTTCACTGACGGCGTTAGGTGAGTCTTCTTGCGGGCTTCACACAGCCGGGCGTTGGCGAGGTCTTGGCCTTCACCTGCGAGGCGTTGGTAGAGGTCTTCGGCGAGGCTTCACGCCGGCGTTACGGTTTCACGGCGGGCGTTAGGCGAGGTCTTCTTATGGGCTTCTCGGGGGCGTTAGGCGAGGTCTTCGGCCAGCTTCACTGTCGGCGTTACAGTTTCACGACGGGCGTTAGCGGAGCCGAACCTGCGATTTTACTGCGTTGTCGAGTCGATTACGAGATCTCGCATTTATCGCATTTAATGTGGCGCGGTTGGATTCGATAAAGCGCATAATGGGTCTTTGATCGTCGTATCTCATATCACTTTTGTCTTTCCACATTTCTAAATTTCAAATCTCCTTGCAGTGCGCAAAAGCGGTTATTTTTCGCCATTGACGATTTGAAGTTTCTGCCGTCTTCAGCGATAAACAACGATGAGTTATGGCTTCCTCTTCTCCCGATGGAGTCGATGCAGTGGTCAAATTGTGTCCGATTCCTCCGTGCGATTCGTTAGTGTCTCTTTGTTTTTACCCGTATTCATATGCCTCTTTACGAGTGTAGCTGCGATTCCCTCGATTGGGGATTGCGGTAAAGTGTCTTCTTTTCTTGATCTTAAGCACTTACGATATTAGGGATATCATTTTCAATATAGTATTCCCCGATATTGAGTTAGTTGCCCCGTCAGGAGGACAGGAGCTTGTGCCCTCAGGATGGTTTTGTTACGTGTATGAGGGCGGCCTCAAGGCTGGTCTTCGTCTTCCTACCCTTATGTATCGTCGAGTTCGAGATGTTTGGCATATCTCTTTCGACTCTCGCCGAACTCGTTCCGGCGTATAGCGCCCTAGGTGTCTCGCCTATAGGCATAATTTTCCTTTGACCTTGGGGCTTGTCCTTCGCTTTTACAAGCTGAAGGCGGCTCGGGGTGGTATTATCTATCACCCGTAGGAAATTCAAAGCAAAGATTAAATCGAAGATCTCCATTTGGAAGAAGAAGTTCTTCTTACATCGGTTCGAGGACATATGGGTTTGCATGGCGATCGATAAGATCGCCGATGTGATGTCGACAAGGGCTTGGTGACTGGAGGCGCTGGACAAAATTGACCTTGTTGGCGAGGTCTTCTCGAGCCGAGCTTGCGGCCGAGGGCTTAGCCATTATGATCCTGCCAGCAGGGTGGAGTCGGTGAAGGGTGAGGCCATGCTTCTTTCTTTCTCTTTCTTCCATTATTATATGTGTTGATCTTGACCTTTTGTATCACGGTAGTGAACTTCATCAAAGAAAAGAAGAAAGGAAGGAGCCGATCTCTGTGACGGACGGTAGTCTCGAACTTTGAAGGATGTCGGGACATTCCGAAGTGGCGGAGAAGCGAGGTCCCTTCACGCAGACCACTCAAGCGCATGAAGAAGGCTGACATGCAATTCTGAGTCCTCGGTTCTTCTTGAGGCGGAGTCTTGAATCATTGGCTCGGCGGCGTATCGTCTCTTTCGAGTAGTGTACTTGTTTTATACTTTGTGTAGTGGTATAAAATTATGTTCTTGACGATGTATATTGTATAGAAATTCGAGGGCGTGGCGGTGAGGTATCCGATCTTATATCGGATTACTTGAAGAGCGCCGTTCACGTGATTTGAGGTGGCCGGTATGCTCGGGAGGTGGAGGAGGAGACCTCCTCGTTCAAAAATTTCGAGGCGAGGCTAGATCAGGACCTCGTCAAGCGAGGCGGCGGATCTGGCGGCCATTGAGCGGCGGCAAGGGCGGTCGTGGAGGCGGCCGTGGCGGAGGAGGCGGCTAGGGCCGGTTGGCGGAGGCGGCCGTGGCGGAGGAGGCGGCTAGGGCGGTCGGCGGAGGCGGCCGTGGCGGAGGAGGCGGCGGGCAGTCGGCGGCCGGAGGCGGAGGCGGCAAGGGCAGCGGCGGAGGCGAGGTTGCCTTGATGAAGGCGAGGTGGAGCAGTTCGCCGTCGGGAGGCGGACATGGCGAGCTCGCGAGGAACGCTTACGTGCGCTGCGGAGAGGCTGTTCATGTCGGCGAGCTTCTCGGGATGGTTTCGGATGCGGTGAGGTGCTTAATAATGCGCGTCTCGGATCTGTCGAAGAGGTCGTGAGGACTACCGGACTGGACAAAGCAGTATAGATGCGAGGAGATTGAGGATGATGTCTGAGGCAGGCTTATTTTGATGTGCTTGTCCGTGACACGAAGGAGCTTCCGTCTTTGCAGAACGCCTCCTCTCGGTTCTTACATCATGAGTGCATTCGCGCGTCCGGTGGATCGGGATCCCCGGCCGGCGCTTATGCGATCATGCAAAGGGGTCGGGGAGGCGGTGATGCTTGAGGCGTCGAGACTCGGTGGTTCCCAAGGGCGGGCGAGCGGGCGAGATAGGCGGAAGAGGTGAGGCTATCGAGGCTTGGAGGCGGATGTGGACATGGCGAAAGCTTACGGAGGGTCGATTGATCACATCTTTTCACTCTTTTTTTTTCTTTTTGAATGTAAATGTATATTGATTTTTACTGAGGCATGTTAATAAAATCACAAGTTTATATGAAAACACTTATCTTTTATTCGGTTGTAGCGCTGAAATGCTTGATCTTCTCCTTGGTTGAATCGAATCGAAGACACATCGCGGGCTCTTGAGTTGAAAGAGGTCGAACTCCTCCATATAAAGGGCAGCTTGGTCATGTCGGTGGTCGATGTCGAACATAGAGCCGCTCGGGAGAGGCGTGGCGAGCTCGAGGCTCGCCTTTTGGAATTGGAGGAGGCGTTCGAGGTCGCCAGGAGAAAGCCAGGTGATAGGCGAGGAGCATGCGAGTCGAGGAGGTTATCCATCGAAATGGTGGGATGGCGATCCGGAAGTTGAAGCGAGGTTGTCGAGGCTGCTGCCCGTTGTCACGATGTCTGCGCGAATATGGTCGGGACCTCACACGGCAATTCACGGGCGATCTGCTGAATTAAAAGGCTCGGGAGCATATACAAAGCGTCGTAACGCTCGACAACCCACTCGGCGAAATGCTTGACGGGATCGAGGCCTCTTACTGGAGCTTCGATCTAGAATAAATGAACCGAATTATGACGATCCGGAGTGGCGGCGCTCAAGAGGCGTGCTATTGCCCTTGAGCAGCGTGGATCCTCGAGGGTCGAAACAGGCGTCCTCGGTGTCAGGTCGAGGTTCGAGCGGCGTCTTCAAGTGACCCGAGGTCGCTGGCGGGCCCGTAATGTAGACCGAGGGGCGAGGTAGAGGTAGGATTAGTATAGATGAAATGCTTTGAATCCGATTTTTTCTAGGGATTGGCTCGACTTTTCGATCTGCTCGTCATAAGTAAAATGTAACTGTCATCTTTTATTTAATAAGAATGATTTCTTATTGACTTTGTATTGAACAAGGTAATATCTGAAGGTAGTTAGTCCTCGTAGAAATTCCGCTTGAAATAAATGAAGGAAATCGTTCCCGTCACGAAGGTAGGGGTTCTATTTTGCCGAGGTGGAGTCGGGAGGGGTGGTCACTTCATCTACATAGAGATCGGCTTGAAATGAGCGAAGTGTAATCGATCTCGTATGTAGGAATTGTTCTGTTTTTTGCGAGGTCGTCGGGAGGGTGGTCGCTTCATCTACATAGAGATAGCGCTTGAAATAAGCGAAGGTGTCGATCTCGTATGTAGGAATGGTTCTGTTTTTGCGAGGTTATCGGGAGGGTGGTCCCTTCATCTACATAGAAGCGCTTGAAATAAGCGAAGGTGTCGATCTCGTATGTAGGCATCAGCAGCGTTTAAATTACATTCATATGAAGCGAATGTAATCTTACCTCCGTCGAGGAATTAGTCCTCGTAGAGGATAATGTGAAGATTAATTATGCATTAGTGACAAGTAGAACTCGTAAAAATAATATTTTATTGATAAAGATGGCGCGACCACCAAATAAGACTCGGACTCTAAGCGGGACTTTAAAGATACGACCGAACAAGACCCGACCCTTGACACTTATGCATAATATCTCTTGGATGAATGATGTGCCATGCGTTGGGTAATTGCTCACGGACGATTGAGGCGAGCTTATAGGCCCTTGCGAGGACTTCGTCGACAGGTAAGGTCCTTCCCGTGTGGCTTCCGACTTGCTTGTGCGAGGCTTTCTTGACTTCATTATTCAGTCGAGTCGCCCGATTGGAATTGTCGGGTTTAACACTCTGGTTGTAATCTGAGCTATTTGTTGGTTGTCTGAAACTTCCTTGATGTGGCGAGGTCTCTCTTTTCTTGAGTAGGTCTAGATCGGCTCGTGGATTTGCCCCGTTGCTTGACGAAGAAGTCGATAGTGCGGGGACTCGATACTCCGATCTGCGGGGATCCTTTGCTTGGTTCCATACACCAAGCGTAGGGTGTTTCTCCGTTCGAGGTCAGGGTGTTGTTGATGCGACCATAAGACACGTGGTAAATTTTTCCACCAGGCCTTTAGCTCGGTCGAGGCAGTTTTAGACCACTACGATGGTCTGTTGGTAACCGGTCGACCATTTGCTTGAGGATGGGCCACGAGGGTGAACTTTTGTTGGATCCGAGTTCTTGACACCAATCTTTGAATGTCTTATCCGTGAATTGTGTTAGTTGTCAGAAAGGAGGATATGAGGATGCAGACGACACACTATGTTCTTCCAGGGCGAAGTTGAGGCGTTCTTGCTTGTGATTTTCGCGAGGGCTCGGCTTCCACTTGATGAAGTAGTCGATCGCAACAATTAAAATTGGGCTGTCACGGTGCTTTACAAAGGGGCCCACAATGTCGATCCCCATTGCATAAGCGGCGAGGGCTCTGTATGGGCGAGTCGGTGCAGTGGTAACCAAATGCGTTCCATGGATTTGACACTTGGACACTTTTACGAGGTCCGTTGAGTCTTGGAACATTGTTGGCGATAGTATCCCCATCGCATGACTTTCTTTGACAAGGCTCGGGGTCGATGTGGCTTCATACGATCGCCGTGTATTTCTCGTAGAAACGTAATTAGCTCGGTTGGACCCAGCACCTTAAGAAATTTGGAGATATGACTTTACGTATAGGGACTCACTGCTCGATTGTATATCGCAGATTTGTTAGGGATCCTCCTAGCTTCCGACTTGTCATGGGGCGGCTCGCCGCTTCTCGGTACTCTCGAATGGGAGTCGTCAATTGGGTTCTTCGTCCGAGACTCGTTGACCTCGGCCAGTTATCGGCATCGTCTATGCTATACCTTGGACTTACTCTCTTGGCGGGCTCGTTGATGGCGAGGCGATTTATAAGATGTCATTCGGCTATTTTGCTCCCTTGGGATCACGAACTATCTGGAAGTGTGAGAAAGTCCGTTCTGAGCTTTTGCTTTTCAAGATCTTCTTCGTTACATCGCTTTTGCCTCGTATTTTCCCAACATTTGGCTCACGATGACTTGAGTCATTTGTGAACTTGCGGCTCGTATCTCGAGACTTTGAGCGGCGAAGTCCTGCGATCGATGCTTCATACTCGACCGTTGTTCGTATTTTTGAATGTGAGCCAAAGTGAGTAGGTGATCTCTTGATCGTCCGGGCCTGGGGTAAGATTCTGCTCCATTACCGTTTTCCCAAAGCCCGTCAGCGTAGAGTTGCGGCCTCCTTTGGTGTTTCATCCATTGGTTCGGCTTGGCATTATACGTCTGGACTCGGTGGGCGGTTTCTCGGCGAAATTTGCCTCGGCGAAATCGCTAGGGCTTGACCCTTGATGGCTGGCGAGGCGAATGATATATCGTGCTCGCCAGATTCGATTGCCCATTCGCGATTCTCCACGAGGCTTGGGTTTCGTCAATACTTGCGAAGTGGGTAGTCGGTGAGGACTTGTATGCGATGTGCATGGAAGTATGGGCGTAGTCTCGCGCGGCATTACCAGCGCTAAGCGAAAGACTTCTCGGTGATACCTCGTTTAAGGGCCTTTTAGTGCTCGGTGATAAAATATCTGGGAGTTGGCGTCCTTCTTCCCGTGCAAGACTGCACTTATAGACTCGTCAGGCGGCAGGTGAGAAAAATGACCTCTCCTCTTTCGGGACGGATAGAGTGGGGAGTTTGGCGAGTAACTCTTGAGATCTTCAAAGGCGGACTTATGTACATCATCCATGAGAATTTCGGGGCTTTTGAGTATCTTGAAGAAGGGTAGCTAACTTATCATGACTTTTGAAAAAAGCGGCTCGGTCTTGACTATCGACTGTTAGCTTATTATGCGTCATGGATGGTCTTTGGCGTCTTCATTTCTAAAATGGTTTGGACCTTGGATGGGTTTGCTTTTAGCCCTTCTTGTGAAACAACACCTAGAACTTTCGGACGGACGCAAGCGTGCATTTAGGGATTGACTTTAGGTTGATTTTCCGAAGAAGGCGAGGGGCGATCCGGAGGTCGACAGCGCATGCGACCTTCCTTGCTCTTGGCGACGATGTCGTCTGCATTATCTCTCCACATTCGACCTATGTAGGGCTGAAATATTTTGTCCACCGTCCTTTGATATGTAGCCCTGCATTTTTAAGGCGAATGGCATCTTTTATCATAAAGACTCCAAAGTCGGTAATGAAGGCTTTGTCTTGGCGGCGTCTTACGTAAATCCATTAGGACTTGGTGATATCCTTTATATAAGTCCAGCGAAGACATCGTATCCGGCCGGTAGCGTCGACCTTCTTGTCGATGTTGGGGGTGGATAGCAATCCTTTGGGCGATGTTTATTGAGGTGCAGTGTGGTCGATACATTCGCCATCCCCCTCCTTTCCTCGCCATCATAGGGTTGGCTATCCGGTGGATATTTGACCTCGAGCGATTATGCGTGCTTTTAACGGTGATTCACCTCGTCATGAATGACTTGGTTCCGTTAAATTTGAAGAGTTAGCTCGAGTACAATAATAAGGTTGAGTGGTACTACTTAAGGAATTAAAGATATTAATTATTTTAGCGATCGAATGCTATAAATAATTAATGGACGTGCAATATCTTAAATACGAGGATTCGTAATGTCTAAGTGCAAGCGACTCACCTTCGGTAATAAAGGGTAAGTCGACATTTATTCTCTAGTGGCATGAATAAATGTTTATAAATTAATTTATGTTACGGGTGAACATAAGATAATTAATTTATTTGAGGCCCATCTTTATTCCTTGCATTTGATCCACAGGTGGCCCGTCGGGGCCGTAACAGTGTGTAATCGGCTTATTCTCTATGGCAAGGATTTGATCCTCTTTATCCATAAGGATATTATTATATTTATGAGATATGCATGGATCCTTTCTAATGGGATTAAGGTAATGCATTATAAATATAAGGTAGAGATAAGATCAAAGCACAGTCTCGATCCGTTCATCCCAAAGCAGTTGAAGGTAAACACGAGAAAACCCCTACGTGTTGCAATTAATTATATAGGCGCATGCTTGGGAATATAATCAATGTATGGTGAATTAAACATCGAAGATAGATCCTCGGGAGAGGTTAAATTAAGATTTCCATCATTTCTTTGGCTCTATAACCGCTTAGCTTTGAAGATGCAGTTAAACATCTTACTTTCTATCTGAGGATTATGGCGGGAATGGAGTAATTGTGAGATTACCCAGCGCTCAATTCTTAGCCGGTCTTTGGATCCTATTTAGATTGATGTGACCTAATCTAAGATACCGAGAGAAATGTGGTGTCATCTTCTTGAAGAAAACTTTCTCTTTCTAGGGTTTGAAGAAGATCTGACATAGTTATAGGTATTATGTTTTGCGAGAAATAGTATAAAGCGAATTATATAAAGTGCCACACGAGATAACCGTCATTTCTTATGATAGAAACACCACTATCAAAAATAACGAGAATATCCGTGAGTAAATAGTTTGAAAGCAGAAACAAGGTTCATGAAAATTGGCACATATAAAACGTCTTTAAAACTAAAGCGTTCTCTCAAAACATAAAGTAACATCTCCATTGCTTGGCCTCGACTTTCGCGCGTTGCCCATGCATATCGTTATCTCGCCATTACTCGGCTCCTTGTCGCGGGAACCCACGCAGGTGTAACAAACATGATCGATCGCTTTGAGTGTCTACTACCCGAGAATGGGTAGAACAAGTTGCTAAACATGTTTACGTTACTAAAGCAAGCGGCGTACCTTGAGCCTTGAGCATAGGGCACTTAGTCTTCCGATGCAGTCTTACAGCACTTGAAGCACTTGCCCTTCTCCTTTAGCTTCTTCAAGCCTCGGTGGCAGCCGTGTTCTTGTTCCCATTACTCTGCTGTTTCCTTGCCTCTACCACCTTTGGTGCCCTTTTCTTTTCCATTTTGCAGCGGAAAATTTGGGCCTTAGATGTGCTAGAAAGAGCATGTGCTCGCTTTGCCCATAACTCGCTTTCGCGACCACGAGATCATTGAGCAGCGGACTAAGTGAATACTCGGTCTTGCTCATGATCGCATTCACATAAAGTTCTCAAAGACTTGGGCGGTGTATTGAGGATGATATCGACCTTGGCCGTGCGTCAATACCTCCTCCCAGCGGTCAAGACTATCCGTGAGATGAGTCGTGTGGAGGCGTGTTCATGGACGAACTTCCTTCTTCCGTCTTACGCATGAGATTTCTCTTATTGTGTGGGCGGATGTCGATCAAGCGCCCAAACTTACTCTCGAGACTTGACCAAATATCGGTCGCGTCTACCATCGGTGATCTTTGCGGTACAAACCTTTGGACATAGTAGTCATCATATAGCATTTAGCCGTATTGTTTGACTTATTCAAAGTGCCTTGACTCTCATTGCTCATTAGTCGATCGTCGATGGGGCATCGGGTTTAGGAGTAGTGAGAACAAACATGTGTTCTTGGCGATAAGAACATATTCCATGTTCGTTTCCACTCGATAAAATTTGAATTTGGATAGCAGTTTTGTCGCGAGCATATTGATAATCGGTGTAAGAGGCATATCACGAAGCGATAATGTAAACACATAAGCATAATCGCACATAATTACGTAACAATAATATTGTAACCTTTTGATAAAACAATATTAATTGAAACCTCCAATGTGAGGAATCCCACATGCAAGCCGCGTGTGAGCGTTTATGAACCCCGGACCCGGACTAAAATATACCTTTTAGTCGTTTAATTTCAATCCATATCAACTTATCCTATGAATGAATGAAATTAGCGATTGGACCTTACTGAACCACGTCACTATCACGAAGGGACTTAGTGGGAAGTTGTACTTGAGGTGATGTCTAGCAATGACCACATTTTAACAATGACGAATTCTTAGAATTAGCATACTCACTAGGACCATACAGCTTCGAATTCAATTCTTTTGTTATCTCGTTTTATATCTATCTCTAGAGAACTTATGAAAATCGCACATGCAAGCCCGCAGCGTTTGGGCGTTTACATGAAACTCCCTACTTCTCATAGATTTAAAATGTTATATTTAGAAATCTCATCTAACAAACTTATGATAAGCAGTGTAAGCAAGCCGCGTGTGGGCGTTTACTCACGGTCGTATCACTTTGTTTAGAGATCAAAAGTGGAGTCTTGACATTTAATTTAAAAAATAATTAATTTGTCGGTTTGCTTGCTTAGTCTTTTTGTTCGAAAGGTTTGTCCGTGCGAGATCACGTAATCTAGCATGCTTTTCTATAGAACTCGACATGTAAAACATGCTCGCGAGAATTCTAAAATATGCTTGGCGATAAACCTAGCATGCTTCATGCGCGCATGATCAAAACACTTAAGGTTTGTCAGCGTAATTTAAACATACATAGCATCTTTGCATAATTTAAACATCCACGACATGCGATGAGCGATTAAAATAAAATAAAGCGTTCGCCGTGGCCCTCGTGGAATCTGCACTTTCACCTAATCTATTACATAGAATTGAAAATACAGATCTTTATAATCTTGACAGACCTCGCGTGCGACGCGGACGGTTGAAAATGGGCCTCGCGTGCGCGAGGCGCGGACGGACTCGTCAAAAGCGGGATTGGGTGGAAAAATGGATGCGGTCTCGACCGAGTCACGGCGGCGTCCGGCGCCGTGCGCGCTGCGATGCCGTCGCCCGCATCTTTGTCGCGACCGTTTTCCGTCGTCTCGATCGGTTTTTTCGTCTTCGTTTACTTTTACGAGATAAGATTTACGAAAAATAAATCTAATCTAACCACGGATTTTCTCGTGGTGAAAAACAAAATCCGACAAAATTAAGCGAGCCACGATGAGCAGCGGATCGACAATTTATTAGCGCGCGTAATAATCAAGCGTGAATTAATCCAGCGAGCGAATGCGATCCCGAGCTCGTACCAGTGTTGGGAAAACTAGGTTTAGCCTCTCCAGGATCTATCTTGGATGTTTAATCCACCATACATGGATTATATTCTAGCGTGCGTCTATATAATTAATTGCAACACGTTGGGGTTTTCGTGTTTACCTTTGAATCTGTCGGCGGAATGGATCGAGACTCATGCTTTGACCTTGGACTATATCCCGGTTGCCCGATCTCAGCGTCGGTGAGGGCGATCTATGGAGAATGCTTGGAAAAATCACCCTTTATCGTCTCTACACTTTTGAAAATTCTCCCCGAAACAATGGGAGTCTCGAAAATTATGATGATGATTATTAATCATTCACATAGATTTAATCTCTTACCTCATATTTATAATGCATTACCATAATCACATGGAAATACCATAATCCCGTATGGAAATTACCATAATCCCATATAAATTACCATAATCCCGTATGGAAATTACCATAATCCTTTATGGAAAGGATTATTACCATAATCTATATGGAAAGGATCTATGCATATCCGTAAATATAATAATATCCTTTTAGGATAAAGAGAATCAAATCATTACCTTGTAGAGAGAGAGGCGTGATTTCCATACTTAGCTACTGAACTGGATGGGCGACCCATGGATCAAATCTGAGGAATAAAGATGGGCCTCAAATAAATTAATTATCTTATGTTCAGCCCGAACATAAATTAATTTATAAACATTTATTCATGCCACTAGAGAATAAATCTTGACTTACCTTTATTCTTGAAGTTGAGTCGGGCTTGCACTAGACATTCTGAATCCCGTATTTAAGATATCGAGCGTCCATTAATTATTTATAGCATTACATTGCTTAAAATAATTAATATCTTTAATTCATTAAGTAGTACCACTCGACCTTATTATTGTACTTGAGTTAATTCAACTGCGGGGTTTAGTACAATAAACCTTTTGAGCTCCTTAAGGGGCGTCATCATCCTAGCGGATCGGTGACTCGTCTGAGATAACTAGCATGACATACAAACACTGCGCCCCCGAAGATGCGGAGAATTTTGGGTTAGAACATATAACCTCACCCATAACAAGTCGAAGTGATGGTCGACCTTTCATACTCACTAATACCTTATCGAGGGTTTAGATCATCGTAAGTCACGAGATCTTGGTTCTTCCGACGATCGAGATAGAAGAACTCATCTCACTTGTGATCCTTGAATACGTCGAGCGTGCCGGCATAAACAAGCAACCAAGTGAAGTCACTTCTTATCTATACATGACTATCACAGACAACTCGTCCTCAAGTTGTCTCGGTTTGTGAAACTTTTATATCTCATTAAGCTTGACCAATCATCTGGACTTGTGATCTTATACACACTGTATTATCTAACTTATATATGAGATAAGGGACACGGATATATGCAATCAAGTATTCATTTCGGATAGGAGATTGTAATAGTGGTAACGGAAACATTGTATACTGCTCAGCCAAAAGCGCTTTCGGTATACAAATCGACACATATCACATCATTAATTACCCTTCTCGTTCCATCTTCATCTCCGTCCCATCTAGGGGGCGTAAATGAGCGAAGCTATTCGGACTCGATTAGAGCAAAAGTTCGATTCGAGTTTGTTTAGTGAAGCTCGTTAGCTAAACAAACTGACTTGAACATGATAGTATTAGACTCATGGCTCGTGAACAAGTTCATTAAGCGATTTACTTTAAAATATAAAATTATTAAAGATATCATTATTTTCTTTCTATAATTAATAATTATTGTATGAAATCTCTAATTATTTTTATTTATTATAAGAAATCGATAAATATATTACGTTATTATGGATAAAATAATTTATTTTTAAAATAAAATAATCAATATTCTAAACATATACCTAAATTTAGAAAATTTATTTGGGTTCGATTAAAGCTCGAATAAGCTCGTGAACTCGAAATATTGATAAATAAAACTCGAGACTCGACTCGATACTAAATAAACCAAACTTGAGCACGATTGTGTTACGACTCGATTCGATTCGATTACACCCTAAATTCTACTTGCTGACCATCCTCATTCACTCTTCTCTAGTGACCCCCACCACCATCAATATTAAGAAAACCGGTTCTCGGATTCGAGGATGACACTATGATGCCTCAGGGCATCCCAGGCCCTCTCAGCGCAAATCGACTAGTATCGAATCAAATTTAAGGGAAAAGGATGGAACCTAACCTCTCATACTACCAACAAAAGAGGAACACGAAACCTTTGCTCTCCGAATGAAAGGAAAAACCGCTTCAAACTATAAAATCAAATTCCTTAAAACAAAATAAGCCTTCATAATTGATCCGTTTTGCTCTCGAATGAAAAGGAAAAACCTTCAAACTATAAAATCAAATTCCTTAAAACAAAATAAGCGCTTCATAATTCGATTCATAACCATATCACAAAACCCAACTCTTTTCTCTACACAACCCTCTACCATTCGAAACCCATGATAAATAGAAATTTGAATTGCCTTTGTTCCCGACTCGAGGCACGTTCTATTGCGTGAAAAGAAGGGCTAATTGCACTAGCTTTCAGTCGACAATGCAAAGCTAGGCTTTTACTTGGAAGAAAAGAAGAAGATGTATCCTCCTTTCCTTTTCACTCAATTTCTTTCCTTAGGAAGGAGGATGTTGGTGGGATGAGATGAGAGAGCGGAGGAGATGGAAGATGGAGAGATGGGGTGGTGATAAGGCGTGTAAATTATTTCTATTTTTTATTTTCTTTATTTTATATAACAATCTAAAAAGGCGTCGTTTGATTGTCGGATCATTTACGATTTTGTCATGTTGTATTCAATTTAGGGTAATTCAATTTTATTGGAAAAATTGAAAGTTTATATATTGTTATTCAATTTTGAAGTTCATATGACAAACAATTCTAATTTTGAAGTTCATATGACAAACCCGATTGTGTTAAAGTAATCACAAAAATAGAAAAATTGAAAGTTTATGTATAATCATTCAATTTTAAAGTTCATGTGACAAACCATATATTTTGCAACAATTAATAATAGAAATCTAGTATATCGAAAAATTAGTTACTATCTGTGAGACAGAGGAGAGTGGGCATGAGAAGATGTTGATATGCATTGAAATATTTCCGTTCGAGATCTAGTTGCCGGTCGTGGTCGGAAGTCGAGGCAGCCTTGCAAAATGCAGGGGGGCGTCCCGGCCCGACGGTATGCAGTGTTGGATTTGTATACTGGAAACAGTTTTGGTTGAGCTTGTATACAATGATTCCTGTTACCACTATTACAATCTCCTATCTGAATTGTTTACTTGATTTCATATGTTTGTCCATTTATCTCATATATAAGTTAGATCATACGATTGTGTAGTAGATCACGAAGTGCAGTATGATTGGTCGAAACAATGAGATATAAAAGAATCACGGTGAGACAACTTGAGGACGAATTGTCGGTATAGGTTGCGGTATAGATAAGAAGTGACTTGACTTGGTTTCTTATCTATCTTGGTATATTCTGACGTATTGATGGATCACGGTGAGATGAGTTCTTCTATCGACCGTCGTGAAGAACCCGGATCTCGGTGACTTCGTTGATCTAAACCTCGATAAGGTATTAGGTGAGTATGAGTTCTTGACCATCACTTTGACTTGTTATGGGTGAGGTTACATGAGATAACTCGATATTCTGCATCTTGGGTGGTGGCGGTGCTTGTATGTCATGCTAGTTACGTGTCAGTCACCATATCCGTTTAGTATGATGGCGTCCTTAAGGAGCTCAAGGTTTATTGTACTAAACCTGCGAGGTTGAGTTATCTCAGTACAATAATAAGATTGAGTGGTACTACTTAGGAATTAAAGAGATTAATTATTTTAGCGGTCGAGCGTTATAAATAATTAATGGACGTCGATATCTTAAATCTGGGGATTCGTTAAGTCTAAGTGTGAGCCGTTAAGTCTAAGTGCAGGCCAGGCTCAACTTGAGAAATAAAGGGTAAATCGACATTTATTTTCTAGTGGCATGAATAAATGTTTATTAATTAATTTATGTTAAGGGGTGAACATAAGATAATTAATTTATTTGAGGTCCATCTTTATTCCTTGCATTTGATCCCGTCTTCAGTCCGTGAGGCACGGAGCTTAGAAATTCATCCATCTCCTTGTAGAGTCCACAGGACTCTGTTTGATCCTCTCTCACGAAGAGATATTATTATATTTATTAGATATCTGAAATCCTATCTTGATAGGATTTATGGTTACGATATAAATATAAGGTGAGAGAAAATCAAACTTTAATCCAAAGTGAAATTTTGAAAACTATACTTCTCAAAGTTGGAATTTTGAAACTTTTCAAGAAGGAAGAAGGAGAATTTCGCATTACTCTCCATAGATTGTCCTCGCTCAACATTGGAGTTTAGCGATCGGGACCTGACCGGAAGATCAAAGCCACGAGTCTTGATCGATTCTTGCACGACAAATTCATAGGTAAACACGAGAAAACACCAGCGTGTTGCAATTCATTATATAGGTGCATACTAGGAATATAATCAATGTATGATGAATTAAACATCGAGATAGATCATCGGAGAGGGTTAAATCGATTTCCCTACATGCGGTGTTGGGCCTTAACAACTTGTTTTGGGCTTTACTAGTAGTATTGGTGAGCCCCGTCGATTTATTCTCTTAGTACTATATATATGGTCTTTGAGGCGTAATCTAAAATTTACGAAACCACAACATTAATAAATGCATTGCTTTTACGCGTGGGCGTAACCAATTCATTGTTGGTGAACCACGTAAATCTGTGTTTGCTACGTTTACGTTTATTAATTGCTCAATAATCATATTACATCACAACAAATTGGTATCGAGCCGTTCGATGAGGGTTATGAATTTTCCGCCTTTGTTAGGGTTTTTGAGTCGATTAAAAAAATATGCGCTTTCAGCGTAAGGTTGACAAATTCATAGGGAGAAATAGTTTTGGCTTATGGCGGATCGAAGATGCGATCGTTTACGAGCGGCGGGGGCTTATGGGCGCTATATCGAAAGGCCAGGAGAAGAAGTAGATGATTGTGAGTGGAACATCGCGGAGGAGAATGCCAGCTCGACAATCATGCTATGTCTGTCAGATGATGTTATCATCAAGTTGTTGATCGAAAGCGATGTCGGTCTACGGAAGAAGTTGGAGAGTTTGTACATGGCGAAATCTCTAACTAATAAGTTATTACGAGCAGCGTCCGTTCGGTGTGTGTCATGGGAAGGTACCTATAGGGATCATCTAGATAAGTTGAATAAAATTTTACTTGATTTGCGAAATATTGATGTCAAAGTAGATGATGAGGATCTTGCTTTAATTACATTAGTATATTTGCACGAATCGTATGAGAATTTTGTTGAATCGTTTATTCTTTGGAAAAGATAATTTGTCTGCGGAAGATAATCGATCGCTACAACGAGAGAAGATCGTCGATAGGCATCTGGCTCGGCCCAAAAAATCGGGCATCGGGCTATATGTTACGGGTAGGGACATAAGAAATTTGGAAGAAGAAGCCGAACTATAAAGTTCGAGGTCCTAAGCTTGAAGACATTTGCAATTATTTTAAAGAATGGGGCATTGGAAGAATGATTGCCCTAAGAAGAAGCGGAGGAGAAGAAAAGAAGGTATCGTGAGTTACGCGGTGTGTGGCGATACAAATTACGAAGAAGATATGGCCACAGTTGTAGATGAACAATCACATCGTAATGATGTGTGGGTTCTAGATTCCGGGCGTCATACCATATTGTCCTAACGAGTATTTCGACTTATGAGCATATAGATGGAGGCGATGTTTCTATGGCAGCGGTGTTGTGCGCAAGGTGGTTGGAATTGGCTCGATCGGGATCGGACACATGATGGGGTATTACGCATTGAATGAAGTCGGGCATGTTCCACAAATGATGAAGAATCGATATCATTGAGTCTTCTTTCTGACAAGGGTTTCGATTTCAAAGGTGAATGTGGAGTTATGTATGTCATCGAGGTTGAAGGTGGTTACAGCTCTCGCGTGGTACTGTATTTTCTCACAGTTCTACCGTATTTGGTTCTGCGGTGTTGCATCATATAAGGTTCGAGACCAGGATATGACCGGGCTATGGCATATGAGGCTCGGCCGTATGGGAGAAAGAGGATGCTGATTTTATCAAGCGGGATCTTCTTTACGGGCATAAAGTGCATAATGTTGAATTCTCGAACAACATGTGTTTGGGAAGCTTCATCGTAACAAGTTTCCAACGAAGGGTGTTCATCGGACCAAGGGACACTCACTACATTCATATGGATTGTTGGGGTTAAAGTCACGGGTTGAGTCTATTGGAGGTCACATATATTTTGTGTACATGATTGATGACTACTCAAGGATGACTTGGGTGATTATGATGAGGCATAAAGTGAAGCTTTCAAGAGGTTCAGCGGTGGAAGGTGTTGGTGAAAATCGGTGGAAAGAAGATCGGCGATTACGAGCGATAATGATGCGGAGTTACGTTGTACGAGTTCAATGAGTTACGCAGGATGAAGGATATCTCGACACCACGCCATTAGAGATACACCTGAGAAGAATGGTGTGGAAGAACACATGAATCATACATTCTTTGGAGAGGCGAGATGCATGCTCTCTAATCTTTGGTTTAATTTAGAAGGTTAAGGCGGTAGTAAATATGGCATGCCATCGATCAGCTGTGGACCTCTGCGACATTGATTGCAAGACACCTTCGAGGTTTGGTCTAATAAACTGCAGTTATTCATTATTGAAAGTTTTTGGTCGTCTTGTTTACAATCATGAGTGAGGGTAAATTAGAGCGAGAGCTAAGAAGGAATATTTGTTGGTTTAGGGGATGGAGTTAAGGGATATAGAATCTGGTCACCTTGAGAATAGAGTTATAATCGGTAGGAATGTGATATTTGATGAAATCTATGCTTAACTTATTTGTGAAGTCCGTTGGTGCGAGAGAATTTTAGTAGTGTTGATAAGCGGTGGGCGCAAGTCACTCTCGATGATAGTAAATCCTGACTCCAATGTGGAGAGATCAACATACTCTTCTTTGAAATTACTAGTTCGAGATGTTCATCTAGATGATCATAGGACAAGCATAGATGTTGATAAAGCCGGAGGAGCAGTGAAGCCTCGTTAGAGTGCAGTTTGAGGATATGGTGACTTATGCCACAAGTCGGTGACGGGTGGAAGAGGACGAACCATACGCAAATGAACCATCCACGTATAAAGAAGTTGTTTGGTGGTGAGTGCGCTTTCGATGGCTCATTGCAATGGGAGAAGATATGGAATCACTTGCGAGAATCGACTTGGAAGGCGGTCGAGCGGCTGGAGAGGAAGATTATTCGTGTAAATGGATCTTCAAAGAAGGAAGGAACCACACTGATGAAGGTGTTAGATATAAGCTCGGCTAGTTGCAAGAGGTTCACGCGAAGGAGGGTTGACTATAATGAGATTTTCTCACGGTGGTGGAGACATACTTCTATCATAGTGTTACTAGCAATGGTGGCACGTCGAATTTAGAGCTTGAGCAGCTGCATGTGAAGAGCGACTTTCCTACATGGAATGTTGGAAGATGATATTTACATGACTCGACGAGAGGGTTCCATGTTCTGGAAAGGAAGATTATGTTTGCAAGTGGAGAAGTCCTTATATGGACTAAAGCGGTCTCAAGCGATGGTATAAGAGGTTTGTGATTATATGATCCGGTTGGGATACAACAGAGTCCGTAAGATTGTTGTGTGTATCACGACAAAGGCGATGATGGTTCCATGATTTATCTTGTTATGTATGTGGATGATATGCTCATATTTGCGAAGTCCAGTCGATATTCGAAGTTGAAGGATCTACTCGGTCTTTGAGTTCGATATGAAGGATTTGGGTCTTTCTAAGAAAATTTTGGGCATGGAGATATATGGGAAAGAAAACGGAAGAAGCTTTTCTTGTCACATAAGAGCTACGTTCGAGAAGATTTTGTCTAGATTTGGCATGTCTGCAGCTAAGCTATTGATACTACAAGTGCTACAAATATTCATCTATCCTCGATTATGCACCGCAATGCATGTGATCGGAGTACATGTCTCGAGTCCCGTACTCTAATGCGGTGGGGAGTCGATGTATCTATAGTGCATACTAGACGGATCTCGCACATGTTGTTAGTGTTGTCGGCGGTTCATGGGACAACACGGAAAGGAGCATTAGCGGTGTGAAGAGGATTTCCGTTACCTTAGAGTGCGTCGATGTTGGTGCGATTTATGGGTGATACTCATTGATGCATGTTGGTTATTACGATTACGATTATCTTGGAGATGTTGTGATGAAGATCTATATTTGGTTATGTATTCACTCTTAGTGGTTCTATTGTTAGTTGGAAGGCAACTTTAGAATCTGATTACTCATCTACAAGCGGAAGCGGTATATGGCGTTGACGGTACTAAGGAGGAATCTGGTGAAAGGGCTAGTTGGTGATCTTGGTCTACATCGTGATCAAGCTATTGTGTATTGTGATGATGCGAGTGCAATCATGTTAGCGAGGATCGGGTCCATGTGAGAGGACAAAACATATTGATGTGATGTATCATTTTTGAGGAATGAGAAGAGAATCAAGGTGATGAAAGTAGGTCTTGTTGATAATCCTGATATATGTTCACTAAGCCGATATTGTGTGGATTTGCTAAATGTCAAGGTATTGGTTGCCAGGAGGGCAAATCGAGGAGTGAAAAGGAGGAGTCTGTTCGTCGACATTGTAATGATGCATCTGCAAGGATGATTAAGTCGAGGTGGAGATTTGTTGATATGCGCTGAAATATCTCCCGCTTGAATAGTTAGGCGGGGATCGGTGATGCACGATGTTGGGCCTTAACAACTTGTTTTGGGCCTTACTAGTCGTATTAAATTTGAGCCGTCTGGTTTATTCTCTTAATACTATATATATGGTCTTTGAGGTACGTAATCTAAAATTTACGAAACCTAGCCGCTAATAAATATGTTATAAACTTACGCCCGAGAACATGACCAACTCATTGTTGGTGAACCACGTAAATCATGTGTTTGCTTTACGTTTACATTTATTAATTGTTCAATAATCATATTCGACACAACGAAGAGATTCCTTGTCCCAAATCTATGTGGGAAGCATGTAACATAGTAAAAACCAAATAAATAATTTGAAAAAAACCGAAACACAATTTTTGTATGTCTTGTTGTTGGAGATGACAAAACCCCAAATCGGAAAAGGTGAGTTTTTTGAGCTCACGCATAATAAAGTTTTGGTGTGTGAAAATGAAGAGCCATTTCATGCTTTGCTAATTGCCACCCACACTTTGGCGATTCACATTTCACGATCCTGACTTTGGTATATTGCCCATCTCTTCTTTTTCCTTTGTTTGCATCTATCTCGTTTAGGACCATTACCATGCATTTTATTTTTCTACATATATATTCCTCCTCACAAATATTTGATTTGATATAAAGTTGCACTGTAAACATATACTATACATTAGGTATTTATGAAACTATTAGGGTTTCAATTCTAAACTATACTTTAGTTCTTTATGAAAATGGATTCCATAAATCTAATTATATTAAAATCTAAAATTAACTTAATGTTACGACTAATTTTTACAAAAATATTAGTGATCCAAAGTTGTGAGGTGGGAATAGTATTTTGCTGCGTCATTTGCACAGTTCTTAAGTGTATTTTGTAATACCGGAAAATTTAAAACTTGATTTATTTAATTCATTGAGTTAAATCGATGTTTGAGTAAGCGATTATTAAATTTTATAATCGTCGGCGTTTATTTTATTTGAGCGAGAAAGATTTAAGCGAATATGGGAGAAGCGAATATAGTTATAAATCGAGTTAGACATTTTTTTTATATGGGATAAATGGTCTAGTCAAACCACATCATTTTTATTCCTTGGAATATTCCATATTTTTTTCTTATATAATCTTTCTTTCGAGACCTCATCATTCCATCTCTAAGCATCATATGAAAATTTTATACAACACACTTTTCCTCTCACTTCCAAGTCTATTTTCCTCTCATTTTCCAAGTCTGTAGATAGTGATGGAAGAAAACCTCATTCTCGTTTCGACAAACAACAAGGGTATATCTTTCTCCTCATTCTATACTTTACTGTCTTTGAAGCAATATGTACAAACACATGTATATTGATACAATTATTTCTACACATGTTCTTGAAACAAACCAACACAATCAAACCAACAAATAAAATCATAAAAATGTAGAAAGGTTGCAATTCTGAGTTAGGAATTTTCTTAAAATTTGTCCAGAGCCATTAGGGCTCAAATCATCGACGTGGCCAGTCGAGGCCAGCGCGGAGGGCGCGGTGGTCGAGCACGGTGCGGTTATGCGGCCGGTGGGAGGCAACAGCGGCTTGCTGTTCGTGAAGGGCGAGCACGGTGGCGGGCGAGACGGCTCGGATCTGGCGCGGACCAACGAGCGGTGCGACGACGTCTTGGCGTGTCGGCAGCGGCGGCGGTCGCGAGAGAGAGATGTGCGTTCGTCCGTGTGCCATCCGTGAGAGAACGAGAGATCTCGTGTGTGTGCGTCGATTCGCAGAGAGAGAGATGAGGAGGGCTGAAATCGCGGCGGCGATGGCACGGCTCGCCGGCCAGGAGGCGGAGAGGAAGATGGCGGCGGCGATTGTGTGTCTCGTGTGTGTGTGCGCGTGAGTGAGATATTAGTGCACAGTGAGCGTGGGTGATTGAGAGGAAAGATAGGAGGTCGTAACGATCATGACGGCTCGCCGGCCGTGACATGGCCGGCCGGCCGTGGGAGGCGACAGGGCGTATGTGTGTTGTGTGTGAGCAGAGGATGAGAGAGACGTGAGAGTGGAGATGGGGCGGCGCATAGGGTAGTAAATTAGGTTAGTTTAATTATTTTTCTTGTTGGGCCGTATTCATTGGGCGTTTTTTAAAAAGTTTGGGCCAAAGCAAGTGGGCGAAATTAATGGTAATGGGTGCTAGAGTTTTAATTTTAGTTGTGTGTTGGGCCTTAATTTCATGGGCGATTTTAATAGGTATGGGTCAAATATAGTTGGGCCCTTGTATTAAATTAATATGGGCCTTCAGAATAAATTGCTATGGGCTTCTGAAATTAAAATGACATGGGCTCTTGAATTAAATTGATATGGACTTTTAATTAAATTGAAGATGGACTTAGACTTATTTTCAATATTGGGTTAAGAATTTAATTTGGTAATGGATTTGAATTATTCATCTATGATCCATTAAAATCAAATTAATGATTGAATAAATTCTATATTAATTAAATATGAGATTTAATTTTAGTAATTAAATTTTGAGATAAATTCTTAATTAATTAAATAATAATCTAAATATCAATTATTTAGAGTGAATTAATTAAATTCATTAGATTGAATAAAGTCTAATTTTAGAAATTGAATAACATAATTAATTAATTATGTTAAGGGATAATTGAGAATTATTATTTTTAAGTGATTTATTTATGTAACGAGATGAACCTTATGTAAATTGTTACAAATGTGTGATTGAAATAAATCTAATTAATGGATATCTAAGATGAATTAAATTAATTTGATTGATTAATCAAATATTATTAGACTTTTAATTGATCCATTTATTTAAGCTTTAATTATGGATCTATTTAATTAAATTAAATTTAATTAAATATTAATGAGTTGATTATGTCAGTAGATGCTTGAGAAAATATTATTTAAGCAACTTTAATTTATAGAAACGATTGTTAGAAGATGATTGAATTATAAGAAACCTTTATTGATTGTATACTATAGATGTGGGTTTCTACGATAGAATATGTGGGGCGTGTGAGGCGAGAAACACGGCAGGAAATGATAGTGATGAATGAGGTATTGGAGCTCGAAATCGTTGATACGTGTTAACAAATGATGAATATTAGTTATGAATTTAAGATTCATAAATTATGCAAAACGGCGTGGAGAAACATCGATGAAAAGGAAGAATGCAATATCGAAGTGTCATTTATCGTCACGGCGAGGCGAACCTAATAGGCGATATATAGATTGTTAAGCGAGTCGTATCGATAACAAAATCCTAAAACCCGAAACTCTAATACTTAAAAGATATCGAGTTTGTCGAATCTTAATGATACTTACCAAAAAAGCGAATGACGTGCTAAATTATATTTCTTCGTTGATAAGGTCCGGCGTGGGCGTGAGCGAAAGCGACAAAGGATTGCTAGCATGTATTTCGAGGAGGACAATTCTTGAGGTGGGCTTTTCTTGAAACAAAATGATTATGCATAACTTTCAAGCATGATTTACAAAAGCTTTATGAAATATTATCGCATGAGCTTATTATTGATCGCCAAATATTTATGTTTTGTTGTGTCCATATCGAGGTTGGTTTGTCCAAATGTGGGACGAGAATTGATTGGTATATCGATGTGGTATGTGAATGAGTTGGTCCATAGCGTTAAAAAGAGTAACGATCGGATCCGACTTAGTTGAGGACTAACTCGGATTGTGTACGATGTGTTGTGTGTTAAGGTTAGCTACCTCGACCGGTCACGGCGACTATGTGTGGTGGCCACTCCATAGTGCGTGAATGAATGAGCGTATGATTGATGAATGAATTACGGATATGGAACAACGTGGATGAAATAGTCGTAGGACACTTTTGGAAAATGATAAAATATTTGATAGGCATGAGTCTTTTCAACTAAAATCCTCATGTGCTATTGTGGGCGACTCAATAACTTTTATAAAGAAAATATTTTCGACAGCGAGTCCATTGAGTACTTTTGTACTTAGCCACGCATATTCGTTTTTGATGTGCGGGTTGAGCAGAGATTGATGATGGGTGCGAGGTGGTGCAAAGTGGTAGTGGTTTTGTTGCTTTAATTGAAATGATTTCTAGAACCTTGAGCATGCATCATCATATGTATGTTCACACGTTTATTCTTTGCCAAACTACGATGTTTTGTTGGTATCATTGATTATGGCGCTATCATATCGTATTGAGCGGAGGTCGTACCTCGTTCCTTGAAGTCGCGATTGGGTTAGACTTGAACATAGAACCTTTTGGCAAGTCTTTACGTGACTTGAGTTTGTCTGATCTGATGTATCCCTTTTAGTCCACGCATTTATTCACAATTGGTTGGTTAATCGTATTGGTTTAAATTATATATATCCGCTGCATTTATCATACGAGTGACGATCCATGTGGTCCGTACTTTCTTTGGAAGTCGGGTCGTCACAAAGTGGTATCAGAGCTTTTGTTCGCTCTGAACTCTAGAAACCCTTTCCTTGAATCCTAAGTTGAAAGTTGAGTATTGAAACTCTTGGTATTTGACTTCCTTCCTTGGATCTTAAATTGAAAAATTGAGTCTCGAAACTATTTGTGTTTGACTACCACCTTGCACTCCACTCCATCATCGTCACCTTTCAGCGAGGAAGAAGGTAACTATTTCAATGAAAGTTGTTTTGAAATGAAGGAAGTTTATGAAATGTGAAATGGACTTAAAAAGTCGCATTGTGTTGGAAGTTGAAATATGTTTGAAAGGAGAAAAGTCTCGAAATTCTAAATGGAGTTGTTGTTTCCAATGATTTTGGAAAAAATGAATAATTGACATTGAAAAATTATTTTCAAAATAAGCGATTGTTAAGTTGAAGAAAAGTTGAAAACTACGGGAGATTGATAAAGTAATGATATGAGAATATCATTGATTGCATATATGTTATGAGTTGTGTTTACTCCTATATGCAAAGCATCTAGAGGCATAATATAAATGAGTATGTTTCCCATGAGAACATAGACTCTTAAGGCATGATCCCTTTTAGCGAACTTAGTATGTGAACATAAGGTATCCCGATTGAGCGGAATACTAAGGAAGAGCGAGAACATAGAAATTATAAGAATCTCAATCGAGCGGTTTGAGGATGAGAATCAACAACTCTACGATGATGAGCGATTGTAGCGGAGGTTTGCAGCATTACGAGTCCCAACCTCTCTGCTGAAGAAATTTTGAACACTATCGTGCTATCTCTATCGTGGCGATAACGACGAATCAAAGCATAATGTTAAGAGAGTATGTATAAAAGAAAGATAGAATTTTGAATATTTAGGGAGCATATGATCGAATGTTATGATTCGAATGAAATAAATACTTCATAACCCATGAGAAATGGTAACCACTTAGCCTCTGCAGAAGGCTAGACATTGAATGTTTGTTCTATCTGAGATTATCTGATCTCTTTTCGAAGACCAAATTATGAAAATATTTTCATAAGAACTTAGGAATATAGGATATAAGATTGTGGTTTGAGCGATTTTTACGACTAGAAGTCCTTTATCTGTAGAGCCACACAGGAGGTTGTATATTCCTACGGATGTATCGAGGAGGCGGCGGGTGAGTTCTTAGCTCACTTAGTGCGTCACTAGGCTATTGTACATGGACGTGGTACATCATACTACGACGGCGTACTTGATGGTTGCGAGGCGCCATCCGATTGGCGGGGATATGCCGTGAGATATCGTGATTTCATCTATCGGCGCTTGAGAGAGCTTCGACCTTGAGGTAGACTTACCCGTTCCGTCAACTACACGAGTTACGTATTGATGGTATAAGGTCAGGAGCTGCATCTTGTGGACCGTACCTCCCTGAGCGAGAATATACCTAGCGTGATGAGAATCCTGAGTGGCACCATCCGGAGATGCCTTGTTTAGCATCTAATGGATCTGCATTCTTACCTGGCTGTGACAGGAAAATATTCGAGGATGGATCTTCTCGTCCTCGACAACTCCCTTTTCGGTCCCACCACCAGTAGGATTCCATCCCCGTCATTGCTTGCCCAGACCATCGCTGTCGATCATTCCATGCCAGCACTCACCTCTACCTACCGGCGTTTCCCCAGTTTAACCGTCGCCAACCGTACGGACCCATGTACCACGATACTGTAGAGATTTACGAATCACGTGCCTAACCGTATGCGTTGTGAGAGAAGCTTGTGCCATCTTGCTGCTTCTCAAATTACAATGATGCCCGTAAGGAGATCATGGTGAGGTCACGAGACCTAATTGCTATGGAAGAAGCTAGAATTATTTGAATTCGAGAAACCGTGAGCCCACATTCGGTGATGAGGTCGAAGAGGAGTAGGACCCGGAGGAAGATCACGAGGAGGACACACTGCTTGTCAATGAGATGGAGGAAATTGATAGTACCCATACTCTCGGTTCGACTCCAACACGATGAGCTCTATTTATACCACAGGCGATTATGGATCTAGTTATTTAAGACTAGAAAGTGTTTTGTTTATATATGATTGCATATTTGGTGATGCATATGAGAGCGATGAGTGGTTACGATCTGAACCCTTATTTTGATGACCTCGGTAGTATCTAAATATTTATGCGCATCGTGATTAGGTATGTGGAGGATGCCGATATTAGTTTTGGACATCATACTCCGTGCACGGCCTCTTTTGGTAAATCTCGAAACGCGATGAAAATCCTTGTAGAGGCATTTGACTTGATATGATGATAGCTCATTGAGGGTAATTAGTTTTGATGTCGTATTACATGATGTCGACGATGTACTAGACTTCGCGTATGATTATAAATACATATCGCTAAGATATTTAAGATCACGATGGATGGTATAAGAAGATGTTTGATTAGCGTATATATAAGAGGATTGAAGAGCTAGTCCTTAGTTAGAATCAAATCGATTTTCAGCGGATGGGAATCTAGTGGATGCGGAGCTATGGATTCACGCTAGAGCGAATCCTTAAATTCCTTTATTGCACCTCTTAAGGCGCTTGTCATGCGTTGCTTTGCAAATGATTGATGCAGGTGATTTACGGCGGAAGCGAAGAAAGACCTTATATGAATAGGAACTAGAAGCTTACACACAGGAAGAGTTCGAGGAGGAAGTGTCACGAGAGTACATTCTAAGAGCTACCGTAAGATGAAAGAACACGAGTTCTACAATTTACGATAAGGAAAGACCACGGTCACGAGTTACGACCGTGCATCCTGCGAGATGTCGCGGTATGCGCCTCGATTGTTTGACAGCGATGAGAAGAAGGCGGGAAGTTACGAAGAGACTCCATGATCGATCCTCGTCAATCGGTTGGAAATTGGCGAATCGTAACCTAGAATCAAATGTGAAAGCGAAGAGCTCTTGAAGAGAATAAAACTCATTAATATATTTGAAATCAAAGCTTAATATTTAGTGAGTTTACAAGCCTCTATATAGGCTGAAAATTTAAGCTTTTGCTCGAGCTCTTGTGATTGGTTCACTAGGAACCCGAACAAGTCGGGAATCAACGAACTTTAGGTTGCATCACTCTATCATGAGATCAGTGTCACTAATCGGTCATGGAAATCGATCTATCGTGAGGCCCTTAATAGAGCATTGGACATTGAGGATGCCACGCTGAGGATAGGATTGTCATTGTACATCCGAATCACCAAGGAGATCGTGGAAAGAGAAGTGGGAAGGACCCCACCAAGGTCAAAGATCAAATGTTGGCCGGGCCGACACGAGGCCATGACAAGTGAGTAATGTACCATCTAGGCACGAATAAGACAATGAGCGTGCCATAGTACCCGCGCTAGCGGTGGAAACTAAATATTCGTGAAACTCCCCGTATGCCCTAAATGCCATAGGAGTCACAACGGAGTCTACATGTTCACAATGATGAATGTTTCAAATGTGTCTAGAAGGGGTCACTACTCCAGGGACTGTCCAGGGATACGCCAATGAGAGAATGACCATCCCAATGAACCGAATCGAGTCCGACAAATCCGCGCTATCCAAGCTCAACCGTTCCAGCAACAAACCCCGGTCCGGTACTTCCAGCCAAATCAGCGACCATATCAACCACGACAACAACAATGGCGACAACCGCAGCAACAATACCGCCAACTCCAACAACAACAACAACAACAACAACACAACCGCAGCAGCAGCAACGACAACACCATCATCAACAACAGCAACCGCCCCAGCAAACTAGGACCTACGCCTCAACCAGGAAAAGAAATTCCCACAGGAGCCGCTAAGGAACCAAGGAAACTTGGCAGGTATGGGAATACTCCTCCAATTACATGTTACCCTACAGTTTGATACTGGCGCCTCGCATTCTTTTATTGCTGAAGCATGCGTAGAAAACTTAGGATCAGATCCTAAACGCGCTGAACAAATCATGAGAATATCTTCTCCAGTAAGATGTATAAGAATGGTAACCCACACATGCTCGAACCTAGAACTTGGACTAGGTTTACTTCAGGTCATGACAGATAATCTTCACGTCATATCTATGGTAGATGTGGATATAATCCTAAGAGATGGATTGGTTAACCGAACATAGTGCGACTATCCTGTGTAATGAAAGGAAATTTTCTTTCCAACGTTCCGGAGAGGAACCTATAGACTTTCACGGGATCAGCATGGGAAGAAGAGTCCCAATCATATCCGTGCTATAAGCAAGAACATGCTGAACAGGACAGAGGACCACGTCTACCTTGTCTATCTCGAGGAGGAAGACCAGAATAAGAGAAGGATAAAAGGCGTTTCGATTGTGAGAGAATATTCCAACGATTTTCCAGATGAACTACCTGGATTACCGCCGACTCGACAGATTGAGTCCACAATCGATCTCAAACCAGATTCTGCCCTGTATCGAAAGCCCCATACCGGATGACACCGAAGGAACTTGAGGAATTGAAGATCCAACTACAAGAACTCTTGGAGTTGAGTTTCATTAGGCCCAGTATATCTCCATGGGGAGCACCTGTCCTTTTTGTGAAGAAAAATGATAGTACACTGAGAATGTGCATAGACTATCGAGAGTTAGACAAGATAGCTCTAAAGAATAAGTATCCCTTGCCCCAAATTGACGATCTGATTGATCAGCTTAAGGGAGCAGGAGTCTTTTGAAGATAGACTTAAAGTCGGGATACCATCAACTAAGGATTTAATCCGAAGATGTGCCTAAAACGGCTTCCGTACAAGGGATGGTCATTTCAAAACTCTTCGTTATTCCAATTGGACTTACAAATGCCCCGGCGATATTTATGGATATCACGAATAGGGTATATTACCCGTACTAGATAAATTTATCTTAGTATTCATAGGCGATATCTAATATATTCCAAGAATAACCAAGACCACGAAGAGCACTTGAGGACCGTGTGCAAAAGTTGAGGCAATAGCAACTCTTCGCCAAGTTTAGCAAGTGTGAGTTTTGGTTAGGCAGTGACATTCTTAGGTCACATCGTGTCATGAGGAAATCAAAGTAGACCCTTGAAAATCGATATAGTTCGAGAATGAGAATCACTAAAGAACCGAATGAAATTCGAGCTTCTTAGGACTTGCTTGGCTACTATCGAAGATTTATCGAAGGATTTTCAACGATAGCCCGATCTATGACCCAATTGTTGAGAAAGGAATCAAGTACACTTGGACCGCCGAGTGTGAGGCTAGTTTCGAGATTGAAGGATTCTTGACAATAGCACTGTACTCATGATGCAGTACCCGAAGCAGATAAGGAGTACACGATCTACAAAGCCGCTTCGAAGAATGAACTAGGATGTGTTACGATGCAAGAAGGCGAGTTATTGCCTATGCTTCAAGCGATTCGTCTACGAGTTGAACTATCCTCACGCGACACGGAACTAGTAGCGGTCGTACATGCCTTAAGGATTTGGAGATACCATCTTTATGGAGTTAGATTTAAGATCTATACTGACCTTAAAAGCCTGAATTATTTCTTCGAGCAGAAAGATCTTAACATAAGGCAACGAAGATGGTTAGAACTAGTAAAATATTACGACTGTGGTATCAATTACTACCCAGACAAGGCTAATGATGTAGCAGATGCCTTGAGTCGCAAATATCACCCTAGTTGGAATGCCTCCTCGATCACGAGGAGATGCTTATAAATAATTTCGGAGGATGAACATCGAAATTTTAAAGCCGCTGAGGCGATAGAAGGCTGTATTGCAACGTTGATTACAATCCCAGATTTAAGAGCTCGAATCTTGGAAGCTCAGAAGAAGAGCAATAAGCTGGAAGAAGTACGAGCCAAAATCAAGAATAATGACCACAAGAATTTTAGAGTAGCAACATATGATGTTTTGCTATATGATGGGAGAGTGTGTATTTTCTAAAAGATGAAGAGCTTAAAAGTGAGAGCTTGAAAGAAGCCATGAGACTTCTTACACAGCACACCCTAGAAACACCAAAATGTATCGAGATTTCAAAGAGAAAATTGTGGTGGGATGAAATGAAGCGAGAGCATAGCTTCATTCGTAAAACGTTGTTTGACGTGTCAACAAGTGAAAACACTCCACCAGTGATCGTATGGAACCCTACAACCACTGGACATACCAGAATAGAAATGAGAGGATATAGTCATGGATTTTATTTCCGGGTTACCCAAATCACTAAAAGAAAATACCGCTAATTGGATTATCATCGGTCGTTGATCAAGAGTGCATATTCCTTACCAATCCTAATAACATATGGATTAGGTATATTAGCACAATGTACGTTCGAGAAATCACAAGTTTACAAGGAGTTCTAAAGACTATCGCGTATGATAGAGATTCAAAAATTTACATCCAGACTCTGGATGAGCTTACAAAGGGAATTGAGAACTCAATTGCGTTTCAGTACCGCGTTTCACCCACAAACGGATAGACAATTTGAGAGGACCATTCAAACGCTTGAAGACATGTTGAGGACTGTTGTCCTGGATAGAGGATGAAATTTGGAACAAGTGTTACTACTTGTGGAATTCGCGTACAACCACAGTTATTAGGCAACTAGTGGAATGACCCCATACGAAGCGTTTTACGGAAAGAAATGTTGATCACCACTGTACTGTGATGAAGTGGGAGAAAGAGGAATATTAAGACCTGACTCTATAGGAGAAATGAATGAGATTGTACGACAGATCCGCCAACAGATCAAAGAAGCCTAAGATCGACAGAAGTCGTACGCCGACAAACGTCGCATAGAGCTATATTTTGATGTGGGAAATAAAGTTTCCTTGAAGATTTCCCCTGTTAAAAATGAATCATGAAGTTCGGAAAAAAAAAAAAAAAAAAAAATGAAGCTGGGACCACATTTCGTAGGACCCTATGGAATATTGGGAAGGATATGACCAACAACGTCTGATTGGCATTGCTTAGTCAAGTTTGGAAGCGTGCATAATATGTTCCACGTTTCACAACTCGAAAAATACACATGACCCCAATCATGTGATATTACCGATACATATTGTCCTCGATGACAATATGAGTTATGTAGAACTGTCTCACGAAAATTTGGATCGATATATCCAAAACAAAATAACAAGGAAATACCATTGATGAAAGTTCTATGGAGGATACTGACAAGAAGCAAGTTGAGAATAAGAATCATTATGAATGAAAATACCCGATCATTACATGGTTAACAAATTTCGGACTGAAATTTTTAAGGGGATGGTATGTAATACCGAAAAATTTAAAACTTCGATTTATTTAATTCATTGAGTTAAATCGATGTTTGAGAGTAAGCGATTATTAAATTTTATAATCGTCGGCGTTTCTATTTTATTTCGAGCGAGAAAGATTTAAACGAATATGGGAGAACGAATATAGTTATAAATCGAGTTAGACATTTTTTTTTATATGGGATAAATGGTCTAGTCAAACCACATCATTTTTATTCCTTGGAATATTCCATATTTTTTTTCTTATATAATCTTTCTTTCAGACCTCATCATTCCATCTCTAAGCATCATATGAAAATTTTTATACAACACACTTTTTCCTCGCACTTCCAAGTCTATTTTCCTCTCATTTTCCAAGTCTGCCGATAGCAATGGAAGAAAACCTCATTCTCATTTCAGCAAACAACAAGGGTATATCTTTCTCCTCATTCTATACTTTCTGTACTGAAGCAATATGTACAAACACATGTATATTGATACAATTATTTCTACACATGTTCTTGGAAACAAACCAACACAATCAAACCAACAAATAAAAATCATAAAAATGTAGAAAGGTTGCAATTACTGAGTTAGGAATTTTCTTAAAATTTGTCCAGAGCCATTAGGGCTCGTCATCCGAACGTGGCCAAGTCGAGGCAGCGCGAGGAGGCGCGGTGGTCGAGGCTGGCAGTCGGTTGTACGGCCGAGGTGGGAGGCAACAGCAGCTGTGCTGTTCGGTGAGGGACGAGCACGGTGGCGGGCGAGAGGCGCCAGATCTGCGCCGCGACCAACGAAGACGGTGCGACGACGCGTCTTGGCATGTCGGCAACGGCGACGGCGATTCGCGAGAGAGATGTGCGTTAGTCCGTGTGCCATCCGTGAGAGAACAGAGAGAGATCTACGTGTGTGTGCGTCGATTCGCACCGAGAGAGAGATGAGGAGGGGCTGAAATCGCGGCGGCGATGGCACGGCTCGCCGACCGGAGACGGAGAGGAAGATGGCGGCAGCAGTTGTGTGTCTCGTGTGTGTCGTGCGCGTGAGTGAGATATTAGTGCCTGTGAGCGTGGGTGATTGAGAGGAAAGATAGGAGGTCGTAACGATCGCGACGGCTCGCCGACCGGCGACATGGCCGGCCGGCCATGGGGGAGGCGGCAGACCGCGTATGTGTGTTGTGTGTGAGCAGAGGATGAGAGAGACGTGAGAGTGGAGATGGGGCGGCGCATAGGGTAGTAAATTAGGTTAGTTTAATTATTTTTCTTGTTGGGCCGTATTCATTGGGCCGTTTTTTTTAAAAAGTTTGGGCCAAAGCAAGTGGGCCGAAATTAATGGTAATGGGCTGCTAGAGTTTTAATTTTAGTTGTGTGTTGGGCCTTAATTTCACATGGGCCGATTTTAATAGGTATGGGTCAAATATAGTTGGGCCCTTGTATTAAATTAATATGGGCCTTCAGAATAAATTGCTATGGGCTTCTGAAATTAAAATGACATGGGCTCTTGAATTAAATTGATATGGACTTTTAATTAAATTGAAGATGGACTTAGACTTATTTTCAATATTGGGTTAAGAATTTAATTTGGTAATGGATTTGAATTATTCATCTATGATCCATTAAAATCAAATTAATGATTGAATAAATTCTATATTAATTAAATATGAGATTTAATTTTAGTAATTAAATTTTGAGATAAATTCTTAATTAATTAAATAATAATCTAAATATCAATTATTTAGAGTGAATTAATTAAATTCATTAGATTGAATAAAGTCTAATTTTAGAAATTGAATAACATAATTAATTAATTATGTTAAGGGATAATTGAGAATTATTATTTTAAGTGATTTATTTATGTAACGAGATGAACCTTATGTAAATTGTTACAAATGTGTGATTGGAAATAAATCCTAATTAATGGATATCTAAGATGAATTAAATTAATTTGATTGATTAATCAAATATTATTAGACTTTTTAATTGATCCATTTATTTAAGCTTTAATTATGGATCTATTTAATTAAATTAGAATTTAATTAAATATTAATGAGTTGATTATGTCAGTAGATGCTTGAGAAAATATTATTTAAGCAACTTTAATTTATAGAACGATTGTTAGAAGATGATTGAATTATAAGAAACCTTTATTGATTGTATACTATAGATGTGGGTTTCTCTGATAGAATATGTGGGACGTGTGAGGCGAGAAACACGGCAAGGAAATGATAGTGATGAATGAGGTATTGGAGCTCGAAATCGTTGATACGTGTTAACAAATGATGAATATTAGTTATGAATTTAAGATTCATAAATTGTACGAAACGACGTGGAGAAACATCGATGAAAAGGAAGAATGCAATGTCGAAGTGTCATTTATCGTCACGGCGAGACGAACCTAATAGACGATATATAGATTGTTAACTGAGTCGTATCAATAACAAAAATCCTAAAACCCAGAAACTCTAATACTTAAAAGATATCGAGTTTGTCGAATCTTAATGATACTTACCAAAAGAAACGAATGACGTGCTAAATTATATTTCTTACGTTGATAAGGTCCAGCGTGGACGTAGACGAAAACGACAAAGGATTGCTAGCATGTATTTCAAGGAGGACAATTCTTGAGGTGGGCTTTTCTTGAAACAAAATGATTATGCATAACTCAAAGCATGATTTACAAAAGCTTTATGAAATATTATCGCATGAACTGTTATTGACTGCCAAATATTTATGTTTTGTTGTGTCCATATCTGAGGTTGGTTTGTCCAAATGTGGGACGAGAATTGATTGGTATATCCAATGTGGTATGTGAATGAGTTGGTCCACCAACGTTAAAAAAGGGTAACGATCGGATCCGACTTAGTTGAGGACTAACTCGGATTGTGTACACGTGTGACTGTGTGTTAAGGTTAGCTACCTCGACCGGTCACGGCGACTATGTGTAGTGGCCACCTCCATAGTGCTGCGAATGAATGAGCGATGATTGATGAATGAATTACCAGATATGGAACAACGTGGATGAAATAGTCCGGCCGGACACTTTTGGAAAATGATAAAATATTTGATAGGCATGAGTCTTTTCAACTAAAATCCTCATGTGCTATTGTGGGCAGCTCAATAACTTTTATAAAGAAAATATTTTCGACAACGAGTCCACTGAGTACTTTTGTACTTAGCCCTGCATATTCGTTTTTGATGTGCGGGTTGAGCAAGGATTGATGATGGGTGCGGTGGTGCAAAGTGGTAGTGGTTTGTTGCTTTAATTGAAATGATTTCTAGAACCTTGAGCATGCATCATCATATGTATGTTCACACGTTTATTCTTTGCCAAACTCGATGTTTTGTTGGTATCTGTTGATTATGACCGCTATCATATCGTATTGAGCGGAGGTCGTACCTCGTTCCTTGAAGTCTTGCCCGATTGGGTTAGACTTGAACATAGAACCTTTTGGCAAGTCTTTCGTGACTTGAGTTTGTACCGATCTGATGTATCCCTTTAGTCCACGCATTTATTCACAATTGGTTGGTTAATCGTATTGGTTTAAATTATATATATCCATTGCATTTATCATACCAAATGACGATCCATGTGGTCCGTACTTTCTTTGGAAGTCGGGTCGTCACAATTTTACACGTCATTTTATTTATTCTTTCTAAAATTAAGATGGATGGAAATGCTGAATTGGTTCTACGTTGAAATTAATTAGATTAGATTTATGAGGTCCGTTCCTCTCTATATATATGAAGTGCAGTCTCGTTATGAATTCGGAAGCAATCATTAGTTTGATCAAATGTCAAATTGATGGAATAATGATATATATTTTAATTAAAAATTATACGTTTTCACTGTTAAAGCAAGAAATCCGGATTGGACTGAAATTGAATATATAGAATCAGAATGAAACTAAAATAAATTACTTAAACATGAATGTTGCATTAATGTCTAAGTTCTTATTTAAACATGAATTGTAAGGTAATCATACGAACTATTCGATATAATATTATCTTATAAGTAATGTTGCATTAATTTCAAGTCCTTACTTTAAACATGAATTATAAACTAATCATACGAACTATTCAATACCATATTATCTTATAAGTAATGAAATAAAATGTATATAACATGCATTTATGATACAAAATCTATAATTAAGTGTGAAAACCAGTTAAATACTCAAATATATCATAAACTAACAATTTTTTTTGAATTTATTCAAAATTATCGACTTTGACCAATTAATACCTAAACTACATGACATTATGCCAATATATATATTTGAACAAGTTTTCTGAAAACTACGTGGAATCGTTATGGATTCAAAATAACCTAACGCAAAAATACATGTATGATAATAAATTTTATGTCACATAAGCTCAAAATACGCAATTTTAAGGGAGATTTTTTATACATAAAAAAAGAAAGAAGAGAAATTGAACATATTTCTGCATCAAAATTTGTGACTATACTACTCAATTTTTAAATATTGGAAAATTTATCTACAATTTTATATGGTTTCTTTTAATTCAGATACAAATTAATTAAAATCGACAATCTATAATGTAACTAAAAACCTCAATTATAATTTAATACTATATATTTGAGTATTTGGCTAAATCATGCATGAAAAAGGAGAGATATATAGCGGGAGGAGGAGGGTTGGAGGGAAGAAGGCCTCCTGTAATTTGATGTATATAAGTTAAATTTTGGCAGTAAAAGGCTGCAAACCCGAAGAGAGCATTTCGTGAAAATTTTGTGAATTGTCAGATAATATTTTTGACCTGTTGTAAAATCTAATCTTCATCATTCGTCATAATTCATTTACTATTCCCACTCCTTTTGAACAACTTCTTTTTCTTTTCTTAGATTGTATTATGTGATTCATTCAATCATGGCCTAACATTTGCTCTTTCCTTCTCTCTAATGGTTTTTTTTGATACTATTTTATCTTTTGTGGATATGCAGAGGCACCAATCGAAAATTAGTTCAACATTATTCTTTATCATATAGGTTGTATATTGCTTCTCTAGTCATGACATAATCTATTTTATGAATACTCATGAATAATTAACTTTAAAATATATAATACACTCTTCACTTGGAAACAAAAGGTAATTGCACCAGAGAGAGAAATCCACCATAGTACTCTTTAAATATTTTATTTTTGGACGAATTAATCACTTTAATGGGTATAATAAAGAGAAAGGTAAAATAATTGATAAAAAATCAATACTTTAAACACTAAAGGTACCTTTAATGGTGAACTTAGTTTCAATTTTTTTTTGATGCTGTATCACCTTTTAAAAATTTATCTACTTTTTTCATATGTTTTTCCAATCATATACCTACAACATCAATTTTTACATGAATCCCATTATAATATATATATAATTGTATCTATAAGATAGTTGTGAGACCTAGAAAAAAGACAAAAATAAGAAAGACTGTTGTGAGATCAGAAAAAAGCAAAAAGCCAGCTTTTATCTTCAGAAATTGGTTTTGGAGAAAATATCAAACAAGCACATCTACAATGATAAAAAATTAGTTTTTTCAACTTTTTAAAAGAAAAAAAAATACCATTGGAGAAATTGATTTTCAACTTTTTATCACATCAACTTTATTTCAATGTTAAAAAAATTGATTCTCAACTTAACGGAAAAAAAAAATATCATTGAAGGTACCATAAGACAATTATGATGACACCAGGTATTTTAAGGTTTTTTTTTTAATCTCTTCTCCATGAGATCCAATGCACAATTTTCGATTATTTAAATTCGAGCAAACATACTAATCGAATCTAATAATAATAACTGTTTTTAAATCTAATCCAATAAATGCACAAAAAATATCTAATGATTTTTTTTTTCAAATCTCCATATTTTTTATATTCATAGATTGCCATGTTTTTTCTTTTCCTCTTACATTAGGATATGAATGAAGATCGAATCTCAATCTCTCAATTTGCAATTCATAAAAAGTTACTGCTAAGTTACAAATTTGTAGTGAGTTTTGTTAAATGACACGTCTATTTTACAATTTTATTGTTAAGTTTGACTCATATCTCTTTCACACATAGTCTTTCATTTTGAATAATAATTTGGAGGTTTCCTCCTTTATTCCAGATTAAATGCGAATGGAAAATGTCTTTTAGTTCACCTCGTCACCTTGACACTATCATTTTTACACTATTTGGGAAACAGTTTTCTTTGAGGAACTATTTAAATCCCACTTTGCCACTCTAATTTTTCAAAAAACACAATAACGATTTAACTTTATGATCTCACCTACATATACTATTTTGTGTCTTATAAATCACAGCAAAAATAAATATAAAAATAAAACTATTTTGAGAAAAGCTTCTTTCTATTTCTCTACCACTATTTCTCCCTTTTCTCCTTTTGCCACCTTTCTTTGTCCTCTCTGGTGAAAACCCAATTAATATCACTGTCTCTGAAACTTTGTCACTGGCGGCATAACTTCTGCAGCACCCACTCTTCCACCGCGACCACCACCACTCCCTCCGCCGCCGAAAAGGAGCTTCTCAGCTAACTAAACCCCATTCTTCATCCAAGCTTCCACCTCGAAAGCTCCAAACACTCTACAAAAATGCACCATTCCCACCTCCCAACCGCCGGCATTCTCACCTTCCTCCTCCTCTCCTCCACCGCCACCGCTGTCGCGACAACGCCGCACCGCCGCCTCCTCCACCAGCCGCTCTTCCCCTCCACCAGCCGACCACCATCTCGCAACCCCTTCCCTGCCCCTCCCTCAACCCCAGCAGCCCAAGTACCCCTTCTTCACCCTGGCCCCACCTGACGCCCCACCACCCCAAACGCCTTCTTCCCTCGTACCCCTCCTGCCCCTGCCCCTGCCCCTGCCCCTGCCCTCCTCGGACTCCGCATTCGCCACCTTCCCGCCAACATCTCCTCCCTCGTCCTCCCTCCACCAACCACCCCTCCCACAAGCCCATCAAGCTCATCTCCTCATCGTTTCCCTCTCCTCCTCTCCATCATCGCCCTCGCCTCCCTCCTCCTCTTCCTCTTCCACCCCCGCCCCCGCCACCTCAAACCTGACAGCCTCCGCCTCTTCCCCCGACACCCCCACCACCGACACCGCCACCCCTCGACCCCTCCAAGAAACCCCGCCACCCCTACACCCCTCCACACCCCTACCTCCACCTCCTCTGAGTTCCTCTACCTCGGCACCCTCGTCAGCTCCCGCGAACCACCCCCAACAAAATGACACAAAGCCCCACCCCGGCGCCCTCCACCTCCACTACCACCGCCTCGGCTCGCCGGAGCTCCACCCTCTCCCCGCTGCCGCGCCAGCACTCCGGCCAATTCCACACCAACGCCGCCCAGCCGGAAAATAAAGAAAACGATCACGACAACGACGACGACGGCGAAGAAGAGTTCTTCTCTCCGAGAGCCTCCACGGCAAATAACTCTAGTCCCCACCGCACCAGATCATCCCCCAACAAAGCCAACGAGTTCAACAAGAGCAGAAGCTTGAACTCGCTGAACTGCAACTCGCCGGCGTACTCGATCTCGCTTGGAAACAGCCCCTCCGTCGTGCTCAACTCTGGTAGCCCGCGCAGCATGCAATCGAAGTCCCCTGAAAGCCTCGTCAGCTTCCCGGGCCCGCTGCGGCGGTTCATCCCTCCCCCGCCGGCACGGGAGCCGAGAGCAATCCCGTCATTTTCTCCGTTCCTGCCGTCGTCCACGGAGGAGGGCGGCACCACCTGCGACTGCTCCCCGCGGACCTCGAGCTTCTCGGGTGTCGGTAGAGTGCCGCCTGCTCCTCCTCCTCCTCCTCCGCCTCCGGCGAGGGTGTGGGATGCAGCGACTGCAACTGGGCCGCCGGAGCTTGTGGCTCCCACGAGGAAAGTGGTGTCGGAGAAGGGTACATTGGGGAATTCAGAGAATATGAGTGGGGAAATTTTGAAGCCAAAGTTGAAACCTTTGCATTGGGATAAAGTGAGAGCTAGTTCAGATAGAGCTATGGTTTGGGATCAGCTCATATCCAGTTCTTTTCAGTAAGAAATGTTCTTTTTTATCTATACAAATGCTATTGTTTTTAATGTTTATGTTTATATTTATGTCTTTTTGATGATAGAGATTACACATTTGTATTTGCTATAATGTAGCTGGATGTTCCCATGTTTCAAGAAAACCTTGATTTAGACCATACTTTGATCGAGGATCACACTCGGTGCCTAATTAATTCCTAGTTGTGGTTCATAAACTCTTACTTGGGATTAATAAATACCCTAATTAGGGATTGGTGAATCGTAATTGGGGATTTTTGATCCATAGCTAGAGTTTACTAATCACAATTAGGATTTAAATAAGTCGGATGAACTGCATATCCGGATGTACGCAAGTTTTTGCCATTTTAATTTTACCGTATAATGTCCATTTAATTTGGAGCTGTTCATTGTTTCGATTCGTTTTGTTTTGTTTTGATGCTCGTTTCTGAGTTAAAATATGAGGGTTTTCACGGGATTTTAAATCTATCAGTGTGTGAATTCTGTTATAGGTTGAATGAGGAGATGATCGAGACTCTGTTCATGATGAATTCGAGTGGGAATGGCAAAGATGGAGTTAGGCGCCAATTGATTGCGGAAGGGAACCAAGAAAACCTCGTGCTCGACCCGAAGAAGTCTCAGAACATCGCTATATTGTTGAGGGTTCTTAATGTGACCGTTGATGAAGTTTGTGAAGCACTCGTTGAAGGTGAGGGACATGTTTTGTTTCTTCCATGTTGCTTTGTCGGGAACGAGATTCATGTTTCAAGCATGGTTTTGTTTCTGTTTTGCTACTTGCTTGTTGCTATGTGGAAGGGATGAGATTTACTTTTCAAGCGTGGTTGTTAAGCACTGGAATTTTCGTGCTCTCACGTTTGTATATGCCAAGCTTGGTTTGTTGTCGTTACTTTTGTTCGTTTCATGCCGTTTTACACGCAGGAGCGCTCACAGACTCTCGCTCGTTCACTCGCGCCTAGCACTAAGGCAAAGGAAGAGAGCTAAACGAAGTCCCGAGAATGAGCCCGGATCCTGCTTGCTTAGCCTGGGCCTTAGCTTCAACGACCTCTCTTGTTATAGCTAACTGGTCCATTTGGCATGCTGTAATTTAGATGCCTTGTTTGCCTTTGCTGCTCGTGTTCCGAGTGTTTGTGTTTGCTGCTTGCTTCGGTCCAAATGTTTTGCGACTTTGTTTATAAGTATCGTTTATGTTTGCTGCTGCTAGATTCGAATGCTTCTGCTTGCTGCTTGTGGTTCACTGTTGATTGCTTTTATGCATCTCTTTTTTAGTGGAAAATATGCAGTGAAGAAAATGATTCCTGCAACAATTAGAACCATGTTTGTAAAATGTGAATAATGAGTGTTTAGAGCATTACCTTCTTTATCATTAGTGAGTCAAGGTGCATCGCTCGTACTTCTAAAATTTTGGTGTTTCTCGTTGCTCGCTTGCTTGATGACACAGGAAATGCCGACACACTGGGGTCCGAGCTTCTTGAGAGTTTGTTGAAGATGGCTCCTACGAAGAGGAAGAGCAAGCTAAAGGAATTCAAAGACGAATCGCCATTCAAACTTGGTACAGCTGAGGCGTTTCTCAAAGCAGTGCTCGATATACCTTCGCTCAAGAGGGTGGACGCAATGCTCTCGCCGCCAACTTCGACTCAGATGCCGAACACCTCAAGAGGTCATTCGACACACTAGAGGTAAATCTACTCCACTCGAGATTAAGAGAGATGCCTCGAATTCTATTTTTAATGTGATAGTGTATATATCTACATCTATACTTATTATAAAAATCTTGTTTTTTTAAAATTTGGTTTACTTATATATGTATATATATATATTCAACTTAAGGGCAACTGTAATATGATATATTATATATCTTTTATCAATTATTAATTTATAAGTGTGTGTTATTACAAAAATTAATCATACCTATCCTTATCTATTTTAAGTTGCAAGGATATATAGTTTAATAACTTCATATATATTGTTTTATATATTGGAGATAAGATAAGAATTTGCATGTCTTTCTTTAAAATTGTGATAAAATGAAATTACTGTATGTATTATACATTAGTTGTTAAAATTCAATACTTTTACGTGCGTCGCACATACCATCATATGCTACTATACATATATGTATAGTTATGATTGGTTGGTTCGGTCTGAAGCAAATGCATTTGGTTAGAAACCGAAAACACGAAACCGAGACCGAAACCCTTTGTCATTGGAAACCGAACTGACCGAAACCTATTAGTTTGATTTGGTTTCCTGTTTCTATTTCGGGTATGCTCACCCAAACCAGATTTTAATTTATTTTTTTGTCAATTTAATACAGAAATTTAAAGGCCGCGTCACGGTGGACTCAAACCGGAGACCTTTGGCATCGGACATTAACCACTCTACCACTAGGCACACACACAAATCCAGATTTATCATTATTTGCGCGTGTTACTTAATACCTTATAACGCATCCATTTCAAAACGTTTTGATCGCTTTCTCCTACAATCGGCTTGCAAAGAACTCAAGAGCGAGAATGTTCCCTAAACCGCTAGAAGCGATGCTCAAGACCGGAACCGCATGAACATTGGGACCAACAGGCGACGCCCATGCCTTCAAGCTCGACACGCCCTTAAGCTCGTAAACGCCAAAGGCACAGATGGCAAGACGACGCTTCTTCACTTTGTCGCCCAAGAAATAATCGTACGAAGAGTACGCCTGTGTCGTCGTAACCCCACCGCCGATGAAAGGCACCACCACCCTCCAAGACGAAGTGGAATATCGGAAGCTAGGTCTTCAAGTCGCCTCGGATTGTGCGGAGAGCTCACGAACGTGAAGAAAGCGGCGCCATGGATGTCGATGTGCTTAGCAACGACGCTATAAACTAGCCGGGTTTTGAAGATCACCGAGGTTCTTAAGCTCAACGAGGCACTCCCGTTGGAGAGAGCATCCGAAGTTTTCCAACCGCATGGCGAGTTCTCAAGAACGTGGAGGCGGAGATCATGAACCTTCAAGCACAAGAGGGCATAACTCTCTCCATGGTGAAGGGTTTAACCGAGTATTTCCACACTCGCCTAAGGAAGAGGCTCACCCATTGCACTGTTCACGGTTGTCCATGACTTCCTTTCGACTCTCGACCGAGTCCGCAAGGATGTCGGCAAGATAAACGGACGAACCATGGTAAACTCGGGCCGCCAATCCCGATGCTGCCGCTCTAGCCACCCTCAAGTCTTCCCCACATTCAACGAGAGGCCACGGAGTAGCTCCTCCGATGACGAGAGTTTTTCGTCGAGTAGCGCGGCGATGAGGGATGGATGACCGTGCGCCCACGTGGTTCCGCCATGAATTTTGTTGTATGAAGCTTCAATTAAGCTTTTGAACGTAATGTTTGATGTATAAATGTTATGTTTCTCATCTCACTTTTGTATTGAGAGAGAAATCGTAGAGGAATTTGCCAATTGGTTATCATGCATGTAATAATGTAACATATGCTAAGTGATTAGATAGTAATTAAATAGTAATATTGGTTTTTGATCAATTAACCTCTCTTGCAAATTTGATCAAAACATTTCAATATTTAATTTATCTTTATTGAATTATTCACATGCAACACACGCTTATATATTTGATGAACTCCATAGTTTGGTGCTCGACTAAATAAAAATTAGTCTTGCTAATATAGGTTAGAGTTTCATTAATAATTCATCTTCACATCACTAATATATGTCATTGCATTGTGTAATATATATGATAGGATATGGCTCAACTACCAGGCCAGAGCATCAGGCCCAATACAAGTAAAGCTGACATCAAGCTCGGCCTGGACAAGTTCGGCCCAAGAAGACCCCTAAAACCAGTGGGAACGCAGAAGGCTCGGCTATATCTAAAAGAATCCTAATTCGAGAAGGGATAGGATTAAGATCCTATCCAAGATCTCGAATCCTAGTTAGAGAAGATCTCGGATTTAAGATCTAGGTCAAAATAATTGTGTATAAATAGAGGCTAGATTAGACGAAATAGACCATCCACACTCTTTGTAATCGCTTACACATTCAATACACGAATACTCTCTCTTGCCCGTGGACGAGATCTAATTTAAGGATCGAACCACGAAATCCTCAGGTTCTTCTCGCGATTTATTTCCTAACGAAATTAAGATCGATCATGGCGCCGTCTGTGGGAACAAAAATTTGTGTTTTCGATCAACTTTCATTTACAGGAATCAATCACGACGATGTATACCGAAGTCACGATCCGTGAGTCGCCGGGCAACAACAAAGAACAACGGCGATCGGACACGCCGAGCTCGGCTGAAAAGCCCGGTCCCGAATCGACTCGGCGGCATATCCAAAGCCTCGACGAACAGGGAATCCCATCCCGCATGAAGAAGCGGGATACCGAAGCGAAGGAGATCGCGGCGAAGAACCAAGGAGAACCTCAAGCTCTCGATAAACCTCGACGACGCCGTCGGGGTTTTCGAGAAAACAAGGAGAGCTTCCTCCAATACCTCGCCAAGCACAAGGTCGGCCGCACTCAAGAAAGGAACGCCAAGCCTCGTCTAAACACGAGGCACCGCGACGAGATGGATCCTGCAGCATCCAAATCATGGGCGCTAAAACCTCCGCACAAGTCGGGGCCCAAACCGACCGCGGAAGGGAAGAACAACGCGGGAAAGGCGTCGCGACCGCCGCAAGGCCGCCACTTACTACCAAAGGGAGTTCGATCGACGAACTCCGCCTCACTCTCCGTGAGGGCGGTTTCGACGGTGCGGGAGGATAGTCACCCCTTCTCAAACGGCACTCAACACCCCGCCCCGGACAAATATCGGGTGCCGAGCATCACCCCTATGACGGATCGAGGGACCCGTAGAACTTTCTCTCAGCTCCAAGACAATATGATCAACCAACGCCGGCACAATTCATATGTGCAAGCTCTTCCCGAGTTACTAGTCGACAACGCCACGGTGGTTCGGCGATCTACCTCCGGGAGCATTGGTTCCTACCGCGATCTAATGAAGGCCTTCCATCAAGGTTCTTCCGTAGCCGAGTCAAAATGACTTCGCCCATCTCCTCACTTTGAGGCAAGACCAAACGAGTCCATCACGACTTTATGACCGTGTTCAATAAAGAAAGCACAAGGTCGCAGACATAAACGACTCATCCTCATCTCGGCCTTTCGAACGGCATCCACCGGGCTTTATATAAAGAGATCGCTGGCACGAACCCCAGATCGCCACGGAGCTATGGCGATAGTCGATCGGTTCGCCAAGGCGGACGAGGCCGATAGAATGAAGCGCGAGGCGAAAAAGGCGGATCCTCCGAGAAAGGAGGAAGGGAAGAAGGATGAGGAGATCGTAGCCAAGGCCGACGGCGCTTGAAAGAATACGCCGCCCATAGAGTCCGTGCTCGACCGCGCAATACCTCCGAACGACCTCAATACACTCCTTCGACGAAGCCGTGGCGTAAATCTACGAACTCCACATGGATAAGTTCGAGAAACCTCGACCAATGACGGACGGGTCAAAACGAACAAAGGACAAGATCGCTCCTTCCATGAAGATTATGGGCACGACACGTAGGAGTGCCGAGACCTCATGGAGGATATCGAGGTGTTAGTGCAGGGACGGGTCCCGAGAAAATACAAAGGTCATGACCGATTTAGCCGACGAAGACGAGGCCCTCAACGGCTTTAAAAGGAGGAAACTAGCAAGAAGGGAATTGTGCCCTTAACAAGAAGACGGTTGTGGTGAAGACGAAGAAGGAGACGACGAACCGCAATATGACGAGTCATCTCCACCATTATCGGGCTCCCATGAGTCACGAAGTCCTCCTCGAAAGCCGGGCCCGAAGTCCACATACCGCGAACCGGTCAATAAGAGGCTCGAAGGGACGAAGCAATCACCTTCTCCAAGACGATCTCGCACTGCGATAGTGCCCCACCAGACGCTACCGTAATCCAGCAAAGGTCGCAAACAAGTTGGTGAAGCGCGTATACATCGACAGTGGCGCATCGGTAAGCATCCTTTTTAAGGAATGCTTCGATAAGTTAGGAGTGGAGGAGGCGCGCCTCGCGCAGTCAACGCTGCCACTCCGAAGCTTCGTTCGGGAGGAAACACGCCGGAAGGGATAATCGAGCTACCGTCACGGTGGGGAAAGTCAGACAAGCTCCACCAAGGTGGTACATTTCTTCAGTGAAGGCCTACTCGCCAGATAACATCATATTGGGGTGAGATTGGCCGAGGCAGCGTAAGGGCGGTATGCTCAACATACCACCGACGATGAAGATCCCACAAAGGGGTGTAGTCGTGATCCGAGGGATCGTAAGCGGGCGAGGAATGCTTACAGGTTGTCCCACGAGTGCAGGGCTCCAACCCAAAGACCCACAGGCATAACAACTAAAGAAACCCGTGAGTTGGAAGAAAAGAGACAACGCCTATCTCTGGCACCCGTGGAAGAGGTCACGCTATACAAAGACGAGCCACTCAAGGTCGTCAAGATTGGCTTTACCGAGGCATCTCAATTGAGAGAGCAGGTTATCCAACTCTTGAGGGAATTCAGGGCGTATTGCTTGGTCGCCTCGACATGACCGGGTCTCCCCGTATCATCACCCATAAGCTTAACATCGACCCGAGCACAAAACCGCTCGCGTAAACGAATTTTTGCAAATGAACGGAACCAAGTCATCCACGACGAGGTAAATCAATTACTAAAAGCTCGCATATTGTTCAAGTTAAATATCCGATATGGATAGTCAACCCGTGATGGTGAAGAAAGGAGGAGGGATGGCGAATGTGCATCGACTACACCGACCTCAATAAACATTGCCCAAAGGATTGCTACCCCTTCCCAACATCGATAAGAAGGTCGACGATTGGTCGGGTTCAAAGTCTTCGCCTCGACCTATATAAAGGGTATCATCAAGTCTCGATGGATGACGAAGATGCGCCAAGACATGCCTTCATTACGCACTTGAGTCTTCGCATACGTGAAAATGCCATTCGGACTTAAGAATGCAGGGAGCTACCTATCAAAGAATGGTAGACAAAATATTCCACCCTACATAGGTCGGAATGTACAGTGTACGTCGACGACATCGTAGTAAAAGCATGAAAGAAGCCGCATGTGTCACCGATCTCCGGATCGCCCTCGACTTACTACGAAAAGTCAACCTCAAACCGAACCCCGTAAATGCACGTTTGCGGTTCGGTCCGAAAATTTTAGGATGCTGGTTTCACAAGAAGGGTTAAAAGCCAACCCATCCAAGGTTCAAACCATTCTAGAAATGAAGATGCCAAGACTATTCACGACGTACACAAACCGACCGGCCGCATAGCCGCACTAAGCCGCTTTCAAAGGTCATGACAAGCGCCTACCCTTCTTCAAGGTACTAAAAAGGCTCCGAGTTCTCCGAATGATACACATAAGTCCGCTTTGAAGATCTCAAAACTACCTCGCCAAACTTCCTACTCGTCTGCTCCGAAAGAAGGAGGTTCTTTCCTATACCTCGCGCTTGGACGAAACAATAAGTGCGCTTGATACGAGAAGAAGGACGCCGCCTCGGTATACTTCATCACCGAGCATTGAAAGGCCCGTAAACAAGGTATCAACCTTTGGAAGCTCGCCCTAGCATTAGTAAATGCCGCAAGGAGACTACGTCCATACTTCCACGCACATCCCATACAAGTCCTCACCGACCATCCACTTCGCTATGTTGTGACGGCCGGAAGCTTCGGGAGAATTGCGAGTGGGCAATTGAACTGGCGAACATGATATATCTTTCGCCCGTCGCTGCCATCAAAGGTCGAGCCTTAGCGGACTTTCTTGTCGAGGCTCACTTGGCCGAGAAACCAAGCCCCGAGTCCAGACGACAAAGCCGCCGAACCAAAGGAGAAAACACCGGAGGATTGCCGCAAGTCTACGCTGACGGGCTTCGGAAAAACAGTAATGGAGTCGGCATCTTCGCCTCGACCGGATGGCCAAGAGATCACGTCACGCACTTTTGTTCTCGCTCAAAATACGAACAACGGTAGAGTATGAGGCCTTGATCGCAGGACTTCGCCTAGCTCAAAGTCTTCGATCGAGCAAGAAAGTTCATAGTGACTCTCAAGTCGTCGTAAGCCACATATTTGTTGGATTTGTATCTTTGCAGCTTTGGTTGAGCTTGTATACAATGTTTCTCTTACCACTATTACAATCTCCTATCCGATTAATACTTGATTGCATATATCGTGTCCCCTTATCTCATATATAAGTTAGATCATACAAGGTGTAGAAGATCACGTAAGTCCGTATGATTGGTCAAGCTTAATGAGATATAAAAGTTTCACACCGAGACGACTTAAGGACGAGTTGTCGGTTTAGCCGCAGATAGATAAGAAGTGACTGACTTAGTTACTTGTCTATGCCGGCATGCGCCTCGACGTATTGAAGGATCACGTGAGATGAGTTCTTCTTCCGACCGTCGTGAAGAACCAAGATCTCGGTGACTTACGATGATCTAAACCTCGATAAGGTATTAGTGAGTATGAGTTCTTGACCATCACTTTGACTTGTTATGAGTAAGGGTTATATGTTCTAACCCAAGATTCTCCGCATCTTGGGTGGTGGCGGTTTGTATGTCACGCTAGTTATCTCAGACGAGTCACCGTATCCGCTAGGATGATGACGCCCCTTAAGGAGCTCAAAAGGTTTATTGTACTAAACCCCGCAGTTGAGTTAGCTCAAGTACAATAATAAGGTTGAGTGGTACTACTTAAGGAAATGAAGTTATTAATCGTTTTAAGCGATCGATTGCTAGAAATGATTAATGGACGCTCGATATCTTAAATACGGGATTCAGAATGTCTAAGTGCAAGCCCGACTCAACTTCGGTAATAAAGGGTAAGGCAACATTCTTTCTAGTGGCATGATCGAATGTTTATAAATTAATTTATGTTCGGGTGAACATAAGATAATTAATTTATTTGAGGCCCATCTTTATTCCTTGCATTTGATCCTGGCCGGCCCATCCAGCCCGTAGCAATCGAGGAAAATCGGCCCCTATTGCTCAATTGGCAAGATTTTATTCTCTTTATCCACAAGGATATAATTATATTTATGGTATATGCATAGATCCTTTCCATATAAGATTATGGTAATAATCTTGAGAGTATGGAAATAATCCTAAGAGTATGGAAATAATCCTAAGAGTATGGTAATATTCCATATAGGATTATGGTAATATTCCATATAGGATTAAGGTAGTGCATTATAAATATAAGGTATGAGATAATGTCTAGGTTAATGCTCACATATTGCAAGCATAATTTTCGGCCATCACATATTGAGATTCTCGAAAATTGTGAAGAGCTCGGGTGATTTTCCGGTGCATTCTCCATAGATCGTCCTCACTCGACGTTGGAGTTTGGGTATCCGGGATACAGTCCAGAAGGTCAAAGCACGAGTCTCGATCGCTCAACTGCTCATCCTTCGACCCACCTCGACAGATCCAAAGGTAAACACGTGAAAACCCCTACGTGTTGCGATTTAATTATATAGACGCATGCTAGGTTTATAATCAATGTATGGTGAATTAAACACCCAAGATGGATCCTCGGGGCGAGGGTTAACATACGCTTTTCCTACAATATTGGGAAGACGAGGCAAAAGGCAGTAGGATGAAGAAATACCTCGAGAGAGCCAAAAGCCTACAACAAACTTTCTCCCACTTCCAGATCATTCGCATCCCAAGGGAGCAAAACGGGCGAGCTGACATCTTAAGCAAATTGGCCTCGTCAACAAGCCCGCCAAGAGAGAAGTTCAAAACCGAAGCATAGATGATGCTAATGAAGGAGCCGAAGTCAACGTAGTCTCTGACGAAGAGCCTAATTGGATGACTCCTATTCGAGAATACCTGGAGAAAGGCGAACTGCCCCATGATAAGCTCGAGGCCAGGAGGATCCTGAACAAATCTTTGCGATATGTACTAGAGCAGGGAGTTCTCTATAGGAAATCATACCTCCAGCCTCTCCTAAGATGCTTGGGTCCGAACCGAGCCGATTACATACTACGGGAAGGCATGAAGGATCATGCGAAGTCACATCGGACCCGAGCCTTGTCAAAGAAAGTCATGCGATGGGGATACTATCGTCGACAATGTTCAAGACTCACTCAACCTTGTGAAAAGGTGTCCGGTGTCAAATTCACTGAACGTGCTAAGGCTACCGCAGACCAACCTCGCCTCCGCATAAAGCCCTCGCCATTTATGCGATGGGGATCGACATCGTAGGCCCTTTCGCAAAGCACGGGCAACTTCAATTCGATTGTCGCGATTGACTACTTCACGGTGGGTAGAAGTTCAACCTCGCTAAGATCACAAGCAAAACGCCTCAACTTCGGCTCGGAAGAACATAGTATGTCGATTCGCATCCCTCATATCCTCTTTTCGGATAATGGGACACAATTCATCGATAAGATATTCAAAGATTGGTGTCAAGAGCTTGGATCCAACGAAGTTCACCTCGTCGCCCATCCTCAAGCAAATGGTCGATCAAGTCACCAACAGACGATTGTGAAGGTCTCAAAACCCGCCTCGACCGAGCTAAGGGTCTTTGGGTGGAAAATTTACCACAAGTCTTATGGTCATACCGAACAACACCTCGACGGCGAACGGGAAACGCCTACGCCCGGCATATGGAACCAAGCGTTGATCCTCGCGTAAATCGGGATACCGTGTTCCCGCACCATTCACTTCTCCGCAAGCAATGGGAAAATCTACGAACCGATCTAGATCGCCGAAGAAAGAGAGACCTCGCCACATCAAGGAAGCTCGGTGACAAACAACAAGTAGCTCGGTATTACAATCGCGTGTCAAGTCCCGACAGCCCGAGTAGGCGACCTCGTGCTCGAAATAATGAAGTCGATAAAGCCGCAAAGCTCGCAAACCGGAAGCCACATGGGAAGGACTTACCGGTCAAGAAGTCCTCGGAAAAGCGAGCCTATAAGCTCGCCCATTTGTCCGGTGAGCAAATACCCAACACATGGCACATCATTCATTTGAAGAGATATTTTGCATAAGTGTCGAAAGTCGAGTCTTGTTCGCTTCGAGTCCTGTTATGTCGGGTCCGAGTCTCGCTCGCCTTGTTCCATTACCTCTTATTAATAAAAATCTTTTCTTTTCTCTATCTATTTTTGTCTTGCATGTTTTCATTTGTCACTTATGCACATAACTCTTATAAAAATACCCTCTTCTAGGACGAACAATACCCTCGACGGAGGATGTACTACCTTCGCTTAATACGAAGACGAACTTCAAACGCGCGAAGGGACCACCCTCCCGATAAAACTCGACAAAACAGAACCCATACCTTCGCATTTGAGGAAGGATACCGCGTTATTTCGAGGACGGATACCTTCGCATTTGCGACCTAACTACCCTCCTTTATTTCGAGGAAGTTCGATCGCCCTTTTCACACGCAAAAGGTGTAATGATAGGTGGCAAGCATCGATCCACGAGATTGTATCACTAAAACATAGAAGCTAGCTCGACAATAATTCAATATTATTCAAGCACGTATAAAGGATGAGAGGTTTAAGGGCTTCGAATTTAATCCAAAGCAAAGGTAACCAAACGTAAATATAAATAACGCAATAAAAACACGATAGATAACTATGAAGAAAGACTAACCCTGGGATGCACCAATCCTATCCACAACGATGTTTATCCCGCTTATTACTAACCGCTTTAATCCGCACAAGACAAAGATCACATATATAACCAACAACTTCGCCACGATAATTATGGCGCTTGATTACTAATTTTCCCTATTATAGTTACGCCTCTAGAGGAAAATAAGCAACTCCAAAAGGATCACTAAGAATATGCTTCCTACGAATGTCCTATCTCGCCACGACTCAAGGCTCATTCGATCATGCATTCGATAACGATCGACAATTAATACAATTACGTAATTAACCGACAACTAGATATGCATCAAGATTGATCGTAAATCAACACATATAAATAAGCACAATCGAATCATGAATCAATGCCTCGAAGGTAAATAACAATAGCGTGAATCACAACATATAGGATCGAATCATGCAAACCCTGGATTAGAACGAAACTAGCCGCATATAATAAACGGAATGAAATACTAATTAATCATAAAACGGAAATTAAATATATAAAACCCGTAGGGAAGCGTTGATGAACAATGGTTGGTCTTGAATCCAACTTAGCGAATCTAACGAAAACGACGGAAAACGATCGGACAAACGTTCGATCGAGAACAAACGATAAACTAAACGAGAACAACGTAAAACAATACTAGAATTAAACTAAAGGAAGAATAAAGACTTAAAGCTATAAAACCGAGGAAAATGTAATAAAACGAGTCCAGGGCGTCTAGGGTGTGTTGGGGTCGAGAGGCGCGAGGTGGGGTGTTGCCATATATATAGCACACCCAAACCCTAATTTTCCTTCGCGCGTTGCCTCGCGACCACCCTTCGCGTCGCTAGCGTGGTCGCTAGGTAAGTCTCGCTGCCTTCTCGCCCGCGGTCGCCTCTCGCACTCGCTTTGTACCTGCTGACCCGGCTGCGGTCGCAAGCATTTATGAAGTGGTCGCGAAATCGTCCAAATGAGTTCTCGACGCTAGCTTCGCCGGCGGGCACGGGTCGCGTCGCTGCTCTTCCGGGCACTCATTGGTTTGCCTCGCGACCAACTAGCGACCGCTAGGCTCGGTCGCTAGAACCGGACAGATTGTTCATTTTGTTCGTGCTTCGCTCCTTGCTTCGATTTTCAACACATATACCTACAAAACACCAAAATAACACCCAAGAGCAATATCTTCTAGAAATAGATGAAACATTAAGAAACGATACATAAACGCACATTAAACGAGCTAAACTCATCTTCAAATATCAACTAAAACGTAAAATGCGCGTTTATCAAACCCCCAAACTTAAAGCATTGTTTGTCCTCAAACAAAAGCGATGTAAAGACACAACGAAAGATCAACGAGCGTAGCAAAGAGGATAATCATTCTAGGCCTCGTAAACATATAAACGCCAAAAACATTAGCGCACATGACGACGTTAGCCAACTCAACACAAACAACCATCGAGGGCAAGAACTCATTTATTTCAACCTCACAAAGGCATGTGCGTAAAATATATAGAATACACTCAAACTCATAAAGAAATTAAGGACGTGTATACACTCACGCATCAATGCAATGCAACATCTTACCATAGGCTTGCTGCTTTCTCTACATCTCCACCGCCAAATGTGTTCAAATAAGGATCAAAGATGTCTTTTATAGGTTATAATGTAGCACATTGGTTAAGGTAAGATAATATATGGCTAAGTGACTCAAGTAAACCCAAGCACCACCATTTATATATTTCGACACATATGGACTTTGTCCATTTTCCTCTTCTTTCCCAACGTGCTAAATTGACGTTTTATGCCTCATAAGGTACCTATACTTTGATTAAAGACCCTTTATGCTCAACGCTCATAGTGAACTTAACATTTTTCTTTTTTTTTTCTTTTCTTTCTAGAGCTTATAGGGTTTAACTTTCACGAACAAAGGTACTATTCTTTACCACGCATTTATTTTTCTAAAAGACACTTTTCTCATCATAACTACATCAAAATTTCACCCTTTTGATTCCCATATCCATCCTCACCTCCTATCATCCGTTAATCGAAAGAAAAGTCTAATAAAGGCTCAAAGAAGGCGACAAATGGTATATAACATCGGGATAGTGTTTGGGTGAATATGTGGTTAACAAAGATGGCCTTTATCCTTTCCAAATTCGAAACACATATTGCGGCCTCGACACGTAAGAACGGCAAGTTCTAGAAGATAATCACATGCATGATAACACACAATTAAAAGAAATCAGATCAAGATGTTTATACAAAGAAGCTCAAGTCTCACAGCCAAGCAAATGGTGAAAACAATAAGCCTAAGCCATCTCACGTCATTCATGCGTCATTTTCTAACATATCATGCGCACTATCATTAAATTTCACAAAAAATTTCTATCGTCATTGGCCACATGGATTAACACACTTCACTTAACTCGTTGATCGACCGACACAACAACGAAAAGAAAAACAAAAGACGACAAAAAGCAACACAAACGAAAAACAAAACAAAACAAAAAACAAAAACAAAGAAAACGTTGGGTTACCTCCCAACAAGTGCTTACTTTAACGTCTTTAGCTAGACCATCACTAACCTTGTCAATCCGGCGTTTTAGTAGCAGTAGACATCTTTCCTGACTTGTGGAACCTTCTAAACTTCGCATTTACGGATCTCCACCACTGACTATGGAAGTGGCCCCCCCCAAACTTGAGCGAAACACTCGGAGTTCCATGCCGAGTCCACTTCTTCCTTCTCACAGACACCTCGATTGGTCGAGTACCCTCTAAACGCGAGACGTGAGCGGCAGCAGCATTCATGATCGAGCAACAATCTTCCGACTTTCCAACGTCGTGTTGCTTGATGGCGTCGTATATGGAAATTTTGAGCTCCTCATCGTTAACACGAAACGTGAGGTTTCCTTCCTGCACATCAATCAACGCACGACCAGTTGCTAGAAAAGGTCTACCAAGGATTAGTGGTTGTTGTTTGAATTCGGGAATATCTAAAATCACAAAGTCGCAGGAAAACAAAATCCCGAATTTTACCAACACGCTCGACGATACCTTTTGATATGTGACCGATCGGTCACCATCATCGATGAAATCTTCGCCGGCTTCATCTTTCCTAGGTGTAGCCGGTTGAAAACGCTCAATGGCATCGATTGATGCTCGCCCCGCATCGCACAAAACATTTGGGAAATTTCGCCGGCGATCTCGCACTCTAACGTGAAACCGCCGATCCTTCGCTCGAGGAGCTTCCTTTGCAAGACGGCACAGATTCTTCTGGATAGGAAATTTTCTCGAATTTCCCAAGTTTCTTCGCTTGCAAGCGCCTTTTAAGAATTTCATGTAGCTCGGCATGTTTCGCAGCAGCTCAAATAGAGGCAAATTTATCTCAACTTTCGAAAACCTCTTTGAAACGAGCAAACTCCTCGTCATATTTCGACTTGACAAGTCGACTTAAACGGACCGGAGGAGTGTACGTGCGAGATTTTCTTCAGGGTTGCCTCGCGGTCGACCTCGCGATCATTGGGTAGGTCGCGAGGAGTCTGCTGCTGCCGACTCCTTCCTCGCGTCGAAGCTTACGGTGTGGCTCATGAGCCTGGTCGCCGCGAACAACTCGTGCGCGGATACTCGGATAACTCGCGGTCGGGCGCGGCGGACGCGCGCTCGATCGCGGGCTTCGTGGGAAAAATTACGATGGTTCGCGATCGGGCTCGCGGTCGCGAGCTCGGTCATGAAGCTCGTCGGCGTGCTTTCATGCTCTTCTTCCTCGGTAGGGCTCGGCAGGCTCGCCCACCTCGTCCGGATAGCAAAGCATCGACTCTTTGGGTTCACCTCCGTGTTACTCGGAAATTGGCCCGCCTTACAGAGTGCATTCACTGCACGGCTATTTGACCAATTTGATTCTCTAACATCTTTATGTGCTTCCCCATAGCCACAAAGGACTCCAAATGATTTATCTTTTGCCCTTGTTCTTGATGAACGAATTTTGATTCGTTGCCAATTGTTGGTAGCTTACAACCAACTGCACGATCATGTCCTATAGACTCGGCTTCCTCGCTCTTGAATCGAATTACAATATTGAAGCTTCTTTGAAGGTTGTTGGAAATTGAATGACTCTCCGATTGATGTGGTCGACGTTCTCTTCTCAATCGACTCTTCAAAAGAGTGAACTTCTTCATGAGATCGCCATATTTTGAATCACTCTCAACAAAGAATGCTTTGAACGATGGCGTTCTCTCCGCTGGCCATTGATAGTCTGTTGGCCGCCATCACTTCTACAATACGGCTTGCCTCGCCGATCGGTCGGTTCAATAAGCACCCGACGCATCCACCATGCTCCTCGCCCGCCATGTCACCCACCGTAGAACCGAGTTATTTGTTGCCCTTGAGAACCCATGTTGTGGACATCGCCTCAATAGACCTCTGAATCTCTCCCATGCCTCGAATAATGATTCGCCGTGGTTTTGGCAAAAATGAGAGATTTCGGCGATGATCTTCTGCGCACGCCGCCGGAAAGTATTTCGAAAGAAACTTCAAAGTTTCCCAGTGTCGATGCCACTCGGTCCAAACTTGAACCAATCTTTCGCCCGTCACAATGAGAAACCCAACATGCGATCCGGATCGTGTCTTGTGGCACCCCATCTGCTTGATGGTGTCACAAATATCTAGGAAGGTCTCGAGATGCGCATTTGGGTCTTCATGACTCCTCCCCAAACCGCCTCCTCGACCATACTAATCGGGGCGGTTTGAGCTCGAAATTATTGCATCTCGTGCGGGCCCCAACCGCCACCTTGAACTGCTCGGTGGATGTCGGTACATGTGGTTCTGTGGGTCTTTCCTCCGAGCAGGACAATGATTCCATGTTCGCTATCCGACGCATCTCGCAAAGTCGGCTAGCATGCGTGCTACTTGCTCGGGAGAATGCCCCTGCTCATGGATTGGCCGCCATTGCACTGCCTCTTCTCTCGTCCTCTTCTCCTTTGAGAGCTTTCGATCTCGGGATCTAATAATATTTCAGGAGGTCCCTGAGATCTTGTACGCATAAACCACCTGAGAAACGAGAGAATTTAGCACTGACAAAAATAAATAAATATAATATATATATATAACTTGAATTAATAAATCCAAATCGTCAAATTATTCCTATGTGATCTTAACAATCCCCGGCAACGGCGCCAAAATTTGATCGCTCCTTTTTCACACGCAAAAGGTGTAATGATAGGGTAAGCGAAGTATCGTATCCACAGAGATTGTATCACGAAAACATAGAAGCTAGCTCGACAATAATTCAATATTATTCAAGCACAGATAAAGGATGAGAGGTTTAAGGGCTTCGGAATTTAATCCAAAGCAAAGGTAACCAAACAGAAATATAAATAACGCAATAAAAACACGATAGATAACTATGAAGAAAGACTAACCCTAGGGATGCACCAATCCTATCCACAACGATGTTTATCCTGCTTATTACTAACCGCTTTAATCCGCATAAGATGTAAGATCACATATATAACCAACAACTTGATTCATAATTATTGCGGCGATTGATTACTAATTTTCCTATTACGATTCGCCCTAGAGGAAAATAAGCAACCCAAAAGGATCACTAAGAATATGCTTCCTCGAATGTCCTATCTCGCCATTTACTCAGGCTCATTCGTATCATGCATTCGATAACGATCGACAATTAATACAATTACGTAATTAACCGACAACTAGATATGCATCAAGATTGATCAAATCAACACATATAAATAAGCACAATCGAATCATGAATCAATGCCCGGAAGGTAAATAACAATAGCGGTGAATTACAACATATAGGATCGAATCATGCAAACCCTAGATTAGAACGGAAACTAGCGGACATATAATAAACGGAATGAAATACGAATTAATCATAAAACGGAAATTAAATATATAAAACCCGTAGGAAGCGTTGATGAACAATGGTTGGTCTTGAATCCAACCTTAGCGAACGAACGGAAAACGACGGAAAACGATCGGACAAAACGTTCCGATCGAGAACGAAACGATAAACTAAACAAGAACAACGTAAAAACAATACTAGAATTAAACTAAAGGAAGAATAAAGACTTAAAGCTATAAAAACTGAGGAAAACAGAATAAAAACGAGTCTGGGGCGTCTAGGGTGTGTTGGGGTCTGAGGAGGCGCGAGTGGGGTGTTGCCATATATATAGGCACACCCCAAACCCTAATTTTCCTTCGCTGTTGCTCGCGACCACCCTTCGCGGTCGCTAGCGTGGTCGCTAGGTAAGTCTCGCGCGCGGCCTTCTCGCCCGCGGTCGCCTCTCGCACTCGCTTTGTACCTCGCGACCCGGCTAGCGGTCGCTAGCATTTATGAAGTGGTCGCGAGAAATCGTCCAGTGAGTTCTCGACGCTAGGCTTCGCCGCGGCACGAGGTCGCGGCCGCTCTTCTCCGGGCGCTCATTGGTTTGCTCGCGACCGCCTAGCGACCGCTAGTCGGTCGCTAGAAACCGGACAGATTGTTCATTTTGTTCGTGCTTCGCTCCTTGCTTCGATTTTCAACACATATACCTACAAAACACCAAAATAACACCCAAGAGCAATATCTTCTAGAAATAGATGAAACATTAAGAAACGATACATAAACGCACATTAAACGAGCTAAACTCATCTTCAAATATCAACTAAAAACGTGTAAAATGCGCGTTTATCAGAAGCTTCGTATGAGGACGGATACCTTCGTTTATTTCAAGACGGATACCTCCATACGAGGACTAACTACCCTCTTTATTTCGAGGAAGCTTTGTACGAGGACGAGATACCTTCGCTTATTTCGAGGACGGATACCTTCATGCGAAGACAAACCACTCGTTTACGGCAAGAACGAGCTATCTTCGCCTAAACAAGGACGACCTACCTTCTTATTTGTTACGGTAATGTAGACAAGTGCTCTCGAAGAGTTAACATAAAAGCAAAAATAATTTTTTCAAATTATACATTTTATACATCACGAGGTCAAGAGGGTCCGGAGGCGGAAAGCTTAGCCAATCCCTAGCAAAATCGGGATTCAACAGAGTATCTATGCTAATCCTACCTCTCACTCGTCCTCGATCTACGCTATGAGCCCCGCCACCGACCTCGGCCACTTGACGACGCAGCCTCGCTAAATCGACCTCGACCGCCGATGACGCCCGGCCGCCCTTGAGGATCCACGCCGCCTGGGCCATAGCGCGTCTCTCTTGAGCTCGCCACTCCGGATCGTCAAAATCGGAGCATTTATTGTAGTCCGGCAGGCAGAGAGCCCCGCGGTAAGAAGAGGCCTCTGCGTCCTGGTCAAGCACTTCTTCGAGCCGTGGTTGTCGAGCAACGACGGTCTTGTATATGCCTCGAGCCTTTTAATTCGGCGAACCGCCCGTGAACGCCAGATTTCACCGCACTCACGCCTGCACCTCGAACAACGAGCAGCCGCCTCGACAACTTTAGCTTCGACCTCGTGAATGGTCATCCACCACTTGATGGACGACTTCCTCGTACTCGGCATGCTCTTCAGCTATGGTTCTAGCCTCCTCATTGGCAATCTCGAACTTCTCCTCCAACTCCAAGAGGCGAGCCCGAAGCTCGTCACAGCTCTCCTGGGCAGCCCTTAAGCTTCAGACGCCTCTGCTTTACATGGTCTAGCTGCCCTCAAACGGCGAGTTCGATCTCTTTTGATTCAATAGCCCGCACAAAACCGCTGATGTGATTTAACCAAGGAAGCATCGTGCATTTCGTGAGAAGACTAGACAAAGAGAAAACAAGAAGGCAAGTCTCTTCAGTGAAAAACAAATTTTATTAAGGCCTCAAGGCGTAATATTTCGCCAAGTACAAAAAAAAAAAAATTACAAGGATCAATCGACCCCGCCATCGCCCCGAGCATCTCATCTCGCTGCCCGGCCCGCCCGCCGCCACCTCGGCCTCTTTCTCGCCGGCCGCCATCTCGGCCTCTTTCTCCCCGTCACGCCACCTCGGCCTCTTTCTCATCTTCGGTCCGTCGACACCTCGCTCCTCCTTCTCGCCCGACCACCGACACCTCGGCCATCTTATAAGCTTCATGTCACCTCGACCTCCGGCCCTTATTCACCGGCCAGATAGCTTCTGAGAGGATCTCGATCCACCGAGCAAGCACCTGACGCACTCGGCAATCAGCAGAGTCGGCGACGAGGCCGACTATGAATAACGGCGGCTCTTCGACCGCCAAAGAAGCGAGACCAACGTAAGACCGCACTGGCGCCGCCTCCACCACCGTATCCATACTTAGTTTTATCTAAGTCGATAGTCATCGACGACGCCATCCAATGTGTCTGACACCGCCTCTTATTCAAGAGCTCGCCATCTTGTTCGCCACCGAGAACTTTCGAGACAAAAAGTTTCTCGGTGTAAGCGAGAAGCTCCCTGTGAAGCCGCCGCCGGCTTCCTCACCGCCGCCCACTTCGGCTCTCAATCCGACCTCGCCGCCTCGACCGCCGCCTCGCCTTCAAAAGGTTATCTCGGCCGACGCCCCGCCTGCAGCCTCAACCCCACCCCCTCCTCTACCACGGCCAAAGCTCGCCTCCTCTCGGCCGCAACCCGAGCCTTCTCCTCCGCCTCGATCGCCTCCGCCACAAGAAGGGTCTTCCTCCAGCCTCACGGACGTGACGAGCCAAATGCTCAAATGAGCCACAACATCATTCGATGCCCGACAACAAGCTCGGACACCGCCAATCGAACCTTTACGCCCTCGGTCCCCGTAATAAAGCTAACAACATCAAGCAAAGCCTCAACACAACTGGAAAATTACAAAGAAAGTGCATTACCGGGGAAAAGGCGGACGACGACCTCGTGCCAAGGATCGTGCAATCGCCGCCGCCGCCGGCGGAGGATGACGCTTCTTTTTTCGGGCGGGAGGTGCTGGAGGCGATGGATGCTTCGCTGAGGCGACGAAGTCTTCGGCCGAGGAGACGAACGCCCTCGGTTGAGGCGAGGTCACGCCTTCTCACCTCTTAAGGGTGACCTCGGGCAGAGTCTTCGCCGCCTTCTTGGACTGCGCGGCCTCGACTCCGACCCCTTTCTCTTCCTTGAGGACACGAATTCCACTACAGAAATAACAAATGTCAAGTCAATACAGAGCAACACAAAATATTATGACACTAAAGCTAAGTGTGGGCCTCACCGCGGGCTCTCGTCTGCAGCAGCAGGTCATAGGGGCTCACCGCAGACCGCTAGTTCGGCCTCGGAGAAGGCTTCACGAATGTGCCAACCCGGTCCAGACACGCTCCACATCACCAAGCAATCCCCAACGGCTACATCGCCCAACCTCTCGCCCTTCCAAGCGACCAGTAGAACTATCAAACCGCGTAAGACTTTTTCGCCATTGATATCTTCGACTGCCTTTATTTTAATTTACGATGGGGTGATAAGTAATACCACCCCGCACTATATTTAAGGCGAAAAATCTAAGGATGAGCCCTAGACTCAACGGGCGCTATGCCTATGTGCATATATACCAAGGCCCGTCGGTGACGAAAAGAGTTCGTGTTATTTGGGCAAAGGGATAGCAAAAAGTCGTTGTAACTCATCAAACACGGAAGGATAAGGAAGACGAAGACCGCGACTTAAGGTCGCCCTCGTATATCGTTACAAAACCATACTGGAGGAAGGCTAGCCCTATCCCTGGACGAGGGCAATTAACCCAATGGATTCCTAACAAAAATTCGAGGCAAGCTCTAATATCGAAGGAATTGTCAAACAGAAGAAACGAAGAAACCTTTCCTAAATCATAATAAGGAGGATATTCTAATCTACACAAGGTAGGTTGGGGAACCAAGATGATAACTTCAAAATCCACCGGAGAATCCGGTGGTGACACGTGACACGATACGCGCTCGTGCCCGTGAGAATCGTATCAGGTGACGAAGACGAGGAAGCCATAACTTATCGGTTTTAAATTCGGGAAGATAGCAATCAAACTCGCGAGGGCGATAATGGCGATGTAAGAATCTCGAGCACAAGAGGTTTCAATTTTTGAATATTGAAATGTGCAAGTGATAGGCGAAAAGGCGATCGCGGAAGTTATTCTCCCAATATGCGCTTTATTGGGAATCCAACCGCTACATTAAATGCGCATTAAATGCTATAAGGCATCCCACAGTTGATCCTCGGCTTCATGCCCCATAAAGGCGGCCGACCCAAAACCCTAAGATAACGCCTCGTCGGTGGTTACCAAAGACCTCGGATAACGCCGTCAGCGGTGAAGCCGACCAAAGACCTCGGCATAACGCCTCGTCAGGCGAAGCCAATCAAAGACCTCGGCATAACGCCTCGTCAGGCGAAGTCAATCAAAACCTCGGCATAACGCCTCGTCGGCGGCCGCTAAAGACCTCGCATAACGCCTCGTCGCGGTCAATCAATAACCCCGCCTCGCCGGGTGAAGCAAAGAGACCTCGCTTAACGCCTCGTCCGTGAAGCCAAACAAAACATCGACTTAACGCCTCGGCAGAGATACTAACAACAAGACACGACCTCGGCAGATGCCTCTGCAAACGCGGCATTCGATACATGACTTCGGAAACATTGACACACACCAAGTCAGATCGCTCGCACCCCGCCTCGACATAAACAACCCCAAATCAACACGACCGCTTCAGGCTTTTTTGGGGGTGTGATAGGATATGGTTTAACTATCGTGCCCAAGATCGTGCCCAATACAAGTAAAGTCGACATCAAGCTCGGCCGGACAAGTTCGCCCAAGAGACCCTAAAACCAAGTGGGAACGCAGTAGGCTCGGCTATATCTAAAAGAATCCTAATTCGAGAAGGGATAGATTAAGATCCTATCCAAGATCTCGAATCCTAGTTAGAGAAGACCTCGGATTTAAGATCTAGGTCAAAATAATTGTATATAAATAGAGGCTAGATTAGACGAAATAGACCATCCACACTCTTTGTAATCGCTTACACATTCAATACACGAATACTCTCTTGCCTGTGGACGAGATCTAATTTAAGGATCGAACCACGTAAATCCCTTGTGTTCTTCTCGCATTTATTTCCCTAACGAAATTAAGATCGATCAATATATATATTAGATGACCTCATAGATGTATACTATAAAATAGGCGTGCTTTTGTGATGGAATTAACCGTATAACATAATTCGTAGTTAAAAGTGTGAAGGAATGACGACAAACAAACGATATAATATTTTGAGTCTAACGACGTAAATGTTTACTGACTCGCGATGAAATCTGGTAGGGGTGGAAGTTCGGTATTGGATAATTGGATAATCCGATAACCGAACTGAAAATTCGGTTATCGGTATACCCGATAACCGAATGGGTATACCGAATTAACCGAATTGTATATATATATATATATATATATATTACAAATTTTATTCTATCAAATTTCATTGTAGACTAGTTGGTTTGGGCACAAGCTAGCGTTGTGAATTCGGGTTCAATCCCACTAAAGCCAACCTATTTGTTTTAAGATAATGGATTAATTATAAATATAGTTAAAATGAATATATTACAAGAAATTATCGTAGCTTAGTTGGGTAAGTGCACCTCTATTTTCATTGAGGTCGTGAGTTTGATTCTCACTTGGAACAAACTCAGTATTTTTTTTAGTTGAACCGGTTAACCAACCGGTTCGGTATTTGGTTTACAGATTTTCATGTAGTTCGGTTCGGTTAACCGAAACCGAACCGATTTCCACCCCTAAAATCTGGTGCCAATAGATCGCGCCGACTCTTACAACGGCTGAATTTCTGTATTTAATGATGGAAATTTCTGTCGCTAAACCCCTTTTTTTGTAATGGTATACATGACTTAAAATAGCATATTGATATGTATATAGTATAATGTAATTTTTAAATATAAATAGAATAGAAAAAGTCCAACGGGAGGAAAAAGTAAGTCAATATTCAAATGAGCTAAATAGATTATATATTTCGTCATAAAATAGTAAAATACCCATCACTTTTTATCTATATAATTTTTTCTCAAAATTATCTCATATTTAACTAATGACCACATCTTCGGTGCCAGGAAATCAAACGCACCACACAAAAAGTTGGCGTATTTTGATGTTTAAATCTATAGCAACATTTCAAGTTCTCTCGGCTAAGAAATGAAAAAAAAAACACTTTTTGGTTAAACTGATCAATAGTATTATATCTTCTTTTTTCTTCTTCGTTGTAATCACGAAGAGAAATCTGCGGTGTCTAATAGCATCTTCGAAATATCAATAGCTCATTGCTTGAATCTTGTTTGATTGATAAAGACAGAACCATAAAATAATTTTATTTAGTGAGTTCATAACACACTGACGAACGAGGTTGCTAAAACTCAAAGCCATGTCTCCATCATTGTATTGAGTGAAAAGCTCATACATTTACATACATGAAGTAAGATTCAAATAAGAACAATTTTCAACGTGAGAATTAAGAATTATAAAAATATGTTATGAACAAAAGAATTCGCTATGAAAGTCAATGCATTCATTGAGAAAAATTACTGAATCCAAAACTTTAAAATTTTAACACATATTCGAATCTCACGAGGAACAAAAATCTATTTTTTAGATTTAGTAACTTTCCCAATAGATACATCAAAGCTAAATATTACTCAAAGTCTTAAGTATCGGATCGATCCATCCAACCGAACAACATATCATGACACTAATCCTATGTACCACTGTCACAAGATTACGAACCAAGCTAGTCACCCAATTAAACAACATATCACGAGACTAATTCTAGCTAATCCACCAACATTTCGATGTGGATACCTTTGCATAAAACTAATTCAGCTCAGGCCAAAATTGCACAATTCTTGGATAAATGCTTACAGTTTCAAATTTAATGTGTATTCAATTTTCAAATTAAATCGACGAAAATAATTCGTCAAAGCCAAAGAATATTAGCGATGAGATTTGTAGCCTTGCGACTTTAATTTATCAACGTTAGAAAACATCCTCATGTAATATGATTTTCTGATAGTACGTTTTAACTCAATGAATAATTATCATACTAGTAAAATACGATAAAAATGAATTCTTATCAATTTTTGCCTAAAATAACTTTTAACATTTTAAGGCCTAGTTTGTGATCCAAAAATCCAACGTCATATTGGATTTGAGCAGCAAAAGCGATTCCAGTTACATGCATCGCTTGTTAGCTACCGCCGAGCAACTTGTGATTAACACCTGCACCTCTTTACCACTTAACTCCACTCCTAACTTGTACCAATTATAATTAAATTTAGTTGGAAAATAAATGAAATATTAGCAAATGATTAAAGCTCGATTGGATAGGGCTCGAGCTCACAGCTAAGTTCGAGCTTAGAAATTTTCAACTCGACTCAATCACATTACACTCCTAAGTCAACAAAATTATACTTATTTTGTGAAAAGTAATAATATAATAAAGAGAAAAGCAAAGAAGATGAAAGAAAAAACACCAAACACATTACTCATCTAACCACATACTTATTCTGCAAATCAAAATTGCCTCACAATATCCTGCAGTTTACAGTCTTGAAAAAGCTAACACAAAAAACATACTTCAAAAAGAAAAAGAAAGTTAAAAGTAGAGCAACAAACTGGTATCTACACCTCCAACTCCCAAACAAAATCTTCTCAACAATGTGAAAACCACGAACCAACTGCAAGATCGCAGCTTCACTTTCCTTGCCAATAGTTACAATCGCAGCCAGCTGAAGAGCGCGTGTTGAGGAGCTCGTCGTAAGCAGTCTCGTTCAGAGTTGCACTTCTCGATCGTATATCCAGCTGAACGGGATCTTCAGCTCCTGCTTCACCCACCCTTGAGCTCTCTCCTCCAGCTGTCTGATTCTCGGCGGCAATCCACAGACATAGTCTTGAGCTTTCTGCCCCTCCGAGGATAGCCCGTTATATTTTCAACTTTCCATCGAGCAACCAAGTGTTCTAGGATGTCAGCGTAGTCTCGCTGTGTAGATGCCAAGACGTTGGGCGACAGCCGAGAAGTGGTCGAAGAGGCTATTGTCGCGCCATCATACATCAAGTGGGCGGGCATGGAGATTTTCTTCTTCATCATGTCGGCGAAAGCGAGCATCCCGTCAGATCGATCTCAAACAGCTTCTCGACGATCTTGGTGTATGCGGTTTCGTGGCGTCTCGTCCGAGGCAATAGTGCCGATATCCGAGCCAACTTTGTTGGAAAATTGTGTACGAATAAAGACAACTTGCCGGACGACACAACTTAAAACAGAAATGTAGATGTAGGAGATCAAAATTAACAATGAACTTAAATAGAATTGAAACAAAAATGAAACAAAGCAGTAAGCTTATGCCGAGTCGAGGAGGCCTCTTTCCGCAAGACGAGATACGCCCCGATAGTGCTCTCGGTTCTGGCGTATCGTCCCCAAAGATGAAACGGCAACGTCTCGTAGGTGGCAGCATCGCAGACCAACGAGCTCCGACGAACTGGACGGAGGCGAGGACAGAGCTTGGACACGAACTATGTATGCAGGGAGTGCTCTTGGAAAATGCTGGAATGCTTTTTGCAATTACACCCACGTTTCCCGCAGAGCCATCAAGTCGGAACGTTACCGACACTTACGACGAATCTGAAAAACGCGTGCGTCCAGGTTCATTGGACGTATCCGGACGTCTCTTCAAATGCACAGCAGACCCAACGGATTGGGCTACACGAGTTGGGCCTCGGACCAACTCCATCTTTAGGATCGATCAAACGTTGATCCAAAATATACGGGCAATGGGCCACGGAACCAGGCCCAAAGACCACCCAAGGACCAAGGACCAAGGACCATGGAACCGGAGCGGAGCCGGAGCAGGCACGGGCGCCGGCGACGGGCGACCGCACCGCCGCAAGCAAGGCGTCGGCGGCATGGCGTGGGCTTTCCAACCCATCACTTATTCACATAATTATACTAAGTGTTCAATGAACCACTTATATAGACAATTAATGAAGGTACATTAATCAATGTGGGATAAGGATTAATTAATCCATGCTTATCCCCTTAAACACATAACTCCATATTTAAGTGACCAACTTTGATCCACTATTTCTCACTCACCGGAAATCGGATTTGAGAATGTGAATACACCACGATCATCTACTCGAAACGTAGATCGATCCTATGCCGTTCAATTTCACAAAATTAAACATTACGTCACTCAAAATCTTGATCAAAGTAGCTTCCTGAAACTTGACCATATATATATATATATATATATATATATATATATATATATATATATATATATACACGATTTCAACAAACTTGATGTCCCCGTGCTCCCTGGCTTGTCGGGCCGTGTTCCCAGGTCGTGTTCCCATCGAGACGAACGTAGCTCTCTCTGGAAGGAGGTGTAGATGAATCCGAGGTAGGGGTTGTTTTTGTCCTTGGGTCCTGAAAAAGTGTCGGAGCACATGATATATTGAAATGAGATGTCAAACCATATCACGTTGCTCAAATTACATAATTATGTAAGACCGTCTCACGAATCTTGATCAGAAGGCCAAATATTCAGATTCAAGTCCAATCCAACGGCACATTCATAATTTTGCTTGTGCTTAAGAGTGTTTGGATTTAGATCTTGACTGTTCAAACAATCTTACATGAATTTAAGGACAAAGCTACATTGATCGACACATCTAGGGGTGAGCAAATATCCAGAATTTGATAACTGAACCAAATCAAAATACTGAATTCAATATCTTATCGGGATTTTTGGTTCGGATTTTTTTTCCTTTCAAAATCCGGATTATTTGGATCGGCATTTTCAAGACCAAAATCCGGTTCGGTACGGTTTGACATTTTCAAGACCGGAAATCCGTATTATGTATATAATATTAACATCACTTAAACAATTTAATTCTAATTTTAAAGTAAAATCAGTAATAATAATAATAATAATAATAATAATAATAATAATAATAATTCAGTTTCTTCGGATTTTTGGGTTTCGATTGGATTTTTATAAGAAATTCGGTTCAACTCGATTTTAGCTAAATTCCGAATCGAAATCCGAATGCTCCCCCTGAACACATCTCACAAGCAACTAGCAAGTAGATAATCAAGTAAGAGTAATTCATAGATTTAGAAAACGAAAGGCGACGTTAGTTAATATTCCCGACCCGATAAGATACTGGATGGTCTTCTCGATTTGCTTCATGTCTATTCTCCCGGAGAGATAAAGATACTTGTTCAGAAGGTCTCCGTGCCTATTCTCCTCAGCAGTCCACGCCCTTGTCCAAACAGCCCAAGGAGTCAAGCTCGCCCCCGTCTCATCCCTCACGCCATCCAAGGTGTTGAGCATTGTCTGGTATGTCGGAAGGGCTTCTTCAGAGATCATATCTCCAACAAGAACAACAAAATAATCGTCGGGTATCTCCTTCGCTCTCTCTCTTAATTCCTTGACCTGGTCATGGAATCCATCAGAGGCGGGATCCGGCAAAAGATCTTGAGGTGGCTGCCAGTACTTTTCAACAGATTTAAGGTGAATCAGTATATTGTCTTCGGCCCAGTTTTCAATAGATTTGAAGATCTCGATTTTTGAGGAGGCATCGAGTGTGTGACATGAACGTGAACCTCCTGGGTGGACTAAAGGCTTCTTTGCAGTCTCGGCCTCCTGTAAAAATATTTAGACACAATGTCACTTGAAATGTACTGTGCAAGGAGGAGATATCAAGATTTAAGAGACAATTCAAGTCGTAAACATTTCCATGAATACTAGCAGAGAATGCAAACATAACCTGTTACCATAATTTTTTATATTCTTTTGTAAATATCCAAAAGTATTTACATTTACAATGCCAAAGAAAAATTACCCAAGTCATAAACTGAACTATATAAGAACTAGAGAAAGGGTAAAACTAGAAAGACCATGAGGACCCCAGTTTTCAAAAAATTGGCCCAAGATCAGTAGCAACTCTCACTCCATCACCAATAAATATCGTTGTTTCAAACCACAAACACTAAGCAAACAAGATATGTGGCTATTGTAGCAGAAACCGTGACTTGAATTGTTGTTTTTTTATGGCAGGGAAGCCACTCTGTCATCAATTAGGGGCTGTTTAAAAATAATATAGGCTAATCTACCATTTACTTTGATCCAAAATTACTTTTGAACTAGTTCAATCACCTAATCCTTCAAATCCTCAATCATACGTTTTATCTACCAATCCATCACAAAAAGTAAATGCCTCCAAGTCCTCAAGAAAAGTACCCTCAGCAATTTTAGAGTCAGTTTGTTTCTTGCTAATGGATTGAAGAGTAGATTCATATCACTGTTTCAGGTTTGGTGGCATGTTACCCTCATTCATAAATGCACAACATAATATTGAAATACTGATGTAGCACGACGACTATGTCATAAATAAACAAAACCTAAGGAACCATGTCAGCATATTTATGGTGGCACCAACCATGTACACGAGAGAGAGAGAGAGAGAGAGATTCTACGCAGTGGAAGTAAGGGTCCCACTATAAGATCTTACATCAAGGAACTCCAAATCGAATTAAAGGAAAATTTGAAAGAAACTTCTTGAAAATGACTGAGAGCAGAGACAGTAGTAATTGCATGAAGTACTTGACCAAATATATATGCTCACATAAATGTTCATGTATAATAAATTTGCAGCTCTAAAGCATATAATTTCTATAAAATGCAAATAAGTGTCAGTCAAAACTTGTCAGGCGGAGCCCATACCCGAATAAATATGCCACCAAATATGAGCTTCGATCCGGATATGCTAAAGGTTGCTAAAATTGAAAATTTTCAAAAATATATAAATTTTACACTTTAAAAATAACGCTGGGTGTGCTTGCCAGTGTTCACAAGTAACAGAATAACACAACCAAACATTGACAAAATTATAAATATGCCACCGGATATGAGCTCGGATCCGAATCTGGGCTCCATGTGATGGGCTTCAACGACAAACGGTCTTACAAAAATTTTCGTGATGAAAGAATATCATCACCTTAATGAGTGAAGCAATAAGTAGTCAACAAGAAACTCGAAATAAGTCAGATAACAAAGTAAATGGTAAAATGAAAAACATTTCTGAAAAATGAATAGACATTAATTTGAAAAGGACTGCAGTGACGATCTAGACCAAGTAATCTCGACCAACTCCACAAAACCATCAAGCTGACAATGGCAAAAATCCAAACTAAAGAAGCAACAACTAAATCTACCATAAAAGAATATTTAAATAAATTATTATGAGGAATAGAAAGGAGAATAATACTATGCAGTGTGCATTTATTCAAATAATAACAATTACAGAAATCAAGAAAAGAAATGTTCTCAATTGCAGTATAATAGTATATGGTGAACCGCTATGGCATTACCCCGAAACCCCTCCATCCCTCACCCCATAACCTATATAAATAAATAAATAAATAAATAAATAAATATATATATATATATATATATATATATATATATATATATAAAGTTTGGTTCAAATAAGAACCATTCTTATTCTAAAACTAAGAACCAAAATGATTGTTAAAAGTTGATGAATCTGTTGAGAAGTTAATGAATTCAAAAATTGATTTTTCACCCGGTTCGAATCCCATGAGGCTAAAATTCTATTTTTGGATTCATAACTTTCCCAATGGATTCATCAACTTTCACCGTGAATTCATCATTTTTGGTTCTCACGATAAAATGGTTTTCACGCTAACCTCCCTATATATATATATATGTGTGTGTGTGTGTGTGGCAAGCGTGCGTGTAATTAAGCATAGACATCAATGTTGTACACGTTAAATGGTGTAATAATACGGCATAAATAAATTGTATTAAACAAAACTAGTATGTAATCCGTCGAATTTCGACGGGAAATATTTTATGCTCTATTTATAATCATATTAAATAAAATAATCTTATATCAGGATGATACGTCTGAATTTGATATATTAAATGGAAAAAATCTTTATATCAAGATAATATGTCTAATGTGTTATGTATAGGTTATATTTCGTCGAATTCTACTGAAAAATCACTTTATATTGTAATTTACGCGTAGAAAATTAAATATTTTTAGACATGTTAATAATTCTTGTTTTGAATGTATATACCCATACCCGTCTTAAATTCGATTAATTATCCGAAGGTATTTAAATTTATAAATATAATTTGTTATAATGATTGGTTATTCATCTCGCTAAAATAAAAAACATCGAAAGTATAATAATAAATAGTATAAATAACGAAAGATAAAAAAATAGAGAAAATTTTACATATGCGTGTCGATTAATGTTAAAATTCCTTTAGAATTTATATGCTCGTACATATCCCAAACATGATTAAAAAATATTTTTACTACTCGTTTTCATCTCAACCAGTATAGTTAATGTCTGCTGACTGCCCAAATATGTTTAAATTTTTACATATAAGTTGTTATATTAATTGATTATATATTTCAATACCGACTTGAACATTATAGAATAAATATTAATAGTAAATAATATAAATATGAAAAGATTACAAAATAGAGAACATGTCTAGCATATACATACTCGCACTCGCCTTAAATTTAATTAATTATCCGAATTTGATTAATTTTATAAATATACAATAATTAGTTATTCGTTTCAATAAGACTTGAATATTACGTAGTAATTAAGAATAATAAATAATATGGATAGTTAAAATTTGAAACTAAACAAATTTCACATAGTACGTGTCGTTTAATGTATTGACCTGTTTAGAATTTATATACATATATAACTGTCACAAATCGGATTAAAATTGATTTTACTATATGCATGTTCTCATCTTATTTTCGTATAGTAGTATCCACTAATTATCTAAATTTACAAAAGATCTAATTAATAAAATATATATTTATTTCAATAATTGGTTATCCTCTCGATTTAAATTTGAATTTACTATTTATTTCAAAACTTTTTATTAATTTTGAAGGCTCTCCAAAAAAATAATGTGAGCTTCAAAATTCCGTATAGATATGTCGATAAATGTTTGTATCCATATAAAATGTATATTCTTGTACCAAATAATATAAATAGCAAAAGAATTAAAAATAGAGAAAATTATATTCTCGCCTTATTCTCGTAGGAATATCCGCTAATTACCATAATTTATTTAAGTTTTAAAACATATAATCAATAGAATATATATTGTTCCAATATATTAAAATTAATTTATGTCTTGAATTGGTAAAGTTTCATGAAAACTTTAAAAATAATATTAATTAAATTAAAGTAAATTTTTAATAAAAAAAAGTAACTATTTATCTAGCCAACTAATTAATTGATGGGCCAAATTAAATTGGTGGATGTAAAATAATTGTGTATTATAGGATAAAAAAAGTACTCACAACTATTTATATAGGTTTAAATTAAGGTGGAGTTTGATAAGAAATCAATGTGGGATGAGAGATGTAAATACTAAGAATAAAAGAGATTTGAGAAAAATTGAAATTGACAGACTATATGATGCCACATAGGAGAGAGAATCACTAAATCCTTAATCATATTATATATTGATAATATAAATTCGACGGGTGGAGTTTAAATTCTTATACCTAAATAATATAAATAGCAAAAGACTTAGAGATAGAGAAAATTATATTTTCGTCAAATTTCACATAGTACGTGTTGTTTAATGTATTGACATGTTTAGAATTTATATACATATATAACTGTCACAAATCGAATTAAAATTGATTTTACTATATGCATGTTCTCATCTTATTTTCGTATAGTAGTATCCACTAATTACCTAAATTTACAAAAGATCTAATTAATAAAATATATATTCATTTCAATAATTGGTTATCCTCTCGATTTAAATTTGAATTTACTATTTATTTCAAAAAAATTTATTAATTTTGAAGGCTCTCAAAAAAAATGTGAGCTTCAAAATTCCGTATAGATATGTCGATAAATGTTTGTATCCGTATAGAATGTATATTCATGTACCAAATAATATAAATAGCAAAAGAATTATGAATAGAGAAAATTATATTCTCGTCTTATTCTCGTGTAGGAATATCCGCTAATTACCAGAATTTATTTAAATTTTAAAACATATAATCAATAGAATATATATTGTTCCAATATATTAAAATTAATTTATGTCTTGAATCGGTAAAGTTTCATGAAACTTTAAAAATATTATTAATTAAATTAAATTAAATTTTTAATAAAAAAGTAATTATTTATCTAGACAACTAATTAATTGAAGGACCAAATAAAATTGGTGGATGTAAAATAATTGTGTATTGTAGGATAAAAAATATACTCACAACTATTTATATAGGTTTAAATTAAGGTGGAGTTTGATAAGAAATCAATGTGGGATAGGAGATGTAAATACTAAGAATAAGGGGATTTGAGAAAAATAGAAATGAAGAGATTAAATGATGCCACATAGGAGAGAGAGAGGATTACTAAATCATTAATCCTTTGATATATTGATAAACTCTTTGCTAATCCAATTTATCATACCAAAAACGCAAACTTAAACATCAAAACAGAGAATTCAACAAATTTGAGCCAAAAATCCAATCTTGAACACGGAGAAAGAGAAAACTGCGGCGAGCTGAAAAACACATTCAATGAATCTTCACAATTAAAAAAAACGAAATTACAGCTTACTTTGAGCCAGTACGAAGAGTGGAAGCCATGAAGAATTTAGGAGATCTGCAACTGGCGGCGGGAGGAAGACCGAAAGACGGGCATTTTGGTGATTGAAAGTTAATGGCATTCAGCTTCATCGCCTTCTCCTCTGCAGCAAAATCTTGTGTAGACTTAGTTGCTTAGTTTTTCAGGTTGTGCTTCCTCCAGCCTTGAAATATCTCCCGCTTCGAATAGTTAGACGGGATCACGACGGTATATACAGTGTTGGGCCTTAACACTTGTTTGGGGTCTTACTAGTCGTATTGGGTTGAGCCCATCTGATTTATTTTCTTAGTACTAGATATAGTCTTTGAGAGCTGTAATATGTAATTCTGAAACCCTAGTCGCTAATAAATATGTTCTCATTTTCTACCCGTGGACGTAACCAACTCAACCAACTCATTGTTGGTGAATCACATAAATCTGTGTTTGCTTTACGTTTCTATTTATTAATTGTTCAATAATCTTATTCTGTCGTAACATTCCACATAAGTGTGGAAGTGTTAAATGATGTGTCTGTGTGTATGAGAGAGAGAGAAATGATGGGGCAACAGGCTTAGAGGGGGAGAGAGAGATAATCTGCGATCATTTTATATGTGTTTGTTGGTGTGAGTACATGACGTTATTGCCATTTTTGCACTTTCATTATGTTAGTTGATTAACTTTGTTCCTCCTCTCTTTTTTTCTTGGTTATCTTTATTATTCTTAACATTTACGCATTGAGTTGGTATTTACTTCATTTGGATGTATGGTACATTCATTTTTAATTTATGATTTATAAATTTTAATTAAAAATTAATAAACATAAATAGAAATTAGTGAATCCTAATTAAATAAGTACCCCGTGGATTCAAATACATACAAGTTTTAGCCTTACATATTCGTCACTTAGCGATAGTTTATTTTTTTCTTTTTTCAAGGTAAAATCCGTCATTATGAATGCAAAGATAGTTATACCCTCACGACTATAAAATAAGACCCAAACAAGACAATCTAACAAAGATAAAGTTAGATGTAACGATGTTTGTGAAAAATCTAGTATATGTTAGTATGCAAGATTTATGTAAAGCAGTAAAGAACACCAAGGCTTTTACGTGGTTCGATCGTTAATGAGATCTACGTCCACGGAGGAGTGGTTCCTCAATACTTTCACTATGACTTGGTTACGGTGAGTGTAGCTAAAAGCTCTTAGTATTTAACAAGTTGCTAACCCTTCTACCTTCGATCTAACTCCTATTTATACATATCGAGGGCTCGCCGGTGAGGCCGATCCTCCCATGTAGGGACTCTTAGCCTACAGTATGTGGGGTATGCCTCTTGCCCATAGGGACTCTTGGCCTTGCGCCATAGGGACTCTTAGCTTCACCGATTAGGGTTTAGAGGCGCTTGGGGTTTGGGGATGGGCCTTTGGCATAACCGCGTGGGCGCTATTAAAGTCGGTCCCAACTCGTTTGGGCTGTCGCTGGGCCCGAGTGGTTGGGCCATATCCCATCATAGCCCTTCCCCCCCGAATAGTCGAGTAACAGTCATGCCGAGGTGAGGTGAAGAATGCACGTTGCGGTAGGATGTTGCTTTCGGTGATGTTGTTCTCGAGGTTTCTCGATTTCTTTGGTGTAATGATTTGATCGGTTCGCCTGGATTCGAACTGAGGTAGACGGTTTGGCGTTCTGGGCATGCGCCGCTTGTTGGGGACCGAGCTGGAGTCGCTTGTCGTTTGACAAAGACGCGCTGCAAAAGGAAGTCGAAGTCCGACCTGGATAGCGACCCCTATAGGTTACACCGAGGTCCGATCTGGAGCGGCATCGCTCTTCTGGAGGATGCCGAGGTCCGACCTTAGTGGCAGATCTGGATAGAGATATCATGCGGGATGATACCGAGGTCCGTCCTGAGTGACACCGCCCTTCTGGGGATGCCGAGGTGTGGCCTGAGCGGCGCCGACTTCTGGAGGACGCCGAGGTCCGAGCTGGATGGAGATGTTCTTGTAGGGGGCGATGTCCGTTGGCAGGACGCCGAGGTCCGACCTGAGGCGCCCCCCTTTTTGGATGTGGAAGCGGACGAGGTCCGAGCCGCCTGAGGTCAACGTAATCATCACACGATCGGGCGACGGCCTGCCTTACCGTAGAGTACGTCATATGCGCCAGCGGCGCTTGGGCGCTCGAACCGCGTCTTGGCGTCACTCCACATCCAATCGCGGGTAGGCGCGTGTGAAAGTTGAAGCGGCGGTTTTAGGCGCCATTTGTCCTATAAATAGGCCCAAATGAGGCAACTGCTCACTTTTCCTTCGACGCTTTGTTTCGAGAATACATTCGCGAATTTGCCAATTTTTCGATCTCGTTGAAGGAGCCAAATATTCGGTGAAAAGTAAGTATGTATTCTTCATCTTCTCCTTCTCGCTCGAAAATTACGGTTCCGCTCGGGTTACGGCCGTTCGTCCTCCGATATAAAGGACTATATGTGCTATAACCGCTTTGTGTGGGTCCATAGGATTTAGTGCTAGGTCCCGCCGGTATCATCGGTATGGGGCGGACTTAGGGTTGGCGTGGAGAGGTCGAGGTTGACACCGGAGGAGCTTTTGAGATAACGAGGGAATACCGTATTCGGAGGGCGTGGTGGTTCTGCCACGACCGGATGATAGATGGCCCTCCGGAGGATTTGTTATTGATATGTAGATAGCTTGATAGCTGGCCTTAGGTTTCATTTGGCCCCAATTTTCCTTAGCTTTCAAGAATACTTTCAGATCCCCATATGTCAACTGACCTCGAATTCCATTAGGTCGGTGGGTGGGGCTAGGGCTGTCTGCTATGGCGTTGGCGAGGAGTTGTCCTTCGAGGTCTTGATGCGCTTTTTTAGTGTCAAGACCATAGGAGGGGTGTATTATCTGTCTCCTCGGCAGAAGCTTAAGATAGCGACTCCCTCGAAGGTGTCCCATTGGCAGAATAGGTATTTCTTCCTGCGGGCTGAGGGGCATCCGAGGTATGAGTGGGGCCTCGATACGATGAAGGACGTGAAAATCAAGCCACTGGGCCACATGGAGGAGCTGCTCAACAACCTTGGTGAGATTTTATCCATTAGTTTCACCGAGGATGACCTGAAAAAGGTCGGGCTGAGTGTTTATGGGTCGGGCGTCGGGATCGGGTGCGGGCGGGGTGAGGCATCCCTCTTCTTACTCCTTATAAGTCGATTTTCTTTGTGCTAACACGACTTTCTTCCGTCATGCAATGAAGCTAACGGAGCAAGAGCGAGGGCTCGCGATCACCGAGCGGTGGCGCCCAAAGAAAAGGCGAGGCGGGTCAAGGCAAGCGCCGAAAAGGTTGACGACATCAGTCAACTGATGACGGGGCCTCTGTCGGGGTTGAGCCCGGCACCGGAGACGCAGCCCCAGGCCCGCCTCGAGTACGAGGTGCCGCCCTCCAGCTCGGTCGCACCCCTCCCCGAGGTATAAAGTTCTTCCACATCTGGCTTTGTCCGCTCTGCGATCTGTATTAACTTGTGTTGCTCTTTTTAGGGTGCGAGCTCGGTGATGGGGGTCCTGCGATGCGCTGCCGGGGACCTGCAACTTGCCGCCGGGCTGGTCGCTGAGAGCTCAGCCCGGTATGAGGCGCTGGAGCGGGAGCTTGCTGCGGCGCGGGCGGATGCTGATGCCGCCGTGGCTGCTGCGAAGGCGGAAGCCGAGGCCGCAAGGGTTGCCGCTGAGGCCGGGAGGGCTGCTGCTGAGGCCGCCCTGAAGAAGAGGTCTTGGGCACTGGAGGTTGCCCGAGGGGAGCTCGAAGAGGCTCGCGAGGAGGCGGCCGGGGCGAAGAAGGAGCTCGCGGGCGAGAGGAGTGCTAGGCTGGCTGATCAGGGACCCATGTTGAGGGCCTTTGCTAGCAAGCTCATCGAGTCGGAGAGCTTCTCGGCCTTTATTGCCGACCTGGCCGCCGTACTGAAGCCGAAGGTGGTGTCAGACCATCTGGAGAAGTTGGCGGCCGCCATGCCTGACTTTGACAAGGTCAAGCATGGTTGGGTCGAGGTCACCCCTCGGGAGCTGAATAAGGCCTACGCCCGGGTGGTCTCCGGGGTCGGGTCCTTCCCTGTGTTGGAGGCTTTGGCGTCCAGCTCCTCCCTCCTGACGGCGGAGGCCGTTGCTCAGTGCAAGGAGGACGAAGATCCTGAACTCCAGGAGCTTCTTGCCGAGGTGCGAGCCGAAGCTGAGGAGGAGGAGGAGCAGGGGGAGGAGCCGAGCTCGGAGCTTCCTTCCGAAGGGGCCTTGCGCAGCCACAGCAGCAAGTGCAAGTGGAGGCCGGTGAGCCCGTCATAGAGCCTGAGGTCAGTAGACCTAATGTAATAGATTAGTTTACCGGGGTCGATAGGACCCTGAGCCTTGTAAACATTCCCACTTTTGAGAGTAATAAAATTTATCACTTTCTGAAACGTGTGTTGTCTCTTTATTTATAGCATTCCGCATCTCAATACCTTGTACTTGATCATGAATTGCTGACCAAGCTGAAAGAGGTCCGAGGTGTCTTGGCTGAGAAGGACAAAGAGATGTCGTTTGGAGGGCCGATCTCACCGAATCGACCTGTGTTTTGCCAAGATGGACGCCACCGCGGCGTCGTCTGCCGGTCTGAAGAATAGGTTGCAAGAGGCCGATCGAGAGGTGGCCCGCCTCCTGGCTGAGAATGAGGTGCTAAAGCTAAGAATCATACAGCTCGAAGTCCAGGGGGTGGACTTATATGCCGATGTGATTCATGGACGCCGATACAATGTGAGGAGGCTCGAGCTAACGGCGAGAAGCTAGCTCGGATCTCGGAGGAAGCACGAAGAGTATGAGAAGGTAATCCACCAACTGTGGAACTACCATATCGAAGGCGATGACCGGGTTCGAGCTTCTTTGGCGGGGCATGGTCTTTGAGGATGAGGAGGGCCTAACGGCAAAAGTTTAAAGATCGCCTCAACTCCATCATGAAGTACATGCAATGTACGAGATCGTCAGAACGACGATGCATACCCCCGCAGCGAGTTCGCAGCTGGCCCACCGTCCAATAATAGAAGAGCACGAGAAGGAGGCGGCTCGCCGATCATGTCGGTGTGCTCCGTTTGATGGGTCCACCGAGAGGAGGCGCTGAGGGGCGGTCGTCGGCGGTGGGAAGCGCCCAGACTTGGTCGGCGTGGGAGGGCGGCAAGTCGGGGGCGAGGTCGTGATCCTGGCCAGGCGTCGAGTTCACGAGGTCGAGGTGTGACCTCGGGTGTAGCCTCGGTTCCAGGAGCACCCCCTTCGGGTCGGGACACACCTGCGCCGGTTCAAAGTGCTTCTGGAGCAGGTCGCGGTGGTCCCGGAGTCACCATTTCAGGTCGGGGTGCCTCCGAGCCTGCGCCGAGCGCTTCTGGAGTAGGCCACGGTGATTCCGGCCTTATCGACTGGGTTGAAGGCACCGAGTTCGTTCCAGGCGTACACCGCCGACCTGGAGATTTTGTTCAGAATCAAGCAGCGCTTCAGAAGACCAGGCGAGTGGAGTTCGGAAGCCCGAATGAGCTGTATATATCTTAGGACTTTGTATGTAGTCGTAAATGTATTTAGACTCGTTCCGAAGTGTATATTTTCCCCCTTTAGAGGTACAAACATAGCTTAGGACTTCGTTTTAGTCGTAAATGTATTTAGACTGTATACAGAAGTGTATATCTTCCCAAATAAAGGGGCATAATTTGACGAGATCCGATCTGGATGTCTTTTTTTTTTTGCATGTAGATACTTCAACTTAATGAGTGATCTGTATGCTTACATGTAGACGTTCAATTTAATGAGTTGCTGTATACCTTGCACTTAGACGCTCAATTTAATGAGTAATCTGTGGTAGCGCGCTAGTGAGTACCCTACTTAGTGGGTTTTTCATCTTCGTAGGGCGTCCCTGTGAAGGTTTAGATGTGGTATATCCAATAGATGTTCACATATGTATAAGACGAGGCTAAGTGAAATATTATTCGAGAAAACAAATGTTTTATTGAGAAAATAACATCGCACTGGCAAAGCAATAAGGGACTTAACATGATGATGATCACAAATCAAAGCTATGTAAAGACCTCCTTAAATGAGTGATATGCCAGTTCGGGGATAAGTGCACCGGACAGGTGAGCTAGCTTGTAAGCCCCTTTGCCGAGGTACTCGTGAACACGGTATGGGCATTCCCATGTCGGATCTAGCTTGTTAAGACGCTCGGCTCTACTGGCTTCATTATTTCGTAGGACGAGGTCGCCTACTTGGAGTGCGGAGGCTTTGACCCTTTTGTTGTAGTATCGTACAACCTGGCCCTTGTACTTAGCTTCGTTTATGAAGGCAAGCTCGCGTTTCTCCTCGAGAGCATCAAGGTTGGAACACAGGTCTTCCTCGTTCCCGGTCTGGTCGAAATGAAGAGTGCGCGGGCTTGGTGCGCCGATCTCAGTCGGTATAATGGCCTCGGACCCGTAGACCAAACTGAAAGGGGTTTCTCCGTGCGAAGTCCGATGTGTCGTTCTGTAGGACCAGAGGACTTGGGGGAGATTTTCAACCCAATCACCCTTAGCTCCGTCTAGCCTCTTCTTCAATCTTTGTACAATCGTGCGGTTTGTCACCTCGGTCTGACCATTCGCTTGCGGGTGTGCGACCGAGGTGAAATGTTGCTCGATCTGGAGCTCTTCACACCATTCCTTGAAATTTTTGTCGACGAACTGGGTGCCGTTATCCGAGATCAGAATGTGCGGTATGTCGAAGCGGCAGACTATGTTCTTCCACACGAAGGTCTCGAATCTTCCCGCCGTGAGGCTCGAAAGTGGCTCACCCTCGACCCATTTGTGAAGTAATCTACACCTAAGACTAAGCACCGAAGTTGACCGGTGCTCGATCAAACAGACTAACGATGTCGATCCCCACCGCATGAAAGGCCATGGGCTCTGCGCAGTCGCCGATCGGTCTGGGTAGCTTTTGACCGGAGCGGTAGCACCGGACATTTTTTGACGAGCTCGGCGAGTCTTGACGAGTGGGCGGTAATATCCCGACCTCGCCTTCTTTGAGAGAGCTCATGACCGATGTGACTTCCACAAGACCCTTGTGAATCTCATTGAGCATGTAGTCGGCTTTTACGCCCAAGGCACCTCGTGAGGGTTGAAGGTAAGACTTCGGTAGAGAGCTCCCTCGTGTACGAGGTACTTAGGATTTCGCCATCATCTTTTGGCTTGAGCCGATCTTGAGGTAGTCGCCGTCTTCCAGATAGGCCCTTATGGAGACATCCGGTTCGGCTCTATCTCGGTGATGATGCCGATGTGGGACTTCGATATACTGAATGAACTTCCTCCACCGGTGGATTTGTTGACGACGCAGACTAACTTATCGGGGACGCCACCGGCCGTTCTCCCTCGTGGGATTCGATGAACACCGAAGTACTGAATGAGGTCAAGATCTCCTTTGCTTTCTCGAGTCTCGCTTCATTCGATCCTCCTTGGCCTCGATTCGCCTAGGACACGGTTTACCACGACACAGGAATCCCAAGATCCGGATCTTGTCCACTTTCAATTCGCTGCGGGCGGAGTCCGGAGATCGAGCTTCGACTCCACCTCGCTTTTTGTGGTCGGGAAGGTAAACCGGAGGCGTGGGTCACTTCTTGTTTGTTACAGGCCGAGGAGGATGATGCTCGCTCCGCCGCCTGTCTTGCATGAAGCTCCGCCCACGTCATCCGCCCGTGATCATCGGGCGGTGCAAGGACAGATTCCTCCGCTGTGGGGGCGGGCGTTGGGGCGACCTCGCTGGTAGAGCCAACCTCGGTGAATTTGGCCTCCACCAGGAAGTCAGCGAGAGCTTGCTCTTTTATGGCGGCCCGGGAGTCGAGATGTCGTGCTCACGAGCTCCAATGCCCACTGCTATACGTCCGGATGATTCCGGCTTTGACAAGACTTGCTTCAAAGGTAAGTCAGTTAGCACCTGGACGGAATGAGCTTGGAAGTAGGGTCGGAGGCGTCGCTTAGCGTTTACCAAGGCCAGTGCTACCTTTTCGAGGCTGGTGTACCTCGTCTCTGGTCCTTTGAGAGCTCGGCTAATAAAGTAGATGGGGAGTTGCCGTCCCACCTCATCTCGTACCAATACCGCACTGATGGCCTCGTCCGAGGCGGCCAGGTATAGAGAAAGGAGTTCACCTTCTTTCGGGGCGGACAGGGTCGGCAGGTCGGCGAGGTACTCTTTCAGTTGTGCGAAGACGACCTAGTGTTCTTCCTGCCAGGCGAAGTCCGGAGCTCTCCTCAAGATCTTGAAGAAGGAAGGCTTCTACGGCCCGAGATAAGAATCCATCGAGGCGGCGGGCACCCGTGAGTTTGTGGATCTCACGGATGGTCCTTGCACCGCATGTCGAGCAATCGCCTTCACCTTAGTGGGATTTGCCTTGAGCCTCTTGAGAAACCCAAAGATCCCATGAATTTACGGTTTTCACCATGAATGTACACTTCTGGGGGTTGAGCTTGAGGTTGGCCGATCTGAGGAGTTGGAGGATGGTGCCGAGGTCGTCGGCGCAGCTCTCCATTTTTTGAATTTTGACTACGATGTCATCGACGTAGACCTCGACAATCTCCCCGATGTGGTCTTTGAATATTGCGTCCATCATCCTCTGGTAGGTAGCTCCGATGTTCTTCAGGCCGAAAGGCATCTTCCGATACGCAAAGACGCCGAAGTCGGTGATGAACGCGGTCTTTGGGGCGTCCTCCGGGCTCATCAGGATTTGGTGGTACCCTTTGTAAAGATCTAGGAAGCTGAAGACTTCGTGGCCCACCAGTGCCTCCACCTTCTTATCAATGTCGGGGAGGGGGTAACAATCTTTCGGGCAGTGTTTGTTGAGGTCGGTGTAGTCGACACACATGCGCCACCCCCCTCCTGGCTTTCGGACCACGACTGGATTAGCCATCCAGGTCGGGTACTTGACTTCGAACAAGATCTTGCCTTCCGAGTTGAGTCACTGCCTCTTACGACCGACCGCGCCTCGCCATGAACACCCTTTTCTTCTGCCGAACTGGCTTGGTAGCCGGGTTGATGTTGAGGCGATGAGTTATAAGCTTGGGCGACACTCCGGTCATGTCGAGTGGTGATCGCTCCTTTTTCACACGCAAAAGGGTGTAAGTATAGGGTGTTAAGCATCGTATCCACGAGATTGTATCACGAAACATAGAAGCTAGCTCAACGATTATTCATCATTATTCGCCACGACATATGGGTGAGAGGTTTAAGGGCTTCGAAATTAATCCAAAGCAAAGGTGACCAAGCGTAAATATAAATAAAGCAATAAAATCACGAAAGATAACTATGGAGAAAGACTAACCCTAGGGATGTACCAATCCTATCCACAACGATGTTTATCCCGCTTATTATTAACCGCTTTAATCCGCATAAGACGGAAGATCACATATATAACCAACAACTTCGCCACGACAATTGCGGCGAGCTGATTACTAATTTTCTATCACGCTTCGCCTCTAGAGGAAAATAAGCAACTCCAAAAGGATCACTAAGAATATGCTTCCTACGAATGTCCTATCTCGCCATTCGACTCAAGGCTCATTCAGATCATGCATTCGATAACGATTGACAATTAATACGCTTCGCTATTAACCGACAACTAGATATGCATCAAGATTGATCGAAATCAACACATATAAATAAGCACAATCGAATCATGAATCAATGCCTCGGAAGGTAAATAACGATAGCGTAACTCACAACATATAGGATCGAATCATGCAAACCCCAGGATTAGAATAGAAAACTAGCGGACATAATAAACGGAATGAAATACTAATTAATCATAAAACGAAGTTTAAATATATAAACCCGTAGGAAGCGTCGGATGAACAATGGTTGGTCTTGAATCCAATTCCAAGCGAACGAAAGGAAAACAAAGGAAAACGATCGGACAAAACGCTCCGATCGATAACGAAACGATAAACTAAACTAAAACAACGTAAGAACAATACTAGAATTAAACTAAACGAAGACTAAAGCTAAAGAATGGAAAACTGAGGAAAAATCAAGTAAAATAGTCCGGGGCGTGCGGGGTCCGAGGAGGGCGCGAGTGGGGTGTTGCCATATATAGCACACCCCAAACCCTAATTTTCCTTCGCTGCCGTCCCGCGACCACCCTTCGTGGTCGCTAGGTGTGTCGCGAGGTAAGTCTCGCGCCGCCTTCTCGCCCGCGGTCACCTCTTGCGCTCGCTTTGTACCTCATGACCGACTAGCGGTCGCTAGTCGCTATGAATCGGTCGCGAGAAATCGCCCGCTGAATTCTCGACGCTAGGCTTCGCTCGCGGGCACGAGGTCACGGCCGCGGCTCTTCTGGGTGCTCGCTGGCTTGCCTAGCGGCCAGCCTAGCGACCGCTAGACTTGTCGCTAGAAACTGGGCAGAATGTAAATTTTGCTCGTGCTTCGTTCCTTGCTTCGATTATCAATATATAAACCTACAAAATGTCAAAGGAACACCCAAGAGCAGTATCTTCTAGAAATAGATGAAACATTAAGAATCGATACATAAACGCACATTAAACGAGCTAAACTCATCTTCAAATATCAACTAAATACGTGTAAAATGCGCGTTTATCAAACCCCCCAAACTTAAAGCATTGTTTGTCCTCAAACAAAAACAGAACGGAAAGACAAACGAAAGATCAACGAGCGTAGCAAAGAGGATAATCATTCTAGGCCTCAGAAACATATAAACGCCCAAAAACATTAGCGCACATGACGACGTTAGCCAACTCAACACAAACAACCATCGAGGGCAAGAACTCATTTATTTCAACCCTCACAAAGGCATGTGCGTAAAATATATAGAATACACTCAAACTCATAAAGAAATTAAGGACGTGTATACACTCACAGATCAATGCAATGCAACATCTTACCATCGGCTCGCTGCTTTCTCTAACATCTCCACCGCGTCAAATGTGTTCAAATAAGGATCAAAGAGGTCTTTTATAGGTTATAATGTAGGCACATTGGTTAAGGTAGGATAATATATGGCTAAGCGACTCAAGTAAACCCAAGCACCACCATTTATATATTTCGACACATATGGACTTTGTCCATTTTCCCTTCTTTCCCAACGTACAAATTGACGCTTAATGCCACGTAGGTACCTATACTTTGATTAAAGACCCTTTATGCTCAACACTCATAGTGAACTTAACATTTTTCTTTTTCTTTTCTTTTCTAGAGCTTATAGGGTTTAACTTTCACGAACAAGGTACTATTCTTCACCACAGATGTATTTTTCTAAAATAAACTTTTCTCGTCATAACTACATCAAATTTTTCACCCCTTTTGATTCCCATATCCATCCTCACCTCCTATCATCCGGTTTAATCGAAAGAAAAAGTCTAATAAAGGCTCAAAGAAGGCGACAAATGGTATATAACATCGGGTTAGTGTTTGGGTGAATATGTGGTTAACAAAGATGGCCTTTTATCCTTTCCAAATTCGAAACACATATTGCAGTCTCGACACAGAAACACGGCAAGTTCTAGAAGATAATCACATGTATGATATCACACAATTAAAAGAAACTGTATCAAGATGTTTATACAGTGAAGCTCAAGTCTCACGGGTTAAGCAAATGGTGAAAAACAACAAGCCTAAGCCATCTCACGTCATTCATGCGTCATTTTCTAACATATCATGTGCACTATCATTAAATTTCACAAAAATTTTCTATCGTCATTGGCCACATGGATTAACACACTTCACTTAACTCGTTGATCGACGCATACCTAAAACGAAACGAAAAACGTAAACACGACAAAAGAACAACACAAACGAAAAACAAAAACGAAACACGAGAACAAAACAAAGAAAACGCTGGGTTACCTCCCAACAAGTGCTTTATTTAACGCCTTTAGCTAGACCATCACTAACCTTGTCAATCTGGCGTTTTGTGGCAGAAATCCTTCTCAACTCGTGGATCCTCCTAAACTTAGCATTTACGGATCTCCACCACCGACTATGGAAGTGGCCCCCAAACTCGAATGATACACTCGGAGTTCCATGCCGAGTCCACTTCTTCCTTCTCACGCCTTCCTCGATCGGTCGAATACCCTCTAAACACGAGATGTGCGGCAAAGAATAGTCATGATCGAGCAATAATCTTCCGCTTTCCAACGCCGTGTTGCGTGATGGCGTCGTATATGGAAATTTTGAGCTCCTCATCGTTAACACGAAACGTGAGATTGCCTTCCCGCACATCAATCAACGCACGACCGCCATAGAAAAGGTCTACCAAGGATTAGTGGTTGTTGTTCAATTGGGAATATCTAAAATCACAAAGTCGGCGGGAAAAACAAAACCCGACTTCTTACCAACACGCCTTCGACGATACCTTTTGATATGTGACCGACCGGTCACCATCATCGCGAAATCTTCGCCGGCTTCATCTTTCCTAGGTGTAGCCGTTGAAAACGCTCAATGGCATCGATTGATGCTCGCCTCAAGTCGCACAAAACATTTGGAAAAGTCCGCTCGCGATCTCGCACTCTAACGTGAAACCGCCGATCCTTTTGCTTCAGAGGAGCTTCCTTTGCAAGACGGCATCAAGCATTTTGGATAGGAAATTTTCTCAAATTTCCCAAGTTTCTTCTTGCTTGCAAGCGTCTTTTAAAAATTTCATGTAGCCCTAAGATGTTTCGCAGTGCTTTCAAAGAGAGGCAAATTTATCTCAACTTTTGAAAAACCTCTTTGAACGAGCAAACTCCTCGTCATATTTCGACTTGACAAGTCGACTCGGAAACGGACCGGAGGAGTGTATGTGCGACGATTTGCTTCGGGTTGCCTCGCGGTCGACCTCGCGACCACCGGATGGTCGCGAGGAGTTCTGCTGCTACGATCTTCGCTCTTCGCGTGCGAGCTTGCGGTGTGGCTCGAGCGGGTGGTCGCCGCGAACCGCTCCGCGCGCACATACTACGGATGGCTCATGGTCGGGCGCGCGGACGCGTGCTCGATCGCGGCTTTGTGGAAAAGTTCGATGGTTCGCGATCGGGCTCGCGGTCGTGAGCTCGGTCGCGAAGCTGCGTCGGTGCTATCATGCTCTTCTTCCTCGGTAGGGCTCGGGTAGGCTCGCCCACCTCGCCCGAATGGCGAAGCATCGACTCTTTGGGTTCACCTCCGTGTTACTCGAAAATTGGCCCGCCTTCCATGGTGCATTCACTTGCACGGCTATTTGACCAATTTGATTCTCCAACATCTTTATGTGCTTCCCATAGCCGTCACGGTGGACTCCAAATGATTTATCTTTTGCCGGTGTTGCCGATGAACGAATTTTGATTCATTGCAATTGTTGGTTGCTTACAACCAACTGCCGCATCATGTCTTCGAGACTTGGCTTCCTCGGCTCTTGAATCGAATCGAATATTGAAGCTTCTTTGAAGGTTGTTGGAAATTTGAATGACTCCTCGATTAATGTGGTCGACGCTCTCTCTCAATCGACTCTTCAAAAGAGTGAACTATTTCATGAGATCGTCGATTTTGAGTCACTCTCAACAGCAATGCTTTGAACGATGGCGTTCTCTCCGTTGGCCATTGATAGCTGTTGGCGCCATCTCTTCTACAATACGGCTTGCCTCGCCTCATCGGTCGGTTCAATAAGCAGCCCCAGCGGACGCATCTACCATGCTCCTCGCCCGCCATGTCACCACCGTAGAACCGAGTGATTTGTTGCTCCTTGGAGAACCCATGTTGTGGACATCGTCTCAATAGAGCTCTGAATCTCTCCCATGCCTCGAATAATGATTCGCCGTGGTTTTGGCAAAATGAGAGATTTCGGCGATGATCTTCATGCTTTCGCGGAGTATTTCGAAAGAAACTTCTCAAAGTTTCCCCAAGTGTCGATGCCACCGGTCCAAACTTGAACCAATCTTTCGCCGTCACAATGAGAAACCGAACATGCGATCCGATTGTGTCTTGTGGCACCCCATTCTCGCTTGATGGTGTCACAAATATCGAGGAAGGTCTCGAGATGCGATTCGGTCTTCCGTGACTCCTCCCCAAACCGCTTCTCCTCGAACCATACCGATCGTACGGCTTGAGCTCGAAATTGTTTGCATCTACGCAGGGCCCCAACCGCCTCCTTGAACTGCTCGTGGGATGTCGATACATGTGGTTCGAGGTCTTTCCTCCGGAGCAGGGGACAACGATTCCCATATTTGCCATCCGACGCGCATCTCTCGCAAAGTCGGCTAGCATGCGCAACTTGCTCGGGAGGAATGCCCCTGCTTATGGGATTGGCCGCCATTGCAGCCCGCCTCTCTCTCATCCTCTTCTCTTCGAGAGCCTTCGATCTCGGGATCTAATAATACTTGAGAGGTCCCCGAGATCTTGTACGCATAAACCACCCGAGAAAGAGAGAATTTAGCACTTTCAAAAATAAATAATAATATATATATAACTTGAATTAATAAATCCAAATCGTCAAATTATTCCTATGTGATCTTAATAACTTTAAGAACGGCGCCAAAATTTGATCGCCCTTTTCACACGCAAAGGGTGTAAGTATAGGTGTTAAGCATCGTATCCACGAGATTGTATCACGAAAACATAGAAGCTAGCTCAACGATTATTCATCATTATTCGCCACGTATACAAAGTGAGAGGTTTAAGGGCTTCGAAATTAATCCAAAGCAAAGGTAACCAAGCGAAATATAAATAAAGCAATAAAATCACGAAAGATAACTATGGAGAAAGACTAACCTTAGGGATGTACCAATCCTATCCACAACGATGTTTATCCCGCTTATTATTAACCGCTTTAATCCGCATAAGACGGAAGATCACATATATAACCAACAACTTCGCCACGATAATTGCGGCAGCTTGATTACTAATTTTCTCTATCACGCTACGCCTCTAGAGGAAAATAAGCAACTCAAAAGGATCACTAAGAATATGCTTCCTACGAATGTCCTATCTCGCCACGACTCAAGGCTCATTCAGATCACGCATTCGATAACGATCGACAATTAATACGCTTCGTCATTAACCGACAACTAGATATGCATCAAGATTGATCAGAAATCAACACATATAAATAAGCACAATCGAATCATGAATCAATGCCTGGAAGGTAAATAACGATAGCAGAACTCACAACATATAGGATCGAATCATGCAAACCCTAGGATTAGAATAGAAAACTAGCCAGACATAATAAACGGAATGAAATACGAATTAATCATAAAAACGAAGTTTAAATATATAAAACCCGTAGGGAAGCGTCGGATGAACAATGGTTGGTCTTGAATCCAATTCCAAGCGAACGAACGGAAAACAAAGGAAAACGATCGGACAAAACGTTCCGATCGATAACGAAACGATAAACTAAACTAAAACAACGTAAGAACAATACTAGAATTAAACTAAACGAAGACTAAAGCTAAAGAATGGAAAAACTGAGGAAAAACTGAAGTAAAATAGGTCCAGGGGCGTCCTGGGGTGAGGAGCGAGTGGGGTGTTGCCATATATAGCACACCCCAAACCCTAATTTTCCGCGCCGTGCCTCGCGACCATCCTTCGCGGTCGCTAGGTGTGGTCGCGAGGTAAGTCTTGCTGTGCTGCCTTCTCGCTCATGGTCGCCTCCTTGCGCTCGCTTTGTACCTCATGACCCGACTAGCGGTCGCTAGTCGTTATGAATCGGTCGCGAAATCGCCCGAAATTCTCGATGCTAAGCTTCGCTCGGCACGGAGGTCGCGCCGCGGCTCTTCTGGGTGCTCACGGCTTGCTTAGCAGCCACTAGCGACCGCTAGACCGGTCGCTAAAATCAAGCAGAATGTAAATTTTGCTCGTGCTTCGTTCCTTGCTTGATTATCAATATATAAACCTACAAAACGTCAAAGGAACACCCAAGAGCAAGATCTTCTAGAAATAGATGAAACATTAAGAATCGATACATAAACGCACATTAAACGAGCTAAACTCATCTTCAAATATCAACTAAATACGTGTAAAATGCGCGTTTATCAAGTGGGGACCATGCGAACACGCCCCTTATTCCTCGTGGTGCATGACACTGCCGATATCACCGGGGCCACAGGCCGACCTTGACAACTTTGGAGGGTTAGTGCGTCAGATAGCTGGAGGTTCTCAGTCAGGTCATCCCGAGGTGGCGGCTTCGGGTGATTCTGTAATTGCTATGCTTGAGGCAGGGCTACATCCTGGGTTGAGACTCGTAGGCATTCTTTTGCTGCCATTTGGTCACCCTGGATGCTTAGCACTTCACCGGGGTGGGTATCTTGATAGTGAGGTGGTACACCGAGCGAGATAGCTTTGGTGGCGATAGCCAATCTCCGCCAGATAATGTTGTATGGAGAGGGAGCTCGTACTAGAAAGAATTGAATGGACTTTGTCACCGACACAGGACACGCCCTGACGGTAACCGGAAGGGTAATGACGCCCTCGGGTTGTACCGCCTCCTGATTGAAGTTCCGCAACAGGGAGGGAGCGGGATGTATTTGAATTCCTCCGACCTCAAGTTTATCCAGACAGCTCTGGAAGATAATACTAACGGAGGCACCGATGTCAATGTAGACCCGGTGGACGTTCTTGTTGCCCACCACGGCTTGTATCGTGATGGCGTCTTGGTGGGGCATGATTTTGGGCACCGGGTCATCTTTGGAGTGTAGGGAAAACATATGTTAAGCCCTCGCCCCGAGGATCTATCTTGGATATTTAATTCACCATACATTGATTATAATCCTAGCATGTGTCTATTTAATTAATTGCAACACGTAGGGGTTTTCTCGTGTTTACCTTTGGATCTGTCGGGGTCGATCGAACGGGATGAACGAATCGAACGGAACGGACTCGTGCTTTGACCTTCGGATCAGATTCCGTTGCCCAATCTCCAACGTCGAGTGAGGACGATCTATGGAGAATGCTTCGGAAAATCACCCAATGCTCCCTCAAAATTCTCGAAAATATCTCCCAATTCTCTCTTGGAATTCTCGAAAATAATAGGTAAATTGTGAGCATTAACCTAGACTTTATCTCTTACCTTATATTTATAATGCATTACCATAATCCCACAAGGAAAGGATTTATGCATATCCCATAAATATAATAATATCCTTATAGGATAAAGAGAATAAAATCTATCCTTAGAGACCTATGGGCAACCGATTTTCTTGAGCCAACGGTCGGATGGGCCACCAGTGGATCAAATGCAAGGAATAAAGATGGGCCTCAAATAAATTAATTATCTTATGTTCGCCCGTAACATAAATTAATTTATAAACATTCATTCATGCCACTAGAGAATAAATGCCGACTTACCCTTTATTACCGGGTTGAGTCGAGCTTGCACTTAGACATTACGAATCCCGTATTTAAGATATCGAACGTCCATTAATTATTTATAGCATTCTCGATCGCTTAAAATAATTAATATCTTTAATTCCTTAAGTAGTACCACTCAACCTTATTATTGTACTTGAGCTAACTCAACTGCAGGGGTTTAGTACAATAAACCTTTGAGCTCCTTAAGGGATGTCATCATCCTAAACGGATACGGTGACTCGACATGATAACTAGCGTGACATACAAGATTGCCACCACCCAAGATGCTAAGAATCTTGGGTTAGAACATATAACCCTCACCCATAACAAGTCAAAGTGATGGTCAGCAACTCATATTCACCTAATACCTTATCGAGGTTTAGATCATCGTAAGTCACCGAGATCTTGGTTCTTCACAACGGTCAGATAGAAGAACACATCTCACCGTGATCCTTCAATACGTGCGAGACGCATCAAAGATAGACAAGCAACTAAGTCAAGTCACTTCTTATCTATATCGCGCCTATACCGACAACTCGTCCTCAAGTTGTCTCACCAGTGAAACTTTTATATCTCATTGCTTGACCAATCATACGGACTTACGTGATCTTCTACACAATCGTATGATCTAACTTATATATGAGATAAGGGGACACGATATATGCACTCAAGTATTCAATTCGGATAGGAGATTGTAATAGTGGTAACGAAACATTGTATACAAGCTCAACCAAACCGCTTTTAGTATACAACCAACAATCTCCCACTTATACTAAAGCAAACTTTTAGTATACAATGTGTCTCTACTAGCTATTACAAACAACCATCACTTTGCTTCTCCCACTTATACAAAAGTTTCCTTTCTAAGTGGGTGCCATCTAGCGCAATCCAAGTCCTCTAACGTACCCGACGTAGACTTTTTGCGGCATAGATTTCGTGAATGGATCCGCTAGGTTATCCGTCATATCAATCTTTGCAATCAGCACGTCCCCTCGTCTAACGATTTCTCGTATGACATGGTACTTTCTCTCTATGTGTTTGGTTGCCTTGTGGGTCCGTGGTTCCTTCGAGTTTGCCACTGCACCTGAGTTATCATAGTAATCTATGATACTCGTGGGCAAACCAGGTACCACATCTAGATCCATGAGGTAGATCTTGAACCATACAGCCTCCTTAGCAGCCTCCAGAGCGGCTACATTTTCGGCTTCCATGGTAGAGTCCGCAATGCATCGCTGCTTTGCACTCTGCCATGATATGGCTCCTCCTCTCAAGGTAAACACATAGTCTGAGGTAGACTTTTTCTCATCACGGTCACTTGAAATCAGTCATCAGATAACCCAAAGGCATTAGACTATCTCGCATGGTAAACTAGCCTATAATCTCGAGTCCTTTTCGTGTACTGAGTATATGCTTTATCGCATGTGCTTGTCTGTGGTTAGACTGATATCTGGCTACTATGCCTACTGCACAGCAGATATCGGGCCTCGTGCATAGCATTGCATACATGAGACTTCCTACGGCGGAAACGTAGGGAACTTGTCTCATTTCCTCTATCTCCTTTGTAGTCAAAAGTGACTGCTCCTTAGATAAAGGAACGCCATGTCTGAAAGGTAGCAATCCTTTCTAGGCGGTCTGCATACTAAAACGAGTAATCACAGTATCAATGCAAGACGCCTGAGATAAGCTCAACATTTTCCTCTTGCGATCTCGGTAAACCTTGATCCCAAGAATGTACGCTGTATCTCCTTAGTCTTTCATTTGAAACTGATCGGATAACCAACTCTTTACGTCTGATAACAACTTCACATTGTTGCCAAATAGAATAATGTCATCTACGTAAAGTGCAAGAAACACCACATCATCGTTGACATCTAAACGATACACACAACTTTCGCTAGGCAACTGGGTAAATCCATAAGACTTTACCACCTCGTCCAAACGTAAGTTCCATGATCTTGCATCATTGTCTTATATCGCCTCTCTGTACGTCCATGGGTCGATTATCGCTGCTCGCTTTTACGACTAAATCAAGATTCTCCCATGAACATAAATCGCTCGGGTTGACGAACAACCCTCCCACTACGACGAGGTGCTATAGACACAATGACAACGGTGGGTGCATTAACTTGTGGTTCTCTATCTTGCACAACTTGCTGCGTAGGTACCACTTGTACGGTCGGTATCTCTAGTGGAACTCGACCCACTTCAATTTCTTGAAGTATCTGGTGTCGATCCCTCCCACTAGACACGACGTCTCGTACCTTTGGTCTAATCGGTGGTGGAATACGATCATCTTCTAATTCTTGAAGAATGATTTCAACTTTGGACTTATGATTTTTAATATAATCCTCTTCTAAGAATCGGGCATTAGTGCTAATAATGACCTTCTGATCCTTTAGGATTATACAATAAACCACATTTCGTTCCTCTAGGATAGCCAATAAATAGCCTTGCGTCGGATCTAGCCTCCAACTTGTCAGCCTTCTTGTTCAGCACATGTGCTGGACTGCCCCATATCCTTATGTGGCTCAAACTAGGCTTGCGCCCAAACCACAACTCGAAAGGGGTCTTTTCATCGACTTGGGCGGTACTAGATTTAGCAAGTATGCAGCCGCTTCTAAGGCATACCCCGAACGAAATAGTAATGTTGCATAGCTCATCATTGATCTAACCATTTCTAAAAGAGTCCTATTTCTTCGCTCGACACACCATTTCTTTGTGGTGTGCCGGTGAAGTGCTTGTTGGGATGTAATCCCGCACTTCACTAGATAGTCCATGAACTCGTTCTTGAGGTATTGGCCACCACGATTAGAACGCAGTGACTTGATATTCTTACCAAGCTTCGTCTCCACTTCCGCCTTAAACTCTTTGAATTTCTCAAAGCATTCAGACTTGCGGTGAAGCAGGTATACGTATCCGCACTCGAGTAATCGTCAATGAAAGTGACAAAATACTCATACCCTCCACGAGCTTGTGTGGACATCGGTCCACACAGTCGAATGGACTAGCTCCAACATTTCTTTGGCTCTATAACCCTTCGCTTTGAAGGTCCGGTCGACATCTTTCCTTCTATACAGATTCGCAGATCGAACGAGTAATGGCGAGATTACCCAACGCCCATTCTTAGCCGCCTTTGATCCTATTTAGATTGATGTGACCTAATCTAAGATGCCGAGAGAAAAGTGGTGTCATCTTCTTGAAAACTTTCTTTTTAGGGTTTGATGAAGATGCAACATAGTTATAGGTATTATGTTTTGCGTAAATAGTATAAAGCGAATTATATAATGTGCCAACACGTATAACTTCGCCATTTCTTATGATAGAAACACCACTATCAAAAATAATGAATATCCATGAGTAAATAATTTGAAACAGAACAAGGTTCCACTAAAATCCGCACATATAAAACGCCTTTAAAAACTAAAACTGCTTTCTCAAAACATAAAGTAACATCTCCAACCGCAACGGCCTCGACTTTCGCGCGTTGCCCATGGAGATCGTTATCTCGCCATTAGCCGCCTCCTTGTCCGCGGGAACCCCGCAAGGTGTAACAAACATGATCGATCAGACTCGTTCTACTACCCAAGAATGGGTAGAACAAGTCGCTAAACATGTTTCACATTACTAGCAAACGGCATACCTTGAGCCTTGAGCTTGGGGCACTTTGCCTTCCATGCCCGATCTCCGCACTTGAAGCACTTGCCATTCTCCTTCGCTTTTTCAAACCATTTGTAGAGCCCTTTACATTACTCCCACTCTTTCTTTAGCTTTAGCATCTCTAGAATTCCACTTTCCCTTTTCATCTTTCGATAAAAAATGGTCTTCCTAGAGGTCTTGTGAAGATCACAGCACCTTGCCCATTTTGCTTTCTTCCGCTACTAAGTCCTCTTGCAATGAATCTAGAGTATAACTCTTATCATAAGGACTACTCCATAACGAAAGTCATCAAAGACTTGGGCAAAGTATTGAGGATCATATCGATTCGACTACGCCATCAATATATCCTCCAACCAATTCGAAGCTCTCAGAGAGATTGATCATCCGCTTATATGGTCATGCACCTTGAATCGCTTTCCTTCATAGAACTTGACATAATTAATTTTGTCAAATTATGACAGCGATTCTGTCCGACTCTCATACAATTTCATGAGATTTAGCCATATTGTGGCGCATCATCCATCTTTGATGTTTGAGTACAAGGACTCGCACATGGTGACCAAAAGAAGCGCACTTCGCCATTCTATTTGATCTGTCCCATTTCTCGTGCTCAAGCTCCTCATCGATAGATAAATCGCCTAGAGGTTTGGGACGAGGTGTAGTGAGAATATATAAATTTTCTTGGCGGTGAGAACATTCTCAATGTTTCGCTTCCACTCGATAAAATTTGGACGGATAAGGGATTTTGTGCGAGCATATTGATAATCGGTGTAAGAGACATATCGAAAAGATAATGTAAACACATAAGCATACGATCGCACATAATTCGTAACAATAATATTGTAACCTTTTGATAAAACAATATTGATTGAAACCTCCAATCGCCCAAGGAATTCCACATGCAAGCCACGCTGTGTGTGGCGTTTACATGAACCCCCGACTGCACTAAAATATACCTTTTAGTCGCTTAATTTCAATCCATGTCAACTTATCCTTATGACAAATGAAATTAACGATTGGACCTTACTAGACCACATCACTATCGCAAGAAGGGACTTCATGGAAGTTGTACTCGAGGTGATGTCTAAGCATTGACCACAATTTTAACAAGAGAATGAATTCTTAGAATTGGCATACCACTCGGACCATACCGCTTCAATTCAAATTCTTTTGTTATCTCATTTTATATCTATCTCTAGAGAACTTATGAAAATCGCACATGCAAGCCACGCGTGTGGGCGTTTACATGAAACTCCCACTTCTCAATAGATTTAAAATGTTTTATTTAGAAATCTCATCTAACAAACTTATGATAAACAAAGGCAAGCAAGCCACGCGTGTGGACGCTTACTCACAAAGCGTCCTCACTTTGTTTAGAGATTAAAAGTGGAGGTCTTGACATTTTAATTAAAAATTAATATGTCGGGTTACTTGCTTAGTCTTTTATTCAAAAGGTTTGTCCATGCAGATCACGTAATCCTAGCATGCTTTTCTATAGAACTCAACATGTAAAACATGCTCGCAGAATTCTAAAATATGCTTGATAAACGTGATAAACCTAGCATGCTTACTATGCGCATCCAATTACGAAAAACACATAATGGTTTGTCAACGTAATTTAAACATACATAGCATGCTACTGCATAATATAAACATCCACGACATGCAATGAACGATAAAAATAAAATAAAACGTTCATCGTGGCCCACTCATGAAACCTGCACTTTCAAGTCTAATATATTACATAGAATTGCAAAGTACATAATTAAATCTCGAAAACGGGCCTCGCGTGCACGGGCACGGACCGGATTCGTCAAAACCGATTCGGGCCGAATTGATCCGGGCCGAAAACGGTTCGGGCCGATTTGGGCGGGTCGACCAAGATTGGGTGGGCCGCGCGCTGCCAGGGCAAGGCCCACAACAGACGCCTCAAAGACACTGCCGCCGCTTTCTCGTGCGCCGCCGCGGCCTCTCAGCCGCCGGAGCCGCCTGAGAAGACGTCGCGCTTCGCGCCTCGCCGAGTAGCCGCCGAGTCATCTGCGTCGGTGTCGGCATCTCGACGAAACCATATGCGCTGCGACTTCGTGCGCTTAGTCGCCCGCGATCTGCCGAGAAACGTCTTCCGAGGTACCGAAATCCGGGCGCTGAGGTTTCCGTCGTGAAACTCGCACCTCGCCGCATGATTCCGCCGAAGCGCCGCATGCATAATCGCGTCTTGTCCGCAGCGCCGCCGAGCGCCATCACAAGGCCGCCGAAGCGTGCACCGCGATCACGTGAGCTTCGCGAGACCGGGAGTCTTGCGCCTGTCGCCTGTGTCCCGCCGCACTGCTCGAGGTTTCAGCAGCAAACGCGCCTGCGGGCCGAAGGCCGCCGAGAAAGCTCGCGCTGCCCGCCGAGGGCACTCAAGCCGCTTAAGCGCCGCGCACGCTGCGCGGGCGTCGCCCGCACTGCCGAGACCTCGTTGAGGTTTCTGCGCTGCTCGCTGCGGATCGCCGCAAGCGCCACGCTGCCGAGCGGTGCCGAGCGCCCACGCCAAGCGCACACCTCGCACCGCCTGGCTGCCGAGCCATGCGCGCCGCCCACCGCCCCGTCTCCGAACGCGCTGCCAGCACGCCGCCGACTTTGAGAAAGCGCGCGCAACGGCCGAGGGCGTGCTGCGAGCGCCGAGCACGCCGCGTGCCGTCGCCCGTCGCGCCTCTGCTGGCATCCGGTTTCTCCGATGTCCTTCGCCGCCTCGTTCTTCATGCTTCCGCTTCGTTTTTCTTTTTACGGATAAGATTTACAGAAAAATCTAATCTAACCACGGATTTTCTCGTGAAAAACAAAACCCAACAAAACAAAACGAGCCACGATGAACGATGATCCACAATAAATAAATGCGCACGTAATAATCAAACGTGAATTAATCCAATAGAGCCAAGATACTGATCCCAGGCTCTGATACCAATTTTAGGGAAAACATATGTTAAGCCCTCGCCCCGAGGATCTATCTTGGATATTTAATTCACCATACATTGATTATAATCCTAGCATGCGTCTATTTAATTAATTGCAACACGTAGGGGTTTTCTCGTGTTTACCTTTGGATCTGTCGGGGTCGATCAAACGGGATGAACGGATCGAACGGAACAGACTCGTGCTTTGACCTTCTGGACTATATCCCGGTTGCCCAATCTCCAACGTCGAGTGAGGACGATCTATGGAGAATGCTTCGGAAAATCACCCAATGCTCCTCAAAATTCTCGAAAATATCTCCCAATTCTCTCTTGGAATTCTCGAAATAATAGGTAAATTGTGAGCATTAACCTAGACTTTATCTCTTACCTTATATTTATAATGCATTACTATAATCCCACAAGGAAAGGATTTATGCATATCCCATAAATATAATAATATCCTTATAGGATAAAGAGAATAAAATCTATCCTTAGAGACCTATGGGCGCCGATTTTCTTGAGCCAACGGGCACGGATGGGCCACCCTGGGATCAAATGCAAGGAATAAAGATGGGCCTCAAATAAATTAATTATCTTATGTTCAAATTTTAACATAAATTAATTTATAAACATTCATTCATGCCACTAGAGAATAAATACTGACTTACCCCTTTATTACCGAAGTTGAGTCGGGCTTGCACTTAGACATTACGAATCCCCGTATTTAAGATATCGAGCGTCCATTAATTATTTATAGCATTCTGACTGCTTAAAATAATTAATATCTTTAATTCCTTAAGTAGTACCACTCAACCTTATTATTGTACTTGAGCTAACTCAACCTGCAGGGTTTAGTACAATAAACCTTTTGAGCTCCTTAAGGGGCGCCATCATCCTAAACGGATACGGTGACTGACATGATAAGTAGCGTGACATACAAGACCGCCACCACCCAAGATGCGGAGAATCTTGGGTTAGAACATATAACCTCACCCATAACAAGTCAAAGTGATGGTCAAGAACTCATATTCACCTAATACCTTATCGAGGTTTAGATCATCGTAAGTCACCGAGATCTTGGTTCTTCACAACGGTCGATAGAAGAACACATCTCACCGTGATCCTTCAATATGTCCGAGGGCGTATCAAAGATAGACAAGCAACTAAGTCAAGTCACTTCTTATCTATATGCGGCTATACCGACAACTCGTCCTCAAGTTGTCTCACCAGAAACTTTTATATCTCATTAAGCTTTCGACCAATCATACGGACTTCGTGATCTTCTACACACCGTATGATCTAACTTATATATGAGATAAGGGGACACGATATATGCAATCAAGTATTCAATTCGGATAGGAGATTGTAATAGTGGTAACAGAAACATTGTATACAAGCTCTCAACCAAACCGCTTTCAAGATAAAAATCCAACATGGAGAACACGATGTCCTCACCCGCCCGAGTCGCTTGTTCTTCGACTTCTCGGGATCGGCCTCAGAGCTTCATTCTTTAACGACGACTGCTGCTCCTTCCTGTGGAGCCCGGTAATGGCATAGACTGCCCATAGCGTTGGGACCTTCGTCCTCGCTATCTTCGGTTGGGTCGCGTCGAGGTTGGCCCGCAGTTGTTGCCACCGCTATTCTTCCCCGCGCTTCTTGTTCCCCCACGGCCGAGGTATTTTTAGGGCTCCTCTCGACGAGCTCGTCCAATCATGAGCCTGTGTTTACGCAATCCTCGGTATCGTGACCATACCCGGTGATAGTCACAATACTCCTCGTGGTCCTCTTCTTGGATCCTCCTTTCATAGGAGGGGCTTTCTGAAGAGCTCGGTGTGGGCTCGAATATCTCGCCTTGATTTGAGCGGGGAGGCGCCCGCCGCCGGGGGTTTGGCCGAGGTCCGAGCACGGATTCCAGTGGCCCTCTCTCGATTACGTCGAAGGCGCTTGCGATCGCCTGCCTCGACTTCAGTTATCGGCTTCTTTCTCTCAGCCTTCTGCTCGTCCCAGATCTCCCTCTTCTTCCGATCCGACTCGTCTCCTTTGACGAAGTTGTCTACCAGTTTCGAGTTTACTCGCCGTCTTTGGTTTCTCCCTGGTGATTTCTTTATTCAATGCGCCGGGTCGGATCCCGTTTTTGAACGCATTGATGATGTACAGATCGTTACTGTCATCAATTTTGAGCGACTCTTTGATGAATCTCGAGACGAAGTTCGACATCATCTCGTCCCGCCCTTGGAGGATTGTGAGTAGGTCGGAGGAAGGCTGCTGAGGTGGCATCTTCTGATAGAAGCGCCATTTGAGCGATCCGTGAGGTCACAGGCGGTGTATCTTTGCTACGGCGGGCGAGGTGAACCAACGTCGGGCGTTGGAGATCGACACCGGGAAGATTTTGCACATGTGAAAATCCTCCATTCCTTGATTCGCCATGTTGGTAGTGTGGCGAAAAGGAAGTCGGAGGGTCCCCAAGGCCATCGTGGCGGCAATATTGGGTGCCTGTGCATCACGGGGCGGGCGTGTCTAGAATCTCCCTGGAGAAAGGAGAGATGATTCTTCCGTACCGATCGAACCCCGGGAGATCGTTGCCATCTCTCTCTGGAGGGGTGGGAGACCGGTGACGGCGTCTGTCGTCTCCTCGAGGGGGAGTTCGGCTCCGCCTTTCCTCTCTCTCTGCTCGCTCGGCTCTGGGGCGGCATCACAGAGGTGGAGGCGGCCGCGGGCGGCGAGGTGGTGAATGGTTGCGACCTCTCGGCGGGTGATTGACTTACGGCGGTGGATTGGTGTACGCATTCTCGGCTATTGTGCCGAGGTGAGCGTTGACCGCCTCGGTGGGGTGAGTGACCCCGGGCGCCCGTATTCTCCAGTTCGGGCACTCGAGAGGTGCCCGCTTCATTTGTCCTCTGGTGGAGGAAGTTTTGGAATTGGCCAAGATTGGCATTGAGAAATTCGAGACCGCAGCTCGGCGAGGGCTTCGTGAGGCCGGTGAGCGGCTGCTCACCGCGACGAGGTCGGCATCTTCTACCTCGTAAGGGAGGCGATCCTGAGGGTGTATGGAAACGTTTTCCATGTGGCCCTCAGGTGTGTGGCCGCTTGTGGCATCTGCAATCTCCTTCCCGTGGCGCTGAGTGACCACCTGGTCGTCCTCGGTAGCGGTTGTTCCCGACATCGACGGCGGTTGCGCGTGTCCTTGCCATTACTTTGTAGGAAAGCGAAGCTTTTTGTTCGGCGTTCCCACAGACGGCGCCAATGATAAATCTAGTATATGTTAGTATGCAAGATTTATGTAAGCGATAAAGAACACCAAGGCTTTTCGTGGTTCGATCGTTAATGAGATCTCGTCCACGGAGGAGTGGTTCCTCAATACTTTCACTATGACTTGGTTACAGTGAGTGTAGCTAAAAGCTCTTAGTATTCAACAAGTTGCTAACCCTTCTACCTTCGATCTAACTCCTATTTATACATGTCGAGGGCTCCTCGGTGAACAGATCCCTCCCATGTAGGGACTCTTAGCCTACGTATGTAGGACTGCCCTCTTGCCCATAGGACTCTTAGCCTTCATGCCATAGGGACTTTAGCCTTCACCGATTAGGGTTTGGAGGCTGCTTAGGTTTGGGAGATGGGCCTTTGGTATAACCGCGTGGTCGCTATTAAAGTCGAGGCCACTCGTTTGGGCTGTCGGTGGGCCCGAGTGGTTGGGCCATGTCCCATCAGTTTGAAAATCACATTTTAATTAAAATTTTGTATAAGATTATATGCATGAATCATATTCTAATTGAAATTTAAAATGTGGCATCCATGTCTTACGTGAGGATGTCTTCAGAGGAGAACATATTCCTAAAAAGAATATTAAATTAGACCGATTGGGAAAATTCCTAAACTGATGGGAATAATTCTATCATAACTGTATGCTTTGATTGGATCCCAAAATCTCTGATGATTGTTCTGTTGATGTAACTAATGGTGCTTACTTATTCTGGAGTTAGACTAGCTTGGACAAGCCCAAGACTCAAGGAGTTCAAGCAGACTAAAGCTAGTCATGCTGATAAGAGTATCAGTACCAACGCAACTTATAGAAGCTCAACTGATGAACCGCGTCTTCAAGACTCAAGTCATGTCAATGATGTATGAAGGCGAAGTATATCGATCTTGATGACCGATTACTCTTTGGAGTAAAGTCGAATATTGAAGGCGAAGATCGAGACTAAGGCTCGTATTGTTGAAGCAAAGGAGTCGAATATGGTGAGTGTCATACCAGCAACTGACTGTCCATGTGAGAAGTCAAAGCTAACTACGAGAAGTCAAAGCTGCCGACTGAAAATCAAAGCTACTGATCAATAGTCAAAGCTGGTGACTGATAAATGCGCATTTTACACGATTTATAGTTGATATTTGAAGATGAATTTAGCTCGTTTAATGTGCGTTTACGTATCGATTCTTAATGTTTTATCTATTTCTAGAAGATACTGCTCTTGGGTGTTCTTTTGGTGTTGTGTAGGTCCATATGTTGAAAATCGAAGCAAGGAACGACGCACGAGCCAATTATACAATCGACTGTTTCTAGCGACCAGCTAGCGGCCGCTAGTCTGGCCGCTAGGAAACCCGTCACGAGAACCCAGCAACATAGCGATCGCGACCTCGTGCCGTGGCGAAGCCAGGCCGAGAAAGCTCTTGGGCGATTTCTCGCGACCGGTTGAGTGCTAGCGACCGCTAGCCGGGTCGTGGTACCATGTTAGCGCAAGAGGCGACCATGGCGAGAGAGCCTTGAGACTTACCTCGCGACCGCACTTAGAGACCGCGAGTGCTCATGAGACCGAGCGGCGAAGCAAAATTAGGGTTTGAGGTGTGCTATATATATGGCAACACCGCGCGCCCCAACTTCGGACCTCGATTCGAGCCTCTTTTCTCGGTTTTTCATAAGTTTTTCGAGTTTTAGCTTTAGCTTCCATATATTTTCATTCTATAGTTGTTTTACGATTGTTCTTCATTTGTTTTACGTTTTGTCTACGATCCTAAGCGTTTCGTCCGGACAATCTTTGCAATTCCGTTTTTATTTGGGGTTGGGATTCAAGCCCAACGATTGTTCATCAACGCTCATCACGGGTTTTATATATTTAATTTCCGTTTTATGGTTAAATCGTATTTTGTTCCGTTTATTATGTCGGCTAGTTTTTCGTTCTAATCCTGGGTTTGCATGAGTCGATCTTATATGTTGTGATTCCTGTTATCGCTATTTACCGTCCGTGCATTGATTCATGATTCGATTGTGCTTATTTATATGTGTTGATTTATGATCAATCTTGATGCATATTTAGTTGTCGGATAATTACGTAATTGTGTTAATTGTCGATCGATATCGAATGCATGATACGAATGAGCCTGAGTCGTGGGCGAGATAGGATATTCGTAGGAAGCATATTCTTTGTGATCCGTTTGGGTTGCTTGTTTTCACCTAGAGACGTAATGATGTGTGGAAAACTAGTAATCTCTGACCGCTTTTGTCGTAATGTAAATTGTCGGTTATATATGTAATCTTCCATCTTATGCGGATTAAAATTGGTTAATAGGAGCAGGATAAACATACGTTGTGGATAGGATTAATGCAGCCCTAGGGTTAGTCGTCTTTATCTGCTTTTAAACATCCGAGTGTTTATTGCTTTATTTTACTTTCTGTTTTGTTACCTTTGCTTTGGATTTAATTCCGAAGCCCTAAAATCTTACCAAACCATATTTGTTGCTTGGATAATGATGAATCCTTGTTGAGTTAGCTTCTGTGTTTTTGCATTACAATCCCTGTGGATACGATACTTCGCTTTCCCTATACTTACACCTTTTCGTGTTAGAAAATTAAGCGATCAGTGACAAGTAGTCAAAGTTAGCAAAGCAGAGTCAAAGTTGGCTGATGAAAAGTTAAAGCTAATTATATCTACGTCAAGCTAAAAGCATCAGGTTAACTCAGGTTCTCAAACTGACAAAAGTTGGGAGTCAAGCCTGTTGATAAAAGATGGAGCAGTCTCGACTGGCCCAACTTGAAGTCAATATATTGACAAAATACAGAGTCAACTCAACTGGAGAAATACGAAAATATTTAAGCATTGAGTGTTTGACTTGTCACGTGTCATAACGTATCTGTAGAAGATCTTGACATGCCAGAAGATCTTTTCAGAGTTGCAGCTATAGTGCATAATGATGCAAATCCTGACGCGATGTACGAGGACTCAAATGGAAGAATTCAAATGACAATTAGAATGAAGTGATTGGTGCCCCTCCAACGGTGCTATTCATCGTCTTCTCTATAAGTATGTGCAAAATCCAACATTTGGGGGTTACTGAAGCGCTACACATTCTTATTGTTTAAAGCACTCAAATCTCAAAGCCCAAGAACAATCAAACAATCATTTCGAAAACAGAAGTTCACAGTGTTATCGGTAAACCTTCATAGCTCAAATATAATTACAGCTCAAGGTTTCAGTATGAACTTCCTTAAGTCTAAGATACTACTCTTGTATATCTTAAGCTTAGACATAGTACTGAGTTTGTCGCATCTCACAGCTAAGATTTTAGTTGGAAAACCCCTCTAAGTAAAAAAACACCCATGTTTAAATAGAAGTTTGAGCAAGTAAGCAACGAAGTGTTAGTTGCTGAAAGCTTGATTATCTTGTACCTGCAAGCAAGAGGTTTAGGTCGACTGCACCAAGCAGTGACATGTTTCCTAACACCCATAAGTATAGGATGGATGTCAAGTTAGGCAGGATACAATAATGTTAACTATGTATTGATAAGCCTAATTTTTACCTGTTTTATAAGGTTATATTTGTCTCGTTTATAATTGATAAGTGATCTTTTGAGCTATCTTTTGATATATTTATATTTACCTTGGAAGATATTTTCCGTGTGTATTTCGTGTCATTTTAGCACAGGTTTGGATGTCAAAAAGGTGGATCACGATTAAGAGGAATTAACTAAGCAAAAAAAAAATCGGAGTTCAGTCTCACCATGAGCCATCCATGAAAGGAGAAGATAAGCGATCAAGAAGAGTTCGCGAGTTTGCATCGCGAGTTAAACTCGCGAGCAAAACTCACGACTTAACATGGATGCGGAATTAAAGGAAGAGCTCGCGAGTTTGCATCGCGAGTTAAACTCGCGAGCAAAGCTCGCGAGGTAGCACGGACGCGCGCCAGAAAGGTTGTCTCGCGACATTTTATCGCGACTATCTCTCGCGACCTATCCTTGCGAGATAGGGTGACGCGGCCTAGGGTCGTGTATATTATGGCTTCAGACGTCAGAGAGGAGGGGACTTTGAGAGCTGCACACATTCCAGGAGAGGGGATTAGACGGGAGAGATCAGAGAGCTTTTATTTTATATACAGAACACATTCTTTTATTTTGCACGTAGCGTTTTACAGTAGAAGATTATTATTTTCAGTTTTCTTTACTTTCGTAATTTAGTTTTCAATTCAGTTTTTGGAGCTTTCAGAATATTCTTCCGGATTCAAGTTGTTACCTTGTTCATCGTGGAATCTTACGGTTTTATCTATCTATTTCAGTTTATGTTATTTTTATTTATTTATTGTTTTAGTATTTTAATTATGCGTAGCTAAATTCCTTATTGATCCTAGGGTTTGTATGTCTGACTAGATTTGTATGATTGATCTGTTGATACTGTTTTGCCGTCTCATTCATGATTTATGATTCTTGGCTTTAATTCTCATGTGTTGGTATCTGGCCAATTTTAATGCATGCTAGTTATGTGATTGATGTCCTGGCGGAATTAATTGCATAATCGATATCTTGAATTCATAATACTGATTTTACCTTGAGACACAGCGGAGATAGGTGAGCTGTAAGAGGTTAAATCTTTGTGGCTTTTGGTAATTAGCTTACTTCTCTTGAGACCCGACGGAGATAGAGTTTAAGCTAACCTACTACTATAGTCATCTCTCGGAAACTATAGTTACATTAGTGATCCTTCATATGAATGTGGATTAAATTGGTAAGCAGTTAATAGGTAAATTGTGTGAATCGGTTGGGTTAAGTACATCCCTAGGATCGATCTTTCATATCGATTTTATTCTTTATTTTTATTTGAATCTAGTTTTATTATTAGTTCTCTCTTGATATTTTGTTGCTCGAATAATAATAAAGATTACGTGTTGATTATTCGTTGTGTTCTCGAGTCGCAGTCCCTGTGGATACGATATATATACTTGCTATTTTACTATCATTTATTTGGTAGAAAATTTAGCGATCAAATTTTGCTATGTATCTAGGTGTACTCTTGTACCCGTAAACAAGATCGAATCCAAAGTTAGTGAATTGACTGAGCAATCAATCCATAGAAATAGGAGCCGATCTCTCTGAACCACGTAAAACTCAAAGTGTTTACCTTCAGTTTTTTACATTTAGTATCTTATTTTACATTGCATATTATTGAACTAACATCGCCAACACATAAGAAGCACATCATAGTCTTAAAGCATCTATCAGTATCAGTTTGATTGGAAAGGTAAATTGAAAATTGACTAAGCAATATCCGACTAAGTGTTTTGAAGCCATTTTAAGTTTTCAGTAAGAAAAATACAGTAATCACCACATTTCGCACACACATCAGTTATCAGTCCAACTAACGGGATGACTCAGCAGTCATTAAGTTTGCTAACTGATATAACTCAATACAAGACTTCATTTACCTGAACTGACCAGCAGTATGACACCAGTATTGAACTGCGAGTTACCCGACCAGCTATAATTAGTAGCCAATCAAGTCTTGTGTAAAGAAAAAGTTTTAAAATTTACCTAACTATATATCCCTCCCCCTCCTTATTCCCATACAACAGCACGTACCTCGTGGGACCTATCAATACCAAATCCTAACAAAATCCACACATAAACTCCCGTACATGTACGGATAGAGAAAAATATCAATGTAAAGAAAAATATTATTTATTTTTTATGTAATTAACTAGTATCATTTATATTGAATAAGAGTATCATTTGTATTGAAGAAAATTATCAATATTTGCACATACGGACGTCCGTATAGCAAACCACCTTTTAAATCAATGGGTGTTCTATGCTAACGTTCATATGGTGCCACACGTGTTTTAGTTTTTATTTAATTATTAATTTATGATGGTAGATCATTAAATTTTAATTATAATTTATCAAATTCTAGTGATTAATTAATAAATTTTATTTATGAATTATTAAACTATAATGAAGTATTAATTAATAATTTCATCAATAAGTTTATTCTAGTATCTTTATTTTATCTTTAACTATTTATTCAACCCGACTTTCAATTAGCCGTTGCAAAATATAAAGTAACAATATGTGTGGGTGCATTACTTATTATTGAGCTTACACGAAACCAGACTAACATATTAATTTAATGAGATAAGTTATTTGTTGGTAGTGTCAGTGTGGGCTACTTAGTGGAACAAAAATCTCATCATAGCCACCAACCTTTTGGATTTACACTCTATGCTAATTAACCGATCAATAACAATTCTGAGTATCTACACAAAAATATTGTAAAGGAAATTTCATGACATTCTAATGAATTAATCGCTAAAATGTTACACTTTATGTCCAAATATTTTTGGACAGTTTATGGGGTCAACTTTGAGCGGTTTTATTTTATGGTCTCAACGTTTAACTATATGATATTTAATGTCCTAAACTTTAAGAAATACACTAATATATGACCCGATTTTTTTTTTGGGTACCGAAATAATGACTAGGATGACAACATAATTTAAGATGGATTTTTTTTCGATATAAGCATACAAAATGACATCATTTCAATCCAGGTACTTAAAAAATAAGTTGATTGTTTCTCCCTTTCTCTCACGTCTTCCTTCCTTTCCCCTAACCTTAAAATTCTCCCGCATCAACCACGTTTGAAGCAAAATCATGCGCTTTTTACTTTCCAGTTCTGATTTTTATCCTTATTTAGCTCCAATTGATCGACGAATCTTGATTAGTTGTGCTACCTCCAAGCTTGATGATCGCAAGCGGTGGCTCTATGCCAGGAGCAGTGCATCTTCCTCGATGAAGCCATACGGCATTGTTTCACCTTCACCGAGGGTCACGTGGCGTATCTTCACTCGCTCAAGGAGGCCGATCTTTTTTACCTCTCGTCTCGTTCCGACTCAGATTCGCATTTGCACTTCACTCGAATGACTTTGAGGATGATGATGGCTTCGACTCGGAGTCTCTGCAACATCAACTCGTCGGTCCACCAGCAGTGTGTGAAGAGAGAGGGGGGAGAAAGAGAGGGAGAAATGGAAAGAGAGAGCACGTAGTGTGTGAGGAGAGAATGGGATAAAAAAGGATTGCGTGTTCGGGGAGGGATAGAGGATGGAGGAGAGAATGGGATAATGCTAAAATGTAAGCTTGACGAGAGAATTCAATCGATATCACAAAGGAGAAATAAAAGGAAAGCTAACTTTATTTACTTTGCTTCCATTCCCTTTTATAGAGATTGTTACAGCAATCATAACTTACATATCCTCATAACAAGAATGTAACAACTTCTAAACTGCCTAACAGAAAAACTAACAGCTGCTAACTATATCTCTAACAACATCATTACGTGGCAACTTCATTACGTGGCAAGTGCATGGGCTGTATTGCATAGGCTGCATGCGTATGTTTAATACAACCCCCACTGAAACCAAGCTATCCTTTCTCAAGCGGAAGATTTCGTAAAAGTTGATCCAAGCGTACAACAGTGACTGGCTTTGTAAGCATATCCGCCACCTGATCAGTAGTAGAAATATAACGAACATCCAACTCATTTTTTAATACTTTATCACGGACAAAATGTGCGTCAATCTCAATATGTTTAGTTCTTGCATGGTGAACTGGATTGAGAGCAATAGCCGCGACGCTCTTATTGTCACACCATATGACCGGTGTCGGAGAAATAGTTAACCCAATTTCACGAGCAAGAGACTGAATCCATATGACCTCAACTGCAGTATCAGCCAATGACGGTATTATGATTCTGTGGAACTTCGCGATACTACACTTTGCTTCTTGGAACTCCAAGATATCAGGTTGGAGCCAAGAAAAACATAGAACCCACCTGTTGATTTACGATCATCAAGAGAGCCTGCCCAATCGGCGTCAGAGAATGCTTCAATATGGAGATGAGATGAAGGATGAAATGCAAGGCGTGGTTAATAGTTCCTTTTAGATATCGAAGAATCCGTCGACAAGCCTTCCATTGAAGATCGGTGGGAGAGTGTAAAACCGACTCGGTTTGTTAACAATAAAAGCTATATCGGGACGAGTGAGGGTGAGGTATTGTAGAGCTCGATAATGCTTCTAAACGAGTTGGGTTATGGAAGAGGACTATCATTTGAGTGTAACTGCGCCTAGATCATAGGGGAATTTTGAGGTTTGCACTCGGACATATTGTGTTTGGCAAGGAGTTCACGGACATATTTAGACTGGTTTAGGTGATAGGAGTGAGAGTTGGTTTTAACAACCTGAATTCCTAGAAAGAAGCTTACTGGACCCAAAGTTTTGAGAGCAAAAACGTTGGCAATATTTTGAATAAGCTGAGACATGAGGGCAGAATCTTCACCCGTGATGAGTATGTCATCGACATAGACCAAGACAAGCAAAATTTTCCTATTTTTTCTCATGAAAAAAAATGAATGGTCAGAAGAGGAAAAACGAAAACCATACTCTAGAAGATAAGTTTTGAGTTTGTCGTACCATGCTCGGGGGGCTTGTTTATGTAATACTCCGAATTTCTGGGCTTAAAAAAATTTTCGAAAATAAGAAGGAATATTACGATAGAAAAGAGAATAAAAATGAACGTCGGTAGACGTCGGTTTTGAGAAATCGAAAATTTATTAATCTTTTTCACTTGAAAATATTTTTAATAATAAATAAATATGTTTTTAAGTATATTTGGGATATTATTTACACTAAGGAAGAAAAAGAAATATTTTTCCTTATTTTCTAGTGATTTTCGAAAAATATGGAATAAATTGATTAATTTGTGATTTAATATATGATTACTTGATTTATGTGATGAGTTGTCATGTTTATCTTGAAGTATATGATAAGATAATTATCTTGTACACCCAAGCATGAGGTGGATATGATAAGGATTTGAAAATGACATTTTTAAGATAAGATTTGCTATGATATTTTCATAAAAGATAGGATAAGGTCATGATTAACTTAGAGATAATGTTTATCTCTTAGAAATATGTAGAAATGTGATAAATATCATAGGAGATAATATTTTGGACTTTAGCATCTATAATTTTCAAAATCTTGTGTTATTTTATGTAGTTTTGAAAATTACCATTTATTGTGATAATTGTACTAAATAATTTATTTAATTATATAATTGATAAATATCATGATTCTAGATCAATTTTATCTCCTAGAAATTATGAAAATTTCAAAATTAATAAATTAAGGTAAAGAATAGGATTTTATAAAAATAAAATCTAAGAAACCCTAATGTTAGAAAATTTGGAAATAGCTTAGAAATGTTCCAAAATTTATCTTATGATATAATATCATTATATTAATATAATTACTCATGAAAATAATATTTTTATGAAAAGAATCATAGTTTGATAATTTATTCGTAATTTCGAATTATTTGCCGATAACTTCACTTTAGTACTTAGAAATGATCTTAATTAATTTTCCTATGATTTATTTTATCATCTAAAATTAGTATTGTTTTACATAGCTATTTATTGAAGAAAAATAAAAAATTTAGTATATATTTATAATGAGGGCCGAAAATTTGACTTATTAAGTGTGAAAATGATGAAAAATATCATGCTTTAATTAATGATATGTCATTATTATTTGGATAAGATATTATTATAGGATAAGGTAGATTATGTATCCAATTTGAACAAGTAACTAAGACCTTTGTCATGTAGTAGGAGAAAAGTTTGAAAAATTAATGTGAACATAATAAATAAAAGTCAAACTTTAGGATAAAGATAAGATATGGTATTATCTTATAATTATATTATAGTATATGATATGGAAAAAAATAAAAATTTATCCTAAGCTTATAGTAGTGGCCGAAAATTCCATAAACCTTATATAAAGTGATAATTTATTTATTTTATGATAAGTATAAGATACTCTAATTAAATAATAAAATAACATAATAGACTATAAGATAAAATAAAATATTTGTCTCTAGTGAATAGAGGTGGCCGAAAATAATGGAAAAAGATAAGGTATGAGTTGTATTTTACAAATTACACCTAGATGTGTATAATATTAAAAGATAAGATTTGATAAGATAAGATAAGATATGATAAGATTTTATAAGATAAGATCGAACATGAGTCATTGACAACTCATAGGTTCAAATTTTAATAAGATAAGCATGAGTTGTAATTTTGACCTTACCTTAAGATATTTTATAAAGTAATGATTATAATCATCCCATAATTCCTATAAATAGGAGGTTACCCTCCCATAAACATCATAACCGAAAATAGAGAGAAATAGGAGAAAAATAGAAAAAAAATAGAGAGTGTTCTTGAGGCGTTCTTGATCGTAGATAGAATAACGTCGTGACGTCGATCGAATCCGATCAAAAGGTTAGATTTCTTACGAGCTTCAGTATATCGTTAGAATTTATGTTATGAGCTTAGTTTATACATGTGATTTTCGAAAATTATGTGACTTATGCTAATATGTTTAGATATTATATTTATATGATGTTATTAAGCATATGGTATAATTATATCACAAAATCAAGCATGATATCAAATTTTATATGTGGACCGAAAACTTGAAGGTGTAATATGTTGATAATTATGATTTTAATTGATGATTGAAGCATGAAATCATAATCTAGGGTATTAGTTATGCTTGTATGAATTTATGTAGAAATTTTGGAACACTTTGGTACCTAAGTCTATGATTTTCGAAAATATTAGTACATGATATTATGTTGAGATATAATCCATATTTGAGTGTTATCATAGCATATTGATAGTGTAGATTCATAAAATAGTGTTGTATGAATTTATTGGATTTATTAAAATTTATTGGACCTAAGTCCAATTTTCAAAAGTGACTTAAGAAGATTAAATTCAATAGTTCACAATAAATAAAAATTATGTTATAGTAAGGATGCTTATAGATGAGTATGTGTTATGTGATTTTATTGAAATTTTGGAGATTGTTTGCTTAGTTTAATTAGGGTTTTCAAAACTATAGGTTATATGTATTAATGTTATAAATTTATTTTATAAGGTATGATTGCATAATATGATCCAAAATGATGTTTTAGACATATTATGATTTTATGTGAATTTTTAGAACAAAAATTGCACATAAAATAATAGAATTACATAAAAGAAATTAAAAAGTCAAAATATTGACTTTAGTCAAAATTGTTGACAAAATATTGACCAAGTCAAAATCGTTGACCAAAACGTTGACCAAGGTCAAAGGCACGAAATTCGATAAAATGAGATCTATGTGACGTGTCGTTTAGTAACAATGTAACTTACGTTACGAAAGTACATTAAAACATACATTATATACTAAAGAGATGGAATATCTCTTATATGATGGCGATGTCATAATCAACATCATTTTTATTAGGAAGCGTCGATATAAGTCGGCGTTAGCCTTATTTGATGCATAGGGCGTTATAGGCGATGTTCGTCTCTATCGAAAAGTATAGCGATGTACTAAACCTCGTTTCTCACATTGAAAAAGGGTCATGCTCAGAGGAGAAAGAAGACGATAATTAAGTACTAGTGACGTAAGAACTATAAGTTCTCGAGGTGGGCTTTCTTATCTCAACAAAATGTGGGCTTTCTTATCTCAACAAAATGTGGGCTTTTTTATCTCAACAAAATGTGGGCTTTCTTATCTCAACAAAATGTGGGCTTTCTTACCAAAAACTAATTACGAGCTTTTTGGAAAATGTTTTACTGTTATTACTTTACTGCTTTCTACAAAATTTTAAATACGATATTGTCTGCCAAAAATGTTTTATGTTTTGTATATATCCATTCGGGTTGCCTGGGGCAACAGGAAGTTATTACGAATTCGGGTCCTACTGGTGAGATGCTAGTTAGGATTGTGTACACATTAAGCATTTGAGTCGCTGGGTCGCTCATTTGTTGTGCGTCCGGGTGAAGGGAGGCCTCCCTCCCGGTGCGTTATCCATAGCCGACTTGGAATATACGTTGTGATGAGAAAATGCTGCTGAGCGATGTTTTGAAAATGAAAATGTATTTAGTAAGCCTGAGGTCTTTTCAAACAAAACCATCAGGTCTTCTACGTGAAGTAAGCGATCTGATATTAAGTAAAGTAAAAATGTTTTCGCAATGTGTCCATCGAGTGCATCTTTGTACTCGACCTACATGTTGTTTTTAAATGTGCGGGTTGAGCAAGTGATGGAGCAGGCGGGAGTTGAGCGGAATCTTTGTCGAAAGTATGAAGTATTTTTGGTTCACCTTGAAATGCATCTTCATATGCATGTCTCACACGTTTATTCATTGCCAAACTCGTGAGACTACTGTTATATTTTGTTACCATGTTAAGCTTTGTAAAAGCTCTTTGTTTTGTCAAACCATGAAACCTTTATATATATATAAGCTATTTTGCTCCATCATGATTCTCGATTACTGTTTGGAGCGTCTATATTTCTTAATAGATGAAATGAGTTGAAAAACCCTATTCTTTTCATATTCACGAAATCCAAACCCCAAGTCACGGTTCGGTAAGGATTAGCCAAACCGGGTTGTGACAGTTTAAGACCATACAAGGATTTGCGAAGCTTACACACAAGCTCGGGGAACTCGAATTCACGAAGCCTTCTGCTACTCCATGAAGACAGTTTCGAGCTCTTCATTGAGAAACGCATTGTTTATGTCAATGTGTTGAATATCCCAATGATAAGTTGCAGCAATAGAGAACACAAATCGAATGGAGACCGGTTTAACAACAGGACTAAAAGTGTCCATGAAGTCAATCCCTGCACGTTGTTGAAACCCGTTCGCAACTAATCGAGCTTTGAGTCATCGATTGTACCATCCGCATTAGTTTTACTCGAATATCCACTGCGACCGATGATATTCATATCATCGAGAATAAGGCACAAGCTCCGCGTAGCTTTCGAGATAATAGCTTGAAACTCACTTTCCATGGCCTTCGCCATTCGGGCTAAGTCGAGCTTAGAGGTGAGACAGGTTCAACCACCGTAAACATAGTAAAACCTGATTTGTCAAGTTGTGTTAAGAACACATTTGGTTTAAAAATACCATTTTTAGCTCGGGTGATCATTTCATGTTGATTTTGTGGAAGAGTGTGAGAGAAAGGAGACTGATTTGGAGTAGAGTGTGTCGGCAGAATATGAGTAGATGACAAAGAAGTACTGGATTCTGCGGAGCAATGAGTGGATGATAGAGACTGAGTGTGAGTGTTGGAGGAAAAGATAGAACCTGAATGAGTAGGTGCATGAGCTGTGAACTGAGGAGGGGAAGAACCCTGAGGAGGAGACAGTTCCAAAGTAGGTGTTGATGTATCATGATTTGTACTGAACCTAGGAATAGGAAGAGGCGGTGAGCAATTACATACTGGCCGAAATGGCCGAGTCATTTGAGTTGGCATTCTGAAACAATGTGTGATACGGGAATTCATGTTCATTAAAAAGAACAGTTCTAGCAATATACATTCTCCCAGATGGGTGAAGGCAACGATACCCTTTGTGAGCAGTACTATAGCCTAGAAATAAGCACTTATCTGACCTAAACTGGAGTTTGGAGGTGTGATATGGTCGAAAAAATGGGAAGCTGCTACAGCCAAAAGTTCTAAGTAAAGAGTAGTCGGGTAGACGATTGAATAGACACTGAAAGGGAGACACGTTTTGCAGAGTTGGAGTGGGTAACCTATTGATGAGATAAGTGGCTGTAGAGAAAGCATCCCACCAAAAATTTGTATGGGAAGCAAGCTGAAGCGAGGAGTGTCAGTCCTATTTCAGCAATATGTTGATGTTTACATTCCGCTCTACTGTTTTGTTGATGTGTGTGGACAGGGATGTCTAAAGATTATTCCTAGTTTCTCAAGAATTGGCTTAAGACGACGATATTCTCCTCCCCAATCCGACTGTGTACTACAAACTTTAAACCTGAACTGCCGCTCAACATATGTTATGAAATTGACTACAATATCATGAGCCTTAGATTTTGTGCGTAAAGGAAAAATCCAAGTAAAACGAGTAAAATCATCAACAAAGTGAATGTAGTACCTAAAACCTTCAATATAAGTAGTGGCACTAGGCCCCCAAAGATCGGTATGAACTAACTGAAAAGGGGAATTTGTTTTGCTCATTACAGTTGGGAAGTTGAAACAGTGCATTTTACCTTTTGCACATGCTTCACAGAATGCGTTTTGTGGAACTTTGATGGTCATTTGTGTGGACTTTAAGGTTGCTTTTAACACTTGTTGACATGGGTGACCTAGTCTTTGATGCCATAGCTGAAAACTGGATTGAGAATTGAATTGAGCTGCTGCACTAGAAACCTGGTAGCACGATGGTCGCAGATTGAATTCTTGCGTAGGCAGATGGAGATGGTAGAGTCCTTCCTTAAGTGTGCCCTCCAGTAGCACCTTGTTTGACGCTTTTTCCTTGACACAACAAAATATGGAGTGAAATTCTAGGAAGACATTGTTATCCTTAGTGAATGCAGAAATACTTAAGAGACTCTTCGTGATGTGAGGTACGAACAAGATATTGCTTAATACTAGGGGTGTATGAGATGAGCTTGGTAACTTGGCTGATCCAATTCTAATGATAGGGAGTTTAGAACCATTACCTACAGTGATAGTGTATTGACCAGTGTACGATGAGTGGTTTTGAAGATGATCCAAGTTTGCAGTATTGTAAGATTATTGTGTATGAGGAACCTGAGAGCTGACTCTAGTATACTGAGGTGATGAGTTTGTGTAACACGGTTCAGTGGAAGAATAAAATGACTGCTGTAAAGGTGGAGTGTGATGGCTAATTCCAGATGATTGACCTTGTGGTGGATTTGGATTTCCAGTGTTTATGTAGTGTGCTTGGGCAGATTGGGAAGAAATATTTTGATCCAACTCAGAAAAGCTTAAATCATACCTTTTAAAACACTTTAGCGCAACATGATTTGACTTACCACAAATTTGACAAATCATTTTACCATTGTTACTGTGTTGATACATGCCTCCACTTCTTCCTCGAAAATTTCCACCTCGGTAGTTTGATCTTCCTCTTTGTTGAAAGTTATGATTGTATGCTGCATGTGCTTGATGTGTTGGTTGCTGAGTGAAGACAGAGTTCAGAGATGAAGTCTGATTCTGCAATCTTATCTCATGAGTTTAAAGAGCATACTGCAACTCATCCAACGAGAGTTCTTCATTCTTTGACTGTAGTACAACACAAATGCTCTCAAACTCTTGACCGAGACATCCAAGAACATAATGAGCAAGATCAGAATCTGATATTTGTTGTCCAATGCTGAAAAGCTGGTCAGATATACCACAAAAATTCATGATATAATCATCAATGGAAAGATCTCCCTTTTTGATAAACTGCAGTTGAAACCTCAGTTGAGCTAAACGAGCCTTGGATTGTGATTGAAACAGTGTTTCAAAAGTATTCTACAATTGTGCGAGATTAGTGCGGTGACGACGTAGCCTATCATCGACGCGCTATTGCCGCAAGGATCCAACCAAGATGAATTGATCCTTCTTAGCGGATCAAGTAGTGCGGATTTTGAGTAATTTCATCAATGCATTGATGAGGGCGTGTTTTGCACAAGAACGTCCTCGAAGCCATACGCCCGAGCAGTGGCAAACACTTGTGTTTTCCAAAAAATATAGTTCGATCGATCCAACTTAGTTGAAATCGGATGAATGGAAGATAGATTTGGATGAACTTGAGTAGATGTGTTAGCCATGAGAGGGAAAGGAAGCTGACAGAGGATATGAGATTGGACAGAGGGAGGAGAAAATCAGCGACAAAAAAAATCAGAAGTTGAGAGGAAAGGAGACTGGCTCCGATACCATGCTAAAATGTAAGCTTGACGAGAGAATTTAATCGATATCACAAAGGAGAAGTAAAAGGAAAGCTAACTTTATTTACTTTGCTTCCATTCCCTTTTATAGAGATTGTTACTTACAAATCCTCATAACAAGAATGTTAACAACTTCTAAACTGCCTAACAGAAAAACTAACAACTGCTAACCATATCTCTAACAACATCATTACGAGGCAACTTCATTACGTGGCAAGTGCATGGGCTGCATGCGTATGTTTAATAGATAAAAAAGGATGGTGTTCGCCGGCGGGCTTTTTCGCATGGTGGAGGCAATGGTCGTTGGCGGCGCAGTGGGAGGCCTCGTAGGCGGTGCAGTTGAAGGATTCCTTGCCTTTGTCACATACGCAACAGGGGATCTTCATTTGATCAAGCAAATGGGGAGAGTGGAATTAGGTGGGGCGTTGAAATTGGGTGGGATAAAGAGAGAATCATATATATTTTTTTAATGACTTGGTCGTTTTGCAAGCTCGCGTGAAAGGAAAAAAAAAATCTACTTCAAATTATGTTGCCGTTCTAATCAACATTCCGATAGAAAAAAAAAAAAAAAAATTTGGGTCATAAATTAGGATATTTTTTAAATTTTAGATATTTAAGAAAAAAATCAAAAATTGAGGTCATAAACTGAAAAACGTTCAAAATTTAGGCCATAAATTATAATTAACCAAATATTTTTTTAGGGACCGAAAAATAGTGCATTGTGATGTTTCTTTTCTTTTTTTATCCTAACGTTAAAGTATAAGTTAGATTTTATGCAAGCAAGAAAAAATATTCAACCAACATAATTTTCCGAGTTGTTTGAAAATTTTGGACTATCTTACTGCTACAAATCGACAAAATCTATTATTATTGCAACAGTTTATAAACTCATATCTAAAACCAAAATTGGATCAACATTAATTAACGATTTTTTTTAACTCATACTAATTGTATAAATATTGCCTGAAAAGAGATGTGAAATCACGTGATATACAAAATAGGGCAATAATGTGAATATATATAAAATGTAGGGGCATTCGATCAATCAATGTTGTTTCTTGTATTATCCGAGTTACAAAAAAGTTGTGTCTATATGTTGACTCAGTGGTTGAGTAATTAAAATTTAAGGTCAAAAGTTTGGATTTGAATTCATCATGACACGATCTTTAATATTTTTGTATTAAATTAAAAAAAGCTTATACCACGAACCTTCTACTATAATAGTACATTACTCCCTTAATAAGAGTGAAAGGAGCATGCAGAAAATTGCCAAAACGAGAAAAGTTAAAAATGACACAAACAAATCAATATTTCCATTTGGCACCCTTCTTCCACTGCATGAATCCCACTCGTTGCCCCTGTTATCTATTCTACTGACAAGTCACACTAAACAATTAATGATACTTTATTATAATGCATCCGTACACGTCTCCGTGTTGTTTTATTTAGTTCATGTAATCTTTTTTATTTTAATGTTACATTGACTTATACATAGAAGATAGTTATGTTCAAATGAGAACCATTTTTATCATAAAAACTAATAACCAAATGAATTTGCTATGAAAGTTGATAGAATCCATAGGAAAAAGTTACTGAATTCAAAAATTTGAAAATTTTCACCCGAGTTCGAATCCTCATAGGAGCGAAAATTCCAGATTCAGTAACTTTTACAACTGATTCATCAACTTTCACAGTGAATTCATCATTTTTTTGTTCTCATGTTCTCACGGTAAAAATGGTTCTCACGTTAACCATCCCCTATATATATATAAGAATTTATTGTTATATTGACTTGCATCTATATATAATGAGGTTTAAATAAGAACTATTTTAATATGAGAATCAATACATTTGTTATAAAATTTGATGAATCCATTGGAAAAGTTATTGAATCCACAATATTTGAAAATTTCACCCGGGTTTGAATCTCATGAGAAGCTAAAATTCTATTTTTAATACATATTTTAACTCTTTCTTTGATTTATTTTATTTTTTATTGATTTACTTCACAAAAAAAAATTGTTACATTAACAATTATCGAATGAAGTCCTCCCAGGATAAAATCCAAATTAATCTTTAAAATTAAGCAATCTTCTTGTCTTTGCATTTTAATTACATAAATCAATGCATCATAAAATTAAGAGTTATTCTTGAATCGCTTGAACTTTGACTTTAGCCTGAATTTATAAAAATTTACAAATATAATCAATGATTATATTCATTGTTCATAATAGTCCGTATCAAGTCCAAGTAAAACTGACATGGATCACCAAAAGCTAACTCCTCCCGCTGCAGTGGCGGCGGGGATGTTGTCGAAGCAATCTTTGCGTCTCATATGTTTGTAGTTACTAGTTACTATAGAATGGAGTTACTATAAAGTATCTAGGCAACGAGCTACAGAACAAGAACAGAGGTTGATTCTCTCAACCAAAGAGAAAATAACTGAGATTCATATTCAGGCTCAATTTTACGAATTTACCAAAAAAAAAGTCAATTCCTAAAATTGTATCAATGTAAGGGAAATTCACGAATTGACGAGCTTATTGCTTGGCAATTCACAGCTTCGTCTCTGTAGTAGATTCTCCTTCTCACGAATTTACCGGTAAAGGTTCATCATTTCAAGAATTAACGGATGGTACACAAACAACATGGTGAATCAATTAACATGAAACGAAGGGGAATTCACGAACGAAACAAAGTGGCTGCTTCACAATTTCTACAAATTACATACCACTTTCACGAAATTACAATATAAAGTAAAGTCAATTTCTACAAAGAAGATATAGAGGGTATTTTGTTAAGCTTATTTTAGAGAGTTTATAAACTTCAACAACTTATAAGATGTTTTAAGAGTTTATAAGATGTAATTTCTTAAGAGCTTATAAGTTATCAAAGTATATATATGGATAATTGCACTTATAAGCTAGAAAGAGAATTGAGAATTATAGAGAGATAATAATAGTTACCAATGAAATTGGAAGGATATATGTAGGAGACAAGAAGCATAAGTGTAATTTTTATAAATTTATTATTGCTTATAATATTATGAAAATATAAATGGAGTTAGGAACTTATTTTTTGAAAAGTTTATAAGTTGTTGATGTTATTTTCACAGCTTATAAAATATTTAAGAGTTTATTTTGCAAAATACTTTAAAGAATTTATAAACTCCTATATAGTTTATAAGATATTTTGAAGAGTTTGTAAGCTCAGCCAAATAACGTTATAGTCAATGCTATGTAATTCAGGAATTGCGAGTGGCGAAGATCTATAGAATGTTGAATTAAACAAATGAGTTTTCACCATGACATGCAACGGAGAAATAAGATTGACGATGTTCTCTTGCGTTGTATCTTCGATATATGAATCTGATCCGACGGTACTTTTCTCCATCGTATCGGCAAACTTCATTGAGAGATTTTTTGGCTGAGCTTATAAGCTGTTTATGAACTTATAAACTGTTACAAAGTATTTGACAAAATAAGCTCATAAACAGCTCATAAGTTTGTGAAAATAAGCTCCAACAGATTATAAGCTTCCCTAAAAATAAGTTGGTCAATTTTAACTTATTTTTCATAAACTTATAAACAACCATGAATTTATCAAAATAACCTTATTATAGTTCGTTATTTGTTACACATATACTATCAACTTCATCTATTGTCAATTTTATCTCTCTAACTATGATTTTCTCTCTCTAACTCACTATTCTTTCTCTAGCTTATAAGATCAATTATCCAAACACTTTAACAACTTATAAGTACTTGAAACATTACCTCTTTTAAGCTCTTGAAATATTTTATAAGCTCTCTAAAATAAACAGCCAAACACCCTTAAAAGAATGAGTTGCGATGGTGCGGACGTGCGGCGCAACAATGTTGACATCGATAACTTGGGCTTGAGATTCAATGTCCAATAACTAGTAGAAATGGGAAGCGGTTTTGGTTATCGGTTAATACCGAACCGAACCGAATCGAATCCGTGCCATGTTAAACTAACAGTATACCGCATATTCGGTTTGCGGTTCGGTTTGCGGTATAATATTTTAATTTTTTTCGATTTTCGGTTAACCGATAACCGAAAACCCGAAAATCTTTTCTATTTTATTAATTATTTTAACTTTTTTATAAATTTGTAAAAACTAATTACTAATATTAATTAAAGTTAAACCCTATTACTCTAATGTATCAAATTACTCTAATGTATCAAATTATCATTGCATGAACATGATAGTTTGTTGATGGATTGATGTTGATTGCTTTGATTTATTTTGAATTATTGATGGATATTGGATGAATTTTTTTATGGATATTAAAATTTGAAAAGTGTACACATCTGATTGCAAAACTGTATCTTATGACATGTAGTTTCTTATAAATTCATGTAATCTCCAAGTATTTTTTTGGTTTTTCGGTTAACCGAAAACCGAACCGCACTAACCGATGTGGGTTTTGGTTAACCGAACTTAATAAACAATTCGGTTTCAGTTATTAAATTTATGAAAATTTCGATTCGGTTAACCGAAAAAATCAGTACGGTTAACCGAACCCGAACCGTTTCCCACCCCTAATAACTAGTGTCTCACTTTGTATCACATTTTTTTTCACATTTTTTCTTCAATTTTAAATTTATATATATTAGGTTGATTTTGTAATTTTTAAGTAGGGCTCAGGGTATATAATTATTTTAAATTACAATATTTTGAAATAAAAGTTAATAATATTATAATAAATTTTATTTCTATAAAGAATAGTATTTAAATAATAAATAATATATTAGGATACTTTTTTTTCTGGTTAAACCACACGTTCCTGTGCAATAGCCTGCAAATCACACATGACAGGTAAACTACACTTGAAAAACCAGGTGTGACAGGCTCAAACCCATAGAGGCGTTTGGTGGGGTTCGAACTTGTGACCTCTTGGCCACAGGAACCCACCTTAACCATTGGGCTGTCCCTAGGGACATATATTAGGATACTTTGACTTATATAAAGTTGTGGGACATTGAATTTTTTTTTTTGTAAGTTGGGGGAGTAAATCTACGGCCTTCACTCTATAATATTAAAAATTATCGAGCCACAAATTAAATCAAAAATAAATTACAGAATTTATATTAAAAAGGGTAAAAATGTAAGTGTGACCAAATTTTTTTTATGGATAATTTTTATCTCCCTTGTAGCAAATTGGATATTTTATTAGTTAACTCATATAAATGATTTAAAATAAAAAAATACTTTCGTACCCTATTTTCCTTCATGAAAATATTCGACATAAATTTTAACAAAAGTTGTTAAATATATTGTGAATGAAGTAAGAGTCTCATATTTATATAGTATCAAATTAGTTAGTGGTTGACTATGAGTGGTAAAAAAATATAAATAAGTGGTGGTATTGATGATAAGAAGGATGAATAGTGGTGAGTCATGGATGATAAAATATATAAATAAGGATGTTGTTAAGGATAATAAGGATGGAATATTTTGTGAGATAATTTTTATAAAGGAATAGAAAAACATTTGAGAAAAATACTGCGAAGAAAAACTATGAAAGGAATTTGAGGGATAAATAGAATATTTTAATATAATTAGCTGTTAGCAGAATAGGTCAACGCCAGTCGGTCGCCAGTCACGACTCACCACCACACAACGAAGCAAGCACGGGGGGTAAGGCGTGGAAATTCCGCGGCTATCGGTGGCCGGCACCGCCAGCACGTGATTCATCGGCGTCGACTTTTTTTAGTTACACTCTACGCTACAATAAGTGCTGAAAGATTCTATTATTTTTTCTTCTTTAAATCAATATTTCCATAAAAGTAATTTGAAAATAAAAAAGGGCCATAATTGAGACTCCTCCAACCACGCACAACACCAACACCGATGTACCGTTGATGCATTAACTCATCACATCTCCTTATTTTAATTAAAAAGTCTCCTCTTTTATCTCTTCAATTTCCTTTCTACTTTTGAGTTCTTCAAAACTCTTGGAAGAAGTCCATTCTCAGCTCTTTCTCTCTCCTCTTTGATTATTCGTGTATTGGCTTTATCCCCTTAAATTAATTTGTGCAACTTGGGATGGTCAGAACCTCACTTCTCCATACATATAAAAACCTTATCTCCGTGTCTCCATAATGTTCATACAAATCTCCACACGCACTACACACACTCAAGATCGTCAATTCATAAGCATATATATCGTCTCAAGAGTAAATTTGATCATGCATAGTTGAGTTTTGATAGATATTCCAAACAAAATTTCACAAATCTTCCTTCCCACAATGGAAATCGAGATCCCATGTTATTTCCTATGCCCAATCTCCATGCAGCTGATGAGAGATCCGGTGACGATTCCGACCGGCATAACCTACGACCGCGAAAACATTGAGAAATGGCTCTTTTCATGCAAGAACGCCACCTGCCCCGTCACGAAGCAGCCGGTTCGGACCCCAGACCTCACTCCTAACCACACGCTCCGCCGCCTGATCCAGGGATGGTGCACCCTCAACGCCGTCGACAGAATCCAGACGCCGAAGGCCGCAGTCAATTTGTCGCAGATCCTCAAACTGCTCGACGACGCCAAGAACTCGTCCAGCTCGAAGCTCCACTGCCTCCACCGCCTCCGATCCATCGCCCACAGAGACGAAAGCAGCCGAATCCAGCTGCAGGCCTCCTCCTCCGTCGTAGAGTTTCTATCCTCCGTCATCAAAGAAAGCTCTGACGCCGCCGCCAGAGACGAAGCAATCGACATTCTGCAGATGATGGAATTATCTGATTCGGATTTGAAGAAACTAACGGCGGTTAAAGGCGGCGAGTTTTTGGATTCGTTAACGCAGGTTATAGAAAATGGCAGTTACCAATCCCGCGCTAACGCCATAACTTTAATGAAATCCGCATTCCAAGTGGCGGATCCTGATATTCTGATCGGGACCCGATCCGAATTGTTTAGAAATATTTCTCGGATCATCGCCGACGAGATCTCGCCGCAGGCGACGAAGTCGGCGCTGAAGCTGCTGTTGGAGCTCTGCCCGTGGGGGCGAAACCGGGTGAAGGCGGTGGAGGGCGGCGCGGCTGCGGTGCTGATCGAGCTGCTCCTCGCGGCGGCTGAGAGGAGGGTGTGCGAGCTGGCGCTGGCGGCGCTGGATCAGCTCTGCGGCTGCGCGGAGGGGCGGGCGGAACTGCTGCGGCACGCGGCGGGGCTTGCCGTGGTGTCGAAGAAGATTCTGAGGGTTTCACACGGGGCCAGCGAGAGGGCGGTGAAGATTTTGGGTTCGATTTCGAGGCACGCGGCGAGTTCTAGGGTTTTACAAGAGATGCTGCAGGTTGGGGTGGTGACGAAGCTGTGCTTGGTGTTGCAGGTGGAGGCTAGTGAGAGGAGCAAAGAGAGAGCGAGGGAGATTTTGAGGTTGCATTCTAGGGTTTGGAGGAATTCCTCTTGCATTCCATCTCATTTGATCTCTTCTTACCCTAGCTAATTCTTAGCTACAAATTTGATTCTTTTGATTACAGTTAATTTTTGTTGATGTGGAAAAACAAAAATTGTAATTAAAATTATTTTGTTGGGATTAGAGTAATAATATTGCAACAAATGGTTCTTTTATCGATGGGTTCGATCTTTCTGTCTGATTAAACATCTATTTGATTTTTATTAGTTATTCATTTCGAGTTGGGTGCAGTTATTTGTTGAGAACCTTGATTACTAGCCTAACTCTTTTCATGTAATTAAACTATAGCGAAAAACACCGAATTTGGATTGAATGGCACTTCACTTGGATCTGTATTGTATTCTTTAAATATATATATTACAATCATCCTTAAAATGTTAAACTTGCAAGATAGCACGTATCCATTAAGCTAATCTTAATTTTATCCATTATTAGTTTTCCTTGACTATCTAAATACTGATATGAGTCGATTGAATTTATCTATTTTCTTTAAGTCGAAGACCGGTTGAATCTTACACTAATTATGAATGTATTAAATATGAATTATTTATAACAATGGTCTGCTACTTAATAATAGCACTGATATTATAATTATAATCAAAATTATAATTTCTTTTGTACATTATTATTTTCTTCAGATTCAATTTCGTCCGAATAACTTTGATAATATTCTCCTAGTCCAGCGTGGCGTTCTGAGTGTGGAGATGAAAGAAAAAGGTGCAGCTGAAATTGCAGGTGTAAGTATTATACACGTAGTGTCGTAGTGTGTGCAATTGTTGACCAATAATGGATCTGTCCATATTTCCCCTTTTTCGTGCATGGAAACTATACACCCACATTTTTTTATACTTATGTCATTTTATTTCCTTGCACATTTGTTTAATAAATTAACTGATTAATAATTAATTAGGTTGGATTTAAATGTGATAAAACGAAATAAGCCCTCATATCTCAAAACCCATCATCCTTTTAAACTAAAATCCCAAGGCACCTACATCTCACTTAATATGAAAACATATAAGTTGCCTCGTTTTTCTTTTCCGATTGAGTTATTCTTGTCATTTTCTGATGAACGGTTTAATTCAATCGTACAGTAAAAAGTTTTTTATTTCAATTTTTGGGCACCTTAAGAGAAGGTCTAGGAGCCACCTAAAGCTCTTTAAAAATCATGTACCATTTTACCTAAAGATTTTATTTTATATGCTATGCATGGAGATTTAATCAAGTTCCTATAACTCGGGCCTATAAATATATTGTATGATTTATGTATATTGATTAAAACTATTATCATATAGTTTTAAATTCTATATATAGTTTTATGTAGCGTAATAATATTAATAGCCACTAAGTCCAAAGATAATTTTACTTCCAAATGATCGGTTTGTTTCTTTTAGACATGCTTTGCGGCCCAAAACATTTTCTTCAATCGAATATATTATACTGCACTTTGGCCCAATATTTGAGCCACGTGAAACTCCTCCTGCAAGATCTCCCACGATCAAATTCTTTAAATTGGACTATCGAATTATTTCTTAGACCTTTTGTTTAGTCAAGATCCAGTTTAAAGGGCGATTCCAAAACTCAAATCAAACACACGACAAACATTTCAATGTATATATGCATTAGATTTTGCAGGGAGAATTGGAAAGTGAATTGAGGGAGAAAGGGCGGCGCCGGCGGCAAACTTTGCGGCGCCTCTGTGGTTGTTCGGCGGTCACTACAAAAAAGCGCGACAATGACGGATTAGCGACGCCAAAATTAGGGTCGTACTCGGCGACGGAGTTCTGACGTAACACAAGCGAAAAAAATTAACGACGGACTTGAGGCGTTTTGAGGCGGAATCGGCGGTATTATTTCGCGAACATATAACGACGGAAAATACGTCTACGATCGTCGTTGATTTTAACGACGGAAACAATCCGTCGTTAAATTAAAGATTTTTATTTTTTTATTGTACACTTTAAATAACCGTCGTCGATCCGTCGTAAATTAATAGATTTTATTCATTATTTTTAATTATGTTTCTGACGGACTAATTCCGTCGTTAATATTATTTTAGTTTTTTTATTACGAATAAATATTACGACGGAATATATTCGTCGCTAAGATTAAATATTTTTTATTTTTTACGCGAAAATACAACGACGGATGTATCGATCGTTGTTTAAATCGTTATATATTAACGACGGATTTTATTCGTCGTTATATTAACGTAGCCCAATTGTAACGACGGATTGTTTCCGTCGTAAATTTATTCTGTCGTTAAAGCTCTTTTTACGTCGTTAATACGTCATTGTAGGGTTTAAAATATAACGACGGATAATGTCGTCGCTAATCCGTCGCTATTAAATAATATTACTACCGCGTCTTCTTCCCAATTTCATTACTCTGCGCTATTGCCTAATTTGAAACCCCTCCCTCCACTGTTCCGCCCCCCCTCGGCCCGTCGTCGCGTCGCCTCCTGCCGTCGTGCCCGCGCCCCAGCCTACCGCCGCCGCCCCACCACCTGCCGCTCACGCCCCGACCTCTGACCAGCGCCGTCATCCAGCGCCCTGCCGCCCGCCCCCCAGTACGTCGTGTCGTCGCCGCCCGCCGTCGTCGCCATTCCTTGCCATGCTTCCGTCGTATGTTTTGTATGTATTTGTATTTGTATTTGTTGATTTATATATATTTGAGTTTATATATAAATTTGTATGTATTATATTTGTTGATTTATATATATGGGTTTACATGCTTTGTATATATATGGGTGATGTTTTCCATCAATTGCAAAATCCATCAATATATGTCTTGATGTAAATATATAGACAAATGTTATAGTTTTAGCGATTGGAGTAAGTTTGGATTCTCTGAAGTGATTTGGTGGGGGAAGCGGTTTTGACGACGTCGGACATAGCAACTTCCGCCCATGTTTAGCAACACCGTTGTGCTCATGGGCTACATGGAGGTTTCGGGATTGAGGCATGGGTGGTATTAAACCAAAATGACATGTGTTGCTTGACGGGATGAGGAAATCAAATAATTCTGACATAATATGTATGTTTGTTCATATGTCTACTCAACGAATTATTCGTGATTTGTAATAAAAAAATGAATATCCTTTTGGTGAATTGATAAAACTTTAGGATCAATCTCAAAATCTTGGAGGTTATTTAGGAATTAAAAAGTTCAATTTAATATAATAAACAAAATCTCTCCCCTCAAGGGTTTAAATATTGAAAGTTAAAAGTCGACTTTAAATATTCAAAGTTTGAGTTTGAGGTAGTAACTAATAAGTCTAAATAGCTAGTGGTTATTAAAAATAAAACAAGATTATCTCGTGAGAACTCCAATTATTGAAAAGCTAGCGACTAGTGGCTATCTTTAAAAATATTATTGACCTTAAATTAGGGATCATTAATTAAGGCCAAAATTTATTAATGTTATGCAAGGCGGCTGCAATGTTAAAATATACATGTCAAATCATTTAGTCGTTAGAGCCGGAAGATGCCATGCGGGCACCGGCATGTCACTTGAGATAATTTATTATTTGAATTATCAAATGAGATAATGGAACTTAAGTGTGATGTAACATTATCTGAACAAAGTCTTCAAATTTATATCATATATTACATTATGATTCTTTATTTTATGGGTTTACATATAGACTATTGTTAAGAAAATTTACATGCTTTTAATGCTTTCTATATTCTCGAATTGAATGATTGACAAGAAAAGTCAAATTTGATTTACCCTTTTGTGTGGTTTGCGATATAGTGTATATTTGTGGATTTATTCGATGCACACTCAAGATAACAATTGTTGGTTTCTATGAGATAAAAGAAGTTGCATTTGATAATTGAATAAGGGTTAGGAACATATTTGTGGATTTATGAACATATACTTACTTAGGGGTGAGCATTGAATTTTGATGAATTTTAGATCATAATTACCTTTTATCAAGATAAATCGATTTTGATGAATTTTAGATCATAACGTGTAGCCTGCCTTACCCCCATCCTACGACTGCGCCCAGTAGTGCCGTCTCAGCCCGTCGTCGTCGCCGCTCATCGCCGCCGCTTCGTCGTTTTTATTATATATACAAATAATTTATATTTGTTGATTTATATATATGTATGTATTTGTATAAAATCTATTGTTTGTATGATATGTTTGTGAATGGAATGTGTTGGATTGTGGAGCTAGAGGTCAAACTTCATTCATGAAATCGTATAAAGTTGAAAATATTATCTTATTGCTTTTCAATTTCGTTTCCTTGATATCAACAAAAATTGATCGATAATTGATTGACATCTTAGGACGATATTGGGCGACCTCTTTCATTTTGTTGTTCGTATTAATTGTTGAAGTATATAATGACTTTTGCTTTATTTTAAAAGTTGCAACGATTATTGAAATGTTTGATAATTCTTATCACCTTTTATTAGTAAAAATCAATATCATCAATTTGTCGATGATAAATGATGCATTTTCAACAAAATATTCTATAATATTTGAAGTATGTCTTTAGTCTAAACACTCCCTCTACGTCTAGATATGACCTTAGCTTATAAACCCACTCCTATGGTGGTGTAGTAGTATGTAACTCGATAACTTCGAGCGGTGAATAATTCTTGTGTCTTGCAAGTGGAGCAGTTTAGTAGTTTTATAGAGTGCTTGGATTGGTTGGTCCATCAAAATAAAATATAAAGAAACAAAAGCGATTGAACTTATGTGCTTACGTATACTAAAGAAGCATGCTAGGTTTAGTTGTAATTTTGGAGCATCGTGTGCTCGTGGCTTGAGAATGGTCGAGCCTAGAGGAATTTAGGATCTCGTTGCTAAAGCAAGTTATTTTGCAGTGTCATGTGAGTTGTGACACAATAACAGTGCTTTTCTTCATCCATATTCGTAAAATTCAAAATCTGGACAACATGGCATATTTGAAATAGAAAAAGTTCACACATGATTAGTCTTATTTCTCTTTGATAAAGAGTAGCAATCACAAAATTCCTCTCTAACCCTTCACATGTGATGTAAGTGATCACACCATTAATTTTATATGTATTGCTATATATATTAATGTTGTGATCATTTACATCACATGTCCCACACGTGAAGGGGTTAGGAGGCAAATTTTGTGATTGCTACTCTTTATCAAGAGAAATAAGACTAATCATGTGAACTTTTCTATTTGGTGATTTATATTTATGCATCGATTTTATACCTCAACAAATTAGAAAATTATCCTAACATAACCAAACATTAGAAAATTATGCGCATACCTCTATTTACCAATAAATAGAGTTATCGATCTCTCTTCACCTAAATTCTCTCCTCTTACAAATGTACTTCCAAATCATTAACCAAATGTACTTCCAAATCATTAACCAAATTAAGGTCGGGCTTAGTAGTTGGTACTCGAATATTTGCCTCTCACTTCATCTCCCAACATTTGCGAACATTCATCTCCCAAGATTTGCTTCTCACTTCTAGAATCCCATTTCCCATGACAGAACATTTGCCTCTCACTTCCGAATCTAATTTCCACTTCCTCGTGATGAGTCGAATCGTGAATGGATGTATAAGCGTTTAGTACTCGTGGTGGATTAAATCATGATTTTCTTGTGGACTTGAAAACTTCATTGAGTTTGCTAGTAATCAACTATCATTCATGGATGGGGAAAAGATCAAGTGTCCTTGTAAGAAGTGCGATAATATACCTTATCAAGTACAAGATACCGTGCGATATCACGTTTCAAAATTTGGATTTGTTCCAAATTATAACACTTGGATCTTTCGAGGGAGACAAATGTGAGTATAGATCGACAATGCGGTATCACCCGAACCTCAATCAAGTGCGTGTCGACGATGGTAATGGATCTGCTGGTCCTCGGTTTAACTTTGCCGAGCACGAAGAGGAACCAAATCTTTGAGGCACGAAAATTTTACGACATGTTGGACGTGTCGATAAACCGTTGTGGCGGTTGCTCAAACCATTCACAATTGTCATTGTGGCTCGACTTACGAGTTGGAAAAGGCGAGAATAATATATCGAGAAAGGTTTTGATCAAATAACAGAACTCATGAAAGAGACAAATCGGATGGTAATCTTGTACTGATGACTTCTGACGAAGAAATTGTTGCGTGGCATGGGATTGCTGTGCACAAGATAGATTGTTGTCCACATAATTGCATGATTCTTGGCGACAAGATTGAATTGACGAGATGTAAAGTTTGTGAGCATCCACGTTTGAAGAGCAATAATCGAGCATCCGAAACTCGAAAGAAATCACAAATTCCATGTAAGAAGATGTATTATTTTCCTCTTACTCCTCGACTACGAGAGGTTGTATGCATCGAGGCTACAATGGAGAATATCGTTGGCATGCATCGTCGACTGATGATGGGGTCATCGCCATCCGGCGAACACACTGCATGGAAGCATTTGAACATGAAGTTTCCTTTGTTTGAATCGAGATTCGTAATGTTAGATTGGGTCTTTCGACGATGGTTTCCAACCTTTTGGTCAATCAGGACAACAATATTCTTCATGGCTTTGTTATAGTTACTCCTTATAATCTTCCTCCATGGATGTGTATGAAGGAACAATATATGTTTCTCACAATTCTAGTGCGAGGCCACGTAATCGAAAAGAAAAGATTGATGTGTTCTTGCAACCATTAATTTGAGTTAGTAGATTTGTGGGAAGCGGTGTCCTTACCTATGATGTCTCATTGAAACAAAATTTTCAGATCGTCTTGCATTGCTTTGGACAATTAGTGACTTTCCTGCGTACTCTATGTTGTGCGGATGGATGCAATTTGGAAGGTTAACTTGTCCACATTGCATGGAGGATCTTGAGCGTTTACTTTACCAAAAGTGGTAGCAGTCATGGTTTGATAATCATCGAAAGTTTTAAATCCGATCACCAATTCGGAAGGGATAGAAGAGGATTGAGAAAAGAATACGGTGATTACTAGTAGTCCACTGAAGCGCTATCGGAGAAGAACTATTATCTAGGATTGAAGGAATGGGACTAGTGAAGGTGGTGAAATGGGTAGTGATGCAATAAATAGTAGTGTTTCCAAATATTTTGGTAGTGGTTGGAGGCGGAGTATATTCAGGATTTACCGTCTTGGAGTTCTCTTTTGATTCGACATGATTTGGATGTCATGCACATAGAGAAGAATGTATTTGATAATGTGTTCAACAACGTGATGAATATTCCGGTAAGGCGAAGATACGAGCAAATCGAGAAGAACTTAATTTGTCTTGCAATAGACGAGTTGAAGATGAATGAGTCGACGAGCAAGTATCCAAAAGCTTCTTACACACTTGACAAACATGAAAAAAAGTCTTGTGCGAATGGGTGAAAGGTCTTAGATTTCGAGACGGGTATGTCTCAAATATGGGCGATGTGTAGACATGACCAAATTGAAGATGTTTGGGATGAAGAGTCACATTGCCATGTTTTATCAACGTATACTCCGCGCATTTAGAGAACTTCTCCCACTAATGTTTGGAAGCGATAGCGAATTAAGTTTATTTTTCAAAGATTTGACCTCTCGAAACATCAAACTTGAGGACATGTGCAAACTTCAAGAAAATATTCGATCATTTATGCAAGCTCGGCATATATTCCTCCTAGTTTCTTGATTCAATGGAACATCTACCGGTCCATCTAGCGAGATGAAGCTCGTATTGCGGACCGTTCAATACCGATGGATGTATCCATTCGAAAGGTAAAACGTTCACTTTAACAATTGTTGTCCATATGTATAAATATACACATATAACTATTAATCTTTTTATATACATTGATAGATACTTACGTAAGTTGAAAAACAACGTGAGAAATAAAGCTCGAGTGGAGGTTCTATTTGCAATGCGTACTTAGTAGAAGAAGCATCAACATTCGTTCTTATTATTTTGAGGTCACGTAAGAGCGAAACATAAGAATGTGCCTCGCAATTATAATGTTGGGGAGATACTAGGCATGAAGACTTCCCGGATATGCTTTCAATATTCAAGCAAGGTGGGCGCCCTTTTGGAAAATGTCGAAGAGATATCTAGATTCGGTGAGTATGATCTTTGCTCGATTATATGTGCTATTGAATTGCGTTGAAGTTTGGAGAACTATTTAAAGTAAGTATTTATAATTTCCGTTGTATAACTTTCAATTAGTATAACTATTTAAATACTAATTATAACTATTTGTTTTGAAGTTTGTTTATCGATTTCTTGAAAAGATTACATCCACGCATCTCCTCCTCTCGAGATTGAAAATCGTGAAACTTCTCACATTGGTTTGATACATATGTGAGTATATAATCCCATTAACGAGAACCTCCTTTTGTAATATTTAATCGATCAGTTGATAGATGTTTATTGATTTGTTGGATTTAGGTCAAAGACCATACCAACAATGTCGTCAATCCATTCATATTGGATTTAGCAAAGGGCCTTCTCCGATGATTAAGGCGTATCCGGTACTACATAAATGGGTATAAATTTCACACGTTAGAGCATGGGACACAAAGAGCCACCATGAGCGATGGTGTGTACATTAAAGGTGAAACTTATAGTGCGAACAAGAATGAACTCGATTTTATGGGCGATTCTTGGAGGTTTGTGAGTTGGAATACCATGGGCTACCTATGAAGACCGTAACAATGTTTAGATGCGAGTGGTTTGATCCATCACGATTAGGGACATCGGTGCATCCACGAATACAAATTGGTTTACGTGAATTATAGACAAAGGTATAATAAGTATGAACCGTTTGTCCTTGCCACAAAAGCCGTTCAAGTATACTATTGTCCTTATCCGAGTTTAAAACAATCTACAAAGTTGGTGGGATGTATGCAAAATTAAGCGAGCTAATGTGGAAGTCTCGGATGAATCATCTAGTTCGATAGTACCTCCGCCATTTCGAGAGGATGAAATGCCTTTAATTACAAGTGTAGTGGTTGATGATGACATGACACGAGTTCATCCCGACGCACTTTGATAGACATAGAAGAAGCGGATGGCGAATCGATCGAAGATGATGAATTGTCGGAATCAGATTCATATGAATTATCGGAATCAGAAAATGATAATACATTGAATGATGATGATTATGATGGAGATGAATAGGGTCAGAATTATGCTGCTGCAGGTGATGAACTTCTCCTGCAATTTGACTTTTTCAAGGTATAATCAATACCTCAGACCTCTCTCTCTCTCTCTCTCTTTTTTTTGTTGCCATCCGAACAGATCATCTTTTTGCTACAACCATTGCTTCTCTCTATTCTGGTTATCGAGTATAACAAGATAGCACAACAATTCACGAACCATTACCTCTTCTCCCACTTTACTAATGCATTACAAGTCAAAACATAACAATTCTCTACTCAAGATTTGATTTGGATGCCTCGAACCATGGTCAATCTTGGATACTCGACCTAGATATAACAATTAGATAATGAATGTGTACACATCGGTGATAAGCAAAATATTCAAATATTATCATGCAATAGGACACATCAACGAATACAACATCAAACCGCAAATTTAGAAGTATAAGCTAAAATACAATTGAACAACCATTCGAAGCATAAGAAAGTAAGTTTTCTCTGCGATGACAACACATTTCAATGAATCATATTGTCAAAAGCTTTATAGGAAAAAAACAAGAATTACCTTGAAAGATATTGTAGATGTAACTTTTCAATGACAATGTTTAAACAAATAGCTATGAAACCAAATTGACACAATTGATAACTTTTGAAGAATAAAAATTATTAAAGTAACGTGCAAATCTATTTTCGGATGGCGAGTCGGGGGCGAGGTAGAGGAGTCGGTCTAGTGATCGTGGGAATATTTACGCATCTACCTCCCCGGATGAAGGAGTTGGCGCCTCGGTAGGAGGACTTACGATAGGTGGAGGAGAGGGTCGGCGGTGGAGTGCAGACGGGGGCGATGGGAAGAAGACCTTGACTATTGTGAATGGGTACCTATAGTTTAATTAGATTATTTTAACTCAATTGTACTTATTTGAATATAATGTATATTATTTTAACTCAATTGTAGGATTTTATGTCCATCGCATGATGTTGCACATGTGATCACCGAGTCGTTCAAGAAGGTCATGAACCATCGGGGTTTCGGTTGGAAATTGGTCCACGAGGATCGAGGCGGGTGTATTTTCAAGACTTCCGGTATTATTGATTTACATTCAAGTATATTGGTTTATTTCGGACTAAGTGATAGTTAATTTGATAATATTTATATCCTTTTGTTGAAAATGATGTTTAAGGTTCAAATAATATTTATCAAATGTGATCCCTAAGGAAACAATTGTGACACAACACTATATAAGATATATGGATATGTATTTTACCTTTAGAAGACTTGTAAAAATTGAAAAAGCTTTTAACATGGAGTAAAGAGGATCTTGGGGGTTTAGCCATGAAGTGAGTGCTTTCTAAGTCAAGTTCATTAAATGAAATTTTTAGTGCAACTTGTCTTTCATGTATTGGTTATCGTATATATGTGATGTTTTGTAATTCAAAATATATATGAATGTGCATTTCAAATGTATCATTTTCAAATTTATGCTTTAATTATTTACTGTGGGATCGACGCTTTGTCTCTTGAAGTAGTCTACGTGCATGGTGCCAAAAGGCGGCGGTGAGATATAAGGATCTTATTCATAAGATCGAGAGCCTGAGTGACGACGCGCCACCTCCATTCATTCCCAAATCGGATTGGCTGCGTGGCGGGATTATTGGAATCGACTTGAGGTGCGAGACTAAAGCGAGAAAAAGCTAGGAGGAGTAGGATGGCGAGCCGGATGGTGAGGGGCGGGATCGTTAAGCACGGGGTGGCTCGGATGTGCTTTAGATTATGCTACCGACATTGTAAGTATTTAGTTTTGAATTCAATTTAGGTTTTAATGTTGTTACGCTTTCCGCCTCGCATATATCATAATCATTAATTGCTAAGTTATTAGGCATACAAACTAATTGGATTAAAACATCATTAATGAAGCTTGTTTAATTTTCTTATTTTAAGTAGCAATGTACCTCTATTATATGCACACAAATACTTATTATCATTTACCTACGTGTGCATTAATAATGTTTGAATGAATGAATAGGCGAGAGCGTGGAGTCCATATTTACGAGGTCGGTGGGATGTTTTTCGAAATATCATGTCGCTCCGATGGAAGTTATCTGAGATGGGAAGGCTCGTAGCATCGCGGTAAGTAGATTAAATATTAAATATGGTAATGATGTAAAATAACTTCTATTTGGAAAGTTAAGCGATTTTCTTGCAAATCTGAGGCGGTGGAGGACCAAGTTGATTTTGACTCGAGCCGGTAGCGAGATGAGAGCCAGTAGATAGGACTCGGATCCTCAAGGGTATCCTCGGGCGACGCATCGAAGAAAAAGAGATTGTTTGGTCTTGGTTCTCTCTCACGTACATTCATGGAGAGCGACTCTAGTTCCGGCTCTGCGACTTCTCGTATGGAGTCTCACGGATATCGAGCGAGTTAGCGGAGATGGAGGAGCGATGCGGTTAGAGAGAGCGGATGGGTGAGCAACTACTGGTGGAGAAAGAGATGCGTGAGCGAGGCGAGGCGAGATTCAAGCAACAGAGTGAGCATGCACGGATGCTTCAACGTCTTCAAGCTCGGATGGAAGCTCAGCGGAGGCATTCAATGATTCCTATCGGGCTCGGCGTGATCTTGGACCTCGACCACCCTCCACCATTTGATTCCTATCTTTCGTTTTACTTCATTTATGGATATGTTGAATTGTTGTTGTTGGATTTGGATTGTTGAATTGTTGAATTGGATTTGGATTTATAACTCCGTATCGAATAGTTGTTGTAAATTATCAGATTGTGGATGTATTGAATAATTGTGGATGGATTGTGGATGATTGTGGATGGATTATTTGGATTTGGATTTGTGATTTGTGATGATTTGGATTGTGATTTGGATGGATTTGTGATGATTGTGGATGTTGTTGGATTTGGATTTGGATTTGTGATGATTGTGGATGATTGTGGATGGATTTGTGATGATTGTGGATGTATTGAACAGGTAAAAAAGTGGTTTAAAACCAAATCTGAAACTAGCTGTTGATATATTTTAAGTATAGCGACGGAATAGCGACGGAATTAAGTCGGAACTGCGGCAGTTACGAGGCGGAACACAACCTAATTTGTCGTGGTGTAACAACAGACGGATCTCTGACGGACTTTTTAGCGACGGAAAAATTTACGTCGTTATTTGCGACAGTTCTGACGGACACGCGAATAGATTTTGCGACGGATGCGAGACTCAATTAGGACGGAAATATTTAGCGGCGTAAAAGTCCCGTTATTTGAGACGGATCTCGACGGAAATTCCCAAATAATTTAGCGGCGAAACAATTCCGTCGTTAGTTCGACGGACTTTTCCGTCGTTAATTCAACGTAACAAGCGGCGAGTCAAACGACTAATCTATCAACGACGGATACTTCCGTCGCTAGTCCGTTCAAAGTTTTGCGGCGAATTTTTACCGTCGTTGTCTGCGTAACAACGAGGCTTTTAGAGACGGTACATATCCGTCGCAGATCCGTCGCAGATCTGTTTTTACGACGGATTTTTGATGTTTTGCGACGGATTTTTCCGTCGCTGTTCGCGTGTTTTTTTGTAGTGAGTTCTGCAGCTGTTCAGCGGCGTGGAAACATTGAACTGGATAGATTCACATTTTTATATGTAATTGCTTGTAAACCGTACATGAGAGATAGATCACATGCTCAAATTTATAAAAGTGATTTTTTAATGTCATATAATCTTAAAACAACCCATCAAAATACAATCAATTGAGAAATAGGATTTGTTAATAGTGTATTACCATGTTTGGTTTGAATGATTCAGACCATGGTGGAAATTTGATCGTACATCATCAATTTGGGTGATAATTTTATCATTCCAAACTTAGTTAATCATCATTTACTCTATAATGTAAAATTTCAAAATACTCACACCAAAATTATTTTCAGTCCTATTCACACCCCCGTCCCACCCCCCAAAAAAAATTTTTTTTTTTGGGGTTTTTGCTACACCACAAGAACAATTTTAGTATTATACTACATTTGGTCATAATACTTAAATTTATATATCCTCACCACAATTAATCAATTCAAATACATAATTAAATAATCCTAATACTTCAATCCCATTGTATCCTATAGATTTTATCTAACTCATCCACCAAACCTAACGTCTCATTAATTGATAACTACTTAACTGCCCAATCACCATTATTTCTCACAATGAAATTCCTCCTCTTAGGTTAATTTAAGCCCCAATTTCTGAAGCTCCTCCACCATTGCTCTATGGTCTTCGGGGTTTAATGGCTATTTTTTCTCGTCTTGTTTGCACAATGTGACAACGCAGCATATATATACCAAATATTTCAAGAACAAAGATGTAAAGAAACAGAAGCTCGGATAAATAATTAATGCATGCAGCATATACCAAATAATTGTATTTAATTTGTAATATACATTTAATAGGATATTCACTCACACGTGATGAATTCAGTTCATAATTAGACAGAATATTCAATATGTGGATTCAAGTCTTACATAGAGTTAGTAATCCAACAGATCTTATCTGCATTCAAAGCTTCCCAATCTAATAGAGTTCCAACTTTAATATATTTTTATATATATGCAGTTGTTATCCATTAATGTGTATAATTCGTTTTAAAACTCATGATCACTTTAATCAGAACTCTAACTTATAATTTCTTACATATTCAATTGTATGAGATATCGAATATGCAGGGTAAAAGAAGTTAGGAAAACTTATATCACATTACCACATCTAAAATGAATATTGGAAATTACAAATACATCAGAAATAATTAAAATATAAGTTTAATTGGAAATAGATTAATGTCAAGTTGAGCTTAAGAAAATACTTTTCCGACTTGTTTGACTTTTGCTTAGTTTGAATGAAGTTTGAACAAATTTTAATGCTCAAATAATTTGATATTTGGTTGCCTTTTTCAAAAATTATTGAGATAACTTCGAACAAATGAAATTATAATATTTTAAAGCTTAAATTTTAGATAATTAATGAAGTATACCTCAGTTATCAATATTTCCCTTCTAACCAGTAAATTGGTGGTTCGAGTCACTATGCAAAAGGAAAATAGGAAACTACTACTGGTTCTTGCTAAGAAAAAAGAAAAAAAAAACCTTAACATTTATATTTCTTTTTTATTTTTATAAGCTAAAACTTCTAGGTAAATATTCACCTACCCAAATTCGAGTTTAATTAACCCCAAATTTTCTAGTAGTATTCCGTATTTCCAGTTAATTCAAAGAAATGTGTAATTGTATTTGATTAAATAATAGAAGAGATCAGTAGTGGTGGCTATGTATACATTCTGATAATAAAATGAAATACTTGTCTTAATCAACAAAATTTGGAAGTTCTTTAGTCCGAGTTTATAAAATGATTTAACTTTAACCTGGATTCAAAAAAATAAAACTAATTGATGTAAATATACTTGATTTTAACTTTCAATACTTTGATTAGTCATGACCAAAAACCGGGTCAATCATAATAATGACAGATAAGAAAATCAATTTCAATAAATGTACAACAACGACTACCCCTTTTCAAGTTTCTAATACATCTTGGTTGTTAAGAAGATCGTGAAATAAATTCAGTTCGGATTATATGGATTATTTTTATTTAAATGATACTTTAGTTGTTGGTATATATATACTTAAACATAGGTATATATATTTATATAGAAATTGGATCAAATCCAAATTAATTTTAGCACAAAACATGAATAATTTTCAATCCTTCAATCAGAAAGATTTATGTGAATTCATCACTTTGCTAGATAAATTCGTACACTTGTGTTAAAATCTCATGAGGAGCGAAATTATATATATATTTTTAAAAAAAGTGATCACCTTTCATGGCCAATTCAGAAACTTTCAAATGAATTCAGGTGAATTCATTAGTTCATAGTTTATACTATAATGGATGTTTTTATAATAATATCTCTCTCTCTCTCTCTCTCTATATATATATATATATATATATATATGTGTGTGTGTGTGTGTGTGTGTGTTCAAATAAGAACCGTTTTTATTCTAAAATTAAGAACGAAATGAATTCGCTATGAAATTGATGAATCCGTTGAGAAAATTACTGAATTCAAGAATTCAAATTTTTTCACCAAAGTTCAAATCCCATGAAGGATAAAAATTCTATTTTTTGGATTCAGTAACTTTCCCGATTGATTCATCAACTTTCACGATAAATTCATCATTTTTTGGTTCTCAAGTTCTCACGACAACAATGATTTTTATGTTAACCCTCTTATATATATATCCCAAAAATATAATTTTCGTCCTCCATGGGATTCGAACCCGGGTGAAAAATATCGAATTTTTGGATTCAGTAACTTTCCCAACGGATGCATCAACTTTCATAGCGAATTCATTTTTAGCGAAATTTTGTAGTTGTTGATTCTCACATTAAAAATTATTCTTATTTGAATATAACTCTCTCTATATATATATATGTATATATACATATGGTATGATTAAAAAAGAAATCTATTTTTCGTAATAACATATGAATCAATATACTTTACGACAATAACATTGATGAGCAATATTGATTTTCCCGAAACCTACTAATACATTAACTTATACGTAAAGTATATTGATTCGTAATATATTCTTATAAAAAAATATGTTGTTTTTTCATAACACAACCCCATCAATATATATATGGAATCCGAGGTTTCACTCCTTCATAAGGTCAAAGAGGTAAAGTGTAATCTAGAATACAAGTGATACATTGGACCATAAAATCAATTATTTTTATAAAATTGTTACTTTTTGTTCCAAACCTAATTCCAAAAGGGAAAGTTCTTTCACCGGGAACCCCAACACCCAGTCCCATGAGAATATGAGGGGATAAATCACAGTGCCTAGTGCCCACAATGAGCTATCCTAAAGAGGGTGAAATTCTCACATTGTGGTTATCAGGACTCGATCCTTGGTCTTGTTCCAAATCTGCTAGCTCTTATAACCAATTGAGCTAAGCCCGTGAGAGCTTTTTGTTTCAAACCTGTTAAAGGAGAAGCTCTCCCCTTGGGAGCCCCATATTCTAACCCCATGAAATTGTGAGGAGATAAATCATGGTGACTCAACTATTAAAAAGTTAGAAGACTTTGCCTAGTACTCATAAGGAGTCACCCTAAAGAGTGTAAAAATCTCACACTGCGACTGTTAGGACTCAATTATTGGTCCTTGTTCCAGATCTGCTAATTTTTAACTAATTAAGCTAAGCTTGTTGGGCAAATGTTATTTTTATATTTAAAAGTAGAGCTAATTTTACATAACTTATTTGCGTGCTCACTTATACAAGTTTTATTAAATTATTTATTGAATGTACAATAAGAAAGTATCTTATGAATTTGTTAACATGTATTATTGTGTGTTTTCAGATACATCTTCTGGAGTACGTATAACTAAACGACTTTTTTTTGCATAAACTTATAACCTAGCCATATTTAGTGATCAAAGTGGGTATCGATGAAGTGGCAAATTAAGAGGGTGTTTGGCTAAGCTTATTTTAAAGAGCTTATAAGCTCTAAGAACTTATAAGATGTTTCAAGAGTTTATAAGACATAATGTTTCAAGAGCTTATAAGTTGTCAATAAAGTATTTGGATAATTTAACTTATAAGCTAGATAAATAATCGTGAGTTAGATAGAGAAAATCATAGTTAGAGCGAGAAAATTGATTAGAGGTGAAGTCGATAGTATATATGTAGATTATAACAAATCATAGTAAGGTTATTTTGATAAATTCACTGTTACTTGCAAACTTATGAAAAAATAAGTTGGGGTTGAGCTACTTATTTTTAAGGGGCTTATAAACTTAGCCAAACACCCTCTAATCATCATAATCGCAAATTCGTGAAGTTACAAATCCAGTTATATATGAAAAAACAAATCCAAAAATCACAATAATTTTAACCAACAAAGCGATTGAAATTCTATTTCTCTTATCATTTCAATTTTTGATTCCATTATACAAATACACGAACATATGTGCATCATAATATATACGAGATTGAAGCTAAAACCTACTTAGAATACCTCGTCAAGAGATAAAGCTGTATGCAAGGCGAATTGCTCCACACCTTGGAATGCAGCTTCAAAATCTCCCTCGCCTTCTTCTTCAAATACACATCGCAATCCGCCTGGAGAACCATGCAGAGCTTCGTCACGCCGCCAACCGTCAGCATCTCCGCCACCACCGCCCGTGTGGCGGAGTACCGGGCGATCGAATCGTATATACACATCGCCCGGTCGTCCGTCGTCGGCGACACCCTCAGCAGCCTCTTCCCCACCACGCCGACTCCGCCGGCATGCTGCAGGAACTTCTGCCGCCCGTCGGCACACGAGCACAGCTGCGCCAGCAGGCAGAATATCAACTCCGTCGTCTTCTTCTCTGGGCTGCCCAACTCCATCTCGATCAACTCGAAAACTGCCCCCACCTCGACTATCTTCGTCCGGTTCCTTCCCGCCTGGCAGGTCCGGATCAGGATTTTCAAAACTGCCCTCGCAGCCGCTGCCGCTCTCATATTCCTCAAATTTGTCAACATTTCTTTGAAGAAACACGGCTTCAATTTCTCCAAAAAACTCGAATTCGCAACTTCTACGACGTTTTCAGGACTATTAGGGCATCTATTTTCGCAATATTGTCCAATTTGCTATTCAAAATCCACAGAATCGATTCAAAAAAATCCAATTTCTCTTCGACGATCTGCTTGTTCTCCGCCGTCGGAGACCAAGTCAACCGCAAAATTCTCAGCGCGGTATCGACGCCCGCGAAATTTCCGTCATCGAAACATCTCATCACATAAGATATCATAGATTTGGTGGCGCCGGCCTCCGCCATGCACTGCTGATTCTTATCGCCGTCGCTAGCGAGCTCCTCCATCTTCCTCAGCGCCTCGAGATTCTCGGCGGCGCTCCGCCGGCTGGTAAGGCCGCGGATGAGCTTGATCACGGCGAAACGGTCGACCGGGGACTTCGGAGTCGGGATCTGGTCGATCCCGCTCTTCACATTCGCAATGCACCACGCCTGAATCAGCCGCCGGAGCATGTGGTTGGGAGTCAAATCGGCCGATTTTGACAGCGGCAGCTTCGTCACCGGACACACCGCGGCGGCGGAGTAGGAGGAGGAGGCATCCGCCGTCGACAGCCACTGCTCGATGCTCTCACGGTCGTAGGTGATGCCGGTGACGGTGGTGACGGGGTCTTTCATGATCTGGAGTGATATGGGGCAGAGGAAATACTGAGGTATATCGATTTCATCCATTTTCTTTTTGGAGGAATTAATGAAATCGGAATGTTTTTCTTATGAGCAGAAAATTAACGAGTTTGGGAAAATATATATGTAAGAAAGGAGAGATGGTTGTGTTAGAGGAGAAGTGATGAAATTAAAGGTGTGGGAGAGAATGAGATGAAATTAAGAGGCATCTTTTTTTCTTTTCCATTTCAAAAGTGGTAAGAGAATGCGGCTGTTTTATGGGCGGTTTTGAATGGAATAAAGACTTGGAAGAAATTTGAAGAAATGTATAATAGGAATATTCTAGCATACCTTGTCAGTATTGTCGTTCATTTTATATATACCGCATTTGAAACAAATACCGCATTACTATAATTTTGAATAAATATATTTTCTCATTGAGAAAAAGATAGATGTCTCAAGTTTTTGTTCTCGCAATTCTAATCCTCTATTCCACTTTTTTATACTCCACTTGTGTTCCATTTTGAAATTTTTATATAGTTTTTTCAACTTTTTTGCTTCAATTTCAATACGTATATATATGGTATTTTAGTTTGATTTTACAATTATCGATTAGGATTTATAATTATTTTTTAATATTTAATTTGAATTTCTTCATTAATAATTTAGTATTATGGTTGATATTTCATATTTGGGGTATACAATTTTTCTAAGATTCAACTTTTAGTAACAATGCTAATTTTTGTCCCCCCAAAAAAGCAATGTTAATTGAGATTCATTATATATAATAAACTTTTTAAATAAATACTATTAAAATAATAAAATTAATAGTAAAATATGCGACACAAGAAAGTGTAGGAGTAGGAAAAAGAATCCAATTTGTATAGAAATCGGGTTGGATCCCTGTATTCTGATAGCATTAATGTTACAAATATTAAATCGATAAGATTACCGGATTCACCGCGATAAAATTTACAGAATTCATTTTCCGTTATTAATATATCTTGAAATTACTTTTATATAATGGGTATTGCTAACAAGTATTTCACATAAATGGTGCATTATTTTTTATTTTAGTTTTTTTAAAGGGGATAAATGGTGCATTAATTATTTGAATCAGATAAAAGGATAATACTCTCTTTCCGACCGTTTTAAGTGGATCATATTCAATTCCGGGCTATCTCACTTTAAGTGGTCAATATAAAAAAAATTATTTTTATATATAAAAATATCTCGAATCCCGTGAATTATTCAACTTTACACACAAAACTCAATATTCCTTAATGTATGCGACTATAATAAACTACCCATAATTTTTAAAGTCAACACAGAACTTTTCATTGGTCATACAATTTTATCCTATTTCAGCAATCAACGCATGGAGAACAGTATAAATCAGGCGAGTTTGATTTTATTTAATGACACGTATCAGTCAGGGATTGGTCACCACTGGCGAAATTTTGTAGGCGGAAGTAAAAGCACGAAACATTATAATTATAATTTATAACTCGTCTTCCAGAATATGGAGTAATCTATATCGCAAGCATATAAGTCTCAATTTATTTATTATATTTTATTATTTCGTTTTATCATATAGTGATTGCTGCACATTAATAAAATAAAACCCGACATTAAAATTCAAACGAAAGTAATATATGACAATTTGTGGAGTTGTGAACCTTTCTCTGTATCTTTAGTGCTCTTCAATTTCAGTATCTGGTCATTCCTTACAAGTTACAACTTGTTTGTTTTTATGTGGTATACTTTTCCTTAATAATGACTTATCTATATGCCTGAAATAATAATATTAATTAATTAATATCAAGCTTGTTTTTTGTGAATGAAATTTGTTAAAATATCGCATGTATTGAATTTCTTAAAAAAATTCTAAAAAAAGTTGTACTAAGTAAATGATTTTGTTATTGGAATATACTAAAATATTGTAATAATTGAGGAAATATGATAAAATTGTATATTTCGGATCACATATGTTAGCATTTTGGACCAATAATAAAATTTTGGGAAATAGTTTAGATTACAATTTAATCTGGTAAGAATAAAACATTATAATAGTGATCATAATAATATTTAAATAAGAATTGTATATAATTAAAATATTTTTCGAGATATTCAAATATGTAGAGTTTTCTTAATAATAATTAGAATATTTTAAAAGATTTTTAACATTTCTACAAACAAACATAGAGAGAAATTGGAGAAAACATGCATATAGATTTAAAATAACTTTAGAAAACATGCATATAGATTTAAATTATTTTCCTAAATAATTTCTACTTTATGCAAACGATAAGCCAAGCATTTATGATAGAGGGGTAGGGTAACCAAAATAGCATTCACAATTTATGTGTAATATGTGATCGAGATGGAGTCCATGGCTATCATGGTGGTCTTCATGCTGCCCAATACATTTGAACAACAATTTACGCCTACTCATTGTGGCGAACAATACAAGTTCAAAATTGTTTAATTTTCTGCATGGATCCAAAATAGACTAATTTTGAAATATTCGAGCGTTACCATATAAGTGACTTTAGTCAACCAATATTATTTCGTATTTCGTTAACATAATCATAACGGTAAATGATAATGACCTTCCATTAACTACTACTACTACGAATTATTGCCCTCTTCTATAATAATAATAATAATAATAATAATAATAATAATAATAATAATAATAATAATAATTATTATTATTATTATTATTATTATTATTATTATTATTATTAAACACAAAAATGGATTTAACAGCGGAAAACATTTGTGTTAATTATATAATGTTCGTCGCTATATATATTTTACGACGGATTAACAACGGACAACTATTGCTAACATATCCAGTGTTATAAGCTTTTTCTACGAAAAATTTAACGACGAAACGGTTGTTGGTAATCAAGTGATAACGCTTAATCAGTTGACATTTGGTAACGAATTAACGACATATTAGTCGTTAATTAACGACGAAAACTTTTATGTCGTTAAATGGTGTTATTACTGTTAACTTTTATGGATGGGTTGTTTATTGTTAATCCGTTGCTAAGTTATTTTTTAAAAATAATTATTATTGTAATTCCTTCCAATCCAAACAATAAAACACTTATGTTTCAAAATCAAGTTTGATGAACTACAATCATTTGACTACACAAATATTTTAATATGTATAAACAAAAATAAATTTGTTCTACATCCAATTAATTATGTCAATGTCAAATGATATATGATTAGAAGAGAATGGTAAAACCCATGCATATAATCGAGAGTGAATCCAATAGTCTTTTTGAACATCTACATTATAGTCGTCATGTTCTTATGAACCTGGGTGAGATCCTTTGACTGATGCTGCATGCGACCCTCCATCTCAATCTCCTTACGTCGGCGCTTCTCTAGCTGACACTGCAGGTAAACCTCAATCGCTTGCCGCTCGTCTAGCTGAGCTAGCATCCGACTTTCCATATGACGACGCTCGTCTAGCTCCGCTATCTCAGCTGCAGCCAGATGTTGGAATGTGCTCGTCGACTCCGTACAAGGACCAATGGATAAGATAACCTGGGACATCATCCCCGACCCGAGCATGCCTCCCTTCTTCTGGTCACGAACGATCACCTCAGAAAAGATCTCATCCACATCCTATGGCGTGACCTCTTGCTCTTGAGTGGTACTCCGGCCAGCCACTTGTTTTGTCATCTCCTCTTATAATTCAAAGAAAATATGATTATAATTATCAACAATATATTAAAAAAAAACACAATTTATTAAACAAGTAATAAACTGTAGCACTTACCTCGTACATTTGGGACGTTTGTCGAAGTATTTCCTATCCCTGAAATAAAACTGCAAGAAGATATCACGAGTCGCCATATCCATGTAGATGTTCTTATTCTAAGATTGCAAAAAGACAATAACAATATATTATTTTAAAATCTCAATAAAAATTTATATAATAAAAGAATATAAAATGCACATACCAACTGCTTGGTGTGGTCAAGAGCATTGTGTGACCGTCCATGATGAGTCATGACCCATGGATAGGGACCAGTAGACTCAGAGAGGTAGTTCTTGCTTGCCTGTGCAGATTTGGCTTGGACCACTACTGTCCCCTAGAAAACCTGCCAAGCTTCCTTGACTTGAGCAAGGACATAGACATGTTTTTTCCCCTGTAATAGATTCTCGTTCACTGTGAAAAGGATCTGCATATGCGACTAGAGTGGTCGCCGTTCACAATTCTTGATCAAGGTCCTATTGCATTTATCTTGGTGTCAAGTGAAGCATTTATACTCAACAACGTTAAGTTTGTATTTAGTAATTATATGAAGCAACATAAAAATAATTGAATTTATAAGTCAATTTTCAACTTACTGACCTGAAACTACCCAAAATATATATCGATGGAGGACTGAAGCGTCTAGGGAATGCCAAGAATTTGCACATATACATGACTACATGTCAGTCATGTACGCTATAATTTTATCATTGGGAGCCACCTGATATGGCTCATGTGATCGAGAATAGTTGGACCCTACAATATATTGGCTCTCGTCCCTGGACGACGGCTGGGTGGCATCAGAATCGTCATGCCGACCATTGATGCCACCTACACCTAGATGAGGATATATCTGTAGGGAACAACAATCATAACAATTCATTATCGTACTAATTCACCAGTTCTAAGCATAATAAGGTCACAAAATGGAGCACACGACTCATGGCAGAAAGAAAAAAAATCAACAACCTTACTACTTAGTTCATTTTAGCACAAAACAACGTTCTAAACATATAAATCATATCCACCGTGTTATTTGAGCTCAATAACATAATATCATTCCTCATAACACCAAATAAAGCATGCTTAAACATATCAAGTTCATCAAAGACCAAACAAAACCAACAAACAAGCAACAAAAACCATACTCCAACAATGATGATATATCGAGGCTTCATCCTCACATATCCACCCGTATCCTTCATTTCATCCAAACATGATACCATCAAGAATTGTGCAAATAGCACCACTAATATAACAAATAGCATTAGAATTATGCAAATCAACCTAGAATTTAACAAAATTCATCTAAATTATGCAGATTCACAAAGACTTTAACACATAGCATCAAAACTGAACAAAAATTTTAAAAAAAATATTTAAATGACTCACAAGCTTGGGGGAAGTACATACGACGATGACGGCAATGGCAACTACCAAATCAGAGAGCGATAGAGAAATCATAGAGATAGAGACTAAATTAGAGAGAGAGAGAGAAAGAGAGAGAGAGAGAGAGCAATGGGGAGATGGTGCAACAAGGAGCTACAACGCGGCAGGATTAGGGTTCCAATAATTTTGAATTTTGGGGGAAAAGTGTACGCAGAAATGAAATTGGATAGGAATTGAATGAACTTTGGAATGGAATGATAATAGGAATGGAATGGAATGAAATATGTGATTCCTATGGCTGGTATGTACAAGGAATGAACGAATAGAAATGAAATAAAACAAATAAAATAATTATGATTTTATAATTTATGTTATTATTATCGTAATAATAATAATAATAATAATAATAACAATAATAATAATAATTAGTATTAATATTTAGGAATATTATTAATACTAATTAATAATAATAATATCAATAATAATAATTAATTATTATTACTAATTAATAATAATAATTATTATTAGTTAGGAATATTATTACTATTATTATTAATTAATTATTAATAATAATAATATTCTAATATAATTACTTAGGAATATTATTTTAATATTATTACTTAGGAATATTATTAATATTATTATTACTAGTATTTATTATTATTATTATTATTATTATTATTATTATTATTATTATTATTATATATATATATATATATATTATTTTAATATAATTATTTATTGTATTAATTATTATTTATTATGTTAATATTATTAATTACTATAATTTTTATCACTGTTATTATATTATAATTATTTATTATTAATAACTACTATTTATTTATTATCATAATTAATTAATTAATAATAATATTTTAATATAATCTTTATTGGTATTAATTATTATTTTATGTCAATATTATTATTAATTTCTAATAGCATTTATTATTATTATTATTATTATTATTATTATTATTATTATTATTATTATTATATGTATATCAATAATATTATTATTTTAATATTATTATTTATTGTATTTATTGTTATTTATTATGTTGATATTATTAATAACTATATTTTTTATCACTATTATTATATTAAATTATTTATTATTAATAACTACTATTTATTTATTATCATAAATATTATTATTATTATTTTATTATTATTAATTTTACTAGATAAAAATAAATAAAATAATTTTCAGAATAAATAAATAAATTTATTAATCTCATATTCATGGTAATAGCTAATACCATGGAAGAGGGAGGAATGGCTAATCACATGTTCATGGTAATAAGCGTTCTTCTGAATGGTGATTCTGACGTAAAATCTTACCATCCATCGGAATGAGAATGTCGCGAATCACCATTTCATTCTCATTCAATTCTGCATACCAACCGTCCCCCAAGAGTTAATGATGGAATAGCAACGAAATACATTTTACTGATTGTATTAAAATGTATTTTAATCTTAACGATGAATTACCAATGGAATATTTGTAAATTTTTTATAAAAAAAGAAAAAAATAACGATAGAATAATCCATTGTTAATATGAAATATAATGATGAATATGTTGATGGTAAAAAATTTAAAAATTTCACTCTTATTTAACGATGGATCAACAATGTTTTAACGTCAGATATTTTTAATATTTAATAAATGTTAAAATAATAATTGCTTAATGATGCATCAACGATCGATAACGGATCCGTCACTAATCCATCATTAAGCCGTCATTGATCCATCGTTAAAACCGGAAGGTTTACACCGTCGGTAAAACTTTTTTTGTTTGTCGTGAAAATTGTATGGTGGAAGTCCAATAGTCCATTGATAATCAATTAAATATACAAGTAAAGCATCTAATAATTTTAGGTTTTCTTCCCATTATCAGACCTGATTTATTTTCAAAGTCTTAATTCTTTCCTCGGTATTACTATTATTTTTCCAATTTTGTATCTTTCCTGCCCCGGGTCACTATCTAATGAACCGCTTTCAACGGTCAAGTTTTCATATATCATTCAAAACTAAGAAATTTCCATATTATTTTCATTTTTAGATGAAAATGAATCTCGAAAACTTCCATAATTGAACCCTGCGCTGCATTACTTAATACTATTATTGCGTAGAAGTTGATTTTATAAATCCACAAACTCGTAGTCACTTTTTTGGGGAAAATTTTAATCAAGATAAATACCATAAAACGTATTATACTTGAATAAAGTTCAAATACGCATAAAAATTGAAAAATTGAAATTTTTTTATTAGAAGGATAAAATTCAAAATTTGACACATAGCTCCGTTTGATTTTTGTGCTGCAATAGGTGAAAATGGTGGTGGAAAAAGGAGAATAAACGCTAATTACCCCTTTGTTGGAATGTGCAACTTCAAATTAAGTATGAGAAAATCTCGGTGTATATTGAAAATATAAAAAAAAATAAGTAAATACTAAACTTAGTCTAAATTGGACTCTGCAGTAACACG